>CM053580.1:339068145-339095172 GCA_028627135.1 Pseudochirops cupreus
CTGCTTAAAGAATTTATACAAAGATGAGACTGAGAATCACACATAATATAGTAGCGGTAGATAGGATCTTAGATCTGGAGTTGGATAGGGCCTTAGAGTCATTTAGCTCAGCCCCATCATTTTAAAGAGAAAGTAACTGAGGCTGAAGGTTAAGTGACTTACTGAAAGTCCCACAAGTAGGAGGGGTCAGGTTGTGCTCTCTGCTTACAGTGTAGGAAGGATCAATATTGATAAGAACGTGGAAGAATGGACATATTGATGCTTCTCTATAGACTGAATGTTAATCCTGAATCTCTGTACAAATAAAGGGCAGAAAAAATACAGTACAATAATTTTTAATAAATTGTATATCAAACATACATTAACCTCTGTCAGAATAAATGTAAAATGAGTTGTGGGATTTGCAAATTATTTGACATCTAAACAGGTTACTGGGGATATGTTTATTATGAAGACCTGATTTTTTTATTTCTTTCCATAATGCTTCTATCTCAAGAAGACAATAAATCTTATTTATTTGGTAACTATCATTGCAATTGTCAGCTGTAAAAAATTATCACAGACCAACATTCTTTGGTTTTTGTTGCAAAGGTACTTTAGATTTGAGCCCTGTGAGGGAAAAAAAAAGTTGATATTTTCAACTATGTGCTTTTCATAAGTTTGGATAGATTCACCCTGAATATTCTTCAGAGATGTGAAATCTTAATAGAAGTATGAGCACATGTTCTATCCACGAGTAGCATGATTTGCATGTATATATGTAACTGTCTTTACAAATATTTGTTTTCAAAGCAAAACATGAATTAACTGTCATACTGCCCAATTTCTAGTGTCAAGTCATCTGGCGAAACTTCATCATGCAACAATTTCTATGTGCACTTGAATTGTATAGTTGGAAGAGTTTTGTCTGGCCTCCTTTGGGAATGAGGGCTTGGTTTTAATTGCTCTGGGAGAAATTCTAGTGCACAAAGCAAGTGTTCATTCACATTTATCTAGTCTTGAAAACTATTTTACCATCAAAACATATCCATGAGTTTTTCCCAAATGGAAAACCACAGCTGTTTTCTCGTGTTCATCACTAAATCACTCTTTAATTGCCCCCTTCCTAGAGTTTGTATAAGAGAGCTGCTCTAATCATATCCAAGTCTCTCTATCTGAAACTTAATTGGATTAACTTTCTCCCTGTAACTTGTAGAGGCTTTTATACTTTTACTCTTTGGACCATATAGAATCAGGTTAACATGTTATTAAGTTAAAATAATGTGGCAGATCTCTTTGCGCTTCACAAATCTGTAGATCTGCAAGAATATTGATTGAACATAATTATTGAAACTTTAAGAACACTTAGTTGTTGATTAATGGGAATCAAAGCACTTGGAATTTAAAAATAAACCTGAAAATGTTGGTTGGTGAAGATTAATATAATTTAAGGACTTCTTATTATGATGGTGAATTGATTAAAATTACATGCATGAAAATTATTTACCATAACATGATAACTAGTACTTACATAATTGGAGAATGCATATATATATATTTAAATTAGAGAATTCTTTAAAGGGAACAAAGGAAAAAAGCATCTCCTTTGGGCATAGTTATATGGTCATTTCTATAGACATTTCTATATAGGTATTTTTCCTATACCTTAATAATGCCCTTTCCCCACCCTGTATTCACAGAATACACAGCATATTATCAAATACATAGTATAGTAGTTCTTCCATAACTGGCATGTATGGGTGTTCAGGGAAGAGAGTACCTCTGGTTAAGGGCTGCTAAGCCCTTTTCAGGTCTGTTTTCCATCATTGGTGTCCACTTCCCCACTAACTCTCACCTGTGCCTCCAAGAAGCAGTAGCACATGCAGCAGCTACATCCTGGTAAGCCATTTTATTATACAGGCTAAACTAGTTTGAGGTTAACCAACAGATCTCAAAACATTAGTGCATTAAAGGAATATTTACCCCAAGCATGTGAAGACTTCCCTTGGCAGAATGGGCAGATGAGAACAATTTGTTCCAATGGCCATGAAGGTGGCTGAAGCAGGTACTGTGGAGTACGCAGATCTTGGTTAGACATCAGAGATGCCAAGGTCATCCTCTGCATCCTGAACCATTGCCAGTTGTCTTGATTTTTGTCTTGCTGCTACACTTTCGTGATTGTGGAGGAGGGAGTGAGACTGACAACTTTGTGCAACTCTGCCTCACTTAAATCTAATTTATGCATGAGTCAAAAGACATCACCCTCACCCTTTTAGCATTTTTACCGATCTCAAAGTTCTATGATGATGGGTAAGTAATGAGGCCTCTCAACTCCAAATATTCACATAGACTATTTGCACCTAACCTGTGTTAAAACCTTCTGAGCTTGTACTAGTCTGATCAGACACTGCCGAACACAATGTACCTTGACCCTCAAATAGCGTTATCATTTTAGTTCTCTTTGAACATTAAGTACAACAGCCAATAATTCCATAACTATTTAATATGTTAATTAAACAATCAACATATTTCAGGATGTAATTAGGTTCCCCCACCCTCAATCACCCACATAATCTATTTTCCCCTGAATATGTCTAGACATTCTCAACTCTTTTTATCCATGCTATATTGTATGCTAGACAATAATCCCTTTTCTTCTCTGCCAATAGAAATCCTGCCAATGATTAAAGACTTTCCCCATCCCACTTGCCCCTGAATCTTATGACTATACACAATGCTTTTTTCACTCTTTGAATTCTGGTAGAATTAACTTTCTATATTTAATTATATATTATTTTTAATGTCCTGTGACATTTCTACTTCTGCGTATGTGTTAATATGTCTTTTATTATTTAGCTCATATTGGTCTTTTAATTTTTCACGTGTATCTTTCCTTTTCCAACCAGATTATAAACTCCTTGGTGTCAGGGAACATGCCTTAGTTATTTTTGCTTGAACTGTAATGCCTAGCACAGTACTATATACCCAAAAAACATTTACAGGAACAAAGAAAAAATAAAAGGTGGAATAACATTCAAGAATAAGTTATTTTAGCAGAGACCAAGTACTTTCAGGAATTAAATACTTACCTTTTAATGACAGAAATTAACTGATAGAATTATTTAAAATAACTATGTGATAGGAATATTTTGCCATGATCAATTCATTGCTGAGAGTTAAGATGACCTTAAGAATATGTTTTCTCTCTTTTTCCTGAACCCTAGCAATACACATGATTTATATTTTAGGATTATATTAGGTTGTATTTGGTATCTTCATACAAGTTAAAGTGAAAGCAATATACCTTCAAACTAGGTCCCTACTGCCAGCTGAGGCTTCTGGTTCTAAGGGTTGTCAAGACATTGCATATATTAGTTTTGTGACACTGAGCTACAACATTGTTGATACTGTGAAATCACTGTTTTGGAACTGTGGGAGTATTAAATGGTAAGCTTTAGTTTGTCAGATAAGAAAAGTAATATATGTCTGAAGACTCAGGATGCGCTGCTAAAAATTCATAGCCCTGTGCAGGTGACATTTTACATTAAAAAAAAAAAAGTTGAAATATGTGGGGATCAATCAAGTTTAACCACACTGCTGTCTACATACTCTGGATACTCCAAATGGCAAATAGAATTTGAAAGCTGTAAACTGGTAAAATATTATTTTTCTTGCTAATAACAACCAATTTGTATTCATTTGAGAGGCTCTACTATGTTAAGATCTTCTGGCACAAAAAAAATACTGAAGAGATTGAATGTCTTTTGTTTATGGAGAACAGGTGGCAGATAGCTAGTGGGAATTTTTTTTCCAGAAAATTCAGGGATTAGGTTATTTTGGGACAAGAATATTACATTTCAATTAAAAAGCTAAAATATCTCCATGAATACAACTTTGATCCATCTTCATGGCATAGAAGTGACCTGGCTTCTTGAAAGTTATTTCAGTTGAGTGTAAGCCCTGTTTGCTTCTACCAGGCTAGAAAGACTTCGACTATGGAAGCAGTGACAGAGAGTGACTTAAGCAGGGGGCAGACTCAATTCTAGCAGGCTATACACTAGACAATGAATTATTTGGCAAAGGCAAAGTGAAAAAAATACAACCTCTTGACTTTTGTGCTTCTTCAGTGATAGTAATAGTGGTAGGAAAGAGAGGAGAAAAGAGGACAGTCAGGACTACATTTAACGATTTTTGGTGTCTTCCCCACCCCCCCCCCATAGTATTTTATTTTTTCAAATTACATGTAAAGATAGTTTTCAACATTCACTTTTATAAGATTTTAAGTTCCAATTTTTTTTCTCCCTCCTACTTCCCTAAGATAGCAAGCGGTCTGATATAGGCTTTACATGTACAATCATTAAACATATTTACACAGTAGTCAGGTTATGAAAGAAGAATCATAATAAAAGGGAAAAAATATGAGAGGAAACAACAACAAAAGAGAAAATACCCCGCTGCAGACCCCATTCAGACTCCATCGTTCTTTCTCTGGATATGGGTAGCATTTTCCATCATGAGTCTTTTGGAATTGTCTTAGATCATTGCTGAGAAGAGCTAAATCTATCAAAGTTGGTCATCATACAATGTTGCTATTACTGTGTATAATGTCCCCCTGGTTCCTCACTTCACTCAGCATCAGTTCATATAAGTCTTTCCAGGTTTTTCTGAAGTCTGCCTACTCATTATTTCTTATGGAACAGTAGTATTCCATTACATTCACATACCACAACTTATCCAGCCATTCCCCTATTGATGGGCATCCCCTCAATTTCCAATTCTTTGCCACCACAAAAAGAGCTGCTTTAAATATTTTTGTATATGTGGGTCCTTTCCCTTGTTTTATGATGTCTTTGGGATACAGACCTAGTAGTAGTATTGCTGTATCCAAGGGCATGCACAATTTTATAGTCGCCTAGGCATAGTTTCAAATTGCTCTCCAGAATGGTTGGATCAGTTCACAATTCCACCAAAAATGCATATGTTCCAGTTTTCCCACATCTTCTCCAACATTTATTGTTTTCCTGTTCTGTCATGTTAGTCAAGCTGATAGGTATAATGTGGTACCTCAGAATTATTTTAATTTGTCTTTCTCTGATCAATAGTGATTGGAACTTTTTTTATATTATTATAAATAACTTTAATTACTTTCTTTTTTCTTTTTCTTTTTGAAGGGGCAATTGGAGTTAAGTGATTTGCCCAAGGCCAGATTTTGAGGTCGGATTTGAACTCAGCTTTTCCTGACTCCAGGGCCAGTGCTCTATTCACTGTGCCACCTAACCTCCCCACTAACTTTAATTTCTTCATCTAAAAACTGCTGTTTGTATCTTTTGACAACGTATGAATTGGTGAATGACTTGCATTCTTATAAATTTGACTTAGTTCTCTATATATTTCAAAATGAGGCCTTTATTCGAGATATGGACTATAAAAATATTTCCCAGCTTTCTGATATCATTCTGATCTTCATTGTATTGGGTTTGTCCAAAAACTTTTAAAATTTCTTTTCTAATTTTTTAAAATTTGATATAATCTATCTCTTGTTTGGTTATAAATTCTTCTCTTCTCCATGTAGGTAATGGACTAACATCTGTTCCAGAGAATGAGGAGTTAGAGTAAATCTATAAAGAATTCAAAAAGATGCTCCAAATCAAGTCCAGAAGTATTTGACTCAATGCTTTTAATTTAACTCCTAATTAAGAAATAAAAAAACAACAAAGAAGGTTAGACTACATCAAAGTTTTGTACCTCTATAGAATAGATGTGCTCTTCCAAAGAGATTTGAAGGATGCTGGGAATGCTAGCCATCAAATAATTTGAAAATTGTTTTTTAAAAAATGACTATATCATAACAAAAAAAAACCAATGTGGGAGTCATTTCTTTATTGCCTATTTTGGGAAATATCAAAATCAACATCAAATTAAAAGAGAGACAGATAAGAACATATGGCATTCAATTACAGTGGCTCCAATCTGACCTAAAAAAAGCAACGGAAACCAAAAAGGGGAGGGGGAAATGGAGCAGGAGAAAGACATAGACTATCACCATTTCTTATGAAAATTTAACTGATAAAAAATTGCCATAATGAGGAAGCTAAATAAGATCAGGAATCATTTCAAAGAGTAAACATTTAATTTCTTTATCAAGTAGAGGGACAGGGATGGTTATGCCATCACAAATTTAGGATAAGAAGAGTTATATAAAACCTTAGGATAGAAAATTATGAGCAGTATCAATTAAATAAAAACAGCGAAAAGGAGTGGAAAGAAAAACCGTAAAAATTTTGGTGTGAAACCCCTTTCTTAGCAATATCATCCCAAGAATTTTAAAGGTAAAATTCAAGGGACTAAAATCAACAAATATTTAAAAAACACATCTCTGAACATGTCTATAGCAAGCTATTTTAAAAGTGTATTCCACATTTGAATTCTAACAACTCCATCACCACTGTGAAACAGGAAGTAGGGAAATCAAGTGACTAGACTAAGAATGCACAGAAGAAATTTATACCTGTTAGGGAGGACAAAATTCTGAGAACATTAGGGGATCAAGTCTCAAGATTTTTAAGAAGGAAAGTGGCAGAGCATCTAAAAAAATGAGTTGTATTATTATATATGTAAATGTTCCTCATCTTTGACAAAAATCTTCATGAGATGATATTGATCTATATACACATCATTGGTAATCTTGATGAAAACATGAGGCTAGTGGAACTTTTAGTCAATTTTACAGGAAAGACCTTAGCTTTGCAAGTCACGTAATTGACTAAAGAATGTAGATGAGTTAAGATTCTACTGCTAATCTAGAAAAAAAATAGCATTTGATGTGGTAAAGAAAATTGTAAAGGGAAGATTCTCTCCTATGAAGAAAATGTATCTGTCTTAGACATGTTAAAACCACACAGCTTCCGTGTCAGATAAATAGATAACTTTCCTCTGAATATCAATATAGTCAATAGTGATCAACAGCCATTAAACATTTATTGAGTGCCTACTATGTGCCAATATCTGTGCTAAGTGTTAAGGATGCAAATATAAATTTAAGAAAAGATCAGCCTCAGACACTTAACAGTTACTAGCCATGTAACCTTGGATAAGTCATTTAACTCCAATTGCCCTGACTTCACTCTTCCACAAAGAAAGAAAAGAAACCTGTCCCTGCCCTCAGGCTAATAAGAGGGGGGAAACATACAAAGGGTAGAACAAAAGCAGAGTAAGGAGGATAGAATGGAAGGGGAGAAGATACCCAGTGACATCAGAGTGTATTGATGGAATGTAAATGCTAATGCTGATTCAACATCCAGATAAGCTTAAAACAAGGAGAGGTATGTTAATCAAAGGTTATAGAAGATGTCTAACACAGAGTCTAAATGCAAATTTGATTCCATCTAAATACTTTGGTGGGCTTCTTTGCACCAAATCTCAGAATACTAAAGCATCTCCAAAATGAAATTCACAACCACTCAATGAATTTATCTGAACAACCTGTAAAAGAAAAAAAATGGATGAATGAAACATTTTATCCTGATTATGATGTGTAGTCCATTGAGCTCATTTATCAGTAAATACTGCAAATGGATAATGTGTTGTGTTTAAAACTGACTAGAAGAGAGAAAATGGGCTAGATGGTTTTAGGCAATCAATAGTTTTTGATGTGACTATCTGTTCTCTGAAACAAACAAAAAAACCATATCTTTGTAATATCAGTATTATTCTAATAATGCTAGATAATACTGAATCATGGAACACTCTAATCTCTGAAGGATCAAATCTGCAGGTGATCCAAAAGGAAATGGAGATTATAATTATTCTGTAGTATGTTACCAATGATGATTTGCATGTAAGAGTCACGTCAAAATTGTCTTTTAGGAGGGAACAGTCAATATTAACATTTATAAAATCAAATACACATTAATATACACAAAAGAACTAACTTCCTAATTTCACCTTCTTTTTTCTCAGTCCATCTTATTATATAATAAAAATAACTGAATATTTACATAGTGCTTTATATAAATTGAGAAGCACTTACGCATTAAAGTTGGATATCTGTAATAGTAATGTAATTTGATCCCTTTGTATTGGCAAAGCTAACAGGTACTTAGCACTTAGTAATTAATCAAATCTCTGTTAAAGAAACAGAAGGTATGAACCCCTGTTGCTGATGTAACAGGAAGAGGTTGAAATAGGAAATGGCTGAAACAGGAAGCAGCTAAAGCCATGTGTATATATAAGGAGAAGCCCCTGCTGGGTTAGACAGATCTTCTTGGCTTCATGGAGGCAGAAGCTGCTCCCTCTAGGGAGGCTGAAGAGGAAAGGCCCCTCCAGGCTGGAGAGAATGATTTTGATTTTGGGTAAACTGGGTAAAGTAATTTTGATTCTGGGAACCAGCTGGAGCTTCTGCTGAGGAGCTGCTGAGTCTGGAGGCTAGCCAGAGCTTCTGGGAGCTGCCAAAGACATCCAAGGGCCAGCTGGAGCTGCCACAGACTGAGGAAGAATGACTGTGATGCTGGTACCTTGGATGAACCTGTTTGTGGCTTTGTTAAGCCTTAACTTCCCAGGAACAGAGACTGTGAAGGATTTAAGGTGGATTGGACTCTGTGAGCTTCAGCATGGTACAGGAACTGCATGGAGAGCTGGACAAGGAACTGGGAGCTGTCTGCCTTTGAACCCAGGTGACAATTTGGTGAATTCAGGTAGGATCTGGGACCATGGAAGGGGATCCAGGGAATCTGAAAAACTACTCTGAGTCAAGCTGAAAGAAGAATTTACTTGGATACTGTGTACTGACTTTTGTCAGTAATTTGTAATTGTAATTTACTAGTGACCTAGGGGTGGAGGGCTTGCATGTTTTCTGATGATTGAATAGTGAATGATGACTGAATAGCAACTGATTTGTAACATGGTGTGCTCCGTGGATGGAGAACTTTGACTATTGTACTTTGTCTCCCTCAAGCCTCCTTAAGGATGATTGAATGATTGAGTCAATTGAATGATTGATTGACTAAATGATTGAACTTTGTTGAAAATTGTGGTGAAAACTATGTGGCCATTTTCTGCGATAAGTTGTTGAGTTGTGGCGTGGTGAATGCTATATTTTGATTTTCTGTGATAAGTTGTAATATTGTGAATGCTGTACCTTGATTTTCTGTGAATGTTTTGCTTTGATTTGTTATTGAATAAATAGTGTTCACTATTCTATGTAATCAGAACCTTGAAAGCCGTTCACAGTAGCCATCCTCTGGAAAGCTGCTTGTACTTGGCTTTACAAGATCCAACCCCAAATCCAGAAAGATCTGCCTTCAAGTCCCACCTTTGACTCATAATGATTTTGTGACACTGGATAGGTCATTCCGCCTTCAGTGCTCAAGGTAATTATTTATAAATATAAATTTCAGAAAGGGTGCCAACCAGCATTAGTAAAGGGAGTTTTCTCATCTAAGAGCTCCCTATACCAATCAAATCATAGCTCTAGCCCCCATCCTGATGTCTATCTCTTTTTTTCAATTTTTCCAATTAATTCAAATACCATTCCTGAGAGTTTTTGCAGGTATTTTGCATATGAGAAAACTGAGTGTCAGAGAGATTAAATGGTCTACCTATGGCCACACAACTAATAAATGTCACTGATAGGATTTAAATCCAGGCACCTACAAGCTCTAAATCTGGTACTCTTTGCATTGGACTAAACTGCTGGAGTAAGTTTAAGTCAGAAAGGAAAAACTAGTTATAGAGCAGCGGTTCTCAACCTGTGGGTCATGACCCCTTTGGGGGTTGAACAGGGTCGCCTAAGACAATTGGAAAACACATATTTCTCATGGTCTTAGGAACTGAGACACTGATCCTCTATCCATCTCCAGGCAGGTCTGCCCACATGCAGATACACCCACATACGAGTAAAGGGTTGTGGCATTAGGAAGGTTGAGAACCACTGGTATAGAGGGAACAAAGTTCTGCTAAATGTATGTGATTATTGAAATTGTAAATTTAAGTTAAACTTAGATTTTCCTCTTAAATGGCATTTAAAAAACTGATTTATTAACTGCACAAATGGAGTTGGACAATAACATAGAGTCAGTTATCTTTATTTTTTTGTTAAAATGTATGCTATAAAATTATTGTTTTATTTGAATCAAAATATAAATAGTTTGAACTGTAAGAGTTTAATTTGTAGGTATTTTTTTCTGTATTTGGTCTGAAGAATAGAGGAATAGTTGGTATAATAATTTGTCTATTAGTATTTATTATAAATTCCATTTTTAATAAAATCTGATTGAAAAATCTATTTTTTATGTTGCTGTTGAACATGTACTTTAAGCTTTAAAACTGATATTTTAAATCAGTAATTAGGCCCTAAGGCAAATTCTTTGCAAGACCCAATTTCTTTTTCAAAAATCAAATAAACATAAATAAAGCCTGAAGATAGTTCCCTGCTGACTTGGTTTCTGGTAATCAGGAAGTAACAAGAGGCCTGCATGGGTTATTGAGCACTCCCCAGCATGAGGCATTGAATGGGATGAAAAAGAGAATCCTCTGTGACCTGTTTCAAATATGTATATAACAATTCTTACTTGTCTGCTTTTTGCTGCCCAGAGATGGTATAACTTTGAGGAGTGATAAGACTGAATACAACCTAGAGATTGTTCTCAAATTGAGGCAGCTATTGAGGAGAACAGCCCAGTTGAGAACAGCATAATAATAGGGGAGGATGGGTACCCTAAATCCCAAGGGTATTGCTAAATTTCATCTCATTCAAATGAATGGTATATTCCTACTACTTATAGTGGCGTTCTTCCATCCCATACCTACATAGAAGTATACAAGTGTGTGTATGTGTGTACACACATGCATATACATATATTTATATATATGTAGCAAAAATTAGAGAGAATCAGGTTATGTATAACATTATTTTTTATAGCCTTTACTTCTTTCCTTCTAATGTTGATGTTCACAGCCCTTTTTAATCTAAGGAAGATTCTGTGTTCTAAGAACAAACACTGTAACTCATTTCATTATATTTCCTAGTGATGATAATAGTCATAATTATGAACAGCTATTACTTAAAGCATTTTAACATTTGCAAATTGCTAAGCTAAACAAATGTCTCATTTGAGCCATAGTATGTGCTATTGCTATTCCCATTTTATAGATAAGGAAATGTAGACAAAGATTAATTGACTTGTTTAGGATCACACAGCTAAGGAAGTGAGGCTGAATTTGAACTCAGGTCTTACTGATTGCAGGTCCAGCCCTCCATTTACTGTGCCACCTAGATACTTTGGTGATGACAAAGGTGGAAATGCTAATGAAGGTCTACACCTTCAACATGTTCCAGTAAGTTGTAGGACTTGAGAAAAGTTAAAATAAGTCAACATAATTATTACTTTCCCTGTTTATAGGATCCCCATGGCATCATGGATGAATTTTTTTATTTTTGTTTTTTGCTTTTTTGGAGAGGGGAGGGCAGAGCAATTGGGGTTAAGTGACTTACCCAAGATCACACAGCTAGTAAGTGTTAAGTGTCTGAGGCTGTATTTGAACTCAGGTCCTCCTGACTCCAGGGCCAGTGCTCTATTCACTGCCCCATCTAGCCACCCCCATGGATGAATTTTTTACCCCAAAACAATACTTTCTCTTTTTGTTGCCTGGAATTCCCAGAATATTTACTGTGTAATTAAAAGGCTTAAAGTGAAAAGGCTTCTAAAAAGGTGAAACTTGAGAGGCCTTGTGTAGAAAGCTCACTGAACTTTGAGTCCAAAAACTCTAGGTCCAAGTCCATTCTCCCTTGGCCACATGGTCCAGGTCCATGGTGTTCCTGGCCCTTCTCTGTTGTCTCCCGGTCACCCCAGCCTACTGGCCATGCCCATCCAAATCTTTTTCCTATAAAAAGAGTTAGTCTTATTTACCAAAGCATGGATTTTTAGAATCAGGTCCACCCTGACCTGTGTTCTAACAAACCTTGTCTTTGGCTGAAAGAAGACTTTCTTGAATTAATTCAGGCAGGACAGGTGTCTCTTTTCTGGGGTCCCAGCATTGCTAACTCTCAATACTATGACTTCCTATATTATAAAATAAGGGTAATAGTTCTCATACTCTTTGTCTCATATGGTTCTTGTAAGGAAAGTACTTTGAAAATTGTAAAGCATTATGTAAATGTGAGTAAATATCTTCATTGATACTTCCCTCAAGGTGAGGCTTTTTAAAACATGTTTTATAGATGCCCTTTTTTACATCATAGTAATTTCTTATTCACTCTCTGACCTGGAATTGAGCCTTCTTTTTTTAAACAAAGATAACAATTTACGCAGAAAAAAATTGACACAGTGACCATTACAACACTATTTACCATACCTTGCTGCTATAGAACTTTGCCTCCGCTGAGAGTAGAGACATGTTTTGTTATCTTTTCCTGGACCATTACTGGTTTTTCATTTGCTCGTAGTATGACTTCCTGTTAGTGATCTTTTCATTTTCATTTTTGTAGTCACTGTATATTATTTTTCAAGGCCAGGATGGGGATAGGGCCATCCTAGGAAAATACAGGAAAGGGAGTCTCATGTCCATAAACTTCACAATTATAAGTGGAAGAAAATACAGTTTGGATTTAATTTTTATTCATATTGTATATCATTTTTTTTTGGTGGACATTGCATGGAGAAAAAAAGCACAAAACTCAATGTTTATAGAGAGAAGAGAAAAAATGTAAGAGGACTGAGTGCTGAGAGAAACCAGGTAGACTTGACAAAATTGAGTAAGACAACATGAAACAAGACACACAAAATTACTAAGTCAGAAAGGTTGACTGAGGTCTAATACTTGAAGAAGAAAAAAGTGGCCCACTTCATCTTAAACAAATGAAATAATAGGAGGAGGACACACAAGAGAAAGTGACCTGAGACACCAGCAGGGAGGTGTGAAAGGTGGCCAATTCCTTCATTGATTACCATACTGCATGATCTGGTGATTTGAAATGTTAAACCACTGACCACTCAATTCAATATTATTATTGCTTGGAAACATAGAATTCAAAGAATGAGGTTTTTAAGGATTTAGGTGTAGAGCTAACATTTACAGAAAGAGATATACAATGTCAGCCTACATTATGCTTAGATCAAGCAAACCTTAATTTCTGTTGACTTTCATGTGCATTGAATGTTTGTTTTTAAAGAAAGAATTAAAGCACAACTTGGCTATAAGAGGAAGTATTTATTCCTTATGTTGTCATTTTTTGAGAGGAAAATACTAAATTTGTGTTAGGAGTAAATGTATTTAGGTAAATTATTGAGCACCATTTGGAACATAGGAGGAGTATATATTCATTTTGAATCGATATTTTGGCATTTTTGTTGTATGACTTCTCACAAATATCAGTGTTGGGAAGAAACATTTTACATGCTACCAGTTCAGTTTATTAAGCTTTTTTTTTAAAACTTGGCAGTGCTCCCAGAGAAAAGTTTTTTGCTTGTTTTCATTTCAAAGAATGTGAAGCTGATATCACAGAGGTCAGAACATTTCATTTCTTACCTGACTAAAATACTTTGGACTTTCTCTGACTTTTCCATGTTTTTCCCCTATGCTTCTTCCCAAGTGACTCCGTTCCAACCTTTCCCTCCTCCCAGCTTTTCAGCTTCATTTTGTGTCACCCTAACCTCTTTAATTGTAAGCTCTCTGACTCTTTGTTGTTGTTCAGTTGTTTTGGTCATGGCCAACTCTAGTGGTTTACCATTTCCTTCTTGGGCTCATTTTACAGATAGTTAAATGAAGCAAAGTACTTTATTGCTTTCCAGTTTTCGTTTTGTTGATTCTTTTCAATAACTTAGATTTTAGCTACCAGTTCTGATACTTATTGATTATGTGACCATGAGAAAGTCACTTAACTTGACTGAACCTCAGTTATATTATCTGTAAAATGGAAAATATTTTCACTGATTATGTTACAATGTTTGCAGAAATTTTTACTAGTGAGGAAACTTAGGCCTAGAGAAGTTAAATAGTTTGCTTAGGCCACATAGGACTGACTGAACCCTAACTCGGTGCTCTGACCTTTCTAATATGACAAAGCTGATACACATGTATAAATATTATCAATAAAATTAAATTTTTAACTATTCCATGAATAGTGATAGTCAAAGTCCAGTTTTTTCTCCAATGAAAAATGACTAGTGTAATTTGCCAAGATAATCTTATGCTAACCTCATTTGAATGTAAAAGCAGAGACTTCTTTAGCATTTCTTTTGCCTGCTGTGCTTAGCACCCTGACACATAGTAAGAGTTGGAGATACTCTAGATTGAATGACCTCTTTTCTAACCATAGGTAAGCCATGTGCTTTTGTTGATGAGTTTAGGATGGTTGAAGTAACCATAATCTGCTGCCCTTCTTTTCAAATAGAAATGTCACAAAACCAAACCTTAAGCTTCTTATGCATTCTCCATACAGCACTGCTCAATTTCTTATGCATTGGGCCAGTACAGACATATCATATAAACTATGTTCTTGACTTCTTATCTAAGGGAACAAAGTCTACTTCCACTTGAAACATTACCAAAGATTCTAGAAAATCTGTCACATCATTTGCTTTTGTCTAAACTATGCAATTGCTTGCTTCATTTATATACAGATTTTCTCTCCTGTTTTATTGTTTCAGGAACTTTCATGTGAGGATCTGAGTTTTAGAACTTTTGGGACAACACAGAATTGACTGGCCACTAGGCTTATTGGGAATCAACTCTTTAACAGGATACTAATAGCAACATACTGGACCTTAGAAATCCTTTAACCTAATCAACATGCAGAAGGATTGCTTAAAGGCACACAGCTAGTTAGCAACAGATCCAGGATGAGAACCCATGTCTCCTGAGACACAGATTCCTAAGGCTGTGGTACAAGAGAAGCTGAAAATCTTGACATATTTGAATTGGGAGCAAAACCTGTACTTCCTCTGTTTTCCATCTTATCCTGTCTTCTTTTTCCTGGATCTGTCTACATAAAGAAAACTTAAAATCATCTCCGAGGTATGATTACATTCTTATCACTTTAGATATGACTCAACAGCAGATGTCCAGTCTGTCAAGGTTCACTAAAGAAATAGGCTCTTTGTAGATGGAGCCAGGATAAAGGAAAACAAATCCAAAGATGACAAAGTGATAATAGGTGGATCTAAGTGTGTTTGAGAAAAAAAAGGCATTCTATCTTGATGGAAGCCCATCTGGAAAGCTCAAGGCTTTGATAGGTGGGACATGCCCCATCAAGGTGTTTTTTTTTCTTTTTTCCAAATTCAAATTCTTTTATTCAGGTCTCATTTGACAATTTATGCATATTTTGTTTAACACATTGACCTCAACTGATTTATATTGGGAAGATACAAGATAAAGGTCTTTAATGAAAAGAAAGAAAGAAAGAAAGACACACACACACTCATACCCCTCCTTTGCTTGCAGGCTGACAAATCACAGATGTGTTTCATCAAGTCCAGAAATAACCAAAACTTATAGAATTTTCCCTGTAAGCTAGCTAAAAACAAAATTCTAATAGTGGATTTGATTATTACAGTCATAAACTACAGTAATTAAAACTACAGATTTTGTCTAGAGATGGGGGTGTCTATCTGGATATTTACAATTTCTCTAAATACAGCCAATATTGTAAATAAGTTGTTAAGGTTTGCAGAGCTTATTCAGTTGGGTGAGATATTGAGTTATTAAGAATAATTAAGTAAATAAATTAATACCAGTACCAGGATAGAAGTATATATGTGTGTTCTTCTACAAAAATACAGCTCTTAATAAAAAGAAAATTAACCTTTGTTTTCCAAATAAATTGAGGACTCCCAAATTAAAGTACATTCCTGTGGTCATACTGCTCTTGAAAAGTGAAGAAATTTCTTATACAGATTCGTTATTATTGGAGTAAAATTCCTCTCTATTTGAGTTGTATAAATATACTTGATCTAGGAGGAAATGTGATAGTAAACCTATTTTTCAAGAACTGAGAATCAAGGCAGGAAAAATATAAGAAAAAATAATGCTGTTTAGAGAGAAAGCCTTAAATGACCAAATTCAAACAAATGTATAGGTATTTGTGATTAATTGGTTAAAATAGGAGGAATTAGAAAATCTGTTGTGTATTGGAGGATTTTATAGGGAATGAGCAAAGGAGTAGCATATGATTGAACCATGTAGTTTAATTTAGGAAACAGATGAAATATTCACCGGTAACTTAAACTGAACTAGAATCAAAATTTTCTATTGTTTAAAAAATTCTAATATTTTTGTCACTCAAAAAAAATTCTCCACTCCAAGCTACAACTAACAAAAAGGCTGAGATCAAAAATGATATAACCTTGTTCACATGACATTTCTTGCCAGCCATAATCAGACTAAGCCAGAGATCTCATGAGAGAGAGTCTGTTTTCATGGCATTTCTCTCAAACTGTTTCATCTCAGCAGTTTCTAATTAGTTTCTGAATTTCAGTTGTTCAGTTGAAATCAAAGGAAACAATTTGGACTTTGAGACTAGCACTTATATTTAGAAGTCGTGACACAGAAATCCTCCTGCCACTCTTTACCAATGACTTATTAATTACCACTTTAGCTCCTATTACTTCCCTGACCTATAATGCCTTCTCCCTCCAACTCATGTCTATCAACATCTTGTAGGCCATCTGACCTTATTAAACTCCCTGATTTGAACACAGTGTTGCCTTATGTTTGTGTTAGGTTTGCTTCCTTTCCTTCTCTCTCCTCCCCTCCCAACTTTATATTTCATGGTGAGGGGAAGTCTGGAATCTTAGAATAGAAAGTCATCTTTTGGGGTTTGGAAGACCAGGGTTCATATATCTCCTCTGCTATTGAATGGATGGCGCCAGGCAATTCACCAAGCCTATAAGTGCCTTAGATAACTGTTTAAAATTATAGTTGTAACACAGTTACAATTGTAAAATGATAAAGGTAGTTTCATCAACAGGAATTCATAATACTGGGTATATCACAGCATATATCTATATGTATATGTGTGTATTATATATATATCTGTATCTGTATATGTATATCTATCTATCTATCTATCTATCTACCTATATCCACATACTATATGTGAATATAGCTATATATTTCTACTTATATCTACCTATTGATCAAAACATGACATAGTGGATAGTAGATCAAACATGGCATAGTAGATAGATATCTAGTCTTAGAGTCAGAAAAACTGTGGTTCAAGGTCATTCTCTGAAACATTAGTTGTATGACCATGGGCAACTACTGTTGGCAACTTTCTAAAACTCTGTGCTGCTACATAGTAGCTAATCTGCATTGGTGGAACAAGTTTCTTCACTATGAGTTCTCTTTACTAATGAAATAACAGGTCTGCACCTAAATGAATGAATGAATGAAATTCATAGTATAAAGGAAACAGCATTCCAGGCTTTTTAATACTAACTACATGGCCAAGGACAAATCACTTAGTTTTTCTAATACTCAGTTTATTCATGTTTAAAAAGGAGAAGATGTTAACTTTTATTCTCTCCTTTAGACATGGCTGTAATATGGGTGCATTATGATGGAGGTACTTGGTACTGCTTTTTTTCCACCCACCCTCCACCAACACTTAATATATAAATTACACCAGAAGTGTCTCAGTACATAGTCTTGATTGTTGATATTGTTTGTTTGATGATGGGAGCTAGGCGGTAGAGTGGGTAGAGAGCTAGAAGAGCCAGGAGGACTGAGTTGAAATCTAACCTCAGATACTCACTGATGGTGTGACCTAGGCAAGTCACTTAATCTACTTTCCTCAAATTCCTCAAATGTAAAATGGAGATAATAGTAGTAAGTATTTCACAAGGTTTTTGTGAAGATTAAATGGGATACTATTTTTAAAGCATTTAGCACAGTGCCTGGCACATACTAGTGACTGTATAAACAGTTATTCCCTTCAATTTCCCTTTTTAGGAATCTATATAACGTTAAACTATAACCTAAGGCTAGAAACCCCCCCTTTTCTTCTTTGTCTCCTTTATCCTCATTAGCCCTCAGCCAAATTAATTTCTTCCTATAGCAGTTTTAGGGTAAACTTCCTTTATAAAATACAGTTTCATATATACAGTGCATATTACATATCCATTTGCTATACTTGAAATTTTCCTTTGATATATTTAAGACCAAAGTTCCTCACAAACATGTGGTTCTCAGCCAATTAACATGTATTTTGGCTCATGTGTTTATATAGACATAACAATGTAAAAGGAACATTTAACATGCATTGATGGGAACCAGAACACAGGCTTAAGATTCACTGTAGACATGATGCAAATAATGTGCTCAGTTTTTCCAGTTGGAATTTAGGATCATAGAAATAGGGCTGATTGCATATTTAGTAACTTAAGGGAAGATTTTCTGCATAAGAGAACCATAAAGTGAATAATGAAGAGGGACTTCTGTTTAAATTGTGAAAATTGAAATCTACCCATACAAGGAAATGGAAATTGTGACAGAGAAGGAAATTTATTAAAGACTTAAAAAAAAAAAAAGAATGGATTGAGCAAGCATTAGTATAGAGAAGTGCAGGGACTATGTTTCTTACTAGAAATTTGACAAATAGATAGTAGCAAGAGTCATTTATATCTTTTTCCTTTTCTCCCTTAAATTACAGCGAGTCAGTTAACAAACATTTATTTATTCTTTATTGTGTCATAATTACTGTATTAAGCACAGCATATATATATTTTTTAAAATAGCAAAAGATTGATCTTTGCCATTAGGGATCTCATTTTTGTTGACTGATGGATGTTCTAATGGGAGAGACAAAAAGCAACTGAACAACAAAGACATAAGATATAAATGATATAATCAGTAGGTAATCTCAGAAAGAAGACACTAGAAGTGCGAGTGTGTGTGTGTGTGTGTGTGTGTGTGTGTGTGTGTGTGTGTGTGTGTGTGTGTGTGTGTAAAGTGAGGAAGAAGAGCGTGGAGACAAGAAAATCTCCCTCCTTCAGTAAGGTAGGATTTGAGTCTAGTCTTGAAGGAAACCAGGGAACTTATACTTAGATATATAAAAGCAGATGGAAGCTAGAATCAGAGTTAGATTTGTTTAAAGAGAAATTGACCAGTTTGTTGTACATTCTAAGTACTAAATAAATTCATAGAAAGAATTAGAAAATGAAAGTTGAATAACAAAATCAGTCTGGTTTTAATTTGTTTTAAAAGTTCAAATTATATAAATATCTAAATTATTTAATTTATATTCATACAGTTATTCATTCACTTATCTGGTCACTTATTTATCTATTAATTAAGTCATTTATTTTTCTGGAACTGAAACATTCATTATGCAATGAGAAAATTTCCTTGGCAACTGCTCTTTAACATAGTCTTAGAGAATTGCTTAGCACATTTAGAGGTTAGATGAATTTCCTATGGCTACACAGATAGAATGTGTCAGAGGTAGGTTTTTATGATTCTTAAGTCAGTATTTATATACTATGCAATGTTGCCCTTTTTCTTATTCTTATTTTTTCTTTAACTCTTGCTCCAAATATAATTTGTCTAGTATTAATATTATTTACAAAATTATACTTTTGTAGAATAAGTGACTGGATTTTAATATAATCTTTTAACTCATTAATATTGAAGAGCTGACTTTGCTTCCTAGCTATGTAGCCATTCTCTCGGTCCCTCCTTCCTTCCCTCCCTCTTTCTCTCTCTCTCACACACACACGCAAACACACACTTTTGTTTTTTAGTCATTTTCAGTTGTATCCATTTCTTTGTGACCCAATTTGGGTTTTCTTGGTAAAGTACCATGGTATGCCATTTCCTTCTCTAGCTCATTTTACAGATGAGGAAACGGAGGCAAACCAGTTTAAGTAACTTGACCAGGCTCATGTAGCTAGCAAGTGTTGGATGCTAGATTTGAACTCAGGTCTTCTTTACTCCAGGCCTAGCACTCTATCTACTGCACAAAACACAGACACAGACACACACACACACACACACACACACACACACACACGCCTGCATGTATACCCCACACACCACACACCAGCAAAACATCATAAAAACCATCTCATGGCAGCAGTAATACATTTTATCCAGTTGTATCAAAGAGAAATTATCCAGCTTCTAAAAGGTATCCCAAACCAATTCAATCATATTTCAACAACAACAACAAAAATGACTTAAAGATTTCTGTGGACATGTTTGATAAAATGTATTAAGTAATTTTTAACACAAGTTTAAAGGGTTTCCTTTTTTGCATTGGCTATGTGGAAAAAAACCAAGCAAATGTTATTTCAAATATAGCAACTAATTGTCATTCTTAGTAGACAGGAAATGTACTATATTAGAAGGAACAAAGTGTCAGGAAACAGATTTTTTTCCCTAAGGTCCTTTCTAGTTCCAATATTTTCTATGTCCATAACATTTTATCTGGTTTTTCTCTCTCTGCAAAATGAACTTTGGGACATTAGATGCTTTAATATTTTTAAATTGTCTAATATTCTTCTGTTTTGCACTTTTAAGTACTTCCTGAAGGTTAAATCATTTTTGTTCTTATTGTTGTTTTAGAATTTTGTGATATATTTTAGCCAAAATCATGAAAAACTTTTGATATTTGTCGATAAAATCTCAGATAAAACAAACTCTGCTTTTTTAAAGCTGGTTATGTGAGTTTTCCATGTAATTTTATCTTCATGATATTATTTATTTTTCTCTATAAATTTTTATACAAAAAAGAAGGGAAATATTGACGCGTTTTATTTAGCTATTAGAAAATAGCTCTTCAATTGTACATCATTCTTATTATTTTATAGTTCACTTTTTGAAAAAAAGTCTCATCTTGGTGAAGTGAAAACCTGATTTTTGTGCCAAATATTTCATTGCAGTTAATTCAGTAAATGTCTTGTGTTATATTTTTTAAAATATTAATGAGGAAAATGAAAATATCTATTCTAAAAACTGTTCTGAGTATGTTCTTAAAGGATCTATTAAGGGAGTTCATGGTTCTTCCTTGAACTACCCACATTGTCTGGTCATTTTTTATTCATATCTCTGATCATGCTTAGTGCTGGACGTTGAGCAGCCCATGACAAATGGCGCCCATGTGGGACACATAGGAACCTGAATGGAAGGTCCACAGTAGAGATAGCCCTTACAAGCAAAAGGAGCTCCAAAAATCACAAGTCACAGGATGCTGTCCTGGTGTGTTCCATGAATCACTTCCCAGATGCAGAAACAGAGAAGAGGATCAGAGGATCCCTCACAAGGACAACCCAAAAGGAAATGACTTGGCATCCCACCTATTCACAGGATGATACAGTCTTCTGATAGAACATTACAGACTTCAGAAGAGCCTGCACTTCAAGAAATATCTGATTTTCTAATAAGAACTGATTTTTTGACTTTTAAAATTAAACTATCTATTAAACTCAACAAATATTTTTGAGTGACTTCTCCCTGCATTAAATTATTCTAATCAAGAGTGGGATGGGGAATAATATAGAGGAAGGGCATATGAAGAAACAAAATTGTAATTCATTACCACCTCTCTAATAAGACATGATCCCAAAAGACCATGACAGGCTAAAACTCTGGATTGGTACAAATTAGATGAAAAATCAATGTACATAAATATAAAGTATTATATCCATATTAAAAAAAATAACTCAAGAAATTCAAGGTTGGTCAATAAAATTCATTGAGCACTTAGTATGTGCAAGGCACAGTGTTAAGTTATGTAAGGATACAAAAAAAGAGGCAAAAGACAGTCCCCACCCTCAAGGAGCTCACAAACAAGCAAATGTACACAAACAAGTTATGTATAGTTTAATAGGAAATAAAAGGAAGGTACTAGAATTCAGAAAGAGTGGGAAAGGTTTTCTGAAGATAGGATTTCAGTTGTCATTTAAAAGAAGGAAATAGGTAAAAATAGGAAGAGAGCATTACAGGCATGTAGGCCAGCCAGATAAAATGTCTGAACATGAGACAGAGTATTTAATTTGTGAAACAGCCAGGAGGATAGTATCATTGGATCAAAAAGTACTTGACAGGGAATTAGATGTAAGATAACTGGAAGACAAAAAGAGGGCTATGTTATGAAAGGCTTTGCATGCCAAAAGAGAGGATTTTTATATTTGATCCTGGGGGGTGATATGGAGCCACTGGAGTTTATTGAGTAGGGGTGACATGGTCAGATCTTTACTTTAGGAAAATCATTTTGGCGACTGAATGGAAGAAAGGTGGGGGAAGGGGAAAGACTTGAGACTGGAAAGCTCACTAGCAGGCTATGACAATAGTCCAGGTACGAGGCGATGAGAACCTACACCAGGCAGTGTCAGAAAAGATAAGGAGTGTTGGGGAGATGGTGCAGAAGTAAAATCAGCAGGCCTTGGCAACAGTAGGAGGGTGGGAGAGAAGATATAGGAATAAAGGTAATTAGCTTAATTTTGGTGGAGCATTTGATTGGATAGCAATTTTTAAAAAAATGCCTCCCTTTCTCTCTCCCCCCCCCCCCATAGCAAGCTCAATAAGACTTGACAGTTTAACAGACAGTTAAACTATATTGCAAAAATTTTCTGGGGGGAGGTCAGGGGTATTCCATCAACCTGCCAAAATACTAATGCATAAATCCCCCTTGCAACTCTTCTCTAACTTGACCAAGTCACTGAAACATTTTGTGACTTGCCTGTGATCACAACTTTTATATGACAGTGATAAAACTTAAAGCCAAGTTTTGTTGTCTTTAAGTATATTCCTCAAACATTATGTCATACTACTTTTCAGTCTTCTTCCCTAAGATGCATAGTCCTTGGGAGTAAGAAAATAATAGCATCATTGTACCCTGCCATGGTCAGACCACATCTTGAATATTCTGATCAGTTATCAGTATTACATTTTAAAAATGATATCAATATTCTAGAGAATACTCATATGAAGGAAAACAGAATGATGAAAGGCCTCATGATTCTGTGATATTTGGATTCACTGAAGGAACTGGCAATATTTATTCTGAAAAAGAGAAGGTAGAGAAGGACAAGATAGACCTGTAAGTATTTGAAGGACTATCAGGTGAAGACAAGATTAAACTTGTTCTGCTTAGCCCTAAAGGGTGAAATTATGAGCAATGGGTAGGACTTATAAAGAGAGGAAATTTTCACTTTGAAATAATTAAATTTTCTAAAATTAGTAGCTAGCGTTTATACATCACTTCAAGTTTTGTAGAATGCTTTGAATATGTTAATTTGTTTGATCCTCAGAACTCTATGAAAGAGGTCCTATTGTTATCCTAATTTTACAAATGAGGAAACTGAGGCTGAGAGAAGTTAAGTGACTTGCCCAGGAGTATTTGAAGTATAATTTCTTTTTTTTTTTGTAGGAGGGAAGGCTGGGCAATTGGGGTTAAGTGACTTGCCCAAGGTCATACAACTAGTAAGTTTTAAGTCTGAGGCTGTATTTGAACTCAGGTCCTCCTGACTCCAGGGCTGGTGCTCTATTCACTGTGTCAACTAGCCACCCCTGAGGTATAATTTCAACTCAGGTCTTCCTGATTCCAAAGTCTGTGCTCTATTCACTAAACCACCTACCTATACCAAAAGTACACTGAGAATTTGTGTCTTTAAGCAAAAGCAAAAGTATAGGATTTCCTAGTTGTCAGGGATGTTGTTGAGGGGATTCTTGTCCAGTTAGGTATCTGACCTAACCTGGCCTCCAAGATCCCTTTCCAATTTGATGCTTTGTGTTACAAATTTCATACTGTTATTTAACAATTCTACATGTTCCCAAGAGTTATACAATAATGCTATCATGTTCAGTGGATAATCACAAAACCTGAGAGGTTTTATTAAAATTACAATTTATATAAATTTCACTTCCTTCAAGACTCACCTCTACAGAACCCCATTCTACTCTTGTACATCTTTTATCATTAGATAATTGTCATTCACATTGAAAGAAAATATTAGTTCCTGGAAATTCAATTGTCCTTCACTTTTTGACTATATTAAATAAATCTATTTTTTCCTTTTCATAGGATAGTACTCCAAATATTTGAATCATGATATCATGTTCCTTCTAACATGTTTGAATCTACAGACTAAAGTTCTATCCTTCTTGTTATGTTTTCATTTCTAAGCCAATTATAATCTGTCTTACTCCCAGTTAGATCTTTAGAAGAATGAGTAGGGGTCCAGCCTTGCCACTAATCTCTTCTACAATTTTATCAATGGATAAATGGATGGCATTTCCTTTTTCTTTGCCTCACCTCTAGATTTGAGCATGCCGTAAATATGAGGAGGACAAATAATATTTTCTATGATCGAAATGTTGGAACAATTGGCTAAATTAAACAAGATTCCATTTTATAGGAATTAAAGTAACATGTACCCCTTGAGTTAAAATAATTAGTTCCATAAGTAGAGGGTAGGAGAATATGAGATTATATTATAGTTTATGTAAAGAATAGTCTTCTTTATTGTACAAAATCAATAAAAGGTAAAAATGTAGCATGCCATTCAAAACACTTAATGCAATTTTCAGCTGCATTAATGGACACATTTTTTAGAAGACTGAAAGTCATAGCAGTATCCAATCCTGACCTGCTCCAATTACATATTGTCTTATTTTTGATTCTAGGCTAATTTTAGGCTACACAGTGACAAAATTGAGAAGCATATCTAAGAAAGTGAAGGACTCAAAATTGTGGTGTATAAAGGTTGCTTAAAGGTAATATGGATATGATAAATTTTTTCAAGAACTCAAATAAATACTATATTAAAGAAATATTACATTAAATAATATATTAATATAATATAATATTAAATATTATGTTAAAGAAAGATGAAACTTGTTTCTCCTAACCCCAATGAATAGAATGAGATTCATGAAATAAAGAAATTTCAGTAAGGTAAATTTCTAGCTTATGTAAGTAAAAAGAATAATTTAGTACTAAAATAGTACTAATAATTAGTACTGCCCCAAAGTGATATGGGTTGTTTTGAATAGTAGTGTTTTCTCATTCACAAGATGTCTTTAAAAGGAGGCCAGATCACCAATATCACTTCTATAAAAGGATTTTCTATTCAAAGATAGATTGATCTATATAATATCTGAGGTCCCTCCCCATGCTGAACATATTTATGATTTTTACATGAAGTGATAATGCATGGGTCTTTGATTTGCAAATCCAACAATGAAATCCAGAGATGGACAGACACAGATAGACATAGAACAATTTAAGTATTTCATGGAATTCCATGTCATTCTTTTCTGCTCAATAAGTATGTTCTCATTAATAAAAGAGAGCACTTATTTAATGCTATAAGGTTTGCAAAGCCCTTTACAAATATCTAATCTGATCCTCGCTACAACCCTGATAGAAAGGTATTGTTATTATCCCCATTTTATAGATAAGAAAACTGAGTCAGGGAGAGGTTAAGTGACTTGCTGAGAGTCATACCACTAGTAAATGTCTGAGGCTGGATTAGTACTCAGGTCTTTCTGACTCCAAGCCTAGTGCTTTATCCACCACACCATCTAGTTGCCTCACTGAGCATGAGATGGCACATTAGAACCTATTGATCCGTTAGTTAGTCAGGTCTCTTATAGCATGACCAAATCCCCATGCTGAGAGTGATTCTAGATTCTCTTCTTCATTATGTCTGCACACAGTCTATATATTCGGATTAGACTGCTAGAGCTAATGAGAAGGCAGCTTTAGATTGTAAGCTCACGCTGTGCTCCCATTGACTTGTGTAAGTGTGAAAGTTGTTTAATTGTATTTCCCTAACCATCAATTTCCCTGCCAGTTAAAACTTCACTTGTTTTTATTTTCTTCTAATTAAAAGGAAGTCTTGGTTCTCTCCCGCACAGCTTAGCTTGTTGTGATGTAAAATAAAACATACATTCAAATGTTTGCCTGGTAACCATCTTCACCTATCTGCCCTATCGTGTCGATGTTTTCTTTTCAAGATACTTCTATTTCCTTTCTTGTTAGAGTTATTAAAATCACTGGCTACACTAACATTTTTAGAAAATGTAAGAAATTTCCGAGGGCAGTTTTAGTTCTGCATGGTTTCCATGCATTGTGCCGAGTTGAGAAACTAAATTCCAAATTAGATGCAAATCCATTGTCTCCTCTGGTACACAGTTTTAGCTTTCAGTTTTTTTTTTTTTTGGAAAAAAAACAGTATTTACCTTTTATCACCTTCCTGGTTACCATTGACTTCTCTCCTACATTCACCCCTGTCAGCTCCATCATTTTCATGTCTTCATCTCTCTTTTCCCTCACCATTTATTATGGTAAATCTTAACAATCAGTAATTTTCTTTTTTTAAATTTAATTTAATTTTTAAAAATTTATTTATTTATTTTTCTTGCTTACATCATTCATTTCCATCCATGTAATTTTGAGTCACAAATTTCCTCCCCATCTTTCCCCCACCCACCACCTCCAAATAACCATCCCACTGTTTAATCCCTCCCCCCTCTCCCCTCTGACTTTCCAGTAGGGCAAGATGGATCTCCCTACCCCAGTGCCTGTATATCTTAATTCCCAGTTGCATATAGTTAACAACAACAACAATAATAATAATAATAATAATATATTCACATATATTTTCAACATTTGATTATAGACCTTTAAATTCTAGATTCTTTCCCTTCCTCCCTCATCACCCACCCCACTGGAAAGACAAGCAATTTAATACAGGCTGTACATGTGTAGTTATGTAGAACATCTCCACAGTGGACATATTGTGAGAGACTGATTGTATGTCCCTCCTTCCTATCCTGCCTCCTCCTCTTGTTCTATTCTCTACCCTGTCCCTGTCTCTTTAGAGAAGTGTGTGCTTCCAGCAACCCTCCCCCCACCCTGTCCTCCCTTCCATCTTCCCACCTCTCATCCCCATCCCCTCTACTCTCCTGTGTGGCAAGATACCCAGTTTAGAGTTTATGTCATTCCTTCCCTAAGCCAAATTCAATGAGACTAAGGTTGACCCTTTCCCTTTTGCCTTCCTGTTCTTCCCCTCCATTGTAACAGTTATCCTTTGCCTCTTCTAT
>CM053580.1:339095672-339117661 GCA_028627135.1 Pseudochirops cupreus
CACAGTATTCAAATTGTTTCTTCTTGGCAGCTTGTAATATTTTCTCCTTGATGTGGAGACTCCAGAACCTGGCTATAACATTCCTAGGAGTTTTCTTTTGGGGATCTTTTTGAGAGGTGATTGGTGAATTCTTTCAAGTTCTATTTTTCCCTCTGGTTCTAAAATATCAGAGCAATTGTCCTTGAGAATTTCTTGAAGGATGGCTTTCTAGGTTCTTTTTTTGATCATGGCTTTCAGGTAGTCCAATAACTTTTAAATTGTCTCTCCTGGATCTATTTTCCAGGTCAGTGTTTTTTCCAGTGAGATATTTCACATTGCCTTCTATTTTTTCATTCATCTAGATCTGTTTAATAGTATCTTGATTTCTCATAAAGTCATTTGCTTCCATTTGCTCCACTCTAATTCTGAAGGAATTATTCTCTTCAGAAAGCTTTTGAGATTCTTTTTCCATCTGGCAAATTCGACTTTTTAAGGCATTCTTCTGCTCATTGGCTTTTTGGGCCTCTTTTGCTATTTGAGTTATTCTATTTTTTAAGGTGTTATTTTCTTCAGTGAGGTTGTTGACTCTCTCTTCATGATTTTCTTGCATTATTCTCATTTCTCTTCCCAATATTTCCTCCACTTCTCTTATTTGTCTTTCAAAATACTTCTTAAGTTACTCTATGGCTTGTAACAAGTCTACATTTTTCTCAGAAGCTTTTGGTTTGGGAGTTCCGACTGTGTTGTCTTCTTCCCATTCCATGCTTTAATCCTTTTTGTCCCCAAAAAGGAATCTAAAGTTGTATTGCTGTTCTTACTTTGCTTCCTTTTCCTGCTCATGTTGCCAGTCAATTACTTGACTTTTTGGCTCTGTGGAACTCTGCATCCAGAGGGGAACACTTTGTCCCAAATTGCTGGGTTTTGTAGCTGCCAGAGCTATTAGAAGCTGCAGCCCCCACCAGCTTTGTTTCACTGCAAATGCACCCCAGGACCACCACCCAAGACCGCGATCTGGATCCAGGCAGCTTAAGCCAAGAGCACTTAGCCTCTGAATGGCCCCTCCTGCAATCTGCTGGCTGGGAACTTCTGAAGCAGCCACATGGAAGTGGCAGTGGTGCCTCTGCTTCTGCTGCTTCCTTGCCCTGGATGCAGTTTGGCCAGACCCTCTCCCCCAAATTTAGCCAAGTTCCACTAACCTTTCTCTTAGTCCTTATTTCTTATGGCTTGATAATTCTGGAAATCACCACAGCTGCCACTGATCCACTCTCCTGAAGGCTCCAGCTGAGGCTTGTCTTGACTGCCCTGGGGTCAAGCTGTGTTTCAGGCTAGTTTCAGCTCCCAGTACACTGTGATGTGCCTTCCTGCCTCGCCTGCTAAGCTGCCTTCAGCGGGAGATGTGTTGTTCTGTAATTTTGTGAGTTCTGGAGCCCTAAAATTTGTTTAGAGTCATATTTTATGGGTATTTGAGGTGATTTTTGTGAGAGCTGTAGAGTGTTCCTGCTTCTATGCTACCATCTTGACAATCAATAATTTTCAACAACTGGTCTATTGGTTGCAAATTGGCCTTCTTTTCTTTTGAAAGTTCAGAAACCTGATTTCCTCCAGTAGTTATTACATCTTTGGCCACTTTCTGTAGCACTGGATGTTTGTTGAGTCATTGCTTTGTTGAAAGTAACTGAGTATTCCTTCTATAACGCCTCTCCCTGGTCTAGTCTACCCACTACTCACCCATCAAAGTAATATTCCCAAAGTGAAGTTCTGACTTTGTCTCTCACATCCCTTAGTAAAACTCTAGCAGATCTCTATGTCCTGTTGGATTAAATATAAAATTCTTCACTTGGCATTCAAAGTCCTTCATCACTTAACCTCCAATTTCCTCTATTTTTTGATTCTTACACCTTACACCCTTCTATCTAGTGATCCAGTGACACTGACTTTCTTGCTGTTCCTCACCCAAGGCACTCTATCTTCCGACTACAGGCATTTTCACTGGCTGTACCCTTTGCCTGGCCCCATCTTTAACATTTGATTTCTTTGACCTCCTTCAATTCTTAGCTAAAATCTCACCTTCTATAGACCTTTTTTTTTTTTTTACCAATCTGTCTTAATGTTAGTACCTTCCCATTGTTGTTTATCTCCAGTTTATTCTGTTTATAGTTTGCATGTACATAGTTATTTGCATATGGTCTCTGACATTAGATTGTCAGCTCCTTGAAAACAGGAAATATCTATTTTTTTTTATTTTCAGAGCTAGTATAGTGCCTGGTACATAATAGACACTTAACTTTTTATTGCTTGAGTGTTTTTTGCTGCCCTGAGATGTAATTCATCTAGGTTTCCAGATGTATACTGATTTTATATAACTATATACTCTGTTATCATCTTCTTACTTGGCATTTTGGGGTTCCAGTTCTTATTATTATTTTCTTTTTCAAAGAGTTGGAATGGATTACTTTTTGTCCTTTGTTGTTTTCATTTATGATTTCTTGAAATATAGCCCTGAGATAATAGGCTTTAAAAAAGCTCATTATGTTTTAAATGGAGCTAATTTACTATACATGTACCAATGATTTTCATTGAATGCCCAATAATACGCCTTAACTCAATCCTTAGTGACTCATTGTTTAGATTTTGATGGTTTAGAATGAGTGTAAACAGCAACTTTTTTTTTTGTTCTGGCCCAAAACTCTAAGTCTTTTCCTCTCAACTTGATAGTTTTGTGATAATCTTTTGTCTCAGTTCTTACCTAGCCCTTAGTCACTGAATGGATGTTGTTTCAGACAAACTGAGACATGAGAAGACCTAATTTTGAAAGGTCAAGGTTATCCAATTTACACACAAGTCAAGACATTATCCTCATGATGTCATGGTTCCTCTTTGAGAATTAAAGCCCCAAAACAACCATCTCTGCTCTTTTTTTGTTACTTTCTTGTCTATAATTTTAAGTCCTTTCTTCAGAGATTATCAAGCCTCAGAGTAATTGGCATAGCCAGACAAATGTCTAGTGGCTAGAGAAGAATTTTGAGAGCAAATTGGAAATTTTGGTTCAAATCAGGAGCTGCAGAAGCTGAAATGACCACATGATTAAGAATACATATCAGTACAGTTATTCATTCCTCATTCTCGAAAAGGTCCAATGACATCATGAGGGTGATATCTTGACTCATGAGTGAATTGGATTTAAGTGAGGCAGAGCTGCACAAAGTCATCAGGCTCACTCTCTCCTCCAGGGTCATCAGAGTCCGGTAGCAAGGTAAAAATCAAGACAACTGGTGATGACCCAGATATCAGTTCAGTTGGTAACCTTGGAAACAGGTCCCAGAGAAGTGGCTGGAATTAAGGAACAATGAGGGCCACCCTGTGCATCAGCAAACCTGAACTATGCTGTACGTCACAGACACTGTGACTCATATGGACTGTAAAAGTCAGTAAAAAAGGATCAACTCTCTTGTGTGAGAACCTCTTTCCTTTCCTCTTCCCCATTCCTTCTCCCCCTTCAAAGTTGAAGGGGCTATATATCTCTTTGAAAGAGGTGGCACCTACCTGAGAGGAGAATTTTATTAAATTTCTATGGTCTCAAGTGAGTATTTTTTTTTCCTACATTCATTGTTTTGTGTAACAAACTTTTCTGTTCTGTGCGTTGGTATCTTGATACTTGGAAAAGAACTAAAGATCCATAGAAGAGAGGTAGAAATAAGCCAAATTCTGATTTTTTTTTTAGGATATCGAGTATCCTTAAATAATAAATCTGGTAGGTTTAACTCAGAACTTCTGCCATGTGTGATAATTTATGTTAATTCATATGTAATTTTTTTCCTCCTTTCTGTCTAAAAGTTCCTTAAGACTACTGAATTTTTATGTTGGCATCTTTAAGACCTAGTACAATGCTTTATCCATAATGAAGGATGAATAAAAGTTAGTGAATGAATGAATACAAGATAATTCTCTAAGTACTATTTTTAAGTTCTCATTGTGTTTAGAGATATTCATTGCTCATACAGTCCATTGCTTGTCTAAGGCAGGAGGAGTTGTCATTGCTCAATTGTATCTGATTCTTTGTGACCCCACTTTTGGTTTTCTTGACAAAGATACTGGGGTGATTTGCTATTTCCTTCAGCTTTTATGTGGTTAAATGACTTTCCCAAGGACACACAACTGGTACATATATGAGGTAGGATTTGACCTCAAGAAGATGATTCTTCCTGATTTCAGGCTCGCCTGTCTATCCATTATGCCATCTAACTACTCCTTGACAATACGTACTGCCATCTAAAATTGTCATGAAACACCTGGCATAGGTATATCTAAGACCCCTGACTATATCTTTTTCACCCTACTAGATTCACTCTGCTAGATTCAGTCTGGCTACTTTCCCTGTTTCTATAAAAGGAAAAAAAAAGTTAATTGTGTGAGGTAGAAAATTATTTATTTTATGTTTCTTTTTTCTCAATTCTAGAATATTTTGACAGAATGTTAATAACTACAATTGAATATTAGGTACACATAAAGTTTATCACTAAGATTAATTGTGATTTTTATGGGAATGTTCAAGGAAAGGTTGCAACTGAAATTACATAATATCTCACTTAACCTGGATCTTCTCAAAGGTATAATTTCATATCTTTCTCCTTTGCTACAAAATATGAATCCCATTCAAAAAGCAAATTTACAAGTTTAGCTACACATCATCATAGTACAAAATTATTTTGTAATATTATAATATCTGTAATATTTTAGACAGATTTAGCAATATTGCAAAATGGATCAACTGTAATTGTGATTTGGTGTATCCTTTGCCCTACATGACTGTTCTCCTAAGCATACAGTCCTCAGAAAAAATTTGCCTGGTGAATTGATATTTAAGGGCATTTTTTCTACTGGGAGAGGTAGAACTACTTTATGTGGAAATAATATTTTTAGTGGAAAATGTGTATCAAAGTGGTGATAAGCCAGGTTTTGGGAAGGAAGCCAGACTACTAGTGGTGATGTAAATAGGAGACCAACAAAAGCAAACTAAAGGTCTTAAAGTTTTAATCTATTGACATTTAAAGACTTGTTCTACACCAGTAAGTATCTGAATATGCTAAGATATCACAGAGAAAAACAGCAATAAGGTCCTGTCTTAATAGAGTATATTTCTTTTAGACAAGTATGCCTGTCTTCATTATATGGGATCAAATGTTTTCATCAATCTAGCTCAACATTTTTTGTGGGTATGTTTAAGGCAGATGTTAGGGGGTCTAGACTTGTGATTTTGTCAATGTGTAGAACTCCCCATATGGAAAATTTTCCCACTGATATAGATCATCATTCCTTTTTAAATTTAGAGACTGAGAGTTGCTTAGAGCATTGAGGGATGTTGAAGGACGTTCTATGGTAAGCTCCTTGAGGGCAGGAACTGTTTTTTGCCTCTTTTTTGTTTCCCCAGTGCTAAGCACAGTGTCTGTTTCATTGCAGGTGCTGCATAAATGTTTATCAATTGATAAATTGGGTGTTTGAGAGATTAAATGACATGTTCATGGTCACAGAACTAATGTGTGATAGAGACAAGCCTTAAACTTAGGTCTTTCTAACTCCAAGGACAACCCTCTATATAGTCCTTGAAGTATACCTATACAACCATATTTTTCTCTGTATTATCCTGGTATTAGCTGTACTTTTGAAGAGATTGATAGGAATTTAATATTTGTAGTCATTGTAATGAGGTGAAACATTTTGTAAAACATGCCTTTGTAATTACTTCCTAATCATTATCTGTTGATAACTTTTCCATCCTGTATGTACAGCTCAGGTTCCAAAACTTCCAAAAAGTTTTTCCTGATTTTCCCAGGAAGCAACAATTTCCCTTTCTGAACACCAGGAACCCTATATGCCATATTTATGACATGCTGTATTACATTGCTATTATTCAGGTGCATCCTTCTCTTTTACTGGATTATAGTGCCCTTGACATCAAGAGATTTTGCTTCATTCAGCTCTATTAGCAGTCTTACACTTGAACTGAGTAGATGAATAAATTCTTTGTCATGACTACTTGCCTTGTAAATCATTTTCTTCAAAAGCTCAAGTATATCTATGATATTTTGTTAGTAGACCTCATAGTGTACTGCAGGTGTTCAGGGACAACAGTATAACAAATAGTATAAGCTATTTGTCTTCCAGTTACATGGAACTCTGGTAGTAGAGCAAAGTCCTCTATAGTGAGTTATTTCTGTGTACTTCATATTCATAAAATAAATCTGTTGTGTCTTTCAATACAGGAATTCTTTTGTGTTCTGAATTAGTGTTCGTTTTTGTCTGGTTGGCTTGTGTTTTTCTTCTCTTAGAGGTAAATGTTAAACTCCTGGTTGATATGTAGCCTGAAGAATTGCATCTGATTACTTTTGAAAAGATGTCTTTGTACAATGGCAGTTTTTCTTTAAATAGGCTTGAAATGAGCTGATCTTATAGTTAGTGTTCAATCATATCTTTTTGCCTTCTAGCTTTCTTTGAGGATTTTGCTGATTGTAAAGGTACCAAATTGGAATGGAAAAGGAAATTTAAAAGACAGGTGCATAAATGGATGTGATTAGGAGATTTCATGGTCTGATTTTATTGCATATGAGACTGCCTTGGAGCTCCAGAAGTATTGTAGAACTCTAAGGTAGGGACAAAGGAATTCAACATACATTTTCTTTCATATGGAATATTTTTTCCTACTTTATGTATTACCATATCAATTTTGCTGAGAACATTAAAAGAATTTTTAAATGTACTATGTCTTTTTATTAGATCCTACTAATCTTTTCAAAATAATATTTTATATTTTTCTACAATTTCATGTAAAAACAATTTTTAGCATTCAATTTTTTAAGCTTTGATTTCCAACTTCTTTCCCTCCCTCCCCTTTCTCCTCCTTACGTGAGATGGTAAGCAATATGATATAGGTTATATTGCTATCATCTAAAACATTCCCATATCAGTCATTTTCTGCAAGATGATTTGAAAAAAAAAAGTGAAAATAGAATACTTCAGTCTGTGTTCAGACAACATCACTTCTTTCTCTGGAGGCAGATAACATTTTTCATCATGAATCCTTTGGGATCATTGTGTTGCTGAGAATAGCTAAGTCCTTCACAGATCTTCAGCATTAATATGTATGATGTTCTCTTAGTTCTGCTCACTTCACTCTGTATCAGTCCATGTAAGTCTTTCAAAACAGTCTGGTACTGACTAAGAAATAAAGTGGCTGGATCAGTGGAACAGATTAGATATACAACCTCAAGAAAGCACAGATTCTAAGACAACCTTTATTTGTTCAGCCTTCTTCAAAGGCCAGAAAAGTACCTAGAACAGTGACACTCTTTAAAACGAATCAGGATAATAAAGTAAAAACTCCAAAAGAAGTGTTTTGGGGAATTTTTATCACTTTTTATTAGAAGAGTTCTTCAAAGCTAGGGTACAGTCCTCCTCTATTAACCATGTGAAATTGACCAGACTAGTCTTTGTCATCCCTATTCCTTTAACAAACTACTGGGCTATGAACTATTTATAGTACATATTTTATTGGGCCTTTGAAAACAAATACTGGGATGTAACCCTTCTTTGACCTTAGTCACTAAGGACAGAAGAAATCTTGCTAGTAGTCAGTGTTATTGAATAAATTTCTCCCCCATATTTTCCCAGTTTCAGTAGTGCAATGAATAGAGTATTGGACCTGGAGTCAGCAAGATCTGAGTTCAAATATGATCTCACACACATTCTAATTGAGTGATCCTGGCAAGTCACTTGACCTGTATCGAATCGGTTTTTTCCCCACTAAAAAGTGGGGAATTATAAAAAGGCCTACTCCTCAGGGTTGTTGTGAGGATGATATGAGATAATATTTGTAGAATTGCTTTGTGAATCTTAAATTATTATGTAGTTGCTAGCTATGATGATGATGATGATGTCCACAGCATTCACTTCTCTTAATCATGTAGTATAGGCCAGTGGTTCTCAACCTGTGGGTTGCCACCCCTTTGGGGGTTGAATGACCCTTTCACAGGGGTTGCCCTAGATCATTGGAAAACACATATTTCTGATGGTCTTAGGAACTGAGACACCGCTCCTCTATCCGTCTAGAGGCGGGTCCACCCACATGCAGATATGCCCACATGCAAGTATTAAAGGGTCGTGGCATTAGGAAGGTTGAGAACCACTGGTATAGGCATATGACAAAAAAGTTTGTGACACACAAAGAAGATTGATTTGGCAATTAAATCCTCAGAGAAGCTGCAATTAGTCCATTCTCTCCTTTCTAGATATATCTTGAAATTTTCTTCTCCCTCACCCCAAGTTACTAACTCCCTTGTCTCTTATTTGTGACCACTATCTCTGAGGTGGGCCCTGCAGTATCTTTGTGCATGATTCTTACTTGGAGAGATTCTAATGTGGGGTTTGTGGTATCATAATCACAAGAACCCAGATGCCAACTTTATATATTACCCCAGGATAATTTTTTCTTTATTAGCCTGTCAAATGAGTAAGTGGAGTGTTGCTTATACTACATATATGACTCTATAATCTGTTCCCCTTTAAAAAAGCCTGTTCCTTCCACTGTTACCCCCTACACATTCAGGTATTTCCTTTTGACACAGAACTCCTAACTTCTAGCATCTATTTGAACTTTTGTACCCTATCCTGAAGACCTATAGAATCTATGTTTACAAAGAGGGTGATTTTTGAAGAGAATTTCCTCTGTTCTCCCAAATCATCCTTTCAGTTTTGGGCAAGCATTATATCCTCAACTAATAATTTCCCTTAATTCAAGGTCAAGTTCATTTCTCTGCTTTTTGTATGGGTTCCTCCCCTCTGCGTGGACTTAGCCTGCACTGTTGATTAGATTTTCATCACATAGAACAATATATTGCAGGCCAATATTCCCTTACCTCAGGTGACTAAGGTCCCTGGCACCAGTTATTTGAGTTTGCAGATTTCTCTGAATGCCATCTGGGATTACTGATAAAACTCTGACCCCTCGTCTCCTCTTTCAATCTATCAAAAAGCCAGACTGTCAGCTATATTAGCCTTTGTATATACTGTCTCACGTGTAATATTAATCCTTTATTGGGATCATTGCTTAAAACTCTGAAAATCTTATTGATCATTTCCTCTTCTCAGATCATGGCTGCCAAATTCATCAATATATTTAATGAATGGCCTTATAGGCTGTCTTAATGCCTGATACTTAGTGATTACCTATTGCTTTCTCTGTTTGTTCCCTCAGTGCAATCAAAAGGAACACAATTTGAACTGATGGTTCCTTAGCAATTGGCTTTCCTCCAACATGTTAAACTGTTTTCAAAAATAGAAAAATAAGGCCCTCTAATAACTTCATTTTATGAAGTAAACATAGTTTTGATCTTTAGTCTATGGAACAATTTGGTGAAATATAGACAAACATCATTAATTGATTAAAATAATAAGAATATATTCACAAAAGCTTTAGTAGTGTATACAAAAAGAATTAATGATGAATGTCCAAGTTGCATAATGTGGGAATGCAAGAATCGTTCAGTTTAATGGAAAAATTAGCCAGATAAATAATGTCTATAACTAAAACAGCAAACTTCATGGTTATATTGAGATAGATAAAGACATGTGATTAAACACAGTAACTAGGTATGTTAATAACACTGACAACAGTGTTTCTTTTATATGATAAAATAAAACCATATCCTCAATAATTAGTTGCAGTGGAGAAATATGGAAAGTTTTCCTGATAAGATCAGAAATGCTTCAAGGATGCCTACTCTCTCCAATTTCAAAGAAATGTTAACTATAGACATTAAATTAAGGGAATAAACTTTCATCTTTATTTGTGGTCATTACACTGTTTTATTCTGAAAACCTTAAAGAATCAAAATAATATAAAACTTCCACAAAGTAGTAGATACGAAGTAAATCCATACTGTCATCAGCATTTCTATATATTTTAACAGAAAAATATAGGAAGAGGAAAAATAAGAACTAGCCTCATTTTAGCTTAACTTTAACAAGACATATATTACATATATATTATATATACATACTATATATAATTTATATACATACACACATATATGTATGTATATGCAACAATACTTTTCAGAGAAACATTTTAATAATTAGAGAAGCAGTCCATGTTAATTTCTAAATCATGCTAATATGCTGAAAAATCAGTACTATCCAAAATATATGCAGATTTAATACTATTCCAATAATATCCTCAGGAGTATACTTTATAGAATTAGAAAAAATGTAAAGTTCATATCGAGAAATTAAAAAGTCCAGGATGTCTAGAGAAACAATTCAAATAGAAAGGAGGTAAAATAGTAAAGTATCTCAAATTTTAAAAGAATTATCAAAAATATTTGGTATTGGTGACAAATATAGAACAGAAGTTAATGAAATGCATTGTTGTTGTTTGTCTTTCATTCTCTAAGAGGACCATGACATCAGGAATGTGATGCCGTGACTTGCAAGTGAATTAGGTTCAAGTGAGAGAGGGTTTGCAAAGTCATCAGCCTCACTTTCTTCTCTGGAGCCATCTAAGTCTAATGGCAAGATATAGAATATATAAAAGAAAAGCACAAATAATTTGTTCAACCATTCCCCAATGCTATTTCCACTTCTTTACTACAACAAAATGTACCGCCATAAATGTTTTTGATTTTTGTTTTGTGTTTGAATCCTTTCCCTCTGTGTTTGACAGTAATCCTTTGGTGGTTTGTTGCTATGACACTGAATAAGTAAATAGTTTTTAGGTAATATAATTATTTTTAGAATCATATTAACAAAGTTCAAACCTAAGCATTTGATATCTCATCAATTATTTAGGTCTGCATTTATTTCTGTAAAAAAGAAAAATCATTGTTGTATTACCATAAATTCTACATGTGCTGTGTTAGATGAACTTCCAAATATTTTAAACATTATGTAGTTGTTTTGAATGAAATTTCTCTTTGTCTCTCAGCTGAGATTTGCTGGCAATTTACGTATAGATGGTTTCTATTAATTTATTTTTTATTTCACTACTTTGCCAAAGTAATTAATTTTAGGTGAATTTCTGTGTTTCTCTAAGTGAGATATCATTTCCTTAGTAAAAAGTGATAAATTTATTTTCTCTTTTCCTATTCTTTTCCTTCTAGTTTCGTTTTCCCTTTCTGGTCTCATTGTTATAGCTTATATTTTAAAGAAATACATCTCTAGTAGATCTCCATTATATATGTAAGTGCCCTCTTTTTTTAGAAAGTTATTATTTACCATGTCAAGAAAGATTCAATTTAGTCTGATTTTTTTTAACATAAAGGAATGTTATATTTTATTTAAACAATTTTTTGCAGTTACTGATATTATCATGTGATTTTGTTGTTATTATGTTCTATTACATTTGTAGGTTTCAAACACTGAACCAATCCTGTATTACTAATTTAAATCAAATTTGGTCAAAGTATCTAAACTTCTACATGTTACTATAGCCTCTTTCCTGATATATTGAATAATATTCTTTCATCAATATTTGTTAGTGGTAGAGGCATACAGATTTCTCCATTTTCCCCCTTTGATTATAATATTATGACCTTAATTATATTATAGGAGGAATTTGATAAGATTTTTAAAATTTTTGCCAACATTTCATCCAATATTTTATTTAAGAATTAGGTGGCTATTTGACAGAAGTCGCTTGGAAATCCATGTAACCTTTTTTTTGGGGGGGTGGATGATAGGTGGTGAGTATGAGATTCATTTATGGCTTGTTTAATATCTTTCCTTTTGGTTGGGTTATATGAGAGTTCTATTGCATGTCTTGTTAATCTGACTAATATTTTCTTTTTTTTCTTTTTCTTTTTGGAGGGGGGAAGGTAGGGCAGTTGGGGTTGAGTGACTTGGCCAAGGTCACACAGCTAGTTTTATTTTTGTGTGTCAAGTGTCTGAGGCCAGATTTGAACTCAAGTCCTCCTGACTCCAGGGCCGGTGCTCTATTCACTGCACCACCTAGCCACCCCTCTGAAAAAAAATTCATCTGTTTCATTAACTTATTGCAGGTTTATAATTGATAAAAAGTTTCTAATATTTTCTATTTAGTCTTCATTTATTATGTCTGTTTTTATTTTTATTACTTAAATAGCTCCTAGTTCATCTGTCAGTTCAATATATTTTTATTTTCTTCACTTTCAGAATATCTTTTTTTAGTTGAAATTTTTTTTGTTGCTTTTAAAAAGAATGTTAATTGCTTGCCCAACTAATTGAAACATTTTTCTTTTATTTTTGACCAAATTGTTTAGAGTTTATAAAGTTTTCCCCAAAAAGTTTAATTTATTTGCATCTCAAAATTTTGGTATTTTTGTTTCCTATTTGTTTTTTTTTTCTCTATTGAAATTATATACTGTTTCATTGATTTGTTCCTTTACACACATATTCTTTATTATTATGTAATTTATTCAACTTAAGTTTTACTCCTTTATTCAAATGTCTTTTATTGATTATATGTTTTATTGTATAGAGTTCGGTAAACTATGTATAGTATTACTCTTTATGAATTTTAGTGAGTTTGCCACAACCTCTGAAAATGTCTGTTTTGGTAAAGATGCCATGCAAAATGGAGAGAAACATGCTATTGTAATCTTGATTCCCACTCAATATTTGCCCTCTCACTTTTCTAAAAATTTTACTCATACTCAATAACTTTTAATTTATTTTTATGAGAAGTGTTTAGGTTTTTTTTCACTTTGAAATATATTTTATTTTATTTCTTTGAAAATTATTTTTAGTTTTCAACATTCATTTCCACAAGATTTTGAGTTACAAATTTTCTCCCTGTCTTTTCCCTACCCCTACCCCAAGATAGAAAGCATACTGAATACCCCTTCCCCCATCTCCTTACTCTTATATCTTCTCCCATCCCCCTCTGACTTTCTGATAGGACAAAATGGATTTCTTGAAACCCCAGTGCCTGTACATCTTATATCCCAGTTGCATGTAAAAAACCCTTTTTTTAAACATTTGTTTTTGAAAATTTGATTTCCAGATCCTTTCCTTTCTTCCCTCCTCCCCCACCACCACTGGGAAGACAAGAAATTCAATATAGATTGTACATGTGTAGTTACACAAAACGTTTCCATAGTAGTTATATTGTGAAAGACTAACTATATTTCCCTCCATCCTATTGCTCTCCCCACTTATTCTGCTTTCTACTTTAACCCTATCCCTATCCCTTTTCAAAAGTGTGTGCTTCTAACTACCCTCTCCTCTGATCTGCCCTCCTTTTTATCATCCCCCTTCTTATCCCCTTACCTCCTACTTTCCTGCAGGTTAAGATACCCAAATGAGTGTGCACATTATTTCCTCCTTAAGCCAAATTCAATGAGAGTAAGGTTAACCCATTCCCTTTCACCTTCCTGTTCTTCCCCTCCATTTTAACAGTTTTCTCTTGCCTCTTTTATGTGAGATAATTTACCATATTCTATCGCTTCTTTTTCCCTTCTCTCATATTCCTCTCTCACCTCTTAATTTTATTTTTTGATATCATCCTTTCCTATTCAACTGATCCTGTGCCCTCTATCTATGTTTACATGCACACACATATATACACATTCAAATATGTATTTATTCACATGTGTACTCTTCTATACATACTTATATGTATGCATACATATATACATATATGTTCCCTTCAACTATCCTCATAATGAGAAAAGTCTCATGAGTTATAATTATCAATTTTCCATTTAGGTAGGAATGTAGTTAGTTCAACTTTAATAAGTTCCTTATGATTTCTTTTTCCTGCTTATCTTTTCATGCTTCTCTTGCTTCTTGTATTTGAAAGTCAAACTTTCTATTCATCTCTGATTTATTCATCTAGAATACTTGAAAGTCCTCTATTTCATTGAATGGCCATATTTTCCCCCAAAGCATTATACTCAGTTTTGCTGGGTAGGTGATTCTTGGTTTTAATCCTAGCTCCTTTGACCTTTGGAATATCATATTTCAAGTTCTTTGATCCCTTAATGTAGAAGCTGCTAGATCTTGTGTTATCCTGATTGTGTTTCCATAATACTCAAATTATTTCTTCCTGACTGTTTGTAGTATTTTCTCCTTGACCTGGGAACTCAGGAATTTGTCTATGATATTCCTAAGAGTTTAATTTTGGGTAATTTTTTCAAGAGGTGATGGGTGAATTCTGTCAATTTCTATTTTGCGCTCTGGTTCTAGAATATCAGGACAATTTTCCTTTAGAATATCTTTAAGGATGATTTCTAGGCTCTTTTTTTCATGGCTTTCAGGTAGTTGAGTAGTTTTTTAATGATCTCTCCATTTATTTTCCAGGTCAGTGGGTTTTCCAATGAAGTATTTCACATTGCCTTCTATTTTTTCATTTGTCTGGATCTGTTTTATAGTATCTTGATTTCTCCTAAAGTCATTAGCTTCCATTTGCTCAAATCTAGTTTTAAAGGCATTATTATCTTCAGTGAGTTTTTGAAATTTCTTTTCCATCTGGGCAGTTAGGCTTTTTAAGGCATTCTTTTCCTCATTGGCTTTTTGGGCCTCTTTTGCCATTTGAGGTAGTCTATTTTTAAGGTGTTATTTTCTTCAGTGTGTTTTTTTTGGGGGGGTCTCTTTTAGCAGGCTGTTGACTTGATTTTCATGATTTTCTTTCATCCTCATTTCTCTTCTCAATTTTTCCTCCACTTCTCTTACTTGATTTTCAAAACCTTCTTGAGCTCTTACGTGCCCTGTAACCAATTCATATTTTTCTTGGAAGTTTGTGATGCAGAAGTTTTAACTTCACTGACTTCTTCTGGTTCCATGTTTTGATCCTTTTTGTCCCCAAAAAAGGATTCTATTGTCTGATTGCACTTCCTTTGCTTACTCATCTTGCCAGCCAATTACTTGACTTTTGAACTCTTTGCCAAGATAGAACTCTGTTTTCAGAGTGGAGAGAGTAATGTCTCAAATCACTGGGGTTTTTGCATATGTTGTCAGAGCCATGAGGAGAGTGCCTTCTCTATAGTCACCACAAGCTCTGGCACACTGGCATTTCTTAGCCCAGGACCACCACCCCAGACTGCGACCCAGATCCCAGCAGGTCAAAGCATGAGCAATTACCTTCTGAATGGTTGCTTGGTCTTCCTACAATCTGAAGGCCAGAACCTCCTAAGGCAGCTGCTTTGCAGCAACTGCAGCCACTGTGCCTCTACCACCTCTCACCACAGGGGCAGATGTTGGACCATGATCTTCATTCACCCAGTTCCAACAGAGTTCCCCATTGACCTTTTACTTTTTCTTTGGCATTTATGGGTTGAGAAGTCTGGAAACCACCATAGCTATGGGTGATTCACTGTCCTGAAGTCTTCTCTGGCCAGTCTGAGCCACTGGTTGTGGCTGCCCCAGGTCTGGGACCATGGAATTCATGCAGCACTGTGCTTGGCTCTCAGCTTGCTGTGATAGACCCTTTTTGTTGGCCTGCTTTCAGCAGGAGATTTGTTTATCTCTGTCATTTTGTGGGTTCTGTACCTCTAAAATTTGTTCAGAATCATATTTTACAGATATTAGAGGTGGTTGGGGTGGGAGCTCAGACAAGTTCTTGGTTGTACTCTGCCATCTTGGCTCCACCTTCATGTGTTTAGGTTTTGAGGAGATACATTGAAATTCCTTATTATTATAGGGTTTTTTTTTTGGTCTTTTTCTGCATGTAATTCAATTAGCTATTCAATTAATTTCTTTGATATCATTCAGTTTTTATGTATACATACACACAAATATTTATATAATTTATCTTTGAATTGTTCAGTCATATTTTAGTTATTTCTGACTCTTTGTGACACCATTTGGGGTTTTCTTGGCAAAGATACTGGAGTGATTTGCCTTTTCTTTCTCTAACTCATTTTACAAGTAAAGAAACTGAGGCAGAAAGTGTTAAGTGACTATCCCAGAGTCACACAGCTAGTAAGTATCTGAGGCAAGATTTGACCTCAGGTCTTCCTGACTCCAAGTCTATCATTCTATCTATCCACTGTACCACCTGGTTGCCCAAAGCTGTTCTCTTTATTTGATTTTGTACCTTGCATATCAAATCAATTCGACTGGTCAATCTTTCTTCTTCTTTTTTAACCAGAAGCAAATAGTTTTGAGGATTACTTCTTTACAGTATTAGTAGGCATGCAGAATTGCTAGACTCCCTTCCTTTCCACTATTTTTCTCCCCATTATATTTCTTGAGATCCTTGACTTTTTTTTTTCTGGAAGAATTTTGTTATTATTTTTTCAAAGCCTGTGACAGAGTCCATTCATAGTTTCTATTTTATTTTTGTTATGACACTGAATAAGTAAATTAATTTAGGTAACATTACTGTCATTTTCTTATATTTTTGTAGCTTACCTATATGCAATTAACATTTTTCTAATTATTTGAAATTCCTATTAACATCAAAATTGTTTTATCACAGTTCCTATATGTAGATATTGTACAAATTGAAATTTACTAGAGATGGAGGGGTGGGGGTTTGTGTAATTTTCTAATGATTGTATTTAGTTATTAAGGATACTTAATGACTGATTGCTAGATAAGTGACTGATAAGTTAACCTATGATTGCCCCACAATGGAAGATTGATTATTGTATTTTGAGATGATTGAATGATTGTGTAAGGAGGCAAACCTCCTTAGGGCTACTAGATGATGATCCTTTTGTTCTTTGTTCTAAATACTGTGGCCACTTTGGTGAAAACTATGTGGCCATTTTAATGATAAGCTGTTGGGAACACTATATTGTGATTTCCTGTGATAAGATGTAATGTTGTGAATATTATATTGTGATTTGTTGTGAATGTTTGCCTTGGTTTGTTATAGAATAAATGGAGTGTTCATTGTACTGTGTAAACAGAACCTTAAAAGCAATTCACAGTAGCATTCTTTTGGGAAGCTGCTTGTGTATGGTATTACATTATGGCTATATATAGCTCCTGTATGCTTTGGGAAGCAACATGGTTTAGTAGTGAGAGATTTGGATTTAGAGTCAAAGGCCCTGAGATCTTGTTTGTGTCTCATTTCTTCTGTGTCTTCAAGCAAATAACCAAACTTGACCTTAATTTCACAATGTGGAAAATGAAGAGAAATGGACTAGATGAACTTTAGAATTTCTTAAAGTTTTGGATATTATACTAAGGTTTTATATTTTTGCATAAATCAATAAAAATCTCTTTTCTTTCCTTATAATTAAATAATTTTCCAGTTCAAACAAAATCGTGGTATCTAATCCTCCCTGACTCTCTTCCCAGTACTACTTTATCCATTACTCTTTCATTGATAATTCATGTGGAATGTCACTTAAGAAATGATGTTTTTGGTTTGTACTTTTAAAAATTATTCTATATACCTTGTAAGATACTCTCTATTCTGAATCTATTCCTATAAATGTTAAATTATGATGGAGTCTGGAGGGACAGCATTTTGTAGACCTATGAGAGGGACACCTACCTATCCTGTTCCTTCCCTTTTTCCTTGTCACATCTATTTTAAAATCATGCTATCCTCTTTTTGACCTCAGATCGTGCTGATATACTGAAGGTCTCTGAAGCTATAAAGGGACAGTGTTCCTACCCAACCTTATTCTAATCATGGAATACTGAGTCCACAATCTCACTTTAGAGTCAAAGAAAAAGTAAAGCCACTGCTGGCCTACCCTTTTTTTGTGATTGGAGATTGAGTCAGTGAACCACTTCTAGGGTCAGAGTAATAGAGCTTCTGGCCTAGCCTTTTCCTGGCGCTTGGAGTTGAGTCTACAGTCTTGCTCTATGATTGGAGCAATAGCATTGTAATTCTATTCAGAGACCCTTTGAACCTAAGAGTCCCTGTTCAATTTTCTCTGAGGCATATCTCTCCCTCCACTATCAATTACTTTTTTCCCTCTAGGCTGAGTTAGTACTGGAAAATATGATCCAGTCTTGAACTAGTTAGGTAAATAGATTAACAGGGCATTTATTAAGTGTTTACTATGTACTAGGCATTGTGCTAAGTGATGGGAATACAAATATAAGAAAAAGACAGTCCTTGCCCTCAAGGCGCTTCCATTCTATGTATGTAGTATTTCTTATTCCAGTTCCTAGCAGAGTACTTTAAATGGACTCTTTTTCTACTTTTCTTATCTGTGGAGAATCAATTCAAGATGGTTTCAGCTCCCTTTCTGCCAGTGAAATATATTTCTTACAGCTCTGTGATTTTCCCAACAATGCTTTATTTATACTCAACCTCTTCTTGTCAAAGAAAGACAAGAATCTAAAAGCCCTTCAACTACCTCTCTCCATTATTGACCAGTCTTTCCATGAGTTCCTATATTCCATTCTTCTCTTTCTTCCTTATATAATTTTTTCTGTATTATCAGACCTATCGAATTCAATCATTTTTAGAGGTCCTCAAACAGGTCACTAATGTTATTTTAAGGAATTCCAGTAACATTTATTTAGGTACAATTTGAGTTGATAATCTCTGTATTAACCTAGATTCTCTGATTACATAAACTACATAGCTTTAACTAGCTATAACCAAATGGAATTAATCAGAATTCCACATAGGTAGAATTTTAATGAGTGTATTTACTGCAGTTCATTTATCTTCAAATTGACATGCTACAAAGCTATTATTTTGTAGCTGTGAAATTCTTCTCCCAACTCACAAGTTCCTATTGTCCACTAAAGACAAATAAAGTCTTTTGAAGACAAAAACATGATAAAAAATATGGTTACAATAATTCAAGCCTAATACATCACTCATTAGCATTCAAATGCTGAGTCTTCCACTCCAAATGGATCTGAACTACTTAACCACAGGTTTCTGCACAAATGTATGTAGGACTAATTGGGCAGAACTAATGAAAATGAATGTTTTTGGTTTGTTTACAATGAACTCATTTACCCAGAAAACATATATTTCTAGAAGTGAGTTTCCCATTGGGACTAATTCTTTGAAAGAGTAGTGGACTTCTCTCAAATAGGCCATTTATCAATTTGTCTTTCCATGCCTCATAGATCTATCCAAACACATTAATTCTAGTTCATATATAAGAAAGATGGGAACAGAAACTAACATCCATTTCCCATTTCTGGGAGGCAGTTTTATTCTCTTAGCCTAAGTAAAAATGTTAGCTATTTTTGGCAATTTTGAACATTTCTCTTGGTTGAATAGGTAGCCTGTAGCAAATTCCTAGGTAGGGAAGAAATGGTCATTGTGGTAGTCTTGCTGAACCTGAGGATTTCTGAAGCTCAAATTGTACCTAATTGCAGTGGGCCAGAACTAATCATCTTTAGGTCACATCACATTCTGCAGAGTGATACCAGGCGGAAAAAGTGCCTCATTTATTCTTGGTGACCTCTGACCTTGCTAAGAATTTGTTTTTGACAGTTCTTTCTTTCAAATACAATAAACCTTATTGTCATGTAGCCAGGTTGTATGTGATGCCAGAAAAATAAAAATGAATCATGGAAACATTCCAATTGGTTCAGCAAATCAGTGATCCATATTACCACCCTGGACAATTCACCAATGATTCATCTGTTCTGTCCTCCTGGACTTTTTAGTAGCCTATTCATATCATTTGTAGTTTCTTGGTCAAGTTCATTATTGCTGATCCAAAGAATTAAATTCCAAGAGACTCCCTGGCACTCTACATTGTGCTTTCATTTTTCAAATGTAAGTTTCTTTAAAATTGAAATGGTCTAATTCTTTGTATTTCTGTCCCTTCCACCAAGCATAGTGTCTGGCATATGGTAGTATTGTCTGATTTATTTTGACTACCAATAGCTCTGTCTAATTACCAACTGGATCTCCTTTTATAAATAATCTCTTTGTAATTTCAATTATTTTGAGAACTTTAGAAAATGATTCCAAGTTTTACAGGTGTTCATAACTAAGATGCCCAGTAGCTTCCAAGTTAGCCTGAAAGAATCCACAGGAACTCACAAATGAGAAGTTACTTCCATAGTAATGCCACAGAGTTTGAACATCTCTATCTGTACAATTTGTCTTCGAACAGATTTAGCAAAATTAACAGAGGATGAAGATAAAAACATGGCACAGTCCAGTATGAATACTATCTGAAGTTCAAAATAAATTAGTTTTTCCAAAGAACTTTAAAATACACAAAAAAAGTTTTTAAAAAATATTGAGGAAAAGTGGATTAATAGAAAAAGGGATAGAAGCACTATTCAGGGTGGATGAAATCATAATAAAAGAGATTAGAGAGAAGTTATAATTATTCAATTCTTAATTTATTTGTTTTTTTTTCTTGCAAGGAAGGCAATTTTTAGACTAGAAATGATAGAACAAAAATAATAAAAACAATCATGGAGAGAATAGTAAAAAATTAAAAAGATGCTTAGGTTCTCTTGACATGTACAAGTCAGCATGTCAAGATGAACCATGTCCTAGGATACTAAAGAACTGGTAGATAGTATTTCTCAGCCACTGTTAGTGATCAGAGAATGATTATGGAAAATGGAAGAGTTGCTATAAGCTTGGAGAAGGGTAAACATCATCACAATTTTCATAAACTTCTGGTGGTCTACAAACTATAGACAAGTGAATTTCACTTTGATTCTATGAAAATTCTAGAATTTATTATTAAGAGATTGTTAATTAACATCTGGAAAGAGAAGAAGTCATCACAAAGAACTAGAATGTCTTCACAAAGAATCAGTCATGCTCAAATCTAGGCCCCTTTCCTTTTTGTAACTGGTGGGAGAATACAGTTTCTCTATATTTGAATTAAGGCATTTAATCTATTCTGTCATACTACTTTTTATGGAGAAAAATTGAACATTTTAAACAACAAACTGACACATCACCAAAAGTAAGTATTAATCATCCCATGCAATATCAGCTTGGAAGGAGATCTCTCCTTGATTGCCACACAGAACTGTGCTTTCCCCTATATAGTTTAACATTTTAATGCATGGTTTGGGTGAGGAAATAGACAGCATACTTATCAAATTTGCAGATGACAGAAGGGTAGAAGAAGTTGCTAATAAATTATATGACAGGACCAGGGTTCAAATATATTTCAACAAGCTCTTAAATTGTGGTGAATCTAATAATATGAAACTTTAATAGACATAACTGTTAAGGAATACATTTAAGGGGGGGCGGAAACAAGAGGGTGGTGTAGCAGCAGCAACATATTGCAGCTCTCACATAGCCACCCCAAAATACCCATAAAATATGACTCTAAACTAATCCTAGAATTCCAAAACACATACAGATATACTTTCCACTAAAGTCAGCTCCGCTATGAGGAACCATATCAGCACTGCGAACCAAAACCAGCCTGGCCTGAAGCCCTGGCTGAGCCCCGGGAGCAGCTGGACGGCAGGAGCAGAGGAACCTTGGATTAGGGGCAGCTGTGAGCAGTGTTCAGAACTATGTCAGTGGGAACTGCGAAATTGGGGGAGAAAAGTATCTGGCCGAAACACCTCCAGGGCAGGAAAGCAAAAGGCAGAGGTTTTGCACCTGCCTCTACATTGCAGCTTCTGCGCCCACAGCCTGCAGACAGCAAGGGGACTAAGCGATTCAGTGCTCTCGCGTTGAGAGGCCTGGATCTGGATCGCCATCTTGGGCTTTCAGTCCTGGAGTCTTCATTATCCAGTGAGACAGAAGTAAGTAGGAAAGGGACCCAGCACCTTCCTGAGAGCTACGGCAGCCAGGAGGACCCCAGTGATTTGGGACAAAGCTTTCCCTTCTGGAAGCAGAGCCCCACAGAGATTTAAAAAAAAAATCACAGACTGACCAACCATGAGTAAGAATAAGCATAAGAAGCAAAGTAAGAACAGCAACCAAACCCTAGATTCCTTCTTTGGGGAAAAGAAGGATCATGGCAAAGAGAGGGAGGAGGAGAGTGCAGCCAGAGCGCCCCCTCCAGGGGCTCCAATAAACATGAAGAATGCCTTAAAGATAGAGATGAGCTGAAGAAGGATTTTCAAAACCAAATAAGAGAAGTGGAAGAAAAATTGGGAAGAGAAAT
>CM053580.1:339118161-339196806 GCA_028627135.1 Pseudochirops cupreus
TTGAATTGCTTGTCTTTCCAGTGGGGGTGGGTGACAAGGGGGGAAGGGAAAGAATCTGGAATTTATAGTTCTATAATCAAATGTTAAAAATATATATATGTACATATATGTGTGTATATATATATATTTATGTATGTTATTATTATTATTATTAACTACATCCAACTGAGAATTAAGATACACAGGCACTGGGTTAGGGAGACCCATCCTACCCTACCAGAAAGTCAGAGGGGCAAGGGGGAGGACATAGGAGAGAGCAGATTGCGGGAGGGACTATATATGGGATGCCTGTTTTGAGGTGTTGGGTAGGGGAAAGATGGGGAGAAAATTTGTAACTCAAAATCTCTTTTAAATGAATGATGTAAACAAGAAAATAAATAAATTAATTTATTTTAAAAAAATTCTCAAGGAAAATTGCCCTGATATTATAGAACCGGAATCATAGGGCAAAATATAAATTGAAAGCATTCACCAATCAAATCTTGAAAAAGTTCCAAAAAAGGAAACTCCTAGGAATGTTATAGCCAGGTTCTGGAGTTCCCAGATCAAGGAGAAAATATTATAAGCTGCCAAGAAGAAACAATTTGAATATTGAGGAAACGCAATCAGGATAACCCCGGATCTAGCAGCTTCTACATCAAGCAATCATAGGTCCTGGAATATGATATTACAGAGATCAAAGGAGCTAGGATTAAAACCAAGAATCACCTACCCACCAAAACTGAGTATAATGTTTCAGGAGAAAATATGGTCATTCAATGAGATGGAGGACTTTCAAGCATTCTTGCTGAAAAAACCAGAACTGAAAAGAAAATTTGACACTCAAATGCAAGAAGCATGAGAAGGTAAACAGAGAAAATAAACCATAAGGAACTTATAAAAGTTGAAGTATTTACATGCCTACATGGAAAAATGATAGTTGGAACTTATGAACCTTTTTTCTCAGTATGACGATAGTTTAAGGGAATATAAATATGTATGTATATATATATATATATATGTATATTTACGTATACATACACATATGCCTATATAGGAAGGTATATATGCATACGAATACATATGTGAGTGTGTGTATATATGTGTACAGGTATATATAGACAGAGGGCACAGGATCAATTGAATAGGAAGGGATGATATTTAAAAGATGAAATTGAGAGATGGCAGAGGAACATAATGAAAGGAGACAGGGAGAATAGGATTAATTATCTCATACAGAAGAGGCATGGGATAACAGGTACAATTGAGGGGAAGAACAGGACAGCAAAAGGGAATGGCTGAACCTTACTCTCATTGAATTTGACTTAGGGAGGGAATGACATACACTCTAAATTGGGTATCTTGCTCTACAGGAGAGTAGGAGGGAAGAGGATAAGAAGAGGGATGATGGAAGGGAGGGCAGTTTGGGGGGGACTATTGTTAGAAGCACACAGTTTTGTAAAGAGACAGGAACAAAGTAGAGAATAGAACAAGTCAGGGGTAGGATAGGATGGAGAGAAATATAGTCTGTCTTTCACAATATGTCCTTTGTTGAGGCCTGTATTGAATTGCTTGTCTTCCTTGTGGGGGCAGACAGAAGGCAAAGAATCTAGAATTTAAAGTTTTAAAATCAAATGTTTAAATATATACCTATATATATTCATATATATATATATACACATAATAATAATAATAGTAATTATTATTTACATGCAACTGGGAAATAAGACATATAGGCACTAGGTAGGGAGATCCTTCTTGCCCTACTGGAAAGTCAGAGGGGTATGATATAGGAGAGAGCAGATTGGGGGACTGGCAACATGAGCAGGCAAAGCAAGCAAAGCAAGCACAGCCATCCAACTTTAAATACCTTTTTCAGGGACCAAAAGGATCAAAGCATGGAACAAGAGGAGATAACACAGTCAGAAATCCTGCACCAAAAGCTTCTAAGTAAAATATGAAGTGGTCACAAGCCATAGATGAGCTTAAGCTGTTTTGGGGTGGTGGGTAGGGGAAAGATGGGGAGAAAATTTGTAACTCAAAATCTTGTGGAAATGAATGTTGTAAATTAAAAATATTAAATAAATATTTTTAATGGGAAACTTTAGTTAAAAGCCAGATTAATTGGTAAATTAAAAAATATAGAACTTAGATATTAATGCATCTCATGACATGGTGACATGGAGGGCTAATTGTCTTTGGAAGAGTTTTCCCCTCTCTTAGGTTGCCCTCTATTCCTAGGAACTTTCCTGAGGTTTACTACCTTCTTACAAGCATGAGATAGACAATATTATGGAAGTTAACTTTTTTCTGTTTTAAAAGTGTTTTTATTTGTATAATCAAATTTTTCCAAATTATTGGAAAAATATTTTTAATCTTCATTTTAAAAAAATTTTGAGTTGCCAGTTCCCTTTTTCTCTCCTATCCCTCCCATACTTCTTGAGAAAGCAAACAATATTATTTTTTTTGGATGGGGCAAGGCAGGGCAATTGGGGTTAAGTGACTTGCCCAAGGTCACATGGCTAGTAACTGTTAGGTGTCTGAGGCTGGATTTGAACTCAGGTCCTCTTGACTCCAGGGCTGATGCTCTATTCACTGCTCCACTTAGCCACCCTAAGCAAATAATATATTATTTATTCATGTGAAGTCATTCAAAACATTTCCATATTAACTATCTTGCAAAAGAAAACACACACACAACCCCAAGAAAAATTAAGTAAATGAGAAAAATATTCTCCAGTCAGCACTTAGCATTTGTCAATTCTCTCTCTAGAGGTGGTTAGCATTTTTCATCTTTGGTCCTTTGAAATTATCTTGGATCATTGTCTTGATCAGAGTAGCTAAGCTATTCATAGGTGATCATTCTTAATGCTGATCATTTTGCTATTATTGTGTACAATATTCTCTTTGTTCTCCCCACTTCACTTTGAATCAGTTCATGCAAGCATTACACATTTTTCTGAAAGCATCCTCCTGATCTTTTCTTGCAGCACAATAGTATTTCTTCATAATCATGCACCACAACTTGTTCAGTCACTCCCCAGTTGACGGGGCCCCCCTCTATTACAAATTCTTTTGCCACCGCAAAAAGAACTGCTACAAATATTTTTGTATAAATGGGTCCTTTTACCTTTTCCTTGGTCCCTTTGGGATACTGATCTAGTATTGCTATTTTTGGGTCAAAGGGCACGAACAGTTTTATTACCCTTTGGGCATAGTTCCATGCTCTCCAGAATGGTTGTACTCATTCATAACTCCATCAGTTTTTCCACATCCCCTCCAACATTTTTCATTTTCTTTTTTCTGTCAGATGAGTCAATATGATAGGTGTGGGGTAGTACTTCAGAGTTATTTTCATGTGCATTTCTCTAATCAGCGTGATTTAGATGATTTTTCATGATTATTGATAGTTTTGATTTCTCTTTTTGAAAACTGCATGTTCACATCCTTTGACTATTTAACAACTGGTGAATGGCTTTTATTATTTTTAATAATTTTTGCTCCATTGTCTTTATAATTGAGAAATGAGGACTTTTTCACAGAAACTTAATGTAAAAATTTTTACCGATTTTCCTGTTTTCCTTCTAATTTTGGTTGCATTAATTTTGTTTGTGAAGAAGTTTTTTAATTTCATGTAACCAAAATTATCCATTTTACTTCCTTTGTTACTTTCTGCTGTCATATACTCTTTGCTTAAACATAAATCTCAAAGGTACATTTTCTCACATCCCCTAATTTCTGGTGATATCACCCTTCATGTTTTAATAATTAAATCCATTTTTACCTGATCCTGTTATATGATATTAGATGTTTGTCTATGCCTAATTTTGCCTAAACTGCTCTCTAGTTTTTTTCCAGCAGTTTTTGTCAAATAGTAAATTTTTATTCTAAAAGCTTGGATACTTTGGTTCAGCAAACATTAGATTGATATAATTAATTACTACTGTGTTTTGTGTACTGAATATATTCTGCTGATCCATTTCTTAGCCAGCACCAGATTGTTTTGATGATTGCCACATTGTCATATAGTATAAAATCTGATATTGCTAAGCCACATTTCTTAATATTTTTTTAATTGATTCCCTTGATATTTTTGACCTTTTGTTCTTTCAGATTAATTTTATTTTTTCTAACTCTATAAAATAATTCTTTGGTAGTTTGATTGGCATGGCACTGAATAAATAAATTAACTTAGAATTATTATTTTTTTTTGTATAGGCTCAACCTACACATGCACAATTAATGTTTTTCCAGTTGTTTAGATTTGTTTTTATTTGTCTGAAAAGTATTTTATAATTGTGTTCATATAGTCACTGGCTTTGTCCTGTCAGGTAGACTCTTAGTTATTTTATATCATCTGCTGTTATTTTATTTTGAATTTCCATTTCTTTCTCTTGCTGCTGGGATTTGTTGGTAGTATATAGAACTGCTGATGATGTGTAATGGTTCATTTTATATCCTGCAACTTTAGTAAAGTTGTTAATTGTTTCAAATAATTTTAAAATTGATTCTCTAGAGTTCCCCAAATAGGCCATCATATCATCTGCAAAAATGAATAGTTTTTCCCCCTCATTGATCATTTTCATTCCTGGAATTGTTTTCCTTGTCTTATTGCTATAATTAGCATTTCTAGTACAATATTTAATAATAGTGGCAATAATAGATATGCACCTGATCTTATTGGGAAGGCTTCAGGTTTATCTGCCTTATAGATAATACTTGCTCTTTATTTTATATAAAACTAATTATCATTTAAAAGAAAGAAAGACTCCACTGATTCCTATACTTTCTAATGTTTTTAAAAGGAATAGATAATGTATTTTATCAAAAGCTTTTCCTGAATCTGTTGATATAATTGTATGATTTTTGTTGTTTTTATTATTGATATGGTCAATTATGCTGATAGTTTTCCTAATATTGAATCAGTCCTTCATTCCTGGTATAAATCCTACCTGGTCATAGTGTATGATCTTTGTAATATATTACTATAATCCCCTTGTTGCTATTTAATTCATTTTTTTTTGCATTGCTTTTCATTAGAGAAATTGTTCTAGTTTTCTGTCTCTGTTTTTACTCTCCACAGTTAGGTATTAAAAAACATATTTGTGGAGAGGATTCTGGGAAGATGGCAGAGTAGGTCAGAAAATTCCAAGCTCTCAAGCTTTCCTGCCCCTCAAAGAAGTTAAAATAGCACCTTAGCGTGAACAAAGTATGGGTGGAGATAAATAAGAATAGGGGCAAAACCAGGGTCTTCATGGGACAATTTGAGAAGATCAGAAGAAAAATCCTTAGGACGAGGTTTGGTCTTGGTGAAAAGTAAACACCTCTGGGGTGGGGTGGGGGGGGGCAGTGAGCCAAGATGGCAGAAGACAGTTGAAGGGAATGTGTTTGTATGTATGTGTATATGTGTGTATGTATGTATGTATAAATATGTATAAATACATATGTATGTATACATACATGTGTATGTATAGGAGGGTCTATGTGTGTATAAATATATGTGTGAGTGTGTGCATATGTGTGTACATGTATACGTAGACAGAGAACACAGGATGAGTTGAATATGAAGGGATGATATCTAAAAAATAAAATTAAGAAGAGAGAGAGGAATATATTGGGAGACAGAGAAAAAGAGAGATAGATTAGGGTAAATTATCTCATATAAAAGAGGTAAGAGAACACTGTTACAATGGAGGGGAAGAGCAGGAAGTTGAAAGGCAATGGGTCAACCTTACTCTCATTGAATTTGGCTTAAGGAGGGAATAACATACACATTCAATTGGGTATCTCACCCTACAGGCAAGCATGGGGGAATAGGACAAGGGAGGAATGATAGAAGAGAAGGCAGATTGGGGGAGAGGGTACTTGGAAGCAAACACTTTAGAAAAGGGACAGGGTCAAAGTAGAAAATAGAATAAGTGGGGTGCAGGATAGGATGGAGGGAAATATAGTTAGTCTTTCACAATATAATTACTATGGAAATGTTTTGCATAACTACACATGTACAACCTATGCTGAATTGCTTGTCTTCCTAATGGGGATGGGTGAGGAGGGAAGAAGGGAAAGACTCTGGGACTCAAAATTCCAAAAACAAATATTAAAAAAATTGTTTCTTACATGCAACTGAGAAATAAAATATACAGGCACTGGGGTATAAAAATCTATCTTGCCCTACTAGAAAGTTAGAGGGTGGGGCAATGGGGGAGGACATAAAAGAAAACAGATTGGGGGAAGGGGTATTCAGTAGAGTTGCAGTTTTGGGGTGGGGGTAGGGGAAAGATGGGGAGAAAAATTTGTAACTCAAAATCTTGTGGAAATGAATGTTGAAAACCAAAAATAAACAAATAATTTGAAAAGAAGAGTAAACACCTCCAGCCTAGGGTACACTTTAAAGTCTCTTAAACAACAAGAGGCAATTCCTGGGTTTAGTTGGTTCAAGAGGCTGCCTCAGCCCCAGTCTCAGGAACTTTTACCTCCAGGACAGTGAGGGGAGTTGGACCTCTGAGCCCAGCGAAGATCAAGGGAACCTCTGCTGACAAGGACCCAGATGTGCTACAAAGAGTGGCAGTGGTGAGAAGGAACCAGTACATGCCTGAGGGGTGCAGAAGCAGTAGGGCAGAAAGCCCCTGTGGGCACTTACAGGAGGTTGAAGGTTTGGCTTTGGTTCCATATTAGTGGGGAGAACTGAAGATCTGGGGCAAGAGGCCTGATGCCCCAGGCTAGAGGTGATTACAAAAATTAAGTTATTACTATAAAAATGCAAAAGCAAAGGAGAAAGAATCTAACTGTAGAAAGCGACTATGGGAATAGAGATGACCAAGCTTCATCTGCAGAAGAGGATATTGAAATAAAGAACCCCCCAAATAATAATGTCAAATGGTCACCTGCCAAAATAGAATTTATAGAAGATCTTAAAAAGACTTTAAAAATCAAATGACAGAGATGGACAAAAAACTAAAAAAAAAAAAAAAGAATAATTCAATAAAAACAAGAAGGGTATGAAAGGAAAGTCAACCAATTAGAAAAGGAGATTCAGAATCTTTAAGAAAAAATGGAATCTTGAAAATTAGAATTGGGCAATGTGAAGTCAGTGAAATTATCAGAGATCAAGAAATAATTAAACAAAATATGAATAATAAAAAAAATTTGAAGAGAAATCTTGATACAATAATACAAGAAATAATTAAAGGAAATTATTCTGAAGCATTAGAACAAGAGAAGAAAGTAGAAATAGAAACAATCATCAATCACTGCTTAAAAGAGATCCTATGAAGAAAACTCATAGGAATATTGTAGTCATATTCCAAAATCCCCAGCTCAAGGATAAAATATTAAAAGCATCAAGATTATAACAATCTAAATATGATGATATCATGTAATGGTAATTAATTTAAATTTGAAGACACCTTTTTGTTATGTCAAGTAAGCAGGTACTTAGCCCTTAGTAACTAATCACACTTGTGGCTAACAGGCAGAGGGTGTGAACTCTGTTTTCTGTTGCTGATATAACAGGAAGGGTTTGACTGAAACAGGAAGCCAATGCTTTTTGTGTATATAAGAAGAGCCCCAGAGAGAGACAGTCAGAACTAGAATTTTTTTCTCCTGCAGGGCTCCTGGTGGAGCAGAGAGAGAGTTTCTTCCAATGAGCATCTGGAAGCTGACTGAGAACTGAGAGAGAATTTCCTCGAGACCAGAATCTGGTGAAGGCTGAAGTTGCTGCTGAGAAGTCCACCTGGAAGGCTGAGATTTCTTCTGGGTCCTAGGGCCAGCTGAACTGCTGGAGGGCTTAAGAAGCATGACCAGGATAATATTTTGTTTATTTGTAGCTTGGTTGATCCTTGAATTCCCCAGAACAGAAGCTGTGAAGGTTTTGAGTTGTGCTGGACCCTGTGAACTTCAGCATGTAGCAGGAACTGCCTGTGAACTTCAGTGTAGCTGGAACTGCCCAGAGGACTGGACAAGAACCTGGGAGCTGTCTACCTCTGAATCCAGGTGACTGGTAGATTAAGGTAGGAGCTGGGACCATGGAAGGGGATCCAGGGAATCTGAGAGACCACCCTGAATCAAGATGAAGAAAGGGCCTCTCCTTGGATATTGAATTCAGTGACGAAATTGAAGTTTATTAGAGACCAAGGGGTGGAGGATTTGAGTAATTTTCTAATGATTATATTTAGTGATTAATGATACTTAGTGACTGATTGCTACATAAGTGACTGATTAAGTTAACCTATGATTGCCCCATGAGTAGAAGGCTGACTATTGTATTTTAAGATGACTGAATGACTGAGTAAGGAGGCAAACCTCCTTAGGGATGCAAGATGATTGTTCTTTTGTTTTTTGTTCTAAATATGGTGACCACTTTGGTGAAAACTATGTGTCCTTTTTAATGATAAGCTGTTATGAACACTATATTGTGATTTTCTGTGATAAGATGTAATGTTGTATATATTGTATCTTGATTTATTGTGAGTGTTTGCCTTGGTTTATTATAGAATAAGTAGAGTGTTCACTATACTGTGTAATCAGAACCTTAAAAGCTGTTCACAGTAGAATTCTTTTGGGAAGCTGCTCATGCATGGCATTACATATCACAATTTTAATTATACAAGACCTAGCAGCAGAGACATTAAAGGACTGCAGGTCTTGGAATGCAACCTACTGAAGAGCAAAAGAAATGGGGATCTTAACGAAAATATCATACCCTGCAAAGTTAAGTATTATCCTGAATGAAAAAGGTGGACATTTGATAAATTCTTAGACTTTCAAGACTTTGTCAAGAAAAATCCTGAACTTAATAGAAGATTTGACCTACAAGAACCAAGAGAAATAATAAACACATACCAAAGACTGATAATAAGGGACACTTAAGGACAGACTGTTTACTTTTTAAATATGTAAAATGTATGTCTAAGATTCTTATTAGTATTTGGGTAGTCATAAGAAAAATTGGAATAAATCTGAGTATGATATGAATTTAAAAAGTAAAATCATTTAAAACAGTTAAAAGAGAAATTATTTTATGCAAGTGAGTGTAAAAGAAGAGCAGAACTGATAGCTCTGGTAGCCTACTTTCATCAGAAATGCATTTGAGAGGGAACAAGTCTTCTTGTATAAAGAGTGTAAAGAGTATAAAGTCTTCTAACTTAAAATGATAAAATGGTAGGGGCACGGAAGGGGAGGACAAGGGAGGGATCTTTACAGGGGAAGGTGAGGGAACAGGTAAAAGTGGGGTATAGAAGGGTCTTTAGATTTATGGGAATGGGGGAATAGGGGAGGGATCCTTGGAGGGGGGGAGACAAGTAATAGTGTTCTTTCCCATAAAACCAACTCCCAGTTTAATTGATTTATTTATTAAGTGCTTTTTTTTAAACTTTGAATTTTATTAATCTATCTTTTGATTTTCATGGTTTTCATTTTGGTATTTAATTGGGCATTTTTCATTTGGTCTTTTTCTAGTTCTTTTCCTTGTATGCCCAAATCACTGATCTCTCTTTTATTGTTTATGCTTTTAAAGATATATATATTTCCCTAAATACTGCTTTGACTGAATCCCACAAAATTTGTATGTTGTCTCATTGTTGTCATTCTCTTCAATGAAATTCTTGATTGTTTCTATAATTTCTTCTTTGACTTATTCATTCTTTAGGATTAGATTTTTTTAGTTTCCTATAAATTTTAATGTATGTTTCCACAGTCCCTTATCGATGGAATTTTTATTACATTTTCTGACATCTTCACATCTGAAAACATTGATTTAATATTCTGTTTTCCCCCCTACTTTTGGCTATGAGGATTTTTTCCCCTAATACATGGTGAATGTTTGTAAAGATGCCATGTACAGCTGAGAGAAAGGTATACACCTTTCTATTGCCTTTCTCCAAAGGTCAATAATATCTTGTTTTTTAAAGACACTATTTGTCATTTTCTTAACTTTTTTCTTATTTATTTTGTGGTTAAATTTATCTAGCTTTGAGAGGAAAAATTCCCAGTAATATAGCTTTAGTACTTAGTATAATTAATTTAACATTGACTTAAGAATTTGGATGTGTTATTTGTATATACATATTTAGTATTGACATTGCTTCATTATCTATGTCAATATATCTATTGACATTACTACATTGTCTATTAACAACATGTATCTTCCCTACTTAACTCTTAGTTAGATTTATTTTTGCTTTTGCTTTGTCTGAGATCATGATTTTAATCCTTGCCTTATTTTCCCTTTAGCTGAAGCATAATAAATTCTTCTTTAGCCCCTTATTCTCACTCTATGTGTGTTTCTGTTTCAAGTGTGTTCTTTGTAAATTACGTATTATTGGATTCTGGTTTCTAACCCATTCTGCTATCTGCTTTCATCTTATGGGTGAATTCGGCCTATTCCCATACACAATCATTATTATTAACTTTGTATTTCCCTACATTCTATTTTTTCTGTTTATCTTTCTTTCTCTTTATCCTGTTCTGCCTCTTCTTTTCCTTCTCCTCCTCCTCTTTCTCCTCTTCCTCTTTTGATTTTTGGAGGAGGGAAGGCAGGACAATTGGGGTTAAGTAACTTGCCCAAGGTAACATGGCTAGTAAGTGTTAAGTGTCTGAGATCATATTTGAACTCAGGCCCTCCTGACTCCAGGGCCAGTGCTCTGTTCATTGTGCCTTCTATCCACCCCCAATCCTATCCCTCTTTTTAAGTCTGTTTTGCTTCTGACCACTTTTCTTCATCTGCCTTTCATTATATAATCTCCTTTCTATCTTCGCTTTTCCCTCCTGCTTTTCCTGTTGGGGAAAATGTATTTCTGTACCCAGTTGAGAGTGTGCATTTATTTATGTTTATGTATAATTTTCATCTTTGGAACAATTTACATGAGAGTGATTTTCAAGTATTGCCTGCTTGCCCATTTCCCCCTCCATTTTAATAACTTTTCCTTGTATGCCCCTTTTGTGTCAGAAAATTTCCCCCATTCTTCTTCCTTGCCTCTTATCCCACAGCTTCCTTCTTTTTTGCCCTTCCATTTTTAACATTGACTCCCTCCTGTAACCTCTATGTAAATTCCTTTTAACTATCATAATAATCTTAAAATTCTTAGAAGTTAGCATATGTAACGTAACATTTCCATATAGGAATATAGGAAGTTTGTCCTTATTGAGTCTTTTTAAATTTCTCTTTCATGTTTACCTTTGATGCTTCTCTTGAGTTGTACTAGAAAGTAAAATTTTCTATTCAGCTGTGTTATTTTCATTAGGAATGCTTGAAAATCTTCTATTTCATAAAATATCAATTTTTTTCCTTGAAGAATTATCTTCAATTATGCTATATGGGTTATGTTGGGAAAGTTTGGCTAAGTGCTTACTCTACTCTGTCATTTTGGCTCTGCCAGGAGTGTGTGTGTGTGTGTGTGTGTGTGTGTGTGTGTGTGTGTATGTGTGTGTGTGAGAGAGAGAGAGAGAGAGAGAGAGAGAGAAAGAGAGAGAGAGAGAGACAGACAGAGACAGCAGACAGAGACAGAGACAAAGACAGAGAGAGACAGAGACAGAGACAGACAGACAGACAGACAGACAGAGAGAGACAGACAGAGAGATACTAGAATTTCAAGTAAGCAATAACTAGTCCCAAGGATCTTCAAAGTCACATATAGTCCTAATATGAAGGAATCTTCAATGGAGACCATCCTTGCTATCCCCAATAGACCTGTTTTGGTCAGATGCTCCCCTGTTGGTCTAAATGAGAGTAGCAGGAGGATAATGCTCAATTTAAAGTTGAAGAGTTAACATCTAACCAAGTATTCTATTTCTCTATTGTGTAGCATCCCATATAAAAGATCATATTGTTTCCCCCATGAAGTTTAAACATGTTATTTAGGGAATGAAGTTCTTTAACTTAAAATTCTGTCAGTATATATTTTTATGTGAGAGTTTTAAGACAATTTGGTTTTTTTTTGTAAATTTTTAAGATTAATTTTAAACTTAAGTAGAAAACTAGAAAAGAAAAAAAGAACAATTCTACATAATATAACTGAATGTAAGAGAGGATTTAATATAAAACAATAAATTTCCATTTAAAGAAAACCTATATAGTAAATACAAGACATTATTTTCAAAGCTAACCGGCTTTTCTTTGCTTAATGCTATGTTTTCTCTTGTTTTCTGCTATGTTCTTTTTTCTTTATTTTTTTCCCCTTCCTCCACCACCTCTGCCATAGGAGTGTGTGCATGCACACACGCACATAATATACATAGATATCTTTAAACATACATGTATATACTCATACATATATGTAAAGCTATGCTATGCATATTTCCACTTACCATTTCTTTTTCTGGCAGAGGATAACATCTTCCTTCATACATCTAAGTCTTTCCGTGTTTTTCTAAATCAATCAGCTCATTATTTCCTGCACCATAGCAGTATTCCAACACAATCTAGGAGATTGTTTATGAAAGTTTCTTCCCAACTTTGTATATTTCTTCTATTGTTGACTGCACTAGCTTTATTCATACAAGAAAATTTTAATTTGGAATAATTGAAATGGTCTATTTTACATTTCAACAATAATCTCACCTTGTAATATAGTTTAAAGTCTGACAATGTGGATTGTCTTTACTTCCTTTTCTCTGGTTTCTTTGAAATTTCTGACCTTTTGTTCTTCAAAATAAACTTTTTTTTATAACTTTTCTAACTCAATAAAATTATGTTTATTTAATTGAGATTGCATTTAATAAGTAGATTAGTTAGTTAAATTGTCATTTTTTATTATATTGCCTTTACCTACCTATAAATAAGAGTACTCCAGTTACTTGAATCTGGCTTTTTTTGGTATAAAAAGTGGTTTGTGTTTATGATCATGTAGTTCCTGTTTCTGTTTTGGCAGTTATACTCTTAGGCATTTTATAGTGTCAGGTTATTTGAAATGGTGTAAAACAATATTGAATAATATTTGTGATACATAGTGTAGTTTCCCTAAATTTTCATTAAATCTATTTTAGCTTTAACTTTGTCTGAGATCATGATTACTATCCCTGCTTTTTAAATTCTACTCCAGGCTTTTATTTTATCTTTCTGTGTATCTCTAATTTTTGTTGTTTTTCTTGAAAGCAATATATTGTGGAATTCATATTTTTAATCTGCTATCCATTTCCATTTCATGGGTAAATGTATCCCCTTCACATTCTAAATTATAATTACTTGTTATGTATTTTCCTCCTTCCTATTTTTTACTCACTGTTCTTCTCACCCTATTTACCCTATACCTCCTCACTCTACTTTATTTCTACTTCATATTTTGCTTTCCTATTTCTTAACATATTAACACTTCTAACAGTGTCTTCCTTATCTTCTCGCCCCATCTATCCCCTTGCCCTCTTCTTTCTGAATTTAGAAGGGTTTTATTCCCTTCTATTCATATATGTTGTTCCCTCTTTAACCCATTCTTGATGAGGGTAAAGTTCTGGTACTACTCACTTTGTCACTTCCTTCTTCTGTATCATTTCTTCCTTTTGTGCCCCATTTATATGAAATAATGGCTCTTTTTTCCTTTCCCACATGATTTATTTTTTAAGAATTACCCTAGCATGCATAGCTTAGTCCAAGCACTTCTTTCAGTCTACCCAGATAATGACGACCGTTGTATGAGTATTGATTACATTTTCACATATTAGCAGTTAACAATTTAACCTTATTGAGTCTGATATAATTGATCTTTATTGTTTACCTCAAATTTTTCCTGGATCTTATATGTCCAATTTTCCGTTAAGTTCTGCTGTTTTTGTCAAAAATATCTAAAAGTCTTTCAGTTTGTTAAATGTCTATTTTTTTCCATTCAGTATTATACTTAACATTACTAGGTAAGCTGTCCTTGGTTGTACCCCCAGCATTTTTGATCTATGAAATATAGTATTCCAAGACCTATGGTCCTTTAACATGGTGGCTGCTAGGTCTTGTGTAATATTTATTTAGCTCCATGATATTTAAACAATATTTTATTGTCCCTTGTAACATCTTTCACCTGGGAGCTTTGAAACTTGGCTATGATATTTCTATAAGTTTTCCTTCTGGGATCTCTTTCAGGTGGTGATTGGTAGTTTTTTTTTTTTCCTATTTCTCCTTTGCCTTCTTGTTCTAGAACTTGAGATCAACTTTCCTGTATAATTTCTTGTAGTATTTTATGAAGATACTTTTTTTTCAATCATACCTTTCAGGTTGTCTGACTGTTCTTACATTGGCCCTTTCTGATCTGTTCTCCAGACCAATTGATTTTCTGATAAGATGTTTCACATTCTCTTCTATTTTTTTTCATTCTTTTGACTTTGTTTCAGTATTTCTCACTGTTTTGTAATGTCACTAGTCTCCCCTCACCCAATTATAATTTTCAAGGAATTAAGTTTTTGATTCTCTATCGTTTAGTTGGTTGACTTTCTTTTCATAATTTTCTTTGCTTACTTTCACCTTTTCCTTATTTTTCCTTGATCTCTCTTATTTGATTTTTAAAGCCCTTTTAGAGTTTTTCCAAGAAGTCTTTTTAGGCTTCAGGCCACTTGGCATTTTCAGCTTTTTTATCTTCCCTATCTTCCTCTGAATATGATCCCAGATCTTCTCTATCCCCACAGTAACTATTTATTGTTTTGTTTTTTCTTCTTTGTTACTAATTTTTATTTTGCTTGTAGTAGCTATTACTATTATGAAGTTCTAGTCCCAGTATGTAAGGAATGATACCCTAAGCCTCAGACTTCTTATTGTCATATTCTGCATTCCATCCCAGGCCTTAGCCTTGGGTACTCTTCGTCCCTAGACCACAGCTAGGATCCCCAGCCTTGCTTTCCTGAAAAAGCTTTTGCTCCTGGTCTATCCAGTGGTTGCAAACTACAGTTGTACTCTCTGCCCTGGTTACTTCAGAACTTGTATGATATATCTATGATATTGTCTCTGAGAATATTCTTTAGAGTTTTTGACATAATATGGCTACTAATGGAACATGAAATTGTTCACACTTATTACTAAGTGACTTTTGCTACATGACTGGATTGCCTTCTTTTCCAGTCATACATCTCAGATGATATCCGTTATAATATTTTTCCTTAGCAATTTTTAATTGTTAATGTTTATTGTACTTTAATGCATTTTTTGGTGCCTTGTATCACTCCAGTGGCCTGTAGGTTAAATAAAATTTTAATTCTTTAGACACAGTTATTTATGAATATAGCACATGACTCATGTCTGAAAATACTGACATTAAGTAGATGGATCTTTTTTAATAGATGTTTTCTATTTCGTTTTTATAATTTTTTCCTAAAACAAGTTCACATTTTATGTCTGCAAAACTATGTACTTTTTCTTCTTTCTGACGTATTTCTTTCTATAAACCCAGTTATAGGTTAATCAACTACTAATTATTGTGTAAGACATTGTGCTAGGCATTGTGGATGTAAATACAATGATTAAAATGATCCCTGCTCACAAGGAGCTTATATTGTAGTGGGAAAGACAACATATAAAAATTCATAAACAGGTATATAAACACACACACACACATAAATAAATAAACAAATAATTAAATTCAAGACAATTTGAGAAAGAGCAGTAGCAGTGCATGGGGTAATGAGGTCAGGGAAAACTTCATAATGTAGAAATCAGTGCATGAGCTAAATCTTGAAGGGAAGGTGTAATGGTAATGAACTTTGAAGATCCCTTTGTATTGCTAAGCTGACAGGTACTTAGAACCTAGTTTCAAATTAAGCTTCTGTTACAGAAACAGAAGGTATGAACCTCTATTGCTGACATAACAGGAAGGGGCTTAACAGGGAGCCCTTGTTGCTGACATAACAGAAAGGGGCTGAACAGGGAGGAGAAGTACTGTATATATGGAAAAACCCCAGTTGGGAAAGTCAGAACTTCTTGGAATGAGCCCCTGAAGGCTAGGCTACTTCTGTGTAATGGTAATAGAATTTAAAGATTCCCCTGCATTGGCTTGGTTTTCTGGTTGAGTGTTAAAACCCAGACCTTGTGCATCCCACTCGTGGGATGGACTTGTTGACTTGAAGAGAGAAGGTGGAACTGGGAGGAGCTGGTACCATGGATTAAGAGAGAAGCCCAAGCAGAGAGAAGTCCCAAGCAGATGAGGCCAGAAGGACTTTTGGGGAGCAGTAAATTGGAGGCAGAGCGAGAGAGAGAGAGAGAGAGAGAGAGAGAGAGAGAGAGAGAGAGGAGAATTGCTGGGGGCCAGAGTTGCTGAAAGACTGCTGAGGGCCAGGGCCAGTTGGAGCTGCCCAGGACTTTTGAGAACTGCCACCCAAAGCTGCTGAGAACTGAGGAGGCATGGCTAAGATGCCGGTATTTTGTCTGTCTGTTTTGATGTTGTTTTGGCAGATTCATCTGCTGGTGAAGGACAGCGCTGTTGTTGTAGAGGTCCTGAAACCTTGCTATTGGTTCAGAAGCCCTGAAGAAGGATTTTCTTGTTGTATGTTTACAGAAATCCTGGAAGAGGGTCTTGCTGATGTTTTCAGGGATTCAGGGACTGTTCTGCAGGCGGAAACTGGATTGGTGAGGACACTGGCAATTTATATTGTGGCTATGTTAAGCTTTGTCTCCCCAGGAATAGAGATCACTGAGAACTTGTGCTATATCAAGATGAAGAAAGTACCTCTTTTGGGTATTCAATGCTGTGATGATATCTTAACCTTATTGTAGCTTAAGGGTAGATGGCCTTTTGTGTTCTCCTGCTCCTTTTGAGAAAGTGCTTGGTGTTAATGAATGGTATTGTAATTCAATTGTGATCCAGGGGTGGGAAACCTTTGGCTTTTTTGTGCTCTGTGATTGACCAAATGAACATACTCTGTTTATGATTGGAAACTAATCTCCATTTGAAAAGAGACTAAATGAATTCACTGCCCAGTAGTGGGCTATTTTGACTAATGTACTGACCAGGGGTGGGATACTTGGACCTTGGTACTTTGCAATTAAATTGAGGACTTCCTAAATTATTGAGTTATGCTATATTTTGATTTTCTGTGAATGTTTTCCCTTAATCTGTCACTGAATAAATGGAGTTTGCTATGCTGGTATTCCAAACCTTTGAAGTTGCCTTTGCTTGGCATTACATGATACTGGACTGGAATTTCTGTGGAGAAAGTGATTTTGATTTTGAGAATGAAGCTGCCAAAGACTTCTGAGAGCCAGCTGGAGCTGCTGAGGCTGCTGAGGATTTCTGAGGGCCAGTCAAGCTGCTGAAAACTTCTCAGAGCCAGCCAGAGCTGCCAGAGGAAGCATGACTGTGGTGTCAGTACTTTCTCTGTGGCTTTGTTAAGCCTTGACTTCCCAGGAATGGAAACTGTGAAGGAATTAAGGTGGACTGGACACTGTGAGCTTCAATGTGAAGCAGGAACTACACAGAGAGCTGTACAAGGAACTGGGATCTGCATCTCTTTGAACTCAGGTGGCAGTTGGTTAGATTTGGGCAGGAGCTGGGACCATGGAAAAGGAGCCATGAAAGCTGAAAGCCTGCCCCAAGTCAAGATGAAAAGACCTCTCTGTGGGTACCAAGTAGTGACTGAAATTGTAATTTACTAGTGTCGTAGGGGTGGATGGCTTGTGTATTTCCCACTACTCCTTAAAGGGTACTAATTAGTGACTATTGAATGAGTAGCGACTGATTTATAATTTAGTGTGCCCAATGGGTGGAGAACTTTGACCGTTTGTGCTTTATGATTGAATGATTGAGTTACTAAGTGATTGATTGACAAAATAATTGTACTTTGTTCAAAACTATGTGACCACTTTGGTGAAAACTATCTGGCCATTTTAGTGATAAGTGAATGCTATATTTTTATTTTCTATGATAAGTTGTAACATTGGGAATGCTGTACCTTGATTTTCTGTGAATGTTTTGCAATGATTTGTTATTGAATAATCAGAGTGTTCACTATACTTTGTAATCATAACCTTGAAAGCCATTCACAGCAGCTGTCCTTTGGAAAGCTGTTTGTGCGTGGCTTTACAGAAAGTGAGATTTTATGAGGTGAAAGTGAAGAGGGAATATATTCCAGGCAAGTAGAATGGTTAATGAAAAAAACAAAGAGAGGAGATAAAATGCCTTTGTGAGTCACAGAGAGAATACCTATTTGTCTAATATGTGAAGGGAAGTAAAACAAAATGATAATGGGAAAATTCGTTGAGGCAAGTTTGTGAAGGGCATTGGAGTTTGATAGAGTCCAGAAGAAATCACTGGATTTTACTGAGTAGGTAAGTTGCAAGTCACATTTGCACTTAAGAACAAATTGGCAGCAGTGTGGAGAGTGGACAAAGCAGAGAGAGAAATGTGTATGTGTGTGTGTGGGGGTGGTTTGTAATGCTATGCATGTATAGCTTTTCAGAAGAATGCTACTTTGAACAGCTTTTAAGGTTCTGATTACACAGTATAGTGAACACTCTATTTATTCCATAACAAATCAGAGCAAATCATTAACAGAAAATCAAGGTATAGCATTCCCAATATTACAACTTATCATAGAAAATCACAATATAGTATTCACAACTGCTTATCATTAAAATGGGCACATAGTTTCCACCATAATGGCCACAAAGTTTTGAACAAAGAACAATCATCTCAAAGTACAACAGTCAGTCTTTCACTCTTGAGGCACCTAAGTTAACTCAATCAGTCACTTATTTAGCAATCAGTTACTAAGTATCATTAATCACTGAGTACAATCATTAGAAAATATGTCAACCCTCCACCCCTAGGTCACCAGTAAACTACAATATGATCATTACTCAGCACCCACTGAGAGGTCTTTTCATCTTGACTTGGGGCCAGTTCTCAGATTCCCTGGATCCCCTTCCATGGTCCCAGATTCTACCTTGATTCACCAAACTGGATTCACCTGGGTTCAATGACAGACAGCTCCCAGTTCCTTGTCCAGCTCTCTGGGTAAGTCCTGCTCCACACTGAAATTCACAGGGTTCAGTCCATCTAAAATCCTTCACAATTTCTGTTCCTGAGAATTCAAGGCACAACCAAGCCCAAAACAGACAAAGTCCCTGCATCCCAGTCATGATTCCTCAGTCCTCGGGCAGTTTGGCTGGTCCTCGGACCCAGAAGAAGTCTCAGCTGGCTCCCAGAATCAAAGTCACTCCACCCAGGTTTTCAAAATAAAAATAAAAAAAAAAACCCATTCTCTCAGGCCTGAGGGGTGAGGTGGGGTGGGGTATGTTCCTTTTCAGCCTCCTTGACTCCTGGGCTCCTGGACTCCTGGGCTCCTCTTCAGAACAACTTCTGCCACCAGATTCTTGTCCCCCAAAATTCTGACTATGCCTCTCTGGGATTTTTCTTATATACACGCAACATTAGGTTCCTGTTATGTCAGTAACAGGAGACAGGAGTTCATACCTTCTGTTTCCCCAACAGAGGCTTGATCAATTACTAACTGCTAAGTACCTTCTACCTTTGCTTAACTTGAAATAAGATGCTAAGTACCTGCTTACTTGCCAATATAAACAAAGGGGGTCTTCAAATTCAAATTACCATTACAGGGGTGTATATCAATTAGGAAACCATTGGAATAAAATAGACAAAAGGAAATGAAGCTTGCACTAGGGAATTTACAATTACTAAACAGCTTCATTTAAGTGAACAGTACATTTATGCCAATCTAACAGATATGTTTACATAATTGATAAGGTAAATATCTTATTACATCATCTACCAAAAATTCACATTTTAAGATTGTTTATGATACAAGCTTGATTTACTTTAATGCTAAGGCAATGGGGGATATATAGATTTTTTTTTAGTTAACATGAAATATTTATACAGGACTTTGTACCTACCTAAAGTTCTAAAAGTCCATAAAAATGCCCACCTTTCTCTCTCTGTCTCTCTCTCTGTCTATATATATATATATATATATACACATATATATACATACATATACATATACACATACGTGTGTATATTTCCAGTGAGGCTGTATGACAATGAAAATGTTAAAAATAAATAAAACTTGCTAAAGTACTAACATGTATTGATTTGTATTTATGCACATATATGCTCATGTATGTATATATTATACATCATTAATAATAAATTGTACAAAATAGAAATTCACAGTTTATAAAAACACACATATATTGGATAAACACACATACATATTCATTCATGTTATATTGGTTGATGACTGCTACATTCACAATAAAAAAGAAAATTTAAATCAATTTTGGCTGAAAGTCACCTAAAGCAATACAAAAAGGCTTATAACCAATGTGAGCAGGCTACAATACTTTTTCAGCAAGAAATCTGAGGAGAAGCAGCATGTAAGATTTCATCAGAGAGAAAAATAATTGAAAAAAAAAAGAATTGGTCACTTTCAGTTGATTGGTAATCCACATGTATAATTAGTTTCCACAGAATGCAAAGATATATAGAGGATGACCCCAGAATTGTGAAGCTGGAGTTGGTTCCTGAGGAAGAGTGATGGAATGACATTTACAAGTGTTGCATGGGTAGTTGTGGATGAGTTGAAAGTTGAATCACGAAAAGAAATTCTCACTGTAATGAGATGATACTATGATGAGATAACAATTATAGGCAAGTATCAATATGCATAATAGGACCTAATAAAACTTTTATTTGATTACTTTTCTTGTTTTTTATGATAGTAATTTATAAACACACTCTAACTCATTATAACCCTCTCTTTATAAAACAAAATAGTTAAGTGGAACTGATTGAAAAATATGACTATATCTGATAGTATACATAACATGTTATTCCTGAAAGCCACTCACTGTTTTTAGTGTTGATTTTTTTTTTACATTAATGTGGTCATTGTATATATTTTTCCCTGGTTCTTCCCACTTTTCTCAACTTGATTTTTCGTAGATCTTCCTCATATCCATCATTTTATAATTTGATCTAATGCAATTTGATTCGCTATATATGTATTATGTGTCCCAGGCACTACACAATTAGATGACATCTTATTATACCCACAATTATATAGATATTGAGATATTAATGAGAAATTGATTAGGTCTGCTTTTAATACTTTAGTTTAGACAACTTTAGAGCCAACTGTCAAGAAAATCTACTGTGAGGAATTCTTTTGACTGTTACAACTGTCATCTTCAGAGAAGTTTTGCTATAATAATTTTTCAACTGTCCATCACTCCTGCACCTATCTTGCAGATGTGACAAATACATCCAGAGTGACTTCTGCTGAGAAATCTTTCTTTTTGCCCTTGCCCTATGACTTAGTCTTGCTTTTATGATTAACCTCATTAATTTTCTAATACTGATCCTGACCCAAATAAACTTCCATCAGCACCATTGGCCAGTGGACTCAGACAGTTAGGATAACAAAAAAGAAAATATATTTAAATGAAAAATAATTGAAATGTCACCCTGACAATTGCCTAGAGCTGAAATTATGCTCATGATCATTCTACCTTGCCAATATCTCTAATTTACTGAATAGCAGACATTTAGGTGGTGAAATTTCCCTTCCAATATTTCTGTAGGAAAATAAAAACATCCTGAATTTCTTAACATACAAAATGTTCTTGTTAGTCTGAGTAAAGAAATAAATCATATTTAATCATGTATATAATTTAAGCTGATTTCATCCATGTCATTCATTCTTTAACATAATGTACAAAGGCAAATTAATGCTAGAAATTCTTCTAATCCTGAACTATTTTTACACTTAAACTTGTAGAAATTATATATTTATATAGAGAAAAGATTTGGTACATAACAATGATTCAAAAGCATCTATCTAACTATGCAATATATATGATAAAAAATAGGAAGTAATGTTGTGATATTATGAGAATGATTTGAAGAAAAAAGAAATGTTATAGGAGTTGTAGATAGAAAAAAAGCCTTGACTTCTGACCTCAAGGAAACACAATTATTATCATAGTGTAAAAATTATAATAGGTAATGTTGCTATATGTACCACATAATCATATGTTATACAATTATGGAAAGTACAAATAAGATGTAATTGTGGTTAAATTTAAAATTCCTACAGCTTCACATAAGATACAAGACCACAGACAATCACAAGGATTTTCTGTCATAAACATTTTTTAATAATAGTTGGGACAAATTTTTTCCTCACTTTGGGTTTCAATTTTCCTGTCTTAAAATGAGAAATTGAATTATAGGCCCAGTAAATTTATTACTACCTTTAACACTATGATATCAGTGAGATTTAATGATACTCACTCAAAGTCCAAGCTGTTGTCCATGCTTTAGGGTAGTGTTGAGTGGGATTGGTTGTATCATAAATAGAGTAAGGGAATAGTAGCTGGGGTAATTCACAGTGAGGGTTCCTTGTGCTATAAGACCATTATGGTAGATATGAAGATCTGGAAGGATCTCTAACATGCTGGTGAATTGAACTATATTGAATTGGTTAGTACCCAGAGCAACTAAAAACATTCTGACTCACAGAAATAGACAGGGCATCACAGGGATGAAGACTGGCCTTTCTAGAAAATATCATGATGATCATGGAAGATGGTGGTTTCATGAAAAGATGCACAGGAACCAATTAGAAGTACTAATATCTCACCTACAGGTAAATGCTTCAGTGCAAGATAGCGCTAACCACTGAAGTGGGAAAACCTTAAATGCTCATGAAATGGACAAAATCAATGAACATGTTAGTGATACACCAATTATACATTGTAGCAAAATTAGAAATAGATCTTACCAGTTTTGGAAGGGCCTTTATTTGCTTTCTTTTTCAATGGTGCCCTTTATTTTAAGTCTCACAATGGGAGTTCATAATAAATTACCTTATTCCTAAACCTAGGTTAGATGACATAAAAGACCAGTTGATATGCTCCTAAACTTTGAAGAAGGAAAAGTTGATAAATTCAGTGCCACTGAGTTTTTTAAATTTAACACAGACTCCAAAAATTATAGCTTAAAATAAAAAGAATGACAAAAGCCATACTGATTATCTAAATCAGCAGTTTTCAACCTGTGGGTCACAATCCCTTTGCGGGTCTTGTATCTTATGTGAAGCTGTAGGAATTTTAAATTTAACCATAATTACATAATTTCACAGGGGTCACAGGTGTCACCTAAGACTGTCAGAAAACACATATTTTCGATGGTCTTAGGAACCAAGACACCACTCCTCTATCCATCTCCAGGTGGGTCTGCCCACATACAGATACACCCACATATGAGTATTAAAGGGTCATGGCATTAGGAGGGTTGAGAACCACTGATCTAAATGATTTTGAAAAGACCATGGTTATACTTAAATTGAATCTCCAAAAAAATCCCTCATTGGAGTTTTATGGTCCTAATCCAACAAGCAAGTCATGTATAACAAAAAAAAAAGTAAATAAAGAAGCTCACATTTCCTATAAACATGCAGCAAGCAATTAAAAATCAATCCCTGTATTATATGGGACAGCTAATTGTCATGGCTAAGAACCATTAAGGGAATTGTAGACCTATCAAGAAGTTCTCTTAAAACTTGCTGTGAGATGAGAAAGCCATTGAAAATTTCTCAATAGATACTAGTAGAAGATTATATTGTTACCTTGCTTGTACACATAGTATAAAAGTTAAATGTTATGCAACCCAGTTAGAGGCAACAAAAAATAAATATTTGGAAAGAAATTCAGGAAGGAATAACTATATAAGAAATTCTAGGTTCCCTTAATCTCAGCTAAAGACGAAAGTCAAAAGGTTAAGATAGTTAAAGGAATCAAAGCTATGCAAATTTTACAAAAATAAACAATTTTATCAGAATGAAAATTTTATTACAGAAGCTTGAGACATAAAGAAATGAGAGGAGATGGAGAACCCCACAAGAAAGCATGTGAGGAAAATGTCTAAACATTATATAGTCAGAAAAGGTGCAATATAAAAAAAAAATACCAGTAGTATCAGATGAGCAACTGAAAGCTTACCCATCACTAATAAAATGAATTACCTTTTTGTTACATCAAGGGTCATGACATTAGCTTCTTGGCAAAACAAGGTGGCAAGCTAAGTTGAGAACCATAATTACTGGAAACTTCGCAATGAAACATGAATTCCTAGCAAAGTACTTAACCAGCATTGTCTCAGACATAAGCCCAACCTCACATTTCTTAACAGAAGGTACCAAATGTCCACCATCAAAAGAAGAACATCATTAAGGTAAGATCAAATTCATGCTTTAATTTATACAAATCATCTGCAGCTTGTATCCTTTAAAAAATCCATGTATACTTACAGAGAAACAATATTGTACTGAAGAACAAAGACAGAAAAGTGCACTCAAAAGTCTGAGGAGTATAAAGAAAAATTAATTATCAATTTGGTAATCACTTGACAAGCTCCTTGAGAACTCTGTAACATGTGCAATGCCTTTGTTGATTATTGTGAAGCCTTTGCTACTGTTTCACACTCATGAATCATTTATCACTCAATATATATATAAAAGAGATCCAAGTTAAGTGAGAATGCCAGATTATTGATTCCTTTGGAAAATTGTTATCTGTTTAAACCATACCACAAAATTACAATGCCAAGAACAATTGTAAATGGTGACTTCTTTCAGGGAAGACAGTGCAAGTCCATTATTGTTGGGCCTAGTTTCAAATCCATTATCGACCCTCTATAATAAAACTGAAAATGGCTTCCAAATTAAAAATGAAGTCATACAAAGGGTCATGTTAATCACTTGATATACAAGAATGACATTGTTATATGACTTTAAATTATAAACACATTGAATAACTTCATCTGATGAAATCTTTCAAAATGTCATTAAAACAGGTTAAGTGTAAAATTCTTAGTTTATGCCAACAAAAGTTAGAGACTAAAATAGTGGTTTCTGATGACAATTCAAGATCAGACCATAGCAACTAAAATTTACTAATGGGTTATCCTTGTGATGCTTGCACTTATTGATCAACACAGAGAATTCAAGAAAATGCAAAAATTGCATGAGTCATTGTTTCAGGTTGTAACAGGTGGTACAATGCATTGAAAGTTGTACCCCGAGTCTGGAAGACATGTTTAAATTGACCCCAGACATTTATTAGTTCTGCGACCCCAGACAAATCAATTAACTGTCATGTCAGTTTCCTTGTCTGCAAAATGTGAATGATAGCATCTACTGGAAAAGATAGATGTGATCAAATAAGATAATATTTGTGAAATAGTTTGCAAACCTTAATGTACTAAGTAAATGATATCACCATCACCATCATCATCATCATCATCATCATCATCATCACCATCATCATCATTTATATGGCAAGATATCTCCTGATGGTTATAATTATACATCAGAAGCTCACTATATTCGACAAACTAGTGTGCAACCATTCTCTATAATATAAGGACCATAAAAATATTTTTGAGAGTTCAGTAAACAAGTTGTGTTCATGAGAATAAGGCACATGAACTGTATCAGAGATTGAGCTATTGACCACAATCACTGGGATACAGTATTGCTACATAAAACTTCAAGAACATTGTATTTGTACCTGTACACGAGGCAGGGTAGAATGGTGGAAGGGACAAATGATTTGGAACAGGGAGACTTGGATCCTGCCTCAGTCATTTACTCATGGTGTGAGAAGAATAAGTCACTTAAATTCTTTGGGCCTCAGCCTCTAAATCTTAAAAATTAATGGTTTAGCCTAGACACCCTTTAAATGCATTTGCAGTTCTATGATTAGAACACTCATAAGCTCTCTAGAGTGCTCTCAAATTTGCCAAGTGCTTTATATATCTCATTTGGGCCCCACAAAAATTGTGTTAGATAAGATATGACAGGTTCTATCACCCTCATTTACATGACCTGAAATACCTATGAAATAAAGAGACCTAAGAGAGGAAATCAAAGGACTATGGGAGCAGAATGAAGGGCACAGCATCTTGGTCACTCTATTGCTGCATTTGTCCTGCACATTCATTCAACGAGTCTCCAGAAGATTAGTTTATAGCTCAATACTGTCATTTAATTACAAAAAGCAGTTATTTTGTCAACCTGTTCAATGATTATAAAACAATAATAGAGCAAAATCCCAGAATCTTTTTTATCAGTACTTTGTTGGAAAAAAAAAATTAAAGATGAGAGTGAGAGGAATCCTCCTTCTCCTTCTCCTCCTCATCCCCTGGAATTGGGCATATTTAATTTAGAAAACCTGGTAGGGTGGATGAGGGACAGGGCTGAATTAAGATTATTTATTATGGGTGCCTTCAAATATCTGACTAGCTATCATGTAGAAGATGTATTAGATTCATTACTTTTAGACCCAGAGGACAGAATTAAAGTCAATGGTTAGAATTTGTAATTAAATGAATCAACAAACATTTATTGCATTCAAAATACTATTTATTATATGACAAATAGTACATGCTAACTATATAAGGAAGCACATATAAGGTTGATGAAGGAAGAAAAAAATAGAAACACTTCCTAACTTCTAGATCTATGCAAAAAGTAGAATTGACTGCTTCAAGAGCTAGTAAATTCCTATCTTTGGAGATCTTCAATTGAAGACTGGGTCAACATGTATTGGTTATGTTATAAGGGGGTTATCTTTTTTGTATTGATTTGACTAAACGTTTACTGAGATATGTGATTCTGTGATCGTAATCCTCATCATATTCACCTTACCGTCCTTCATAAATGAATTCTTATACTACAAATACAGACCCTAAAATAGACTCTGAAATAAAGAAGTAATCTGTATTGGAACAAGATTGTTACTACAGACAAAATGATTTTCTAGAGTTATGACATAATATTTATCCATAAAATATATGGACATTTTAATGGATGGATATCATCATCCTGAATACTTCTAATATTAAAGTTACATGTAATGAAAAACATTCAAACTGTAGAGACAGTGGAGGAAATTATAACCTTGTAGGAATGGGATGAGGAAAATACCTCTGTCTTCATAACTGCTATTAGATTTATCCTAGAAGTGCTTTCAGTGAGGCTCCAGAAGATGATTTTTACATAACAATATTTTATTCAATTAAAAAACCAAGTCAGTTTATGCATCTGTGTAATAATTTGTAGATTATTAAACATAAAAGAGCAAGATTGCAACATACCCTCGAGTAATTTATATTTGAACTCCATTTAACAAGGCAAGAAAAACAGAATATATAATTTCTAAAATTCTAAAATCTCAATGCAATTTTAATCTATTAAGCTTAAAACTTATTTTTGTTAAGTTTCAAATAAATTTTGATACTGTACTGAGACTTTTGGGGCATTCTCTTTAGTGTTCTCAAGTTTGTCAAGTATTTTATATATCTCAATGAATCTCACAGAAGCCTGTTAAATACATATTTAAGGCAGTTTTATCTCTTTATCAGATGAGAAAATTGAGGTTCTGATTTACCTATAGTCACATACCCAATAAATGTCAGAAATTAGATTTTACCTTTCTCAATCATCCAGTACTCTATCCACTATTACAATATTCTCTGAGTCAATGAAGAATATAACTTTCTGGTGAATTCCAAGATATTTTATGCAATTTAAAGATAATTTCATTTATAAAGACTACTCTAGAATAGAGACAGACGGATGGCACAGAATAAAATACTGAATCTGGAATCAGAAAAAAAAAATAAGTCAAAATCCAGTCTTACACATTTACTAGTTGTGTGACCTTAGACAAGTCACTTAACTTCTTCTTGCCTTAGTTTTCTCATCTTCAAAATAGTGATGATAGTTCCTACTTTCCATGTTGCTGTGAGGATAATATGGTAATATTTGTAAAGCACTTAGAAAATCTTAAAGTGCTATATAAATGATAGTTACCATCATCATCATCATCAGACCAACAGGTAAGCAGCAAAAGCTAAAAGAGGAAAAATGATTCTTAAATAATTCCAATCAAGTCCTTTGTTTTCCCTGCTATTATAGACTTCTACAGATATCTAATAGGTTAATAGACACTCCAGAAAAGATCTCTTCTGTCATTTTTGCTTTATTGCTACACAATCTAGATGTTAGAAGAAAGAGTTGAATAAATAAATTATGGAATTATGTCCCTAAAGTTACTAAGCAGTGCATAATTTTTGACCCAGTGACACCACTACTATGCTTATATCCTCAAAGGATCGAGTAAAAGACTCATCCATACAAAAACATTTATATCATATGTTGTAGTAAGGAAAACAACAACAACTAGGAATTAAGAATTCCATCTATTTGGAAATGACTAGGCAACTCATATGAATTTAAGGCATATTATTACTCCATAAGAAATGATGAAATGGGTGATGTCAGAAAAAGAAATGTGAAGACCTCTATGATGAAATTATGCAGAGAGAAGTGAGTATAACCAGGAGAAGAGTTGATACGTTAACAGAAAGCATTATAAAGAAACGAAAATTCTTTGAGAAAATTAAGACCCATGATGAATGTAGTGACCAACCAAGATTCCAAAGGATATATAATGAAGCACAATAGTCATCTCCTGGAAGAGAGATGATAAATCCAGGATGAAGAATGAGAGATACATTTTTAGAAATGGCCAATCAAAGGATTTGTTTTGCTTGACTATGCATATTTGTTTCTTTCTTCGTTTTTTACTTCCTTCCTCTCCCCTCTTCTTTCTTCTTGTTTTCTTCTAGGAAGAAAGAAAATAATACTCCTGAATAAAAAAATAATAATAAAAATTAAAACTCTAATGAACATAGTAACAATTTCAGGGAGCACGTTTTGACTTTCTCTAATATTTTATTATGGGACTTCAAGCAAAAGAGCTACATTCACCATACACACACACACACACACACACACACACACACACACACACAGAGAGAGAGAGAGAGAGAGAGAGAGAGAGAGAGAGAGAGAGAGAGAGAGAGAGAGAGAGAGAGAGAGAGAGAGATATGAATTTCTACCTCACTGCTGCTCTTGGGTATAAGTCTTGGTCTGGTTCTGGAAAATGAAACTTGACCTATGACTAAAACCCAGCAATTGACTCTAATATAAATCTGGAAAGCTGAGTAAAAGATGTGTCTCTTTTTTAACTCTAGTAGAGAGAAGTGGCGTTTTGTCAAATAAACTCCCCCTTTATGTCAAGAATTTGAATGATTACTATTGAATAAATAAGAAAATATCAAAGAAATAAAATATGAATAAAAACAATTTTTAAAATAGATAATAAACTGACAAATCAGTTAATCAATGAGATTCAAGGAGTTGCAAAAAGCTTTGGAAGGATATGGGAGGGAAAGTAGGAGTAATACAAAGATGGGGCCTAGGAATGAGTATGCCCCACTTTAAGATGACCTTTTATTCTGTAATAATCTTGGAAGAATGTGCTTATGTAATCAGACTAATAGCAGTTGATAAATTGAAAGTAGAACTTGACCTTTGCTTTCTTACACTACCCACTCCTATTTCTGTCCCTTTTCAGAGGATAACAATTTAATCTTTTTTTAAATATCACCTGATATTTCTGCAAGGCCTGAGGCAATTATTCTAAAAACTTAGATCAGAAATATTAGCAATCAAGATCTGATTTTTAGAAGAGATCTAATTAGATTGAAATCAAAATATAAACTTCTTGCGAAAATATATTATTTAAAGAGAAAATTATATTTCTTTCAACATGGCAATGGAAATTAACTTTTTGTATCTAGCTTAAATCTAATTTTAGACTCAGATTTGAGAATCACAGAACTAAAGTGAACCTTAAACGTGATTTCACCAAACTTCTCCATTATAGATGAAGAAACTAAGGCACAGAAAACTTAATTTACATACCAAGTCACACCACTAGTTAATGGTAGACTGAGTACCATGACCCAAATTTCCTGATTCAGCAGTTTCCACTACACAATGCTATGAAGTTTTATGATACTCATTTGTCAGCAATTTGAAATGCCTCCCAAATTTACTGAAGTAAATTATGCTGAAACTATCTCCATATGATATTCATGAAATCAAAATCCCTAAAGTCTCTACAATACAGACTGATTTTCTATGTTCCATCCTGAATCATTAAAAGTAGTCCTTTAATAGGAAATTCCAGGCATTGTCATATCTCTGTAACAATTATAGGGGTTTTTAGTCATTTCTCTTCAGATGTTTAACCATTTTATGGGTAATAAAAACACTTATAAATTATCCTAGGCTATGCTGCTTTCTTTTGCACCTGGCTACTTTGTGATTTGAATGCCTAGTAAATTTAGGAAAAAAAAGATATTAGTTGTCTGACAAGGCATTTATTAATTTTCTATATGTGCACATATATGTAGATAGAACCATACATAGAAACATATATGTATACACACATACATACATACATACATGGGCAGATAGCAAAAGGATTGTTGTATTTGTTTTTTCTGTTGTTTGTCAGAGAAGTAGTATTATGAGGTGAGAACTGATCAATCACTTTGGGATAAGAGGGACACAAGAGTAAGTTAGCACAGGTGTTAAACCATCCTAGGTTACTCTTGGTCTGATATAGTTACCTTATGCTGGAAGAAGAAAAGGGTCCTTGGGAATATGGATTTTAGCTGGCGAAAATGCCACATTCATATTATGTAGGGCATGCTAGTGAAAGATTACACTTCTGCTTCTTTCTACATTTGTAGGCTAAGTCCCAGATCAGACTTCCCACAAAAACATGGTACCTCAAAGCTAGATTAGTATTTGTGATTTTTAGAAAAGTTAAAAATTCCCCAAAGTTTCCTTCATGGGATCTAAGAGTTGGATGTGGAGGATATCTAAATATCACTTCATAAAACCCCATTTTTTTGAAAATAAAGAAATTTAAAACTTGGAGATGTTAAGTGATTTATCCAAGGTCAAATAAGTGGAAAAGCTGATTTGAATTGTGTACCTCTGAATACAAATCCAGAATTTTTTTCTCCTATATAATGCTGCTAACATGATCATTATTTTCATATGCCATGCAAGTTTTTTTTTTTGCTAAGGAATTATGCATGAAATCAATCTGTTTTCTTCCTTCATATGATGAAAGTGTTTGATTCTAAAACATTATGCTATATTGATTTTTCTCAAACCGTATTTCTTGATATAACTGAGCCATACTGGTTGCCACAGTAAGGAATTTGGGATCTGAAATGTTTAAATTAATTGCTCCTCTTGGTGGATGTGTTTTCTTTTCATCCAGGAAGTCAAGTTCTATCCCATCTAGTGTTTTAATTCTTCTTTGCCCAAATCTGTTGATTCTCCATTAGTACCTAGATTTCCCTCCCCTCAACCAAACTGATTTAAATGATGTTGAAATATGAACTTTTCCTTTGGGTACTCTAAATAAACAAAGTGCTCTCTGTCTCTGTCTCTGTGTCTCTGTCTCTTTCTGTGTGTGTGTGTGTGTGTGTGTGTGTGTATGTATATATATATATACGTATATGTATATATATATATACATATATATGTATATATGTTACTGCCATTTGGCAATTTAGATGTCTAGGAAGAAGAAACTACTTTGGAAGCATGCTGGATAAGAAGAAAAAAAAGCCTAATGTGACTCTAAAGTGATGGAAATTGGCCCAAGGGAGAGACCGCTTCTTGCATTGGGATCAGAGAAAGTATCATGGAAAAGGACACCTGAATTGAGCCCCAAAAGATGAAAAGAATATCAATATGAATATAGGGTATTTGCTGCAGTAGGTTCAGTTTCGAGGTATTAAAGTTATTTCAGTGCACAAAATTATGGAGGTAGGTCGGGACAGGGTCCGATTTTGGGGAGGGCTGAGTAGTCCAGTTTTTCTACGGCATAATATGTACAAAGGGGAATACTATGAAATATTTATAGAAAGACAGTCTGGAATTTAACTGTGCAGGGCCTTGAATACAAGGCTAAGGAATTTGTATTTTATTCAGCAGGCATTGTCAGAAGTTCACTGGTGTGATATGATTAGGTCTGTGCATTTAAAAGATATCTTTAGCAGTAGTGTAAAGTTTGGATAGGACACAGGGAGATCTGTTGTGATGCCAATATGATAGGACAAAAGAAAGTGAAGATAACTATAGTAGCAGCAGTGGGAATTGAAAGAAGACAGGTTTCATTGTTACTGCAAAAATAGTATCTGTAGGGTTTTGGAAGGTAAAAAATTGGGGAAAATAAAGAATGATGGTTTTCAAACCTGAATGATTGGGAAAATAGTAGCATCATTAATTCAATTTACTTTAATTAATATTGCTTTCAGCCTGCAAGTGCAAGGCTCTGATGCTAGGCTTAGCATTATAAAAACAAAATTAACCATTCTGCCCTCAAGGAGTTCGTATCAGCAGAAAAGAAGTGAGGATGAAGAAGATAAAAAAATTCAATTTCAGACACATTGAGTTTAAGGTTAAAATAATTTATCCAGTTGGAGATGTCCAAAGGAAGATTTAAGATATGTGTGAACAGTTTTGATTCAGTTAATAATTGATATCATGGAAATGGATAAAAGTGCCAAGAAATGGAAAGTAGAGTGAAGAAAGTCAGATTAAGAAGAAAGTTCATGTCTGAGTTATGGGAAGAGGAAGGAGAATCAGCAAAGGACGTTTAGTCTAGGTCTCTTATTTCATGAGAGATGGTGGTATCTGGGTTTCAAATAGATGAAGTGACTTGTGAAGGATCCCTTGACTGCTTAGTGTTAGACTTTCTCTACGATCATCTTAGTGATTAGTATTAATGCTTCTCTTACTTCCTAAGGTATAAAACTATATGTAGCTGCACAACAAACCTTGAGGGTAGGGACTAGTTAACTGTTTCTTCCATTGAAATAGAAGAACTGATATAAAATCAGTGGAGTCATTATACTGGTAGCAGAGGAGAATTTAGGTGGAAGATGTATAAATCTTCAATTAAGGATGAAGAATAATACTATTCTTTTTTTACTGATTTTTCCCCCTGTGTCGCATTGGAGAGGAGTTAGGTTTATTCTAAACAGGATATTGCTGGATGTTTGACAGATGGAGAATGAAGGTAGAAATTATCTACAACATCCACCAGGCAATCTTTCTGGGCACTGTAGGCGAGACATACTTATTAAGCATTACTATGTGCCAGACACTATGAAATATTAGGGTATGAATAAAAGCAAAAGAAAGACAATCTCTGGTCTCTAGGACATTCCATTCTAAAACACACACACACACAGACATACACACAGACACAGACAGAGACACACACACACACACACATACACACACATATACACACAAACTGGAAAAGGATGATGGTGGTGGTGGTGGTGCAAGTGGGGAGGTAAAAATATATATGGAACAGAGACATGGTATTGAAGTCCAGGAAAGGTGGCACAGTGAATAGAGCACCGGCCCCGGAGTCAGGAGGACCTGAGTTCAAATCCGGCCTCACACACTTAGTAGCGATGTGACTTTGGGCAAGTCACTTACCCCCAATTGCCCTCAAAAAAAAAAAAAAGAAGAAGTCCAGGAAGTCAGAATCACAGCTAGAAAGATAATTTGGTGCAGGGTAGACCCTAGGGAAACTTGTTAAATAGAGGGAACTTTTCTTAAGTGCCTTTTCTCCTCCTTTTTATACATGTCCCCCCACAGATCTCAGCCAAGGTACCCCAGTGACCTTAAACCTTTCCATATTGGCCTAGCTCAGTCCAAAGCTAAACATTCCTCTCACACTCCATTCCACTTAAACGATATACATTTCACTAAGAGACTAAATTATCAACAAGTTAATCTGATCAACTGGAGTTCCTGATTCTAGTTTTTGTTATCCAATCTATTAGTAACTCTGATGGTGACAGTTTTGTCTTAAAAGGGAAGACTATTTTGAGCCTGCAGTCTCTGTGGCACTCCAGAAGTCACACTCTTTGGATGGCTACCTTTTCTGCCTAAGTATAGGACCTAAATAAGAGGTTATGTACCTCTGAAGGGAATCATTATTAAATATACTCTTCAACTTTGTTAATGTTAAGAGCAGAAAATTGTTAGGGCTTTGACTTTTGGAACAAAGAATAAACTGAAGCAAGATAAGGTCTATCAACAATGTGGAAATAACTTGTTTATGTCTCGTCATCCCTTCTTTGGATCATACATTCACATCTATAACAAAGAAATATCAGAAATCTAACAGTGTTTTTCACATCTTACATTTGGATTTCAAATTTAGCTGACAAATGTTGAAATTCCAGACAGTTAACTGACTACACAGCTGCAGATGATGAAAATTAAGAGGAATGTCAGCTGAAGTTAGGCTTCACTATTTTTTTAAAATAACTTTTCCTTCTCTAGTCTTTTTTTTCTTTTTGAGTAGCATTTGTAGCTGCATTCCTTTTTGATTCAATGCATTTCACATGAATAAGGTTTTAAAAAATCTACTTTGAAATACTGGGTTTCACAAGATGGAAATCTGTTCTAGTCAAGTTCAGACTTTTTTGAAAAATTATATTACTCTCTATCCACTAAAACTAGTTTAAGGACAACTCCCTCCCCCCACCCTAATCACATAAAAAAGACATTATGGGGCAGGTCTCTCTTTTTTGAAGTGTAAGTTCCAGCCTCTATTTTAATTTGATTTCAGCTATTCATTGTCTCTTATTTTCATAGAACAGTTCTCAGTTCTAAAAAGAGCTGAGTTCTAAATTGTGCTAAATTAAAAAGGTTAGTAACTTATTCTATATACAGCTATGGAATTCCTTTCTCCAGTATTGTCTCTTCAGGAACTTATATAAGAACATCCTTTTCATGCTGATTTTTCCTGACAGGGCAGAACTATGGTAGATTGTTAGGACTAGAAAAGACATTAGGGACTATCTAAGTTAAGCCCTCATTTTATAAATGATGGACATTTAAAGATAATATTTAATACATTCTTATTCACCTATAGCTTAATCATTGATGTATTTGTGTTTGGTTATAATTGATTCCTTAATGAGGTAATTTTGCCCTTAGGTAAATTTTCAAAGAATTCAATTTTTTTAAGTGCTCCAAAACCATTTCTCTATCTTTAAAAGGCAAAATGTAGTCTCTCTCACTGAAAATTTATCTACTTTCCTTTTTAATAAGGCAACTTAGATAACTGGCATTTAAATATAATAATTATGCAGGAACTTCACATTGTGCCTTCATCTATAAAATCAGAAAGTTGGACTAGATTACCTCTTGGGTTCTTTCCTATTCCAACAGACAATGAGGCATCTATCTATCTATCCATCTTATTCTAAGTATTGTCTGGTCTGTATTGTTCTCCTTTTCTCTATTTGTTTCACTTATTAATTTAGCAAGCATTCACCAAATTTTATTTTTGTTCTAGAAATTTTTAAAAAATGATCTAAAAGATTTATGACATGTCACTTGCTTTCCAAGAACAGTCTTATAAGATCTTTCTCTCTCTCTCTCTCTCTCTCTCTCTCTCTCTCTCTCTCTCTCTCTCTCACACACGTACGCACACACACACACACGCACACACACACACACACACATACACACACATACACACACACACTCACACAATGTGATTTACATACTGAATACTAAGAACTCTGATCTTATCAATTTGTATATTCCCTCCAATGATGTTTTATCCCAACCCATCCATGACCAACTGTCTTGTCCTACTCCCTTCATCTCCTCCCATAAGTTCAGTGTGGTGTATATATGTTTAGAGAAGACTAGAACCTCTGGTATAAGGGCTAGCCAAACCATTTTCAGGACTACTCACCCACTTCTAGTGTCTATCTGTCACCCAACTCTCATGTGACTCCATGAAGTTGTAAAATTCACAGCAGCCTTACCTGATAAACCATCTCAGCAGACAGATGAGCTAAACCAGGCTCAGGATAGCCTATAGCCTTTAAACTCATTGGTGAGGTATAACCATAGGTGAAATGGAGATCCTTATCCTAAACACATGAAGAATTCTCCTGTTAGAATGGGCTAATGAGAAAATTGGTTCAAATGGCAATGAAGGTGGCTACAATAAACTCTGTGGAAAGCTTAGAATTTGGTTAGACTTCAAAGATGTCAAGATCACCCAGTGCATCCTGAGTTGTTACCAGTCTTTTTTTTTTTGTTTTGCCTTCTAAGACTGTGGAAGAATGAATCTAAAAATCTGAGCATCTCCATCTTATTAAAATCTAATTCACATGTAAGTCAAGATGTCATTCATCTGTGATGTCATTGGTCTTCAGAAATGAAGGATGAACAAAAGCATAAATTCAGTAATATGTATCCATCCAATGCAGTAGAATCCTTCTGTGCTGTCTCCTGGAATTGAAATGGTGCCAGTGGAATTCTTGCCATATAACCAATTAGTCTGACCCAGACCTAGCTGAGGACTAATCCAATGATTCTGACTTAAGAATTAAAATGGAATCAGGTACTCAAGAACTACAAAGTACAATCAAGGCAACATTACTAATAAGAGAATTAAAAAACCCAACTTCAAAGTTAAAAAGATATAAGCTGCTATACCCTTCAGCCTCAGGCATTCACCACCATAACAAAATACATTAGATAAAGAACTCCAGAAGCCACTTTATGGAGCATGTATTAGTCCTATCACCCCTTGCCCCCTAACTTGACCTCATCCTTAATGAACAAAAAAGGCAAACGTTCTCCACCCTCTTGTTGAGCTGCATTACCCAAAGAAGGGAAAAGGAAAGTACTAGTGGGCAAGAGTAAAAGAAAAAGGAGAAGGAAGATGGTCTAACCATGCCTATGGTAGGACTGCAAAAACACCCCCAAGTTCAGGGGTTCCTGGACTGACACTCTGGTTACGCTTCTCCAAAAGCATCTGGAAGATCTCACTATCCTCAAAGCATCCCTCTTTAATTAGGACATTTTTTTCCTGGATATTGTTCATCACTGTGACAAACACTTTTGTCAAATACACACTTCACTCTTTTTTATCTCACTTGAAATAGTTATTCATTGATACCTCACTATCATTTATGGTAGTTATATGGGATGGAAAATAGAATAATCACCTCTTCTCAACTACTCTTTACCTACAGTGCCATCATTCGTTCATCCATTTATCTAACTTACATTCTTGAATTGTCAACACTCTTTAGAGTGCTGTGATATAAGGCTCAGGATATAAAGTTGTAATGGTAATGAAATTTGAAGATCCCTTCGTACTGGCAAGCTGACAGGTACTTAGCACCTAGTTTCAAATTAAGCCTCTGTTAAAGAAACAGAAGGTATGAACCCCTGTTGCTGCCATAACAGAAAGGGGCTAAGCAGGGAGGAGCAACACTGTATATGAGGAAAAACCCCAGCTGGGAAAGTCAGAATTTCCTGGGAACTTGTGGATAGCGGAGCTTATTCTGAGGGCCAGCCAAGCTGCTGAGGCTGCTGAGGTCTTCCAAGGGCCAGCTGGAGCTGCTGAGGACTTCCAAGGGCCAGTCAAGCTGCTGAAGACTTCTGAGAGCAGCTGGAGCTGCCAGAGGAAGCATGACTGTTGTGTAGGTACTTTGTCTATTTGTGGCTTTGTTAAGTTTTGACTTCCCAGGAATAGAGACTGTGAAGGATTTAAGGTGGACTGGACACTGTGAGCTTCAGTGTGGAAGAGGAACTGCATGGACAGCTGGGCAAGGAGCTGAGAGCTGTCTACCTTTGAATCCAGGTGACAGTTTGGTGAATTCAGGTAGGAGATGGGACCATGGAAGAGAAGCCATGAGAGCTGAAAGCCTGACCCAAGTCAAGATGAAAAGACCTCTACCTGAATACTGAGTAGTGACTGATCCTAATGCAAGGTTTTGCTTTGGGACTCACTTTGGGAAGAGTTGTGTGACTTTGACAGACGAGACTCTGGGCAGCCATTGAGCCTTGTTGGCTTTGAAAACCCAGATGTTGGTGCTTCCCTCTCTGGTAACTAACTAGATATGTATATAATAGTCAGACAGCTGGAAGCCCTGTCTGCTGAATTGTGTTATTTTCTGTTGAGTAGTGATTGATGGAATTGTAATTTATTTGTGATTGTACTTTGTGATTGAATTAAGGACCCTGTGATTGACTAAATGTACTACCCAAGGGTGGAGTGCTGTGCCTTTTGTATTTTGTGTCCCTTAAAGAGGCAAGCCTCCTTAATGATGATTGAATGATTGAGTTACTAAATGATTGAGTGACTAAATGAATGTACTTTGTTCAAAACCATGTGACCCCTCTGGTGAAAACTATGTGACCATTTCTGTGATAAGATGTAATATGGTGAATGCTGTATTTTGATTTTCTGTGATAAGTTGTAACATTCTGAAGGTTGTACCTTGATTTTATGTGAATGTTTTGCTCTGATTTGTTATTGAATAAATGGAATTTTCATTATACTATGTAATCAGAATCTTGAAAGCTGTTCACAGTAGCAGTCCTTTGGAAAGCTGTGTGTGTGTGTCTGTGTGTGTGTGTGTGTGTGTGTATCTATCTTGATAGAATTTATAGGAGAATGAGACATCAACACTAGTGTCAACAGTGAACAACATTAATGACAGTTTATATGAGAGAGTTACAAAACAAACTGCTGTGTGTGTTTGGAAGGGTAAGATTAATATTGACCAGTAGGAAAGATATTTTGGGAAATGGAACTTGGAATGGAAAGGACAGGTAGCCAAGGAAGGGTAGATGAGGCATTCTGGGCACAGGGAATGGTGTGAACAAAGACAGAGAGGCAGAAAGGAATATTTGAGAAAGACTAGAGTATATTGTGGGGAGAAAAAGAGATAAAGTTTGAAGACTAGAGAGATGCCACATTGTGGAGGGCCAGACAAAATAACTTAAAATTAACTTTTTAGGCAATAGAGAGCCACTGAGATTCTCTTTTTGAATAGATAAATCACATTATCAGACATGTGAATAAGGGAAATTATTCTGGAAGTGAATGAAGGTTCAGTTGGAGGGGAAAATGGTGGGAAAATCTGCTACAATCCTATTATAGTAGTCAAGCCAGGGAGCAGTGAGGAAAAATGTAAGACAGTTTGGTTTAGAGCACTGAAATTGGAGTCAAAGTCCTTGGATCAGGTTCTGGCTCTTCAGCTCAATAGTTATGAAACCTGAAGCAAGTCACTTTACCCTTTCAGTCCCCAGTTACCTAATTTTTAAAAAGGAAGAAAGATTGAATGACCTTTGAGTTACCATATGATTTTAGTTCCTGGAAATGATGGACAGGCCAATTCTATTACTGTTTCATAGGTAGATTAGGGTCTCTCCTATCAGCAAAAATGATGGATGTAAATGAGATAGGTAGAGGTGGAATTGATATGACTCAACAACCTATTCATTATGAGAGTTCAGGGAGAAAGAGGAGTTAAAGAATGCTGTAATGTTCTCTTTCCTCTGCTTCACCTACTGATTTAACTTCTTTCCTTTAAGTCCCAACTAAAATGGAATACTCAGGTATATATGGCCTAATAGGTTATTGGAAATGCAAGTCTGGATATTATAAGAGTATTGTATAGTGGGAATAAACATTTTGAAATCATATGCGGAGAGGTGGAATTTGAAATATATTTCTTCAATGGATTGGAGTAGAGTGAAATGAGAAAGGATAGATATTTATGTGTCGGGAAGAGAATGAGTAGTAGTCATAAAGACAGAAAGAGAAGAGTGCTTCCTTTCTGAAGCTAAGGGGGGGAGGTAGAATATTGAGTAAGGGAATAGCTATAAAGATGGCAAACATAATGAAGACTGAATAAAAAGCCATTGGATTAGATTATTAGCAAGTATTCAATTATTCCAACATAATACAGCCTCCTTGAGGGCAGGAGATTTATTTTGATACATTTGCCTTTGTATACACAGAACTTAGAGAATAATAGACAAAACTTGTTGAATTTGATTGGTCTTTCAGAGAACAGTTCTGTTGAAATGCTGGTGATGCAAGATTGATTACAAGGCATTGAGGAGATAGAGTCCTAACAAACTGTAGATATTTGGTATGGAAAAAGAAATCTTAAAAATAGTTTAGCATTGAAGAGGAATTCAATAATGGCATGGTACTATCCTTAATTTCATGATCATGGAAGCTTCTGATTTAAAGGATGTGAGAAAAATAAATGGGATTAAGGTTATAGGCAGGATTAGCCTTAGAGATTAAAAGAAATATCTTTTCCTTGAATGAATGGAAAGAGTGGTTAAGTAGTGATTCTGAAATGTTCTGTATGATGGATAAGGGGACCTGAAGGAGCATGGATCAGTTGACTTCATTCTAAGAGAAGTTGAAGATTTGGCCATCTGCTGTGACTGTAGTGGGTGGGAAGACGGAGTATTGTTGGAAAGAGGATACATAGGCAAAGGTTTGGAACAGATGGCAGTGTGAATGAGTTAGGGATTCCATAGAGTAGAAAGATTGCTGAGCAGCACAAAAGGACCTGATGAGGTTAAAAAGCATGAATTTGCAATAACTGAATTCAGCTTGATTTGGACATTTTCTTCATTGATACTCATTAGCCTTGATACAGAAACAGAGAAATCAAGATAGGAGAGGTTACCTAAAAATCTTCATAGTATCAAACAGAAGTGTAATCTTCTCTCTTCTTCTGCTTCATTTTCCCATGGAGCTAGAAAACATACATGACTTCATGTCAGAATACACTCTCTTGATGCCTGGTCAATGAAGACAATCAATCCACAAATATTTGTTAAGTAATTACTATGTGCCAGACACCATGACAAATATTGAGGATATAAAGAAAGACAACAGAATGTTCACTTCTGTCAAGGAACTCACATTCTAATTGGGTAGAGAATTATGAGGTTCTGTTTTCAAAAGCCAAGTAATAACTATTTGTTTACAATGTAAGTCAATCAATCTGAAAGAGAAGAAGTAATGAAGAGCTCAAGGAATGATTTTTACTCAACTCATTCAGAAGATAGAATTGTTCTTTAGAGGAATAAAATATACTTCAAAAGCAAAGAATAACAATAGTAATATGATAGAGAAGGAAGGGCTTAATACAATCATGTGCAATGAAGTTAGAGGGTAGAAAATATGACACAAGGAAGAAAGGGAAGAAAGATCACATTATATGGGAGCAGTATAATAGTTTTGTATCTCAGTCTAGCCTGGAACCGGAACTGATGAGGAATATGGAATATCAAGTCCTTCAGAGAATGATGATAAGAATCCACAGATGCCACTGGTCACACAGAAGACAGATGAATCCTAGTTGCTAATTCATCACCAGTAGGGGCATAAAAGTGACTGTCTGTTGAATTTTAGATGACATTCAACTTTATATTGGAAAATAATGATAGATGCACCTTGGACTTTGTAGGATTTAATGTAAACATACTAAAAACTCAAATAGCACTATACGGAGTTTGAATCCCGGAATAGTTTCTGACGTAGCTTTTTTTTTTAATACATACAGTAAAGAATGAAAAAAGCATGTATTGAAACTATCTTTAGTTTGCTTTCAGATGTTTAGATCTCAGGCAGTAGAAATGCCTAGTTTCATTACTAAGTGGTCTTAAACTATTTTTTAAAAAATTTAATAAAATAAGTTGTACTGAGCAAAATAAAATAAATCTGATATTTTGTTGCTATCAAAAATCTACCTATTATTTTAACAGAGTACTAGAAAGAGTTCATGAATACCAAAGGCTACAGTTTTTTTTTCTCTTTTACTTTATGATACATTTTAATATTTATTGAATGTATATAATTATGTCCTGAATAAAAGCACTTGGCAATGGATACTCTTTTCCCTCCCTTCTTCAATTTTTCTTCTCCTCCTGTTTCTTCTGTTATAAAGACATTAATCACTACCCTAACATGTATGTGGTGACATTAATTCAAAAAGCTAGACAAAGGATAATTAATATAGCCCCAATGTAAGTTGAGTTCAACTTCTAGTATTATTATAGTGGTGTGCTCATATTACTTTTTCATCTTTAGATTTGTTCTTTTAAAATTCAATTTCTTTTTTCTTTGTTACTATTTTTTTCACTCCTTTATTGCCTAAGGGCTTGATGTATAATTTATTTTTAAAATATCTAAGCTTACAAAGCATATGGCAGTATAAAATTTATCTTCCAAGAAACTGCTGCAGGCAAGCTAAATATTCTTAGCTATAACTGCCATGAGGGACAACTAAGTACTATATGTATTAATGTTAATTTATCATTTATAATAGCTCAGGCAACTTCTCTGTAGTGAATCTATGAATGTCCTGTTTGCCACACACAGGTTTTCATAATATATGTGAAATGAACTTATTGATTTAACTTATTCATTTTATCTGGGCACCTTAGTGATTAATAGAGCTTTTACAATTGAAACACCTAAGTGACAGAAATTAATATTGATTATAAAGATATTTTAATGTAAATAGATTTACTTTTATGGAGTCAATCCTGGTCACTGAATGTGGCCACTGAAATACCAATAGGTATTTCTAATTTGTGTGACTTAGTAAGCATTGATACCAAATTATCAATATGTACTTGAACACTTCATCTAGGATGAAAGGGTGCTAGGATCACAGAATAATAGTAAAAAGAAACCTTGAAAGGCATCTAGTATAACCTTATTTTATTGATAAAGAAAGTGTCCAAGGTCACATAGATGATCTTGTAATCAAGTCAGTAAATGGTAGTCACGATCTCAGTTGAGGTCCTCTGTCTTCAAATGTATTGATTTTTCTACCTGCTGTACTTCATTTCTTTTGCAAAATGATTTTCATGTATTAACAGCATTGTTGCTTGCAAATATTACAAAAGAAATGATTATTTCTCATGGTGCTGTAACAACTGGGTAAAAATTAAAAAGGAAGACTCTGACAAATATGTATTTTTTCTACAATAAGCCAAATAAGTAGGCGACCTAATTGTTAACTTAAGTTTTAATTATAGTATCATGTATGAATTCCTTTATAAAAAAATAATCTGAAGTAAGCAGATTGTTTTTTTTAAACTGACCTACTCAATTTGATTTTTTTATATGATAGATGCAAATGAAAAAGATGAAAGTTGATTGACTAGTGCCTTAGAACACCAGAAGTAAAAAAGTCAACATTTTAAGTCCTAAATATACACATGAAATATAAAGTAATAGTCCTGTCATTGAAAATATCAACAATGACCAATCTGTTTGTGGACTTTCTCTTATCTGCAAAAACCATAACACACTGGTCTATGAACACATGCTAAGTACACTTGATGAAAACATGAGAAGGAAAAATGCATTCCTTTGTTGCTTTTCTATCAAATATCAGATCTTCATCATTACACAAATAACTGAGAAAAGTAAAAAATAAAAACATAAGATACTTCTGCATCTATTGCTTATTGATCTGAGTACAAAATTGACATTGTCACCTTATCTCTTTGGACAAGATAGAAAAATGCAAGCTAGATAATAGCATAGTTAGGGGGACTTGACAGGAGGATTAATCAGTGAGAACATTGTGGTTGATGTAAAAATGAAGAAAATTCTCTAGCAAAGTGCCTGGTGATTTTGTCTTTGTCTTTGAGTTACTTAATATTTTTGGTCAATGACATATATAAAGGCATAATGATTTCTATCTAATTTACAAAAGATATAAAAGTGGGAGGGATGGCTATCATGGTTTGTAACTATGTTAGCATAGAAAAACATCTGGACAAACCAGAATATGGCATTTTACCTATCAACTTGTGATTTAATAGGGATAATGTAAAGTCATCTGTGCAGCATCAAAATACTATTATGCTATAAAAAATAAGGAGATTGATGATTTCAAAAAGATATGTAAAGTCTTTTATGTAGTGATGTAGAGCAAAGGGAGCAGGAACATAAGAATTTATGAAATAGAAATATTATAAAAATCAATAATTTTGAAGACTTTTATAAACAGCTGCAGAATAAATCAAGAAGAACCAGAACAATTTGTTCAGTGCCAACATTGTAAAAGAAAAACAATTATGAAAACTGTGAGCACTCTGATTAATGTTAAGACATATTTTAAAATTGTGGTCAATAAGAGAATTAGTTTTGCTTGAAAAGATACATTTGTTGCAAAGACACTTTTTCCTTAATGGAATATAGAGTGAGAAGAAGAATAAATAGATCTCTATTAATTTAAATTGTAAAATTTAATTTAAAAACCTGGAAATGGGACAACTTGGTAAGACCTGACAAGGCTTGAACTTCACTGAGAGAGCCTTCAAGAATGCAGGGACAGCTCTTTAACGGGAAGATTTTGGAGTCATATTTTACTGGAAGAGTGTTATTTGATGTTTAGCTATTTAAAGAAATGTTCATCAGTAAGAGAAACTGATCACTGCAGAAGAACTCATGGAAACCTTAGGAAGAAACTTAGGAAAGTTTAAGTCAATAATTACAAAAAAATGGTGTGGCTCCATTTAATATCTTGTATTTGATGAGGACTTTCTTTTTCTTTCTTTCCCTCAGTTGAAGGGATGTGTGTGTATATAAGTTAAAATTGATTTCAGATATTTTTAAAATTTAAAGGTAAGTAAAATAAAACACAAAAAATTGTAACCAAAAGATGAAAGGAATGAGATGTAATTGACAATAAAATGTCATGGTAATGTACAAGTGGTATCAGGAAAACTAAAGTTAAGAATTAACTGAAGCTAGTTATTGGGAAAAATGTTTTGTAAATATACTGGCAGAAAGGAGATTTAAGAAGGGATGTGACTAGGAAAAATAGTTTTGGGAAATGAAAGTGAAGATAAGTATGGGGATTTTAAGAGATTTTTATGCTATGGTACCTTAAGTGAGTTAAAATCACCCAGCCTTAATTAACTACATCCTATGAAGATTTTATTTTAAAGCAAGCAAATAAAAACAAAAACAAAGCAAGACCAAAAAAAAAATGGCAATTGTGATTTCTCAACCACTCTCAGTGATGTTATAGGGGAAAAAATCTTGAGAGTTGGAAAAGTGGTACAGAATGCAAAACATAATATTCTATAACAGTTGAAAAAAAAGATGGAAGGATTATGGGGAAGAAGTAATTTTAATTCTCGAAACTATAGTCCAGTGAGCTTAACTTTGATTCATTCATTCTAGAGAACATTATTAAATAGAGAAGTGTGAGCTTTTAAAAAGGATCTATTCATCACTAAGTGCCTACATAATTTTATTCCAAACAGGCCATGACAGAGTGCTTTCTTTTCTTGATGGCATCAGTAGACCTATAGATTTCTGAGTATGCTATAGACTATAAACTATAGATACACATACGCAGATAAGTATGTCCACATATATATGGTTAGAGAAACAGATAGAAAGATATAGATATATACACTATAGATGTAGTATACATGAATTTCAGCAGAATATTTGAGATAATAAGGGGGCATATTAAAATATGGTTATACAGCATAGAGATAGCTAGCTTAGCCCAGCGGTGACAAACTCAAATAGAAATACATACATATAGAGATCACTATGTGCCACATAGGGAATTAATTTTAAAATGTAATAGTATCTATGTTTTACTATATTTATATTTATTTTATTGTGTATTTCCCAATAACTTTTAATCTAATTTGGGCTACACTTATAGGGCATTGTGGGTCATACCTACCCATGCTGCATATTTGGTATCATAGGCTCGATGATAGAATATGCAGGTGAACTTGGCAGTGATTGAATATCTAGATCTAGGAGGAAAGTGTATCCTGAGGATCAGCACGGTTTTGCCAGCATTTTTATCAGTGGCTTGCATGAAGGCACATGTTTATCAAATGTGTAGATTGTGTGAAGCTATCAGTGACAAGAAATTGCTTACAAGTGTATAGATTCAGGATACCAAAAAAAAAAAGATAATTCAATTCAGTTGAACAAATATATATTAATCATCTCTGTGACAGATGATGGAAAAACCAAGACAAAAACCAGACAATTATGAATATTACAAACTAAAGGAGTAGGCATGGTGTGTGTGAGGTTGTAAGAAAATGAGAATATGAAATATAAATATAGACAGGAACATAAACATTTGTGGTGAATATAGAAAATAGAATATAGAAAAAAATTTTGGCAATGGGTAAACACTTGCAAAGCATAATTGTTCAGTTGTTTCACACTTTGTGACCACATTTGAGGTTTTCTCGGAAACAACAAAACAAAACAAAAAACTTGGAGTGGCTTGCTATTTCCTTCTCCAGCTTATTTTAGGGATAAGGAAACTGAGGCAAACTGGGTTACATGACTTGCCCATGGTCACACAGCAGCTTTGTGTCTGAGGCCAGTTTTGAACTGTTAAGAAAGATAAGTCTTCCTGATTCCAAACTCAGTCTGTTATCCACTGCGCTATCTTCCTGCCTTGGGAGCTTTATAGAAGGCCTCATATAAGAGGTAAGTGTTTGAACTTAGTCTTGGATGGAGCTACAATTCCAAGTGTCACAGGTGAGCTGGGGGAACTTTCCTGTCAAAATGGGAAGCTTCAACTCTTAATACAAGAGATGGAATATAGGTGGAGCAACAAGGCCAAGGCACCTAAAATCTAGAATGTGGGAGATGGAATACTGCAAAATCATCTTGAAAAGCTAGAGTAGAGTGAGTGAAGTGCTTTATTTGACAATCAGAGGAATCTTTGCTTTATCTGAGCAGCAAAAAAGGACCACTGAAGCTCCTTTGAGCAGAAGAATGGGATGGTCTAATCTATGCTTTAGGAAAAGCAATTTGGCAGTTCTTTGGAAGACAGATTGGAGAGGAGAGAGACTGGAGGCTCAACGAATAATTAGCAGTCTCTTGCAATAGTGCAGGAAGAGGTGATGAGAGAATAAATCACTGGAGTGGCAATATGAGTGCAGAGTTGAGGAAAGATATAAGAAATGTTGTAAAGGTTGAATCAGGTGGACTTGGCAAATCAATATATTTGGGTTTTTAGATATAAGGAAGAGTTGAGAATGAGTCCAAGATTGTTAATTGGGTAATTGGAGAGAGTGTGAAACTCTTGACAGAAATAGGAAAATTGAGAGGAAGGATGGACTTTTTGAAAGGTAATGAGCTCTATTTTGGATATGTTGAGTTTGATATGCTAATAGGGCATCCAAGTGAGATATCAAACATTTATATGCCATCTACTATGTGCCAGGAACTGAGCTAAGCACTTTACAAATACTGTCTCATGTGACCTTCACAACAACCCCATGAGCTAAGTGCTGTCATAATTCACATTTTACAATTGACAGAATAGAGTCAAAAACAAGTTAAGTGACTTTCCCAGGTTCATACAGCTAGGTCTTTTCTGAAACTGGATTTACCTTCAGTTCTTTTGATTCCAGGCCCAGCATACTATTCACTGTGCCACCTAGCAGATCAGTTTCATTTGAACAATGAGAATGGAAGCCAGATTACAGGAAGTTTAGAAGACAGAGAAAGAAGAAATTATAGATGACTTTTTTCAAGTTTAGCTGAGAAGAGGAGAGACATAAGGTACTAGGTAGTGGGCATAATAGGATTTAGTAACTAATTATTGATTTTTAAGGCTAGCAGAGGCATTGGTATGGTAACTAGTAGAGAGGAAGAAATTGAAGATTAGGAGAGTGGGTATGAAAATGGAGGCAATCTGCTGGAGAGCAGGAGATTGAATTATCTCATCCTGCTGATTGCAACAAAAGAACACATATTATCCAGTTTATGCTATTCTTCTTGATGTTCTTTCAATTTAATTTGCCTTCATTTATTTGTAATTCATGTCAAAAATAAACCATAAGTTTAGCCTAGAACTAAAGAAAAAGAAAGAGGATTAACAAAATTTGAAATGTTAGATAGCATTTTCAATGATCCTATGCTGTTCTCAGCTATGAACAAAAAACTACACAAGCAAAACAAAATGTTTTAAAGCCTTTGAATGTTGCCCTGGATTCCATATGGCTATAACACATGGAATACCTTGATTTATATCACAAGAATAAAAACAATACAGCAAACCCAGAGGACCATAGATAAATATGTGATAGGTGTGAGTAGGCTGTATCTTATTAACAACAATAACTTCTACTTAAGAAATATAATGAAAGACATCATCAATAACATGGATAGCCTTAAAAAGAGGTGAGTTGAGGAAACCAATGTCTGACATCCTGCTATCTACACCAGAAATAACTCAGAGAAAAGACGGAATTATTGGATTGATCCTCAATGAAGAATTTATGGCAAGACAAAGAAGAATCATAAAGGATGAGAAGATATTAGTAACTTATCATCTGTACCATTGTAGGGATTTCTTACAGTAATGAAGTCATGGACGCATTAAAACTTTGAAGTATTAATCCAATGGTCTGAGTCTAGAGGAGGCAACAAGGAAGGTTGGACTTTTTGGTTGGAAGAATTTTTTTAAAAACACATAAATATAGTCAAAGGGCCTAGAGAAGAGAAAATGTTTGGAGAACATCAGAGCTTTATTTAAGCATCCGAAAGAATGTCATGAAGATGAGAAATTTATTGTTTCCTATGAGACTACAAATGATGAAATAAGGACAATGATTGGGAATTTTGTCTAGTCAGATAATTTTAATGTTATAGTCAAAATAATATGCATATGCACACACATCTATCTACATATGTATGTGCATATATACATATATGTATATGTATGTGCATATACATTTTATAAGAATTATTTAAAGTAGAATGGACTACTTCAGCAGGTATTATATTCATCATCATTGAGAAAATACTGGGTTACCACATGTGTAGATTGTTTTGAAGGAGTTCCTTACTTTCTAGGTCATAGATTTAGAATTGGAAGAGATTTGGTGACCTTTAAGTTCAGCACTCTTATTTTACAAAATTGAGGCTCAGAAATATTAATTGACTTTTCAAATGTCACAAAAATAGAAGTTGGGACTAGAACCAAGGTCCTTTACCTCTAAATATATCATTCTCTTTAGACTGTATTTATTGAAAAGGCATCTCTAATATAAATTTTTGTTTTATTTTTGTTTTGTACTGAGGACTTATACTAATTTATGATCCTCAAATTAAAAGTAATGGTATATTCATAGTTTTTGGTATATTTTTACAGTAAAACTTTTAATTTATGCTGTTGGCTATTGCTCAATACTTTATATGAAAGAGGAAGTATTTACTGCATAATTTATATGCAACAAATGTTTTCTGTGAATGTGTAACATATAAATATCTTCATATATTTTATTTAGTACAAGGAATCAAACAAATTTTTAAAAGACAATTTTCCTGGCTTCACTCTGATGACACAGGCATCCTGCCTACCCTTTCTAGTACTGGCTGGAGTTAACATATTTTCTTCAGCTCTCTGATTGTAGCAGGCGAGGTGGGATACTTCTTGCTTGCCATTGCTGCTTCCAGGTTCATTCCATTTTCCATCACACAATAACCTCTGTTCCTTTGAGTTTCGTATTCTTCATATCTACAACCCAATCAAAATACTGGTAGCTATTGTCTACAGATGCCCAAGTCACTAGCCTTCTTTCTCAATGTTTGCTGCCTAGCTCATAATTTTTCTTTCCTTCCCAATTTCTTTCCTCATACTAGGGAAGTTTGACATATGTATATTGACTCTCTCTCAAATACCCTGACCACTCAGTTCCCCAATCTACTCATTTCCCATAAATTACTCCTTCACAAACGATGCTTTAGTCACAAAGATGCTTTAAGCCTTATCTTGTCTTTACCCACAATGTACCGCCAATGTTCAAAAATTCTAAAACCCCCTTATCTGACCATAATTTATTGACTTTTCACCTCTCCTTTTATATCTATATCTCTTCATCTGCTACATGACCTTCAATCCCTTGACTCCTCGCAATTCTTTCTTCAACTATCTTTTTTGCACTAGCCACACTCTTTCCTCTCTATCTTGACTCTTTGGTCAATTAATTTAATTCTATACTGTCCTATTTTGAATCCCTAGCCTCTTTATCATATCATTTATTATGTAGCCAAGCCTCAGCTTTAAATCATTCTCACCTATCATACCCTTTTCTCATATACATATACTGCTGAATTTAAGTGGAGAAAAATGAGCAATCATTCTAACTGTATCTACCACAAAATTATATTGTACAACCTGAACTGTGCCCTCACTGCTGCTAGGCAATCCTACTATACTTACCTTATCAATTCACTTTTCCACTCTTCACAGCAGCTCTTCCAAATCTTTTCATTCTTCTTCACACCTCCTATGACTCTACCTCTTCTCACGCTCAACTAAGAACCTTGTCTCATATTTTACAGAAAAAAAATAGGTCATTTACCATGAACTGCCTTATCATCTCTCTTCCTCATTTCCTATCATTCAGATTCTACCTTCCACTTTCTCTTCTTTTACCTACCTCAAATGATGAAGTGACCTTACACCTTACCAAGGCTAACACTTCTACTTATTTTAGCAAACCTGTTTCATCCCATCTTCTCTAACCAATTGTCCCCATTGTCATCCTACTCTTTCACTTATTTTCAGTCTCATTTCCTACTACTTACAATCATGCTCATGTTTCTTCCATCCTTAAAAAAGCCCCCATTTGATCTTTCCACAAACTACCATCTTGCAACTCTTCTGTTTTTTGTAGCTAAACTCTTTTGGGACATGTATAATGTATGCCTCAACTTTGTCTCCTCTCATTCCTTTCTAACCCTTTAAAATTCAGCTGCCATCCTTATCATTCCACCAAAACTGTTCTCTCCAAAATTACTAATGATTTTTTAGTTACTAAGTTCAATGACATTTTCTCAGTCTTTGTTTTCCTTGACCTCTCTAAAATCTTTGAGGTTAATGATCACTCTCTCCTCCTTGATACTCTCTGGGTTTCTGGGACATCACTCTGGTTCTCCTCCCACCTGTTTAACCATTCCTTCTCTTTCTCCTTTACTGGATCCTCTTCCAGATCATGCCTTCTAACCATAGGTGTCCCTCAGAGTTTTTTCCTGGAACCTGTTCTCTATACTACTTCACTTGGATTTCATCAGTTCCTGTGGATTTAATTGCCCTGTCTAAGCTGATAATTCTGCTGTCATTCAATCCTACATTTCTAACTGCCTTTCAAGCATCTTGAACTGGGTGTGCAGTAGACATCTTCAACTCAATTTATCCCAAACAGAAATCATTATCTTTTCCCCAAACCCTTCCCCCTCCTAAATTTTCTGTTACTCTATAGGGCAATACCATCCTCTCAGTCCCTCACTTCTTGGAATCCCAAATTCTTCACTATTTCTTCCAATCTGTTGCCAAGGACTATCCATTTCACTTTTGTAACATCTCTTTTATAGATCCCCCTCTCTCCTCTGATACTGTCATCATTCTTGTACAAGTTCTCATTATGTTATTCCCAGATTATTTCCATAACCCTTTGGTGAGTTTGTCTGCTTCTTGCCTCTCTCTACTATACTCCATCCTGCTTTCAGTCACTGAATTGGTTTTCCAGATCGTGCTCTCCTTTCCCACTCAATAAACTAAAATGACCTTCTATCACCTCCAGGATAAAATGCAAAATGCTCTGTATGACACTCAAAGTCCTTCATAAACTAGCCTCCTCCTGCCTTTCCACTCTTCTTATACCTTACTCTCCTACAAATACTCTTAGATCCAGTGATACTTATCTCCAGTCTGTTCCATGAACAAGATACTCCATCTTTGGGCTTTAGGTATTTTCTCTCTCTGCTCCTTGTCTGGAATGCTTTTTCTCCTCTAGTCCAACTATTGACCTCTCTTGTTCCCTTTAAGTCCTAACAAAAACCCCACTTTTTACAAGAAGCCTTCCTCAATCATCTTAATTCTAGTTTCTACTTTCTGTTAATTATTCCCTTTTTATCCTGTATATAGTTTTATATACAAACACACACACACTCTCACACACTGAAACACACACACACACACACACACACACACACACACACACACAGAGTGTTTCTCCCTTTAGATTTTAAACTTCTTTAGGACAAGAATTGTCCTTTGTCTCTTTTTGTCCTTAATGCTTAGCACAATGCCTGAATTATAGCAGGTGCTTAAAAATGCTTATTAATTGAGGATGAATTGTTCATTCTTCCAGAAAGGCAGCATGAGCAGCAGATGAAGTGTGGAAATTGCATCTGAAGGACCTCTATTCAAATTCCTTCACAGATGCATGAATGTGGGCAAGTCACTTAACCTCTCAAAGACTTAGTTTCCTCATTTCCAAGACAGGGTTAATAATAGCAACCACCTAGATGGGCTACTGTGAGGCTCAGATAAATGAACATTAAAAAGCAAGTGTTATTATTGTTGTTGCTATATTCTTGTCAAGGATTTGAGTGGCTATTTTAATTTAAAGTTGCCCTAAATATTAAAATCTAATGTAGGAGTATAAACTATTTTTACCAGAGTTTTAAAGTGTCTTTTAGTTATAAATTTAGAAGACATGCTTGGGAAACATGAATACTTCATTAGCATTAAGTCTTTATTTACAAAAGTTTTATTTATGGAATGCCGCTAATACTTTATTTAACTGAATATTTATTAATGATTGTTTAATGACTTTTTTTGTCTACTGTATGAAGGGAAATCTCAGTCCATTCCTCACACCCCTCTACCCCCACAACATTTAGAAAGTTTTTTTGAAATAACATCAATTGCTGACAATAATAAAGGCAGCTGACCAGGAGCAAAATTTCAAACTTTCATCTTGGAATTGCTCCCAGGATTTGGTAATGTCACTTGCCAATGACTTTACAATGCTGGGGTTGAGTTATTAGACAGAGAAGGAATCACAGGAAAACAGAAGCAGCTGTTGGAGCATTGATTTTGGCCTCACTTTCATTGGTTTGGCACCATGAATATATTTTTTTCTTTTGTTGTCTTTATTTCACTAAATGATTTACTGATGGTAAATATATCCCATTATAAACTTATCTGACAGAAAAATATTTTGATAGAAACCTATCTGTCCTTAGTTAAGATAGAACTCTACATAAAGATAGAGGAAAGAAAAATGTGTTTTTTATAGGCATATATCTATAGAGTACCATGAATGTATCAATTAGCTGATGACACTGGACCAATCAACAAGAAATGTTTTCACTTACATGGTGAAATAAAAGAAAAAAAAATGTGGTCAGCATACTGCAATTCTTTTTGCTCAGTGGTAGGTGAATGGAGAGTTTTGTGTTGCCTAAGCCCAGAGAAATCCAGGAACCAAATAGCTGGGAATTAGCTTAGAAGGATCTTAAATGCCATCATCTATACTCCTAAATTTGCTTTAAAATTTTTGAAATACAATTTTATTTTATTTCCAGTTCCAAATTCTCTACCTTTCCCACTGACTCACCCACCCATTTGGAAGATAAAAATACAAAACCCATTACTAATATGAACTCATACAAAACAAATTTCTGCAGTGGCCATGTTCCCTCTCGTACCCCACCCTCCCCACCATCTGCCAAAAAAAAAAAGAGAAGAAAACCAAAAACATGCTTCAGTTTTCACTCGGAGTCCATCAGTTTTCTATCTGGAAGTGTAAAGCATTTTTATCATGGGTCTTTTGGAATTTTGATTGGTCACTATGCTGGTCAAACTTAATTAGTCTCTCGTAGTTGATTATATTTATAATATCCTCGTTACTGTGTAAATTGTTCACCTGGTTCTGCTCATGTTCATTTGCATCAGTTCAAATAAGTCTTCCCTGATTTTTCTGAAACTATGCCCCTCATCATTTCTTTCAAGCATAATAGCATTACATCATATCCATATACCATAACTTGTTTAACCATTCCCAGATTGAGGGGCATCCCCTCAGTTTCCAATTTCTTTAATAGCACAAAAGGGGTTCTATAAATATTTGCACACCTATGGGTCATTTTCCTCTTCATTCGATATCTTTGGGATATATACTTGATAGTGGTATTTCTGGGTCAAAAATGCACTATTTACTAGCTTTCTGGGTACAGTTTTAAAGTATTCTTCAGAATACTTTGAATAGTTCACAGATTCATTAATAGTAATTACTGTACCTATTTTCTGACATCCCTTCCAGCATTTGTCACTGCTTTTCTTTCACCTTACACATTTTGATAGATGTGAGTGGTACCTTGGAGGTATTCTAATTTGGATTATTTTAATTCTTAGGGATTCGGAACATCTAAAAAATTTTTTCTCTGAAAACTTCCTGTTCATATCCTTTGCCCATTTCTCAAGTGGGGATTAGCCCTTGTTCTTGTAGATTTGGCTCATTTCACTATATCTTAGAGAAATTAGACTTATCTCAAGGAAAAAATGAAAAGATTGTTATTCATTTATTTATTTTTAGTTTTCAACATTCACTTTCATAAGTTTTAAATTTTCTCCCCATTCCTCCCATCTCCCTCCCCAAGACAGCATGCAATCTGATATAGGCTCTACACATGCATTCCTGTTAAACGTATTTTCACATTAGTCATGTTGCATAGGAGAATTCTAACAAATGGGAAAAACCATAAGAAAGAAAAAAACAAAACAAAAAAGAAAATAGTCTGCTTCACTCTGCATCCAGAACCTATACTTCATTCTTTGGATGTTCATGGCATTTTCTCTCTTGAATCCCTTGGAATTGTTTTAGATAACTTGCATTGCTGAGAAGGGCTAAGTCTATCAAAATCAATACTTACACACCATGTACAATGTTCTACTTTTGTTCACTTCACTCAGCATCAGTTCATATAAGTCTTTCCAGGTTTTTCTGAAGTTCACCTGTTCATCATTTCTTATAGCACAATAGGATTCCATTACCTTCATATACCATAACTTGTTCAGCCATTCCCCAGCTGATGGGCATTGACTCCATTTCTACATCTTGGCTACCACAAAAAGAGCTGCTATAAACATTTTTTGTACCTGTGGGTCCTTTTCCCATTTTTATGATCTCTTTAGTATACAGTCCTAAAAGCTGGATCAAAGAATAAGCAAATTTTATAGCTTTGTGGGCATAGTTCCAAATTGCTCCCCAGAATGGTTGGATCAATTCACAACTCCACCTACAATGAATTAGTGCTCCAACTTTCTCACATCTCCAACATTTATAATTTTCTTGTTTTGTCATGTTATTCAGTCTGATAGATGTGATATGGTACCTCAGAGTTGTTTAGATTTGCATCTCTCTAATCAATAGTGGTTTAGAGCATTTTTTCATATAACTATAGATAGCTTTAATTGCTTCCTTTGAAAAATGCCTATTCATATCCTTTGACCATTTACCAATTGAGGAATGACTTGTATTCTTGTAAATTTGACTCAGTTCTCCATATATTTTGGGCCTTTATCAGAAATACTGGTTGTAAAAATTCTTTACCACTTTTCTACTTCCCTCCCAATCTTGGTTGCCTCTTCTTCCTCCTCCTCCTTCTTGGCAAATATTTAATGAATGTGTGTAATAGAATAGGTGCTAGCCTTAGTGGTAGCATAGCCAAAGAATCATAATATTTCATACTGTAGTCTTCTCTGCTCCATGGGACATTTATCTGGAGATACACCGCAGGGAAACAGGACAAACAATTCAAATAGTTCAAACGTAATAGAAGTGTAGGAAAGTCTTGGACACAGATGAATTTGAACATTTCAATATCAAATTCTTAATTAATAAAAATCAATATTATTATTGGAATTTAAAATGCGTTTTCTGATTATTCAAGGTTCTTTCTGGCATTATTGAGATGCTATAAATATTCTGCACTGAACAAAACTCATAGAGTAATTATGGAGAAAGCCATATCATTTAGTATTTGCTATTTTATCAACATCTAAGTTGAATAGTTCTGTGTGTTCCCAGCACTTATTCATTTCTTCATAGCACAGGGAAATTGGTATGGCATAAATGATCTACTGAAGATGAATATTAATAATAATGAGGCACAAGCTAAGGCCAGCTATGTTTACATATGCATCTCATTTGGACTTTTCAATTGAATTTATTTGGTCAAGTCACTACTCCTAGTGGTCTGTGGTGCCCAGAGGCATGGTATAATCAAATTGCTTATTACTTCTGTTTCACTGAAGACTAAGATATTTGGTCCATTCCTTGTTCTGAGTTTATTAAGGTGATAGAACTTTAAAACTTATAGAAATATGGTAATAGTGCCACATTGGTTGGTTAAAATTGCCACTCCTCTCTACTCCAAAAAAAAAGGAGAATTTTGTTACAGCCACTGCTGCTCTGATCATTTTCCTGCTTTTCCCACCTTTAGTTTGTCTCTGCCTCCATGTTCAAACACATCAGACATTACAATTCTTGTTCCTTTCATATGTATTTTTCATTCTTGATACTTGGCACAAATTCTGCATCTTTGAGCTTCTATTCTTGAATGTCATGGTGCTGCTTGCCCTCCCACCTTCACCTTTCACATTTTCCTTCCTCTCTCTTGATTACTCTAGATCAGGGGTGAGGAACTTGTGAACTTTGAATTCAGTCAGAGGACTACACTTGAGGACCTAGAGGACCACAGGTTCTCCACCTGTGTTCTAGATGCCTTGGTAAAATGAATAATTGTAAATTACTGTTTGCTCCTTATCAGGTCAGGTAACCCCATCAATTAATTTAACAGATTTCTTCTATCTCTATGTAAAGCCAAGCATGAGCAGCTTTCCAGAGGACTGCTGCTGTGAACATTTCAAGGTTCTGATTACATAGTATACTGAACTCTCTATTTATTCAGTAATAAACTAAGATGAAACATTGACAGAAACCAAAGTACAGCATTCACAATGTTATAATATAACAATTTATCACTAAAGTGGCCACATAGTTTTCACCAAAGTGGCCACATAGTTTTAAACAGGAGATATCATTCACTAAGTCCTTAACTCTATCATCCTTAAAGAGCAAGCCTCCTTAAGGGACACAAAGTACAAAGGTCAAAGTTCTCCACCCCTAGGTTACAGTAAATCATAACCTTTCAGTCAGCATTAAGTACCCAAGAAGAGGTCTTTTCATCTTGATTTGAGGCTTGCCCAGCACCAGGCAACTCTCAGTTCCTTGTCCAGTTGCTTGACCAGTTCCCATTCCATATTGAAGTTCAGTGTCTAGTTCACCTCAAGGTCGTCACAATTCCTGTTTCTGGGAAGACAAAGCTTAACTGAGCCATAATAATATTCATGCACACTGCCAGCACCATCCTCAACTCACTACCTGCCTTTGAAATCAACAAAGACACACAAACAAGGTCCAAGAGGTCAACACAAATCATCAGTAAAGTTCCAGGACCTCCAAAACCCTCCTCCAGGACTTCTGTGAACAGACAACCAGAAAATCCTCTTTTGGGGCTTCCAGTAAGGTCCCAGGGCTTCTGTACAAAGTATCATAAACAAAAATCAACACAGACAGAAGAGACAAACAGAGTACTGGGATACCACAAGTTTTCTCCTTCTCCACCATAAGAACTCTCTTCTCAGTTCTTCTCAGTTCTGCTCTCTCCAAGCTTGGTCTTCTCCTTATATGTGGTCATTAGCTCCTCCCAGTAGGGGTTCACAAGTTCGGGGGTTCACAAATTCTGGGGTTCAAAAGTTCTGTTTCTCAACAAAGACTTGAAATAATCATGGGCAAGGCTCAAAGGAAACTTGAACTGAAACAAGGTGCTAAATAATTAAATAGCTGAAACAAGGTGTCAACTACTTTTTTACTTACACTCTATTCAGTTTGGTCTTTGATGGTCTCTAAATCATTTAGGCTTGATACCTTCCCCAAGGTCTTGATATGACTTATAGGTGTCAACATTTTACTTTGGAGCATGGCACTTCTCACCAGCATGATCAGTTGTTGCACTGAGATTAAATGTCACTCTAGGAATATATTGGCATATAAAATTCATGCAAATAATATGCTATATATTTAGTTGCAGAAGGTACCTTAGAGGTCATCTGTTTAACTCATTCTAAGGATAATACATTTAGAACAGGAAGGGACCTCAGAAATTATCTATTGCAACTCCATTTTGCAAATAAGGGAAATAGGGCATAGGAGGATTAAAAGTTAGCTCAAGATCACACAGCCATGAAGTAGAAGAGTCAGGATTTGAATGCAGATCCTCTGTTGTATCTAGAATTTTCTCTATCATACTGTCCTTGTGGAAAGTGCCAACATATCATATTATATAATAAGGGTAATCGTGATTTGTGTCATACTCTGTTCTTTTATCTCATTAGCATATGCTTGAGACCACTTAACAACATTTCAATGAGTTTGAACTTTCAGAAAAATCCAATTAAATATTCATTTCCTTTTGGGATGACTTGACACTAGGCTTAAAAAGGTTATCATATTTCTACAGATATACATTTAGAAATACTATTTTGTAATATAGTCTATTTTTAATTGTATCAAAAAAGTTAAATGCTAAGGTTGAAATTGTATGTGTCTCAAATGTTATGCCCAGTATAGATGAGAATCACAATTCACTTTTTCCATATCTAATTGAAGCTAATAATTTTCATAGATAAAAGAAGCACATTAGAATTTAGTTGGCAGAAATAAAAATGATAATTGAGTATCTTCATATTTACCAAGAATGCTTTTATTATTGCATTGTATAAGAAGGACATAGGTTTTCGCATGACAACAATGAGGTGACTAGATTTTCTCAGCTTTCTCTTTTCATAGCTGTTAGTATCTTCTTGAAGCTTATCAGAAATTCAAGGTGATTTGCATGGCCAAGTGCTGATTACCAGGGAATACAGAGGTTGTTGAAAATGTACTTGGAGAATCAAGTGAATATTTATCTCAAGTTTCAGAAAGATTCAGAGAAATATGGTGACCAGATGAACAGCACAGTACCTTGAGACAGAGGAAAAAGATGCATTTAATTCAATTGTCATAACTCAGGAGTATAAGATGGCTTCCTACCATGTGAGGACTATACTTTTCCCTACCCACCTTCTCAAGGCATGGAAACTTCCTCATCTAAACAAAATCTTATAGCTGTGTGAGCAGCCTAGTATACTAGGCTTGTGGATCTGTGAGTGTGACTACAATGGATGTCAAAATATATTGAGTTGTTCTGAGGCATATTGGGCTAAATGGTCTCATTCTAAAAGCAAAATGACATTTATGCAAAACAGTAGAGGCAATAGGAATGATAGGAAGAGGCAACAGTAGCAAGATGGTTATAAATTTGGAGTACTATAGCAAAACTTTAAAACATCAACAAAAACAAATGTGGGAGAGAATAGCAGTGGTAAGCAAGCTACAGAAATATGCTAAGGAACTTCAGGAAATAGCAGTAAGAAGCAGTTTCTGGGATATGAAAAGTGAAGATTTAGGCAAAGGAATTCTTCTGGCCAAAGAAAAAAACAAAACAAAAATGAATAAACAAAAAGCCCATATAACACCAAAGCTTATGCCCTCCCTTACAACTACCTATCAATTTTCTTCTTTTTTTTTAAGTTTGAATTTATTTATTTTTAGTTTTCAACATTCATTTCCACAAGATTTTGAGTTACAGTTTTCTCCCCATCCTTCCCCTACCCTCACTCCAAAATAGCAAACCTACCGAATACCCCTTCTCCCAATCTGTTCTCTCTTACATCCTCCCCAGTCACCTCCCTAACTTTCTAATAGGGCAAGACGGATTTCTACATACCAGTGCCTGTATATCTTATTTCCCAGTTGCATATGAAAAACAATTTTTTTAAACATTTATTTTTAAAACTTTGAGTTCCAGATTTTTTTTCCCCTTCTTCCCTCCTCACCCAGTCCCACCGGGAAGATAAGCAATTGAATACAGGTTGTACATGTGTAGTTACTCAAGTCATTTCCATAGTAGTTATATTGTGAAAGACTAACTATATTTCTCTCCCTCCTATCCAGCATCCCACTCATTCTATTTTCTCCTTTGACCTTATCCCTTTTCAAAAATGTTTGCTTCTAACTACCCTCTCCCCAAATCTGCCCTCCCTTCTATCATCCCCCCTCTTATCCCCATCCCCCTATTTTCCTGTAGGGTAAGATACCCAATTAAGTGTGTATGCTATTCCCTCCTTAAGCCAAATTCAATGAGAATATGATTGTCCCATTTCCTTTTGCCTTCCTGCTCTCCCCCTCCATTGTAACAGTTTTCTCTTGCCTCTTTTATATGAGATAATTTACCCTGATCTATCTCTCCCTTTCTCCTTCTCCAATAAATTCCTCTCTCAACTCTTAATTTTACTTTTAGATACCATCCCTTAATATTCAACTCATCCTGTGCCCTCCGTCTATGTATACATGAACATACATATGCCCGCATTTACATATATATCTATATAAACATATACCCTCCTATACATACATTATACATACACACACACACACACACATATATATATATATATATATATATATATATGTATATATATATATTCCCTTCAACTACCCTCACACTGAGAAAGGTCTTATGAGTTACAATTATCATTTTTCCATGTAATAATGTAAATAGTTCAACTTCTATGATTTCTTTTTCCTGTTTACCTCCCCATGCTTCTCTTGCTTCTTGTATTTGAGAATCAAATTTTCTGTTCAGCTCTGATTTTTTCATCAAGAATGATTGAAAATCCTCTATTTCATCAAATGGCCATATTTTCCCCTGAAGCATTATACTCAGTTTTTCTGGGTAGGTGATTCTTGGTTTTAGTCCTAGCTCCTTTCATCTATAGAATATCATATTCCAAGCCTTTCAATCCTTTAACATAAAAGCCGCTAGGTCTTTTGTTATTCTGATTGTGTTTCCATAATATTCCAATTATTTCTTCCTGACTGCTTGCAGTATTTTCTCCTTGACCTAGGAAATCTAGAATTTGGCTATAATATTCCTAAGAGTTTTGTTTTGGGAATCTTTTTCAATAGGTGATCAAGAGAATTCTTTCAATTTCTGTTTTCCCCTCTGGTTCTAGAATATCAGGGCAATTTTGCTTGATAATTTCTTGCAAGATAGTGTCTAGGCTCTTTTTCTGATCATGGCTTTCAGGTAGTCCAATAGTTTTTAAATTGTCTTTTCTGGATCTATTTTCCAAGTCAGTGGTTTTTCCATTGAGATATTTCATGTTGCCTTTTATTTTTTCATTTGTTTGGATCTGTTTAATAGTATCTTGATTTCTCATAAAGTCATTAACTTCCAGTTGCTCCAATCTCATTTTGAAGGAGTTATTTTTTTCAGTGAGTTTTTGAAATTTCTTTTCCATTGGGCTGATTCAGCTTTCAAAGGCATTCTTCTCATTGGCTTTTTGGGCCTCTTGTGCATTTGAGTTAGTCTATTTTTTAAGGTGTTATTTTCTGCAGTGTATTTTTGGATCTCCTTTAGCAGGCTGTTGATTTACTTTTCATGATTTTCTTGCATCATTCTCATTTGTCTTACTAATTCTTCCTCTACTTCTATTACTTGATTTTTTAAATCCTTCTTGAGCTCCTCCATGGCCTGTACCTACTTCATATTTTTCTTGGAAGCTTTTGATGCAGGAGTTCTGTCTTGGCTGTCTTCCTCCCACTCCGTGCCTTTATCCTTTTCATCCTCCAAAAAGGATTGTATGGTTTGTTTGTGCTTCCTTGGCTTGCTCATATTGCTAGTCAATTACTTAATATTTGAGCTCTTTGCCATGGTAGAACTCTGTTTCCAGAATGGAGAGAGCTTTGTCCCAAATTGCGTTTTCAAAGCTACTGGAGCTATTAAGAGGGTGCCCTCTCTTCAGCCCCTGCAGGCTGGCTTACTGGTCACATACCCCAGGACCACCACCAAAGACCACAATTCACATCCAAGCAGGTTAAAGGCAGAGTATTTTCCTCCAAATGGTCACTTGTTCCCCCTACAATCTGCAGGCCAGGAACTCCTGAGGCAGCCACATGGCTCCAGCTGCACAGTGGGCATGCTTCTGCCTCTTATCACCTTGATGGCAGCAGCAAGACCAAGCTTTTTCCATCCCCCAATGGTCCAACATAGTTCCACACTGACCTTTTACTTTGTCTTTGGCATTTATGGGTTGAGGAGTCTGGAAACCTCCACGGTTGCTGGTGTTTCACACTCCTGAAGTCTGCTCCTGCCACTGCTGGGCATGGCTGTCCTGGGGCAGGAACTGTGGCTTATGGATGATTGTGCTAGGCTCCCAGAAAGCTGTGATTGAACTTTCCTGTTGGCCTTCTGGGCTTTCTTCAGTAGGAGATTTGTTTCTCTCTGTCACTTTGTGGGTTCTGTTGCTCTAAAGTTTGTTTAGAATCATTTTTTTTACATGTGTTGGAAGTGATTGGAGCTGGAGCTCACTCCATGTTTGTGCTTCTATTCTGCCATCTTGGCTCCACCCCCCCCATCTGTATTCTATATATTTTCTCAGGAATTATACACTCAATCTTTCCCCATCAGTGTTTGACAGTAGCTTATACTTCTCTGTATATGAAGGCCTGAGTTCGATTATATTAGCCAACTTTTCCTTATAACTTACTTTGTCTATAATAACTCAATTAAATATCATTTTATTTGATTTGCGTTTTATGTCCAATATATTAGTAATCACTGGAGAAGAATGCCAAAATACATTTTCCCTACCTTGAAATTATTGGTAATAATAATGATAATATATACTATAATATTTACATAGTATATTGAAGTTTGCAAGTGCTTTATAAATATTGTCTCATTTTATTCTTGCAACACTCTTGGGAGTTAGATAATATTTTTATTCTCATTTTACAGATGATGAAACTAAGCCACAAATGACTTATCCAGAGTCATTCAGTAAGTTTCTGAGGCCAAATTTGAACTCAGTTCTTTCTGACTTCAGGTCTAACACTCTAACTCCTCCACTACCTAGCTGCCTATCAACATGTGGGAATTCTAGTTAGTGGAATATAGATTTTCTTGTTCATCTTTTAAATTCTTCACTCTTTAGAAGAAAAGTTAATGAAAATATAGTGCTAGGATAGGTATATTCTCATAGGGAACAGCGTTTTTTCATGCCATATATTATTATCAGAAATAATGAATATTTTATTTAGTATTACAGAATTGTAGCATTCATGGCCTCTGCCACTATTTTGCCCAAGCCATTTTTTTAGAGGATATGATGGAAATTTGTGGTCTTCAGACATATCTCTAGTAAGGGTGTAAATGATCTGTCCAGTTTTAATTTTAGCATTTCTTTACATTGCTTGAAAATGGAATACTTTAAAATATTGTTAATAACTAACCACCAGTAAAATATCTTATTTTGGGTGGAGAGTCTAGTGATTTCATCAATGAAATATTGAATTGACTATATACTATACCTTAGCTATAAAATGAGCTCTCTGTGTAATATCACTATTATCACTAATGTAGTAGTCAAAGAGGAGATGGAAGAACCTTAAGTTTTCTTTCTCTTTCTTTACTAAAGCTACATCTATTGCTTCAAGTGATATAGAATAATGTTCATTATCTAGCCTTGGTCAGTTTAAATCTCAATTCAATGTTCCTTTTCTTGAACATGAATTTTTAAAGAATGAAAGAGATCATGTGCAAAAGAACCTGTATCAGGGAGGTACTTTGTTTCTTGATTTAACTGTCAAACAATATCCCATTATCATTGTCCATCTAGCTGAATATCAGGTTAGGAGGAACTGTTAGCAACCAACTAATTCAAACCAGACCAGAACAAGAGTCCCTCAACCACCAAAGCATTTCAACAAAGGCCCAAGCTAAAAGACTTTTGATTTAACCTTAAGTTAATGTGAAATGTGAACACATGACCTGTTTGTCTTTGTCACAGAAGATGTCTTATGTAGGGGTCACATAAAGTAAGTTTTTCCTATTGGGTTTAAGGTCTTCTAAATGCTTCTATAAGACCATAGGGTTTAGAACTGAAAAGGACATTGGTAATTATCTAGTTAAACTCTCTAATTTTGCAGATGATGAAACAGACCCAGAGTGGTTGCATACTTTGCCCAAGGTTATATCAATTGTAAAGTGACAAAACCTGTACTCACCAATGCCACCACAATTATTTATTTGAACTTGGGAATACTAGAGAGGAATTCTCCCCTTAACACTGATGGAATGACAGGGAATAATAGTTTAGGTATTCAACTTTGTGAAGGAAAATAGATGAAAAATAAGCAATTCCCAAGCTATGACATGAAATCATAGTCAGCCAGTGAAATTAGTTTATCGACAAGTCCACATTGAACATATGGATTCAAATCCAAACCAGGCTACTTAGATGCTACCAGATGCATCATCATCATTATTATTATTATTTTGAACAGGGAAGGCAAAGCATTTGGGAGTAAGTGACTTGGCCAAGGTCACACAGCTAGTAAGTGTCAAGTGTCTGAGACTGAATTTGAACTCAGGTCCTCCTGACTCCAAGGCTAGTGCTCTATTCACTATGGCACCTAGCTGCCCCAAGACGCATTATTTTGAATAAGTTACTTCACACCCCTTGGGCCTCACTTTCCTCACATGATAAAATGAAGGGATTATGATATGTAAATGGTAATGTCCCTTCTCACACTAAATGTATGATGAGTTTCTAGATGAACCCGATCAGGATGATAAAAACCCTAGAAATCATGCTATATGAAGACTGGTTGAAAGAATCCATAATGTGTCTCCTTCAGAAGTCAATTTTTAGGTACATAATAGCTATCTTCAAATATTCAAAGGATCATTTTATTAGAAAAATGAATTTTCTATGTTCTTTAAGACCATAGAAGGCACAACAGTGGATGATGGGGTAGAGATATGGGGAGAGAGAGAGAGAAAGAGAGAGAGAGATGTTGAAGGTGAGAGAGGTGTTATCTTCAGCAGTGATAGGAAATTCAGAAGATGGGTGGGTTTGGAAATAAAGATATTGAATTCTGTTTTGAGTAAAATGATTTTTAAAATGTCTACACAAAATGCAATTCAAAATATCCAAATGGCAGTTGATGATATAAGGCAAGAACTCAAAAAAGTAACTAGGACTGGATATGCAAGTATTTGACCCAACTATATGATAATTTCACCATGGAAGCTAATGAGTTCACCAACTCAGATATCTTAGAGTTTTTTAAAGGTTAAGTGACTCTCCCATGGTCATAGAGATGGATTATGACTATTTGTCTTCCTTACTCCATGACTGATTTGTTATCACTATCCCAGGATGCACCTCATCTATTTATGTTATAGATACTAAATATGTAAACTACATTACTTCAAGATATGATACAAGCTAAACCTATGAATGTGTTCAAGAATGGTTTAAGTAAATCCTACACTTACACAATTTCATGTAGAAGAACCCCTCAGTGACTATATAGGACAATCCATACCACACCACTCCCTCAAACATTCCTCTCAGCAACACACTCAGCAAGTAGCCATTCAGACTTTCTTGAAAACTTCCCCCTTATCAATGGAAAACTAAGCTAATCCATTCATTCCACTGTCCATATGTCAGAGATGATGATTTATACATAATTAATAATTAATAAATCAAGGATATGTAGGGAACTTTTATAACACTTGAAACTGACAACGTGAAGTTTAGCTGTTTTACTCTCAAAAATATTCTTCAATGCCACTGTCAAATGCCAGAGTTGGAGCCACCTTTGGACTGATTTTATTTGACATTTTCTCAGAATCCTTCATTCAAGAAGCCTAGCAATTAGCTGATAGGTGGAAAACAAATTAGTCGATCTATTTAGCTGGTATTATTATTTTTTAAAAAAATAGAATGAATTCAACTGGTGTTTATACAGAGTTCAGTCAGATCGTTATATGTGTATTTATAGCCAGAGAATACAGCTGGCAGCTTCCCCAGACAGCCTTTAAAAGCCTTGCTTCGAAATGCTACCTGGAACTTTCTTACAGGTCAAATGAGGACACTGACCTTCTATGAGACAGGATAGTTCTCCGGCTCTTTTTTTTCCTGGTGAAACAAAAAAGAGGAAGCAGAAGATAGAAACATCTGATGGGGGAATTTGTGACACTCTTCTAATGAAACCCAAATGAATGTTTGCCTTCCTGAAGCTCTTCCCTGCATCTCTGGATTCCTTGACAATTTTTTTCTGTCCTTCCCACCATGGAATAACTAGTTGGAATCAAGAGCAGTAAGTGACCTAGTGCCATCTGTTTTGTACGAGGTAGAGCATGGATGCTTCTATATTTGTTAGCATGTGCAGCAATGGAGGGGTATCACTTTTAATAGCCCCCAAAATCAAACCAAGTTGTTTCTATTTTTAAAGTGTGTCCTTCCACTGTCTGCAGCTTATTTATGTGAGTGTCTATGTGCTGGTTACCTTGGCAACCAAAGTGGGCATGCATCTGGCTGTGCTGGAGGCTTACAGTGTTAGGCATCCATTGCCTGTAAAAAAATAACTCTTTTTTTTAAGGTACATACAGTAAGAAATCTTCAAACACAAAGAACACATTCATAGTTGTCTTAAATTCCTTCGTGAATCTTTTCCTTGCTACCTGGGTTGCCATATTAATGCCTGTGAAATCAGTAACAACACAGAAGGTATTTAAGTTTATTGTCTATGACATTGTGTGATTATTCTATTGTGGTCGTTTCCCCTCCCGTATTCCATTTGTGTTGATAATATGTTATGCTTATCATTTAGCATCTGAATATCAAACTGAAAGGAGAATGGAAAAAACATTTGTTGATATACTCAGAAAAAGAAAAGAACTTGGCAGGCCTTCAAGGACCACGGTGCTGCAGGCAAAGGACAAAATGAGTGTCAGAGGCAATGATAAGCTGACTGACATTGATGGGGGCAAATAAAGTAAAAAGAAAAAGTGGCATAAACAGCAGCTGGTTATCACTGTTGAGCATAAAATAGCAGCAAAATATCTTAATTCCACTTTTGACATAATCTGCTTTGTCCTATTTTGTGTTAACATTCAGAACAATACTTTCTGTCCAATTCCTTCATATTCAACTGTCACATTTCTCTCTTGTTTGTCCAGCTGGTCCCTTGACTGTCCAAACTATTATTCATCAAATCATTTTTGTTGTCTGAAAGACTTTGTATTAATGAAGTTGTATTGCTCAGTGAAATAACTTCAAATTATCTGACTCGGTTTTTAATATATATAGATAATATTTTATCTAATAATATTTAATAGTTCATAACAATTATTTTAATATTTAATAATTACATAATAATATTTAATATTATATATATATCTTTTTTTTAAGGCTATTGAACTCTGGGCCTGCTTTCGGGGCAAACTTATAGATGAACAGAGTTGAATAGTTGGTAAGTCACCAGCACAATAATTATCCCTTATAAGCCCAAGTCATCAAACTATAAGCCAATATTCCCTTCGGATCTAAGGTGGGTTTGTGCCCTGAAACCTAATCTTTCTAGTACTTTAATAAATTGATGCAGACATAAATATAGACATACACAATACAGATATAGATGCAGTCATATATTTGTACATACATGCACGTATATAGATATGCTGATATACTAGAGTTTTACAGATTATTTTTTCATTAAAATATTATAATAAAACAAATTCTAGTTCTCTTTCCAGGCTCTATGGACAGACAGTTCTTCTGAGGTTTCCATAGAAACATTAATTCTTCTTTTTACTGCCATTGTTGTTATTTTCTCTCACCCATCTTTTAAACACAAACACACATTTAACATACAGTATCTTACTCCACGTGAAACTGAGTCCTAAAGGTTATGCCATCAGAGTATAAGCTCTGGCAAGTTTTGTTATGATAGGGAAGGTTTGAATATGGTCATTGCAAGGGTCTGGATATATGTTTTTCTTTTTTAAAAATTTGATCTATTTATTTGTTCTTAGTTTTCAACATTCACTTCTATAAGATTTTGGGTTCTAAATTTTCTCTCCTTTCCTTCCTTCCCCACTCCCCAAGATAGCATGCAATTTGATATAGGCTATACATGAACAATCATATTAAACATGTTTCCACATTACTCATGTTGTAAAGAAGAATTAGAACCAAATGGGGTAAAAACCATGAGAAGTAAGAACAAACAACAGCAATAAATGAAAATAGTATGCTTCAATCTGCATTTACACTCTATCATTCTTTTTCTGGATGTAGATAGCATTTTCCACCATGAGTCTTTTGGAATTGTCTTAGATTCTTATATTGCTGTGAAGAGTTAAGTCTATCAAAGTTGGTCATTACACAATGTTGCTGTTACTATATACACTGTTCTCCTGGTTCTTCTCTCTTCACTCAGCATCAGTTCATATAAGTCTTTCCAGGTTTTTCTGAAGCCCACCTGTTCATCATTTCATATGCAACAATAATGTTCCATTACATTCATATACCACAACTTGTTCAACCATTCCCCAACTGGTGGGTATGACCTCAGTTTCTGATTTTTGGCCACCACATAAAGAGCTGCTATAAATATTTTTGTACATATGGGTCTTTTTCCCCATTTTTATGATCTCTTTGAGATACAGACCAAGAAATGATATTACTAAGTCCAAGGGTATGCACAGGTTAACTTTTGTTTATTTTTAGTTTACATCATTCATTTCCACCAGACTTTGAGTTACAAGTTTTCTCCCAGTCTTTCCCCTACCCCCACCCCAAAACAGCAATCCCACCGTATATCCCCTCCTCCAATATGCTCTCTCCTATATCCTCCCCCATCACTCCTCTGACTTTCTGGTAGGGCAAGATGGATCTCCCTACCCCAGTGCCTGCATATCTTATTACCCAGTTGCATGTAAATAATAATAATAATAATAATAATAATAATAATATATGTATGTTTTACCATTTGATTTTATAACTTTAAGTTTTAGATTCTTTCCCTCCCTCCCTTGTCACACATCCACACTGGAAAGAATATGCACAGTTTTATAGTCCTTTGGGTGTAGTTCCAAATTGCTCCCTGGAAAGGTTGGATCAGTTCACAACTCCACTAACAATGAATGTGTTCCAACTTTCCCACATCTTCCACAACTTTTATAATTTTCCTTTTCTTTCATATTAGCCAATCTGATAGGTCTGATGTGGTACCTCAGAGTTGTCTAATTTGCATTTCTCTAATCAATAGTGATGTAGACCATTTTTTTTAATGTGACTATAGATAGCTTTAATTTCTTCATCTGAAAACTTCCTATCTGAATCCCCTTATAAGGACCATCCTAGGCAAGTATTGAAAAGCTCATTACCAACAGGCTGGCTACTTGTAGATTTTTTTGACCATGACAACGTATGATTGTAACAAAAAAACAAAAGACTTCAGCTCTGTTTGTTCTCTTTCTACTTCTGAAAAGATGGTGTCAAAACAGTGAAAAAGGAGGCAGAGTGTTACAAATCACAGTTTTTAGACCATCTATAACCTTTAATTTGACTGTTAATATTCTAACTGTGAAATATCTCTCTAGTCAGTCTCTAGATCATTGATAAGCAGTTATTAAGCACCTACTGTGTGCTGGGCACTGGGCTTGCTGCTGGGCATTCAAATAAAGGAAAATGACCACCTGTGCCTCTGTTGTGGAGGAAACATTGCCACCGCTATGTGTAAATGTGCAGGGTAAACAGGAAATAGTCAGTAGCAGTAAGGCCCTAGAATTAAGAAAGATTGAAAAAAGCTTCCTGTACAAGGTGATATTTTAGCTAAGGTGTGAAGGAAGTCATGGAGGCCAGGAGGCTGAATTGAGGAAGGGCATTATTCTAGGCATGGAGGACAGTCAGAAAAAAATACCTGAAGATAAGACATGGAAAGTCTTGCTAATGGAAAATAAGAATGTCCATGTTACTAGACTAGTAAATATTAAAATACTGAGGGTAGTTTGTTACTTAGGGTTTTGAGTACATGCAACCCAGAAGATTTTGAACATGGGATAACTTTTCTGGGAGAATGGTGAAATGGGGATCCCTGTGTATTACATATATGCCATAGGCCTTATTATTCCTATTTTTCATCTGAGGAAATTGAGAATCCAGTGAATGAAAAGATTTACCCAAAGTCACCTAGCTAAAAAGGGTCTGGGACAAGATTCAAAGGCAAATCTTTTCTAACCTCAGGTCCAAAGCTTATCCTGCTATACCACACCGCCTCCAGGTTTGAAAGAAATGAACAACCAAACCCCTCAAACCTGATCATTCAAATGTAAGAGAAGATAAAAACAACACTAAAATTGAAGTCTGGAGATCTGTGTTGTACTCCCAGGTGTGCCACTAATTGGCTTTCTGGTCTTTGGACAATCAGTTGACACTGATGTTCCTCAATTGACTCATATACCAGCTTAGTTAGACTATCCTAGATGATCTCTAATATTCCCTCTAGTCTCCAAATTTCAGTTTTTAAGGGTAGGTATTATGACTTGCCTATTCATTCTCTTTTTTGCTCTGTGTCTTTCAGTGAATTGACTAAATATGGGGGAAGAGAAGAATTGACCAATGAACTTAGTCACTGTGAGCATGTTCTGCTTATACAATCCCTATGTGGACTTCAGAACACACACAGATACTTATTTCCAGGTTCTATGAAGAGGGACCTTTTGAATGGCTGCTGTACCAGAACTGAGGCTACTTTCAAAGCCCTACATGACTAAAGTGTTTCTCTTTCCTCTTTGTTAAAAATTAAAGAAAAAAAATCCTTTTTGCTAACAAGGTGCATTTTGAATGTAACCTTGGCCCTAACCACACAGGGTGGGAATTGGGTTACATAAATATGAGTTTTTATTAATCTCTCATTTTCTATAACACTTTAAGGTTTCCTCAAAACATCCTTGTGATATATGTAGTGCAATTATTATTTTCCTCATTTTATAGGAATATAGGAGGAAATAGCCTCAGAGAAATAAAGTGGCTTTTCCTTGCTGTGTCAGATTCAGGATTTATTGAATTGAAATACAGGCAAGTAAACTATTGCCTTTGTTAAATTATAGTATTTGAATAAATATGAGCTTGGAGGAGGGGTGTTTTAGGAATCCTCTCTGCAATTCAAAGATAACACACCGAATAAAATGTTTTGGATTAATAAATTTATTAATAAATTATATTTATTATAATAAATTTATAACTTTTAACAAGCATATTCTTCTGGTGATACTGTATGGCTGTAAATCATAGAACTCTCCAATCTTAAAAGAATCAAAATTGTCAATGACGCATAGGGCAATGGAAGGCAGCTTGGTGGGCATAAGCAGACTGTGGTGTATTGTTAGAGAGGACATTCTGTAAGTGTCCTGAGAGACATTGTTGAGGGCAGCATGTGACTGAAAAAGAAAACAAGTTGATCTTGTAGCAAGAATGAGTGAAAGAAAAAAGATGGGCAATCTGGATGTTATGTTGATTCTCTGGAGATATTAAAGCAACTAAAGCTTCTACTTCAGGTGGTTCTCACATAGATAATTTTTGAGATAGTACAGACAAGAAATATCCAGAGAAAAGTTGTGGAGGGTCTGTGATCTAACCCTAACCCTAAACCTAATTGCTGTAGTGGAAGAAAGACACCCTTCCCACCTGGTAAGAAAAATTTGTCTGAGTATTAAAATAAAGAAATTATTCTATTCATATGTAGTTTTACATGTGTCATAGCAGACCATTTGGTACTGAGGGATGTAGGGGGTATCTATCTCACTGACACAACTCTAGGGAGCTCTGAATTTGGCACCATGTGGATCTTGGGCTGGGTGAATATATTACTATCAATTAGAATGGCTCCACTAGGTTCATCTGGTTCTCTCAGTAAGTTAGCCTCTGTGCTAGGAACTGTATAATCCTGCGTGGAACAGGTGGGAGAGATAGTGTTACATGTAAAATCATAAAACAATAATACATAGAACTACTAAAATAAGGTAGCATATGACTAAGGATAACTAGGCCATTGGAATTTAGATAAAGAGAAGAGAGATTCATGTCACCTAGTGTGGTCGGTGAAGACTTCATGAAAGATGTGAACCTTGAGCTGGATCTTAGAAAAATATGTACAGGCTTTCATGAAATAATGAAGAATGAAATGAGCAGAACCAAGAGAACATGTATATAGTACAAGCAATATTGTTTTAAGAACAACTTTGAGCAAATAAGTAATTTTGACTATTATAAATACCCAAATTAACTAAAAGAACATATGAAGGAAGAAACTATCTATACCCAGAGAAAGAACTGAGGAACCAAAGTATTCATAGAATGATTTTATTTTTATGTGTGTGTGTGTGTATATAATGTTTATTTATGTATATGCAAATATTTGTGTCTAATGGTGGCCATCTCTGAGTCAGGGGAGGGAGAAGAGAAGAAAACAAAGAAAAATAAATTTACATGATAATTTTATTATATATTTCAAAGGTATAGCAAGTTGTACATAATAGATGTGCAACTTCATGTGCAATAACCATTTTAAAAATGGTTTTTTAAGTCCATAAATTAAAAACAAATAAATATTTTTTAATTGAAAAAACAAAACAAAACAAAGTGTGGCCAGGATTTGGATAGGTAAAGAGAAAAAGAAAGGATGGGAGAATGCTTACTTCTCTAGCTACTCTGAAATATACTATATAGTATAGAGGTATAAGATACTTCAGAGCCCCTCTGAGTTTCAGTTTTCATATGGTGAAATGGAAGATGTTGGTCTAGGTCAGAGGTTGGCAAATTATGGAACTTTATTTTAAAATATAAAAAACAAAACACAAAAATATTCTAAACTCACAGTATATCTTTAAAAAAAAAAGGCTGTGGGTTAGATTTGGCATTCAGGCCTCAGTTTGCTCACCCCTGTACAATGATTTGTGATTTTGTTTGCATCTCTATATCTACAATTCCATGATTCAAAGAGGAAAACTTACCTAGTCCATGAGCATTTTCAGCAACGTCAATTATTTTCCTTGTCAGAAAAACTGAGGTCAAATTTCTATTTTGCTTCATGGTTGTTGTTTTTCTTTCATTCTCAAAGAAGACTAATGGTATCAGGAGGGTGGTGACTTGATTTGAAAGTGAATTGAGTATAGGTTAGGCATGGCTGTGCAAAATCATCTCTCTTCCAGTGTCATCTGAGTCCAGTGACAAGATATAGATCAGGATGACCGTCAATGGCCCCTGATGCAGTGAGAAACCATGGCCTTTTTAAACCAAGGTCTTTCCTAGGTCTCAGTTCATCTGCGGTAACACTTATTCGGTAATTAAAGGCTAGGTAAGAACTGAGGGAAAAAATGGCCTAGTTTGAATTCCCAAAAGAATCAGTCTGGGAGTGGAAGACCCCCAGAGTTTCTGTCCAGAACAGAAACAGTCACTATTTATATTCACTCTGAGCCATCAAAACCCAAACAATGGGAAAGTGAAGCTTGGGCTGGGACCTTTTATTGGTCAATCATTGAGAACCAGAGTGATTTGAATTTAATGGCATTGTCAAGTAGCTCCATCTGAATCTCAATGGGCTTTATCCAAACCTGGTTTAACAGAGCTATATTTCTAGAAATAATGAATGAAAACTACATGAGACAAAAGAGTTAATTAGCCCAGTTTTTCAGAAAAAAATGGAATAAATAAATAGGGAAGAAAAAAAACCCTAGCCCTCAACCCCCCCGGTGTACTAATAGAATGATCTCATAAGGAATAAAACTAACACAATTAATGCAATTCATTCTAGTTCCTGAGTCACACAGTCCTGTAATCATTCCTTTGGAAGAGTCCACCATATTTCCCAATGAGAACTTGCTTTTTTGTGAGCAAAGCCAAGATTCGTTACCCTCACCCATAGCTTATATTGCCCTTCATAGGCACTGCCTTGAAGCAGAAGAAGCATGATATGAATGCGTTCATTGTATAATTTCTCATGTAATTAATTTAATTTCTTTTTAATTTAATACAATTAATATAATTTCTCATATGATCAAATCTTCCAAATGAATGTACTAGATGGACCTATATATTAAAATGTGTATAGACATGGACTTGGTCTATGTGGGTGGGAGCAGGGTAATGGCTTCTTCTATCTAAATCCTAGTTTTTCTATGACCTGTTATCTGCAATGGAATACAGGGGCAATGGTGCTTCATTGACAGAAAGCAAAGGCATGGAGACAGAAATGAAAATCTAAAACTAGTCAGAAAATGTGTAGAAGAATCATAGAAAGAAATATGTAAGTGAGCTTAAGGGTTATCAAGTCTGACCTCCATATTTTCCAGCTGATGAAACTTAGACTGAGAGAGGTTAAGTGATTTGTGTATCATTCAATTGTCAATTGGTATCTGAGGCAAAATTTGGAAACAGCTCTTTCTGACTCTAAATCTTGGAGGGTCTATCTCTGTGAGATCTAATTTAAAGTTTCTAAGATCTAATTCAGTTAAACTAAGTTCCAGTTCATTTAAATAGATGGATAGTCTATGACAAAAAATATCTCTATGAATTTTAATGATTATATTTGTGCATAAGGAGGTGGTAGCCACAAATAGGAATATCACTAAGACATTCTCTACTTTTAATAGACTCAGTTTGCTACAGGAGATATTTCATAAACAATTAGATGTCTTTCTGTCTATCTCTTTAGCTACCTAGGCAGCACTCTCTGGGTAGAGAGTGCCATGCTGTGTCTGAAGTCAGGAAGACTCATCTTCCTGAGTTCAAATCTGGCCTGAGATGCTTGCTAGCTGGGTGACCTGCGGTAAGTCACTTGACCTTGTTTGTCTCAGTTCCTTACCTGTAAAATGAGCTGGAGAAGGAAATGACAAACCACTTCAATACCTTTGCCAAGAAAACCCCCAAATGGAGTCACAAATATTGGACATAATTGAAAAGAAATATATACATATACTTATCTATACACACATAAGTGTGAGTGTGTGTGTGTGTGTATGTATGTATGTATGTATGTAGGTATGTATGTATGTGTATTCCTCTGAGGCTTCTTTGGAGTCAACAGGACTCCATTGACACCACTACACGGGAGTGTACACTGAGTCACCCAAAATTAATTTTGAATTTTGCCTGACCAATGTAGCATTCTTTCTGGACACCAGACTGCCAAGGATGAATTTTATGTCTTTATAAAATGATTCATCAACCACAGTTATATGAGACATGATATTTGACCTCAACGCACAAAAAAGAACAAAATGTTTATTAAAAATAATAACATAACATTTAAAGAATAACATAAAATATAACCTAAGGCAACGTGAATTATTTTCATATTTAAAAAAGGTATTTTGTAATTCTAAAGCAGATCACTGTAAGTTGTAGGAACAGGGAAGATTTCATGGAACAAGTATTATTTGAGCAGGGTCTTCAACATGGTAAGCCTCTTTGTCTTTGAGGAACACAGTACTATAGACAATTCTAGGAGAAATAATCAAAATAAGAGAAAAAATAAAATACATATTATAGATAGTGAAGTAGACTCGTTTGGCTAGAGTAGAGAAATCAAGTAAAAAGTCTGAGGAGATACTTATTCTCCATGTTCCCTCAATTTATGCTACACCTCTAAAATGAGCATATGAAATTATATATACATACATACATATATATATATATATATATATATATATATATATATATATATATATACAGAGGTGGATATATGTAATATGTGAAAGCATTGAAAATTATCACCAATTACAGGTTGTCCTCAGGTTTAATTTGATGTTGATTTACTGTATTGTATTGCTGTAAGTATTGCCTATGCTCAGAAAAATATGGCAAATCTGGAAAGAGAGTTTGGGGTCAGAATTCAGGGGTTAACTGGAGTGAGTTCCTACCAGCTTCTGCAGATGGATTGTTAAAATTTCAGTCTTAGCACTTACACTTCAGAAATTGACAAATGCTATAAATCCTGACTATTTATTTTTTTAAAAAATTTTCTCATTTAGGCTTAAGAAAATGGTGGAGAAATAATAATTCAGTTTGCACTAAGAAGTGTTATGAATATATACATACATAAACACATGTGAGAGATACGTATATATAAACATACATACATGCATACACACATATATGTGTATATGTGTGTGAGGCTTTTGAGTTTGGGTATAATGTGACCAGTGTGTGCTTTAGCAGGATTCATCAGGTGACAAAATTTAGGATGGATTCTAGGTGAGTCATTCTACAGATCTCATCAATTTGAGGGATGATCATGGTTTTTTTGTTTTTTTTGTATGTGTAATAACTCACAGTGGGGATAAAAATAAATGGATATAAAACTTTTGCTACTCAGTATAATTTTCAAGTCGTCCTTAGTCTTTGCTGACATTTCAAAGTGAATGTTTATGGTTTAATTTGCTCTGACAGAGCTTCTTGTCTCAGTATGTACCAAGCTACTGTGATTTCACCAATGCAGTTTTCTAACAGATTATCTAACAGACTATCTAATAGATTACTAAACTGATAGAAAAAAGATGTTAAATTTATGAAAGACAGCATTAGGCAGGAGAGAGAATCTTATATTTGGATTTTGACAACCTGTAATCCAATCCCCCATATATTTAGTATCTCTGACCTTAGGTAAAACATTTACCTGCCTTGAACCTCAGCCTTCTCATATGAGAGGTGAATGATTTAGGATGACTTCCAAGGCCCCTTCCATCTCTAAATCTCATTTCCCAACATTTATAAAGTATTTCATTAATGAAAATTCTCAAAATGTAATTAATATTTCTTCTATTCAACTTTTATGGTCCTTTAAACATAATTTTTAAAAAGTCAATACACTTATTATGTGTTAAAGTCTGAAAACAAATTTAAAAATGTCAATTCCTTAAGAAAACAGAAATTACTTACACAGTAAGTACAAATCTATGAGAAGTGCACTCCTCTCCCCCCCCCTGAAAAAAAACCGCAACATAATAAAAGTGAAAGAACAGAAAAGAGGAACTGTGAGTTAATCAGGCAGCAAATTGAATTTGATAGGCTGTCTTAGTAGACCAGATATCACCTGAAACAAGTGAAAATTTCACTTGATTTGGCCTGGCTGGAGCCTTTTGGAAAGAAGACTGAAATCCAGGAGTCTGGCAGCTCTGGATGTGAATTATGATAGGCTACAACCTTCAACAGTTGATTATTTCATTATTATAAGACAGTCATTTCCATTAACAAATATATTATTGCAGAGATAAAGAAATCATAAGATATTTTCCCTCTTAAAATCTGATTCAATGTTTATTGATCATCAATATTTTCCAAGACTTTAAATGTAGATGTATTCTCTACTGGCAAATGTACACCGTAAATTAGATGATGAGATACAAGATTAGGCAGAGAATGCAGAGAAGGATCTGGGGAAATATCAGTTAGAAAGAGCTGAAGATTTAAAAAGGCCCAATATAGTACAAATTATTTTTGACAAAATAACCTATTTTTCAGCCATATAAAGGCTAAACAAATCAATTTAGAAGGACATGGAAGAGAAAAGGAGAGAATGTTATTACATTATAATCAAGTAGATTTTTTGATACATTTTCTTTAAAAACAAAAAAGAATATAGATTTTGATAAAGTAGAAATACAGGAGGCAGATTAGTGCAATGCAGTACACACACACACATCCATTTTTATTTGGGAAAATTTATATATTACTTGTTTTAATAGACATGCAATGAGGCACCTAGGTCATGCAGTGTATAGAGCTGTAGGGCCTAGAGTCAGGAAGACTTGAGGCCAAATTCAGCTTCAGTTACTTACTGAACAAGTCAATTAAGTTTTGTCTGTCTCTGTGTATATATATATATACACACACATATATATATATAACTGTTATATGTATATATATATGTATATATATATAATGTTAGTTATATTAACCAAACTATTGTACAATGTGAAAGTATCTGCAGTTTCTGTACATGACTACACGCCACCATGGGGGGGGAGGGAGGGGAAAAAATTTGAAACTCAAGGGATTGTGGAATTGAATTTTGTAAACTAAAAGTAAATAAAATCGATTTTAAAAAAAGATTCCAAAAAAATAAATGTTAGTTATATTATTATTAGTGATATTATGTGAAGACATCCCTTTAGTCTCTGTCTCATTGGAAATTCAAAAATTCCATTTGGGGTAATATTATCTCATTCTAGCATACAATTTCTATGTTCTATTTTAGAGAGATATTAAAGATTATTAGTGCATATATTAGATATGAAGTGTTTTTAAAAATTATGTCATTATTTAATGCTTTTTTCAACTAGCGAGCATTTAAAAAAAATCAGTCAAGATTGTATATTTGCAGACTCCAGTGCAATACACTAAATGGTCTCTGGGCCCTGAATAATTGTCGCTTTAACTAGGAACCCACAAATATCCTCTACTAGCTTTCAACATCCATAACTTCCTTCTCATAGTTATTAACCTAACAATTTCATAGATGCTAACAGAAAGTTGTCATTAGCTTGTGCCTTATGCAGATAATTTCCTTTTTTGCACAATTTTCTCCCTGTAATTCCTGCATGGAAGGAGTCAAAACGAAGTACAGTGACAGTACACATTTTCTACTATAGTAATCTTTCTTACCCTTCTCTTTTAACTTTTACATCCTCTCTTCTTTCAGTATATGAGACTAGGTGGAAAGAAAGAATGGGGGGGATTGGCTTCTGGCCTCTACTCGCATAGTGTTGAAACTGAGCAGTGTAGGCTACTACACTAAAAACTGGCAATAATTGTTGCCATTTCCCTGGGGTTCTCAGACTTACAAATGTTTCTTTACATTGATCCTGTGAGGCAAATAGTTGGTGCATCATTTTCCCAGTTTTAATAGGTGAGAAAATTGATATTCAGAGAGATTTAAATGACTTCTGCCTAATGACATGGCTAGTAAGTGTCAAAGCAAGGGCTTTAACTTTTTTTTAATAATAAATTTATTTTATTAAATTTTTTTTTGAGTTACATATTTTCTCCCCGCCTTTCCCCCGCCCACCACCCC
>CM053580.1:339197306-339255219 GCA_028627135.1 Pseudochirops cupreus
GTGAGAGTCTGATTACCTGTCCCTTCTTCCTATCCTGCCCCCCATCCACTCTCCACCCCGTCCCTCCCCCTCCACAGAAATGTGAATAGAGCACCAGCCCTGGAGTCAGGAGGACCTGAGGTCAAATCCAGCCTCAGACACTTAACACTTACTAGCCCTGTGACCTTGGGCAAGTCACTTAACCCCAACTGCCCTGCCTTCTGCCCTCCAAAAAGAAGGCAAAGCAAGGGCTTTAACTTTGTTTTGTTTTGTTCAGTTGGTAGGTGTTACGATTACTGCATTTTTTTCTACTGCATTGCGTTATCTCATTTATTGCGCTTGGGCTCTAACACTACGCCTCTACATTGACCAGATTCTTCACTGAATAATGTAGATCATTTTCTTTTTGACATTGTCCCTCTCACGTGAAGTTTTTTTGCTTTGTTTTGTTTTGTTTCTCCTTTCTGGTGAGCAAGATTGGAGAGGAGAGCTGGGGAGAGGGAGGAGGGGTTTGGCATGGAGAAGTATATATGTAAGCTATGTGTAAGACCTAGGGCCATACCATGAAGTTTCATTGCCCAGAGAAACTTGTGTAACTTCTTTATCCCTTCCCAATCCTTTTTATATAAGTGAAACCAGGTTAAAATTAATTACAAGGCCTACCTTTAAAGAACAGAAAGATCTACAGAAGTCTGAACTGCTTGTGGGATGGATTGTAAAGGGAAGGGTCTTGAACTTAGAAGGGAACTGAGTTATTGGTTGAGGATTCCTAAAGTTGCTACTGATTGACACATCATTAGCTAGCTATTTATACACACAAGAGGTAATAATATGAAAAACCTTTAGCGTTAGTCATCTACATGGATACAGAACAACAACAAACCTACCCACAAAATGTGTTAGACCAGGAAGTGTCGTGAAATACGTGAATAAACTGAAGACACCTCTTTCTGTTTGTTACCTTAATTTGGTCATCTCTTTTAAAACTCTCCAGTTTCTTAAAAAACAAAAAAAAGACAAGCACACACACATACACACACATGTGTGTGCACACACATGCATGCACACACACACACACAACTCTAAGGGAACTCTAAGCATGAAAAAAATAGCCCTTCCATGGCAACAGATACATAAGAAAGAAATGATCTCGTCCAGGCCTAAAAAAAATAATGACCTTTCCTCTCACCTAGTTTTGACTCTCTGCCTCACATAGTTAACTCATGGTCATAGATAAGTAAGAAAAGTTTTAGTCAGTCAGCAAGCTTTTGTTAATCTCTTACAGTGTGCCAGACGGTATGTTAAGCACCAGCAATATAAAAAGAGGCAAAACACAGTCCTTTCCCTCAAGGAGCTTTCATTCTAATCTAAGACAATGTTCAAATAACTATGTGTAACCCCAACCTCAAAACCTATTTGTTGGGGCCTCTCTCCCACATGTAGAAGGATGTGTTTGTGTGTGTGTGTGTGTGTGTGTGTGTGTGTTTGTATGTGTGTGCATTGTTTTTTATTTCTATTTGTTTATTTTCCATGTAGTTTATGTGCGTCTACATCAGTGGTTCTCAACCTGTGGGTCACGACCCCTTTGGGGAGGGGGTCTAACAACCCTTTCGCAGGGGTCACAGGGGCCGCCTAAGACCATCAGAAAACACATATTTCTGATGGGCTTAGGAACCGAGACACTGCTCCTCTATCCATCTGCAGACGGGTCTGCCCACGTGCAGATAGGCCCACATACAAATATTAAAGAGTCACGGCATTAGGAAGGTTGAGAACCACTGGTCTACATAGATCTGCTTAGATGTGACTTTCTTCTCTTTCTAATCTAGTTTCTACTTCATCAATCAACTGAAGTCACTTTTCCCAAAATTGCTAATTACTTCTTAATTGCCCAATCTAATATTGCTTTATCAGTCCTTCATCATTCTTAACCTCTCTGCAGTATCTAACAATATTAAACATTCTCTTCTTTTTAGATTTTTCTTCATAGTTTTCCTACTACCGTTTTGATCACTAATTTTTAGTTTTCTTTGCTGGTTCGTCATCTACAGTATGCCCCAAGCTTTGGGTAGACCACAGAATCTTCTCTTTTCTCTCTATACTTTTTTATTGACCTCACCAGCTCATATGAGTTTAATTATTATCTCTATGTTAATCAGACCCAGATCTATATATCTAGCCCTAGTCTGTCCTCTAAGTTATTACATTATTAACGTCCTATTGGACATTTCATACTAGATGTTCAAAATAGACTTAGTTGCCTTTACCCCAAACTCACGCATCACTTCTACTTCCTTTTTGTGTGTGTGTGTGTTGAAGTTGCCACCATCCTTCTAATTATTCAGATTGCAACTCAGTTGTTGCCCTCAACAAATCTTATTACTTCTACCCCACATCCCTCACTTCTGGGCTCTTCTTTCCTTTCCCTAGCTCATCACACTGGTTTAGGCCTCATTGCCTTTTGCATGGACTATTGTGAAAGCCTGATGGTTTATATCCCTCTTTCAAGTCTCTACCCACTGCAATTCATCCTCTGCAATGATGTCAAAGTGATTTTCCTTAAATGCAAGTCTGACCATGTTATTCTTCTATTAAATAAATTCCCTTGTTTGCCATTAGTTCCACAACATGAGTTCATAACTCTGTTCCATGGACTCTTTAGAATTTTTTAACAAAAGAAATAAAATAAAATAGGACTTCAAATATAACCAACTATATTGAAATACTGTACCAAAATATTTAAAATAAAACATAAAAGTTCACACACTCTGAGATTAAGAACCCTTCCTCTAGTGCCGAATCTTCTTCTATGTGGCATTTAAAGCCCTTTACAACCTGGCCCCAAGCTACTTTTTCTCTTTACACATCACTGTCCTTCACATACACTACATCCCAGTCAAATGACTTTCTTTTTATCTCCTCTTCCTTTCTTTTTTTCTTCTCTATTCTTCCTCCCTCCTTCCTTCCTTCCTTCCTTCATTCCTTTTCCCCTTCCTTCCTTTTTTCCTTCCTTCCTTTCTTTCTTTCCTTCTTTTTTTCCTCATATATGGAGGTCTGTCTCCTATTTGTGCACCTTTGAGCTGAGATTCTTGTACGTTGTTGTTGGCTGGAATATATTCTCTCTTTTACCTCCACCTCTTAGAAACTTGAGTTTCTCTAATCCCCACAAATTATCTTGTATATATTTTATGCCCAGCTGTAAATACATGCATTGCCTCCTTCAGTCAGATTGTAAGCTCTCAAGGGAAGGGATTGTTTCATTTTTGTCTTTGCAAAGACAGAAGAAGCAGCTGTTTGCACATAGAAAGCTGGGCTTGGAGTCCGAAAGACCTAAACTAAATCTTCATTTAAACTAAAGCTTCAGATACTCATTAATTGTGTGATCCTAGGCAAGTCACTTAATCTCTGTTTGCCTCATTTTCCTCTGCTATAAAATGGAAATAATAGCACCTACCTACTGGGATTATTGTGAGGTTCAAATGAAATAATACTTGTGCTTGGCACAGTTCTTGGCATGCAGTAGGCATTTAAGAAATGCTTCTTTCCTTCCTTCTCTGCTTCTTGATGACACATAAATAATATGGTAGCATAATACCCGAGGTCAGTCCTTCTGACACTTACCAGCTTTGTGACCCTGGGAAAGTCATTTCACCTTTCTCATCTAGGTTCATCAGCTGTTAAATGGGGGAAATACCACACCTACTTCTCAGGGATGTTGTGAATCTCAGGTGAAATAATGTGTGTTAAATGTTCTCTAAACCTTAAGAATGATATAAATGTTATCTATTGCTTCTCATTACAACATTCGATGGTAAGTCTCTCGAGAGCAGGGATTGTCTTGCTTGTTTGTATTTTCATCCCCAGAGCATAGCACAGTGTCTGGCATGTAATAATTGTATAGTTCCTTTTCATCCAATCCTGAGTAAATCATGTGACTAAATTAAAATCCAAAGACTTTTTTTTTTTGAGCTCTGTAGCTAGCCTTACTCTGTTTTCATGCCTGTGACAGTGATATGAGCTTTTTGGTCATTTTTAGTACCAGCTGGTGGATTCACCTTCTCCTTTTCAGTGTATCTAATCACTACCTAGTGCTAGCATGTAGTTTCCTCAGTTCAGGGTGCTAGGCAATCACTCCAATTTTCAATACTTTAGTGATGGTTCAGTGGAATCCAATTAAACATTTATTGAGCTCCTACTGTATGCAAGGTGTGTATGGTATCAGCTGTTGCCACTCACTAAAATGTGGTGCCTGTAAGTATTTAATGAATATTTGTTATAAAGATGAATTCAAATTTACATACCTCTCACACTAGCGCAGATACTCCTGGGACAGAGAACACCCAACAGTCTTAGCAAGGGCAGTAGGATCAATTCTCTATACATTAAATATGTGTACACTCACAGGCAAAGCCAAGGCACACTTGAATGCCTATTAAGGAAAAAAAAATGGAACCTATGAGAGTATAAAGACTTGCCTCGTGAAAGAGTAGTGCCACCAAGTGCTGAACTCAGGGTGCTCTGATATTTGAAAATAACTCGTAGATGCCGGAATTTTAAAAGCTGGGAAATACCTGTTTGATGTTAAATTCATTACAGAAAAATCATAGTGCAATCTTTTAGGTTATTTCAATACGTCTTAAGGATCTGATAGTATTCTAAAGATCAGATGGAGGTTCATAAGATATTGTACTCATTTGATATCCATTTGATTACAGACAACAATGTAGCATATTAATAGAGAAAGGATGATTTTACCCCCCTCATCAATCTCCTCCCCACCCATCTTGAGTTAGAACGCACATCATGTAACAAGAAATATACTGAATTCTCCATCACTGAAATGGAGCTACATTTTGTGTGTTCATCACAGAGGAGACATTTCAATAAATTACGATGGTTCCTTTTGTTTTCTGTGCCGTTATCTTTCTTTGGTTGTAGTTCATGCTTTGTAGCTTCTAAAATTTTCCTCCAAACATAATGCATATTTAATAATTTAGTGATTCCAGGGCCAAACAATAGTGATTTTCATTTCTCCCAGTGCCTACGTCAACCAGGTTGAGGGAGGGCAAAACCCTGATTCCTTCATGGTACTTTATTTATAACTGCAGCAAAAACCTATTTTACTTGTCTTCTGTTGCCATGGTTACACATTTCCTCATTTCAACAGGTCACCGCAAGCTATCAGTTTACATAAGGTCTCTGGTAAATCATTGAAGCACTTCATAAAAAATAAAAATGTACCTTTTCCCCCCAGTTTCTGTCATATCCATGAAAGGACAATTAGTTATGAGTTTCATAATTTTTTGTTCTCATTCTTATCCCTTGCTTGTGGATTTATTTTTTATTTTAATTCATTCCACATCCATGGAGGCACATTTCAATAATTTAACAGCCATAAACAGTACTGCATAACAGAAATGTACCAAGCTGGTCAGTTTCCTTGCAATTGTGGCTCTGTTTTATAATCACACGCTGATGCCACCATTCAGAAAAAGTTAATGTCATTGCATCCAAACTATAAGCACTGTTATCATCTACTTTATAGAACAGAAATCAGACCAGGCTTCTAGTTACAGGCAGTCAGGTTCTTCAGTGGATATAGTGCCAGGCTTGGAGTCAGGAATACCTAACATTGAACCCAACCTCAAATAGTTCTGAGCTGTGTGACTCTGGGCAAGTCATTTAACCTATGTTTGCCTCAATTTCCTCATCTGTAAAATATGGATAATAATAGCACTTACCTCTCAGGGCTATTGTTAGGATCAACTGAAATAATAATTGAAAAGTACTTAGCACCGTGCTAATGTTAGCTGTATGAAAAATATCTTGGCGATTTTGTATACTTCAAGATTTTACTCGTCATTCTTGCAGTTCATCACTATTCATCACTACCTTGCAATTTCACATATAGGATTAAAAAAAAAACTTTCATTAATAAGCAAAGGGGAAAGTGCTTATCAGGAGGGAGAGGTCATATTGGCAAGATTTCAAAGTAAAGCCAACTCTTACACTCCTAACTTAAAAGGGCAAGACATAAAGAGAGAAAAAAAAAGAGGAGAGAGACAGAGACAGAGACATAGAGAAAGAGAGAGACAGACACAGAGAGACAGATACAGAGACAGAGAAACACAGAAAGACAGAGACAGAGAAAATTTCTTTTCTATAGAGTTAAAAATGAATCAACATTTTTCCTGCTGACAGATATGTAAAATAAGGAAATGAACATAATCCAAGTTATTAATTTAGCTTTTTTTTCTTCCTAACTCCGTTTAATTGATCCAAATTAGGCTCTGGGAACTAATGGACTTCACTGACTGGGCTTTCATACAGATCCTGTGATTTGGATCAAGGGGTAGAATGGAATAATTGGGTTTAAGAATATAGACTCATAATAAAGGATAAAACAGGAACTAAAAAGCATCTCCTAATCCTAAATCAGATTTTTTTATGAGACTTTAGACTTCAAATCAATACCAGGCAGAGTTATAAAAAAAGATTAGACAGTCTTGATGAGGTATTCTGCTAAAGTTGTTGTCTACCTGGCTGGGTGTTGTGAGTTTACTCCATGAATATAGCTTGGTATTAAAAGACTATAATTCTCCTTCAGGGAGTCTTTCTAGTTACTACAACCTACTCAAGGAATAGTAGCTGGCCCTAAGGAGGGCATGTGACTAAATTCCAGGAAATGATGGCTTAGAGCAGCTCATGTATTGTATGACTCTCAGAGAGGTCTACCAAAGTCACTAAGAAAGAGAAAAATGACCAGAAGAAATCATTAGTATGTATTAGTAGAAGAAACTTGTAGCTTCAAAGCAGCCAAAGTATGAATTATGTTGACCTCCTATTTCCCAATTTGTGTACCCTCTACACTAGAGGTGTCAAACTTGTTCAATCAACTGAAACAAAACAAAACAAAACAAAACCACACCCAAGTTTGACCAGAACCCCATAGTTGTGAAATGCTTACCAAAATAAACAAAAATGTAATACAATATAGATGTTAATTTGTGATTTTCTAAGTCAATATGAAATGCATAGCAATTTGTTTCTATTTGAATTTGACACCCTTACTTGGCCACTTTCCTTTCCACATCATTAAATTACAAATTTTTGTTCTTAATTAACATGTTGCCTCTTAATGGCTGATAAAAGTAAACACATCAGTGGGGGCTCTGTGCCAGGATTTTGAGTGGCTAATAATCATTCAACAACATGAAGGGAGTATTAATTTCAAAATTGGGTAGCTTTTCTAGGAGTCCACATGCGGAGAAGTCTTGCTTAGTACGACATCCATATTAAAAAGAACTGAACCAAGTACAATTTATTTGGTCTTAACTGTTCTTAGAATTACTTGTAAGTTAATTCATTAGACATTTTAAATTATTCATGACCAATGGACGTTTGACAAAGTTTCTCCCCTGCCTTCTGTGAGACTATAATATCCTGGTTCTCCTCCAGCTGCTTTGGTTGTAACGTCTCTTCTTTCCTTCAGTGGTTCCTTTTCTTTAATCCACCCCTGAAATATAAGCATTCCTCTATATTCACCTCTTGTTGTTTGTTCTGATGTCTCTTTACTTTCTCATTCTCTGTTGTGATTATGACACCTATCTTTATAAATTTCAGTTTTTTTATCTCTTCCTCTGACCCCTCTCCCAAGATATAGTCTTACATTTCCAACAACCAGCAGGACTTTTTGCTTGTACATACTACTGTTTTAAAAATATTATCTTACCCAGAATTAATTTTCCTGCAAACTAACTCAATCACCTGACTTCCCTATTTCTGAGAAGTTTTCAAGTTTATTTTTGTCTTCTTTTTCTTCTACCCTCTGATACCTCAAATACTCAACCAGTCATAAATTTTTTTTGATTTTAACTTTTTTCTTGTTTTCTGACTGTTTATTTCAATTCTCACTCCAATTTCTATATTTCAAGGTCATATCATGTTACATCTAGAATAGCACAGAAAGATCGAATTGGTCTCCCATATCTCATTCCCACCCATCCAAATTTATCCTGTAAAAAATTATCTTCTTAAAATTCTGTTGATTGGGACACTTTCATGCTCAATATCTTCGAAAGGCTTCCCACTGCCAAAAGGAGAAAGTTCAGATGCCTTATCTGGGCACATAAAACTCTCTACAACATGAAAATAATTTCAAGAACATATTCCCTTAATATTTAATTGCATAAATTCTCCACTTTTGCCAAACTGGTCTGCTTTCATTCCTTTGGGAAAAAAAAATCTTCTCTCTCTCTCTCTCTTTCTCTCTCTCTCTTTCACTCTTACTCATACACACACACACACACACACACACACACACACACACACACACACACACACCACAGTGCTTCTACTATTCTCCCAGATAAAATATCCTACCCATCTTTCAAGGCCTAAACAAAATTTCATCTCTTCAAATTCTCATTCCTTGATGGTAGGTGCCATGTCTTGTTCACATTCGCATCTCACTCAGCAACTAGTACACAACTTCATACATTCTCTAGATACTGGGTACTAGACAATAAAATTTATCGACCTGAAATAGAATTGACTGGAAAATACGGGTTGCTAGTCTCAATTGAAATCACATCTTTTCCTTCTGATATTTAGACAAATTTAAATACATGATGTTTCAGGGTAGAACTTATACATATATTATATGGAATAAAAAAAATAATCTTATGTGGGGAAAGCTAGGGGCAAGTAGGTTACACAGTAGATAGAGTGCTGGATGAGGAGTCAGGAAGACTCTTCTTGAGTTCAAATCCAACCTCAGACACTTACCTGTTTGCCTATTTCCTCATCTGTAAAATGAGCTAGAGAAGGAAACGGAAAACCATTCTGATATCTTTGGCAAGATAAGCCCAAAAGGGGTTACAAAGAGTTTAACAAAACTGAAAATGGCTAAACAACAACATGCAGGGAAAGAAGTGTTAGTAATTGAAATATAAAAGCTAAAATGACCCATTATTTGACTAAAATGGAACAGTTTTGGTAATTAATTTTGGTAATTTCATAACTCTATAAAAGCTTTCTTCTCCAGTAACTCTCTTCATTCATTCCATTCGTGTTGTTTTCAAGGTAAGGATGAAAGAAAGCTCGTGTTTCTTTAACACTTTAAACATTTTCATCTCTTTTTCTAATGGGTATAGTTGTTTGGCAATCACACGTAAGTTTTGCTTGTGTTCACATGATCATAGACTCCAGAAATGGGAGAAAAAAAACCTCACAAAACTTCAAAGCTCATCTAGTCCAAACTTCTCATTTTTACAGACAAATACTTTGAAGCCCAAACAGTGAAATGACACAATATAGTAAATGACACAGCAAGAATTTAAATCAGGACCTCAAATTACTAATCGAAAACTCTTTCTACTGTATTGAAGTGGCTCCTAAATTAGTCATGTTTAATTCAAGCACATTCCTCAAAAATTTAAAAAAAGAGATCAATGTCTAGAAGTAGATATTGTTTCTGATTCAGGGGGTGATGGTTTAAGCATTTTTGTTTATTATCCGGTATTCTATTTCCATTGTGTTCTTGCGGGCTTTATTGGTCACATTAAGATATCATCAAACTTCAGAGAAGAGGGCAGGATATTTCCCTTGTAATTATCCCTTAGCCTCAATAAAGAATTGTGGATGTAATTGAGTTATTGAAGTGCATATTCTTCAAATATGTGGGTTGGATTTTGGATTTTTGCGGCAAAAAAGCATTTGGAGGTATTTAGTGGTATGTCCCTAAGTCTGACTATAACTGTTTCTTGCATATAAGATATTTTAAAAAAGACAATAAGGACAAATAGAAAGTTTGCTTTTTTGTTCATTTAGGAAGCACACATTCATTTACACACACATATGCGTGCACACATGCACATACACACATATGTATACGTTCACTCAACTTCTCCTAGTTATTGATAATAGTTAGTGGTAGGAAATAATATTAGAAACAAAACCTTCAGATATATGGAGGTATGTGTTATTTAAGTATATAAAGACATATGACTCAAGTTTGGCATTGATAAATCTCTGATTTTGGTTCCAGCACACCTCTCTTCAAGGGCAAATGCTATTTTTGCCCTTGAGAGGAGCTGCAGGAGACTCATAACTGGGTGCTTGTCACTCTCCCTTCTTATCTTCAAGAAAAGTATGATTTATCTGCTATATCTCATATATCTATAAGTCAAGGAGAATAATCCTTTTTGCAGATGGGGCAGCAAGACTATATGCCATTGTCTTTGATTACTTTCAGTGACCTAATTCCACGAGCTTAGCTTCATCCCACCGAATATTAGTTATCCAAATGACCATCATAGCATTCACAAAACAGAAGTTAGGGAAATTATATAGATAAGGATGGAACAAAAATTTACAATCACAAAGGATTTATTTGTAGAGAACCAGGATAAGAATAGGAACAAGAATCAATTCAACAACGGAAAGAGGGAACACTCTCCCCAAGAGCAGCTTACTCTCAGCAGTCTCTAGACTTGCAAGGACTGGAAGACAAGATCCATGAGAGCAATCTTTCTGTAGTCTACTTGTCTGAGGCTCAGAGGGGCCTGGAAGTCATTTAAAAGTTTACACTTGTCCACTGCAATCAAGTCTGTTGAATTCCTTTAATGAAGTGGCTTCCAACAATTTCCCTTCCATAGATATACAGTATATTCTGGCATTCAGTCATTGCTTCTGTCTCCCTCCACACATACAGCACCCAGAAAAAGGGTTGTCTCCCTCTGGAAAAACCATTATTGTGCTTGGCATAACAGTATATGTTTTTATTATGGGGTAGAAGAGCAATAAAAAACTTTGCCTAAGGGACTAGAAGAAAATATTGCCTATTTACTGTATTCCATTTAATCATCCATGAAATATGTTACAAATACTATGAATCTGACTTGGAAACACACATAAACACTCCCTCTGGAGTTGTCAAAAAGTACACAAATGAGAAAAAGAAATTTCTAAATTGAATTTAAATAGTATTGTCAGGGAATAATTTATTGGTAAAAAATGTAAGCATGTGTTTTTGAATAGTCATGGCATACATAGCATATAAAGAATAGCCTCTGGTCTTTATACCTATAAGGGTTGATAATGCCTTAAGGAAAATATTATATAATTGAAAGGACACCTTTGGAGGGCTCAAGAAATTTAAATTCTCATCCCAGTTCTGTCATTAGCTCATAACATGACTTTTATGACTTCAGTTTCTTTTTCTGCTCCTTAGTTTTCTTATCTCTTAAATGGTGAGGAGAAAAAGGGCCTTATATATTACGACAGGTAGCTATGAGAAAGAAATTAAACAATCGGTGTAAAAACATATGGGAAAAGGTTTTAAACATGCTCCATAAATATAGGAGTATCATGAAATTTCCCATAGCTCATGAACAATGTCTTCCTTTACATTTATACATAGTAATTTCTTTGAGTAAGTTTGTACCTCTAGACGATTCTAGTACCTCTTTCATTCAAATACATGTTGCATTTTTTTTAAGAGATAAAAAATAAGTTGGGAATGTCCTACTGTACAGGTGAGAGTATATAGTTAGTCTAGTTGAACAAGGTTGAATAATGGTAAATGCATCTGTACTGTATTTAAAAATAGAATAGTATATTGATAATATCAATCATTCATGCATCATCATATCTGGTACTCTGATCATGCTTATCAATGAGAAAAAATATGAAATTTTAGAAAGATCCATTCAGAGAAACACTAAATCCCTAAATTTCATGAATCCTAAAGAAAAAAAAAGATTGAATATCTGCCAAAGCTTTCTTGACATCTCCTTTCTACTTTCACGTGCTAAGTTAATGTGGGAATGGCATACTTCCTGTTGGCATTTCAGTTCTTCCATTTTTATCCCAAACTGTGTAGTTCATAGTGCCAATTTAAAAAGTATTAAGAAAAAAAAAATAGGAAGAAATTTGTATTTTAGGAGATTTTGGAAGTTATCATTTAAAATATGGCCATTTACCTTGAATCAAAAAGAAAATAAATTGTTTTTTTGTATCTCCTAAAATGAATAACTATTGGCTATGCCTAACTTTTCTGAAAAGAATTACTTAAAATTGGGTAGTTACTATTGCTGTCCAGGCCTCATCTCAGAAGAAGTGCCTTCTCCACCAATCTCAAAGCATTCAGGCATAAATAAAGCCCAGGTATCACTATAATTGCATATTTTTTTATGCCATGGTATGAGAAGGGAAAGGAAGGAGCATATAGGAGAAGGGCCTCAGGGAAGGCTATATACCCAAAAGAAAAAAATATGCTTTTGTGGCAAAAAAATATTGATTCTGTAATTAATATTGACTGAAGCCCACTGTTTTATATTCAATTAGAAGCTCCAAATTTATTTATAACTGGGATGTGTTTATACTTGCCATCTCCATCCTCCTCAGTCTGTGGAGAGCAGTAATTTTTGGAAAGAAAATAAAAAAGTGACTTGGAGGTCAATATAGAAAGGGGCCTGGATCTATGTTTGATCCTTGTTCACTGTGGATGTTAGATTTATAGCAGGCAGACTTTGCCATCATGGCCATAGTTCCTATACCATTTATCTGCACCCCATTTCCATGCTAAAGGAAACAGAGACAGACTGAAGACAATTCAAACTTCTGAATCTGAATGAGTAGAACGGAATCTAGAGACTGAGAACTCTTAAGATGAGGTAATAGTGCTGTATCCCTTAACTAGATAACTGAAAAGTCTAGCATCCAGCCAGTGTTGTTTGAGAATGAATGATAGCTTTTCCTTATACCAGTGGCAGGTGGGAGATCCTGCTCTGGATTACAGAGTAACCAAGAAACAAATCCAGGATTACACAAATCCTTGGACTAGGTGAGCAAATTGATATGGATTTCATCCCAGGTAGCACATGGAATATATTGTCTTTGTTGTTGAGTCATTTCAGTCATGTCCAAATCTCTGTGAACCTATTTGGGATTTTCTTGGCAAAAATACTGGAATGGTTTACCATTTTTTTCTCCATCTCATTTTACAGAAGAGGTACTCAGATAGTTGAGGCCTATGAAAAAATGAATCTGTAAGTCATTTTCTATCTTGTTACATTTTGCCCAATCTGATTAAATGTTTTATTGATGACTTGGAAGAGGTACATCGACAGAGCATGCAGCCAATGATATAATGAGGATGATGTCTTGACTTGAGAGTGAATTGGATTTAAGTGAGGCAGAGCTGTACAAAGTCTTCAGCCTCACTACTCCAGAATCAGCAGATTCCAGTAGCAAGATACAGGTCAAGAAGACTGGACATGGCCCTAGATGCAATGGTAGACCTTGGCCTTCTACCTCCTAGAACTCTCTAGGGGTATAAGTTTATTTTTTTTCAAGAATCAGCTTTCTTGACTTGACCACTCCCGTTCATTACATGTCTGGCTATGTGCTTATACACCTTGTACCATTGGAATAATTTCAAATGCTAGAGACCTTGGAAACTCCATATTGGGGCAGTGCTAAACAATGATCAGCTAATTGTACCCAATTGTACCTGTCAGAGAGTTATAGGAAAGTTAGCTGGTACTCACAATGATTTCTGGTTTTGAGTGGGACACATTGCAAAACTTAAAAAGTTATTTCAGTTCAGAATCTATTTCAAACTCATGAGATGGTCCTTCAAGAAATTTTATACCAATCAAGCCACTAGAATCAGCATGTTTCTATATGACTTCTTATTCCTCCTTTTGTTCCATGTAGGATCAGTCTGGAATCTTGGAAATCCAGAAATCCTGTGAAGTTTTTTTTTTTTTACTTTTTTAGGATTTCTTTGGTTTAAATGAAGAATGAAGATAAAAATAAAAACCTATGGTTTAATTCAGATGATCCTTACATATACTACTTTAAGCAAGAATCCCTTAGAAGAAATGGAGTAGCCCTAACATTCAGTAAAAGGATGAGAAAAGCAGTATTGAAGTATAATTTCAAACATGCAAAAAAAAAAAGCCTTTGACTGTATGGATCACAACAAAATGTGGTAAGTCCTCAAAGAGATGGAAATAGCAGATCATCTTCCGTGTCTCCCAAGGATACTGTATCCAAGTCAAGAAGCAACAGTTAGACCCAAACATGGCAATTGATTGGTTTAAGATTGGAAAAGGATTATGATAGGGCTTCGTATTGTCACCTTATTTATTTAACTTATATGCACAGTACATCATGCAAAATGCTAGGCTGGATGAATGAAGAGCAAGAATTAAGGTTGCCAGGAGAAATATCAACAACCTCAAATTTCAGACAATACCACTCTGATTGCAGAAAGTGAAGAATTAAGAAGTCTCTTGATGAGGGTTGAAAGAGAAGAGTTAAATAGCTGGCTTGAAACTTAACATTAAAAAAAAAAAACCAAGACCATGGCAACTGGTCCCACAACTTTCCTGGCAAATAGAGGGGGAAGAGATGGAAACAGTGTCAGATTTAATATTCTTGGGCACAAACATCACTATGGGAGGTGATTGCAGCCATGAAATTAAATCTGGCAAATCTGGACAATATACTAAAAAACAGAGACAACACCTTGCTGACAAAGGTCTCTTTATTCAGATATATGTTTTTTCAAGTAGTAATGTACGACTGTGAGAGTTGGCAAATAAGGAAAGCTGAGCATCAGAATTGATGCTTACAAATTGTGCTGCTGTAGAAGACTTTTGATAGTCCCTTGAACAAAAAGGATATCAGATCAGTCAACAACTAAATTAATTTATACTATTCATTAGAAGTGCTAATAATGAAGCAGAAACTTAAAAGCTTTGGCCACATAGAAGACAGGACCCTTTGGGATAGACCCTGATTTGGGGAAATATTGAAAGCAAAAGGAGAAAGTGATGACAGAGGATGAGATGGATAGTTTTTGGAAACAATATAGTGGATAGAAGGGCTAAAGTGCTTTGTTTCATGGGGTGATGTAGAGTTGGACATGAGTGAATGAATGAATAACAACAGAATGATGATAAATCTCTGGACTTGGAGTTAGGAAGGCCTGAAATCCTGCTTTCAATGTTTCCTAAGTATATGTCCTTTGGAAAATTATTTACCCTTACTCACCCTCAGTTTCTGGATCAGTAAAATGATGATGCTTGTAACAGCAGCTACATCACAGGATTATAAATACACATAAAAATCTTTGCAAACCTAAAACCTTAATGTAAAGGTTAATTATTATAATTATGCTTTTTTTTCCTACATGTTACATGAACAATTACGGATTTAACCTTTATGCAGTTAGCCATTTCACTGTACATTCACTCACAAAGGAGATGGATGGGAAAACAACAGCAACGACAATGAAAGATCTGAAATTTCAAGAATGTTTATTCACCACCATTTCATGTATACATCTTGCTAATGAGCACTTTAATTTTATTCAAACCTCTCTCACATGCTCCAATGGAATCCAAAGCCTTTAGGCAAAGCTAACATATCCCTTCCTCTCACTTGCCTCCCAACAACAACCCCAAAAGTTTCATTTTCCCATTCCAGCAGATGAGGAGGAAAGACCACAAAAAGACACCCTTGCCAAGACCACATTAAGAAAGAAACAGAATTAAGAAAGAAACAGAATTTTCTTGCTTAAGCTCTAGATTGAAATGTAATGCAAATTTTTAAAAATCAAGTTCTCATGGAAACTGAGGAAACAACAAGTAAACAGTACAATTACATGTAATTTTGTTGGTAGGGCTGCTGTAAGAGAATGCCACTTTAACAAAAATGGACGTTGATATCTGTTTTAAATATGTCTATAGTTATGAGTCGACATTTTGAAAGCACCAAGCTAGCCTTGCTAGAAAAAAATGGTTCAATGCACTGAATATAATATAATGTGTGTAATATATAACATAGCGTGATATTATGTACATAAGTATACATACATACAGATACATAGATACCCATACTAGATATGTGTGTGTATTTATGTAAGTCTGTAAGATTTTATTAAAACGAAAATTTTCTGCAGACATTTTAAAGTTTAAGGCTTAAGTGTTTTCACATCCCACAATGCCTCATTCCTTTTATTTTCATCCCAAATTAATCAAAGTATTTAACCCGGGAAATTTTGGAAATATTTAACTTTTATAATCTAAGTATAAGCAACACATATTTTTGCTGATATAAAATGCTGTGTTTTTATAAAAAAATTTCCAGGAGATATTAAGATTAAAATATTAAGTCTTTTCAATTTTAGTATTTTTTATATGTAATCAAGAATCAGCTCCATACAAAATAGATAATGCAAAATGTGAAAATTGAGGTTTGATGTTAAAAATTATTTGATTCAGTGGGGACGTAATTAACATGCTGTAATGATATACAGTCTGTCAGTCCAAACCTCATTTCTCAATTTCCACCAGATATTCTGACTTTGAGCAAAAGATTCCCAGGGCAATGTAAGCACAAATCACAGCCCGCAGTGACATATCCAAGAATGTGCTACCTGCTGAGATAAAAGTGACATCTTTTATTTTCTCTTGAACAGAAGGACATAATGCACAAATGAAATGTAGCCATAAAACTAAATTGATCAGTTGTCAGGAAAACACCAATGTTTTCTGTTAAGTGAGAAAGAAACCTGAAAATAGATACAATAAACCATCTGCCACTGGAAGCCGCCATTAATACTTCTGTCAGCACTAAGAATTGTATTGGTTCACAGTTTCAGAATTGCCACATGTACGACAATGCTATACTCCATAGAGCAGACAGTTGTAATGCTTGCTTAGGGATTGGATACCTAATGCTTTGGATCAATAATTTCTCTTGAAGTTTGTTCCAAATTCCATTTTAAATTGTGTTTAAAAATAATATGTGGTCTAAGTGGTTACATGCTTAAACAGTTTAATAAAAAATGGAAAATATGTAGTATTGTATTAGATGGAGGGATGTTCTTTTGGCATTAGAACCATCTTTGAATACAATTTGGAGTTTTACTAGTATTTTAATTCATTTAAGGGGGTCAAATCTCATTTTAAAGATGCATACAAATAAATTTTTGAGAAGTAAGAAGAATGTTCATAAGGGAAGGTAAATATAAACTGTAGTTGCGTAGGATGACTTTTGAATGAAAAAAATTATTTTATCTAGTTTTCATTACCAATGCTATTTTAAATACAATAAGACTGTCCATTTACAGAAACTGATTTGAGGTAAGAAAAAAGCTGATGAACATTTTTTGAAACAACCAACTAAAAATTGCTAATTTAACCCCTCCTTATCTCCAATGCCCTTGGTCATTAGGTTATGCCTAATGTGCCTTTTTTAGAATTTTATTTTTCAGTCATGCTTTTTAAAGGCTTGAAGGCACTATTTCTTAATATCACTCCCATATTTGTTTATTCAAAGAGGCTAGTAGACATGTGTTACATGGAAACTGTCAGATAAACATGATTTTTAGTAATTTGGAGTTTAGCTGGGTTAAAAGTGCCACATTCTAGGAATGACTCCATTTCCTTTTTCTTTTCAACTGTTTCATTTATATGTTTTCATTTTTAAAGTGTTACTTTCAATTTTCACTTATATCTCCACACCCACCTTCCAGTAGAAGCCACACTTAGACAAAATGCAAATAACTAAGAATAACGAATATACCCATCAGCTTGAAAATTTTCTCTCTCAATCTGTCCTTCTAATCCACCATATTTTTGCCGAGAATATGGAGGTATGCTTTGCCACTGGCTTTCTGAAGCCATGATTGGGCCACTGGATTGATTAAAGTTCTAAAATCTTTCATTAGGCTTCCTTTACACTTTTGTGGCTTTCGTTCAAATTGTTCTCTCAGTACTGCTTATTTCACTCTGTATCAAGTCATATTAGTCTTCTCATTCTTTTCTGAATTCTTCTTCTTTGTTGTTTCTTACAGTATAATTATGTTCCAGTACATTAATATATCACATTTTTTTCAGTCATTCCTGATTAATGGGCATCAACTCCATTTTGTTCCTAATTCTGTACTACTACAAAAGTATACATGTGCATATATGTCTGTGCATACAGTTATATACACACATATATAGTGTGTTGTATATCTGTACATGTATATACATACATAGTGTGTATATGTGTAATACAAAAGTACATACACACATAATGCAACACATAGTCATACATATACATGTATGTATAGGCATGTATTGTGTACTTGTGTATGGTTGTGTGCACATTTATGTGTGTCTGTGTATGATACATAACTTGTAGTGTTATTTTGGAATTTAAAGGGTGGAGTCTTTGGATCGATTTACTGCTCCACCAACCATCCATTAGTTTCCTGTTTTCTCATAGGTCCTCTAACATTTGCAATTTTCATCCTTTGCAAATTTGCTAATCTGATGATTGTGGTGTCCTTTCCACACCTTTAATTAAGAGCCCTTACTTGTCTCCATTCCTACCTTAAATCTATCTTGATTCTGAAAAGGTTTTCATCTATGACAGGAAAGCATAAGCTTCTTGCTCAGACAGATTTTTACTCTGTATCAAGATCCCTTCTTGCTATATCCATTTCTCCCTACCTTTGCCTTTTCCAAGCCTCAGTTTCTACGTATGTAAAATGGAGAAAAGTAGTACTTGACCTACCAGAGTTGTTTTGAGAATCAAAAGGGACAATATATGTAAAGTGCTCTACAAGACTGATTTACAAAGCTTTGCCTAAATGCAAACTCTTTCTGACTCTTGATTTATGTTTCCTTCTTTCTGTCTAGTCTTTCTATTTTTTTCCCCTATTCTATCTCATCTTTATCCCTGTCACCTGATTCTTTAAATACATTTTGAATCCTTCTATCTCCCGCATGTCAAGCTTCTAAGATCCCCTATTCCAAGTCTGTCTACATCGCTTTTGACCTGTGAGGTAGGAGGATGTACCTTTGTATTGTAAGTTTTGAGAAAACATCATCTCACCAGAAAAAACAAACAAACAAACAAAAAATGCAGTTGTGGGGTTATGATAATATAGAACCCAGATTTATACCTGTTGACAGACGTACAGAAATGGTTGTGTGTGTGTGTGTGTGTGTGTGTGTGTGTGTGTGTGTGTGAGCAATCAGGGTTAAGTGACTTGCCCAAGGTCACACAGTTAGTAAGTGTCAAGTGTTTGAGGCCAAATCTGAGCTCAGATCTTCCTGACTCCGGGGCCCATGTTCTATCCACTGTGTCACCTAGCTGTCCTACTGGTTCTATCTTTTTAAAGAGACTTCTACTGAGAGTTTATAAACCATAGCTAAATATTTCCCCTCTCTCCACAGAAACAAACCTGATTTTTATCAACTCCTATGACTCTGAGGTTTTGACACTCCTTCCCCATCCCAGCCCACATCATTTCCTTTTTACCTTGAAAATGTTACTGATTCACTGTATACCCTAACACATATTTAAAAGCTATCACAACCCATTTTTTATTCTAAAAAGCTGAAGCAACTACCAGTAGAGCAATCTTCCTGAGCACAATGCAAAATGTCCTTCTTTCATTTTGACTAGTCTGTTTGACCACAAGTCTCTTAGACATGATATTGGGGGAGACATTCCCTGTCCTCCCAAGGAATCCAGACTGAGAAAGCTCCTTACAAGTCTCAAGGATCACAATTACGCTGTCTACATAAATATTTACTTTGCCAAATTAGTCTTTTCTTGACACTGAACCTGATTCAAACTCTTGATAGCCATCCCTTTAGACTTTGCCATTACTTCCCTAAGCTTAGACACTTAAACTTGTACCTGCCTTCCCCCCACCCCCTCCTGCTTTCACGAAGTCTATAGGACAAAAATAGAAAACTCATTAAAAAAATTCCTTCAAATTTTCCCATGATTTCTCCCCATCCAACAGTTTGGTGTGATTTTCATTCTGAAATTCCATGACCTATATTCAATGAGCAGGAGTATAAAGGATATTTGCATATTTTATATAAATATTTGCAAATATTGTGGAAAGGAGCGTCCTTTAAAATTCACAAAGATATTCTAGCAGCACTGCTGGAGAAAGATAAACAAATCTAAAATCATTTTACAAAATACATCAGCATATATTATGTTGCTTTATTTTTGCATGCTTCATATAGCTTCAACCCTAGGAAGTCAAACTTCATTTCTAACTTGATGTAATAGAGTCAGGGATGGGAATTGGACTATTGATTTCCCTGGCATAGGGAACTTTGATAAGGAAATTCCTAAAATTGTTAAGTTGGCATATTGTCTTCAATTTTTTTGTCCTAGAGAATTGCCTAGAGTACTTAGAGGTTAAATGACTTGAATGAATGAAGGAAGGAAGGAAGAAAAGAAGGAAAGAAGGAAGGAATGCAAAAAAAAGCATTCATTTGTTAAGCACTTTCCATGTGCAAAGCACTCTGCTAAGTTCTGAGGATATAAATAGAAGACAAAGATAGTTGCTGCTTCAAAGGAGATAAAATTCTAGTGTAGGAGACAACATATACAATGATTCTACCAGAAATCAGATGGAAAAGTCATTATGATACTATTGTATCATACAATACAAATACTGTATGCAAAGCAGAGAGTAATACCTCTTCATGAATATCTGATGAATTAATTCTACTTCATTTATAAAATAATGTCAGTTTCTGATTTTGACCCATTTGACAGTGCCAAGGAATTTAGTGTCAAGAACTTTATTTGTTGGGTCTTCAGTGGCTGTAGGTATTGCATTTTCAGAGGCAGTTGCCAGGCTGCATGTCCACTAAGACTGCTTTCCAGGTTGATGACTGCAGCCACTTGACTAAGGTCCCTAAGTCAGTATATGTCAGGACTTCAATACAGACTTTCCTTGCTTCTGGCAGGGCCATCTCCAGCCATCCTGACCTATGACTTGCCACTAGACTAACTTTGCAGCAGAGAGTGAGGGTGATGACTTTGAACAACCTTTCCTCATTTAAATCTAGTTCACCTGCAAGTTAGGACACCACCTTCTGATGTCATTGGCCTTCTTCAAGGATGAAGGACAAACAACAATCTATAAGTAGCAGTAGCTGCCCCCCACTCCCTACCCTGCTGGAGACTCAAGTGGCCAGTTCCAGTTGGGAAGTGCTGCTATTTCCCTCCTCCTCTTCCTCCTTTTCCTCCTCTTCTTCTTCCTATATCTTGGAGTTTGGGGGTTAGATTTTTTTTTCTACTACCTATTTATTTACTTATTCTATCTTCTTTTTTTCCCAACTAGAACAATTAATTCTTTTGTCTCATGTAGTTTTCATTCATGAGTTCTTGAAATATAGCTCTGGTAAACCAAGCTTTGACAAAGCTCATTGGGATTCAAATGGAGCTACCAGATTAAGCCTTTACATCCAATAATACGTCCCAATCCAAGCCTCACTTATTCAGTGTTTGGGTTCAGATAGCTCAGAGTGAGTGTAAATTACAGATGTTTCTGTTCCGGCCAGAAATCCTGAGGTTCTTCCCCTTTCTCACTGATTCTTTTGGGAAGTCAAACCAGACCATCTTTTGGCTCAATTCTTACCTAGCCTTTAATTACTAAATAAATGTTACCTCAGATGAACTGAGATCTAGGAAGGACCTCAGCTTAAAAAGGCCAGGGTCTCCAACTGCATCCAGGGTTAAGGATAGTCATCCTGACCTAGATCTTGCCAGTTGACTCAGATGACTCTGAAGGAGAGAGTGAGGCTGATGACTCATTTGAATTCAATTCACTTGCAAATCAAGACATCATCCTTCTGACATCATTGGTCATCTTTGAGAACAAAGGACAAACAACAATAACAATCCTTGATTTATAGGGATAGAAGATACTGAAAATGGGAAGTATCAGCATAGGACTTCCTACCCAGGTCTAATGACACTTGAGAAAATGGTGAAAGTGTGCTTGATGGTAGAGAATAATATCATAGTAAAGAAAGGCTCACAAATTTGTGGCCTTTTGGAAGCAGATCTTCAGTATTTTGGGGAAATGCCCAGTGGGTCCAGGGTATGCTAGAGTCAGGCCATACCAGCTTATGAGAGTCAAATGTTAAATTATCATGTGAACACTTAACAACATAGAAATCAGCAAATGCTACAAATCGGGGATTGGTTTATTGTTTTGTTGATCGTCTAGATTTTAAAAAGTGACAAAAACGTTAATGCAGGTTAAAGTTAAAAGCATGTCACACATTCATTTTTTTCTCTTCCGAAAGCCACTTAAATATTAACACCTCGAACATGTACTAGCACAATGCTTCTTGTGGCAAACCTTTGAGAAGCCATGGACAAGAATAGCACAATAATGGTAAGCATAGACCAGTTGGAATCTGAAAAATTTTATGAAATTTCATTGTATTTGAATTCTTGATTTGAATAGTGAATTTTTTAAGTATAAAAGGGTAGAATTATTATTCAGAAAGCAGGATGAGAGCATTTTAGGAACAAAGGACTGCTTCACTTTGGACTTAGTGGTCAAGATCTTAAGAGAAAATTAAAAGGATTATCATTAAAGATCCTATGTTTTTATACAAACTTTTCCCTTATGTTTTACATTATTTCACATATATAATTGATATCATATTGTTTGCCTCCTCAATGGTGGGGAAAGGACTGGAGGGAGGGAGAGGATATGTGAATCAAAATTTTAAAAAATGTTAAAGGATATAAATCTATTTTTATATATCTATATATCCATCTCTATTTACATAAGTATATATGTATATATGTGTGTATGTATGTGTGTGCAAGAGGGCTAGTGTGACTTGTTTTCAGACAAAGTGCATGAAAGTAAGGAGAAGACTGGAAAGGTAGATGGAGTTTATGAGAGACATTAAAAACTAGAGCGTATGCCATGCATATGCATGCATTTTCCAGTGATACTTGTGTGTACTTGTTGGACTGCATACCCCAAGTTTAGATGATTTCTCTTCCTGCTATTTGCCTTTGCTTTGAGATAATTATGTCAATGGGTTTTCTATCAAAGGCAAATGTACCAGTGGGCTCTCATGAGACATGGTTTTAGGAAAACAGTCTCAAAGAGTACCCTGAACCTCAGCTAGTCACCCACAGCAGACATATCCTACAGGAATGTAGTATGTAGGAATATAGGAAAGTATGAAGTTGGGCAGGGGAGGGTGAGAATCCTCATGGAGGGTTCTAAGTAAGATCGTAATACCTCACAATTTAATGTCCAAATATTGTACAAACTATCTCAAGACAGAATTAATTTTCTATCACTAGAAGTGATTAGTGACCATTTGACAAAGATGCTTTAGATAGCTATAGGGGCAACAGTCGTACTATATAACCACTGAGATTCCCTCAAACTCTAGGAAATAATTATTAATTACTTCATTCGTTCAACACATTTATTGAGTGGGTTTACTATGGATGAGGCATATATGGTATTAATAATCATGTTTGCCACATGTATCTACATAGTTTATACTTTTCCTTTTAACATATTGGAAAGAAAAACCCTTCCCCCCAATATTTTCCATATATGGGTTATGATAGGTCAAATTTCCAATATCTTCTTTTTCGTGACATTTTAGATGGCTCAATCTTTCTTTCTTGAGATTTAGCATAAGACTGAGAATCAATCAATTTATTCATCAAAATAGCAAAGTAGATTAATCTGATTTAAAAAAAAGATTCAAGGTCATATTTGAAGGACAATATAATTCCTTAAAATCTTCCACTCAAGGCTCTCACCCTCTCCTTGGGGGGGGGAAAAAAAAGGGGTAAAAATCACCAGATTGTGAATAGTCATCTCACAACTCCCTTAAGAAGGTTAGTGGAAGTGGGGTTTATTGTAGAGATGCTTTTAACTTTAGCATATGCAAAATTCATCATGGTAAAAATTAAAAATAGGAAAATATAATCACCAATGAGATATTGAACTTGGGACCTTGAAAGGCAAGGTTTTTTAGTTTGTTTGATTTAAAATTTTAGAAAGCAATATCTTTCTTTTCCCCTTTGTGCTGTTTTTACAAAACTAAATTGATATAAATGATGATACAAGTTATAGATTTGACTCAATGACAGGTAATCAGATTTTTTTTTCAGAAAAAAATGATCTCCATTAAAAGTTAACAAAAAAGAGAGAAACAGAGCAAAATTAGTCATGATGATTCTTGGTTTAGAAATCATGGAGTCTGTAATTTTGAAGTTCAAACTATATACACTATGAGAGAGGTATTGGGAGAAACAGTCTCGAGCTTAAAGAGTTTGTGCCTCTAGAATGGTCTGGATTTTAACAAATGCATGATGGTCTATTTTGTTACCTGTGATCTAATCTAATTTAACTACACATAAAGAGAATGACATTAGTGTTGGATTATTTTGAATGACAGCTATGCAGCAAAAGAATGGAATAGTTGGGAGGTTGGGAGGTGAGTCATGAGATTTGATTGGTGGATGAATATTTATGTTAGAATGAAATCAGAACCAGAAATAATCTGATAAATGGGACAGAGCCAATAAGTGATTGAGATCCAGGCACTCAGGATACTGACTAAAGGAAACAAAAAATTTGAGTAATATCCACAATACTTTTCAAGGTGTTTTTTCAATATTTTAAGACTTTAAAGCCACATTGGGATAATCAGATGTTTCCATTTAACATTGAGTTTAATGAAATGAAAATCATCTACACTATTGTACAGGTATCACAGGCATACAACAGTACAGTAATCATGATGGCTCTTGTGGTGATCAGAAGAAATGGTGTAAGGCCACTTTCTAGATATTACTGAAGAATTTTAATATTGATTGTGAGACATGGGAAACACTTGCACAGGACTGGCTTTCAGTATGGCATGCCCACATCAAAGAAGGCACCGTAGGGACAACTAGGTGGCATAGTGAATAGAGCACCAGCCATGAAGTCAGAAGGACCTGAGTTCAAATTTGACCTTAGACATGTGACTCAGTTACTTAGATGTGTGACCTTGGGCAAGTCACTTAACTCCAATTGCCTTGCCTTCTCCCCTCAAAAAAAAAAAAAAGGAAGGCACTGTACTCCATGAGCAATTCAGAATTGTGGAAGCACAAAGGAAACATGAATTGCAGAATTCCACTCTAAATGCTGTGATAGATCACTTATACCCTATTTGTGGTAGTGCCTTCTGAATTAATATTGCAGTGATCAGCCACAGCCGAACACACAGTACCCTAACTAAAATATTGTGATATTACTCATCATCTTTGAAACTGAAGAATTAACAGCAACAATAGGTGTTAAAGAAGATAGCAAGATTGATATAACATAATCCCTGTTGTGATAGAACTTCCAACAATTGTAGTGAGTCTGTTAAAAAAAAGCATAGACATCCTTCCAGGTAATGACAACTCAAGACAATAGATAACAGCATCAAAACTATGTTGGTGATGTCACATATCAACAGTCTGTCTCACAACTGAGAATCCTTGATTATGGATTTTAATTGACCTTAGGGGCTGTTGATCATTCAATAAAGAATAATATGCCCGGCACTATACTATTGTACTAACCCTTGAGGAAACAGTGACAAAAATGAAACTATCCTTGCCCTCAATTAACTTGTATTCTGAATAAGAAAAACTGTATGTATATAATACACACATATATGTTTGTGTACACATAAATATGCATACATATATAGTATGTAGTATATATATTATATATGTGTGTGTATCTAATGTATACACACAAAAAATAGATACAATGTGTAGGCAAAGGTACTAGTAGCTGTGGAGGTGTGGAATCAGGAAAGGAATTCTTGAGGAAATAACATTCAAGTGATGGAGAATTAACAGAGAAACCAAGAATGAATCTTAGTTTTGTCACTAACCATGTGGGTGAAAATTTGGGTGATCAATTTGCTTACATGTTTGGGTTTCAGTTTAATCATCTATAAAATAAAGTTCTAAACTAGATTCCCTCTACAATCCATGTTAGGCCTAACTTTCTTCAAGAAAGTGTAGGCACATACACTATCCATGTTGACCATTCAGTCTGGGTTTTTCCTATCATCACTATTTCTCTGAAGTTTTATATAATGGTTCCTTCCACTAGCATTTAAAAATCAGAGACTTGCTTTATATCAAAAGACCATGGCAGAACTAATACTATTTCTATCTCAGGTGATCATATTTTATGATCATATTTCCCAATTAGGTAAAAAAGGAAGATATAAAAAGGCTCAGAATGGAGGTCTATTAATGAGGGCATTTACAAAGACTGTAGAGAAAAAGGGCAACTATGTTTTGTCCCTTTAAAGTGAACATAAATGAGCTTCATAGATAAGGCAGGTTGATTGTCCACAATAAAGTCACTATATGTGAAAAGGCATTAGAAAGGCCTTACTACCCCATTTAACTGTCAAGCAAAATCTTTATCTTCGCCTAGATAGAAGAACATAAACTCAATAGGTACATTTCAAGATAAGCAGGGCAAAGTAAAACTATAATTCTGAAAGATGGAGTGCAGCAAAGAGAACCCTTTTCACCTGCTTTTTCATTTGGGTGTGGAAAATGGATGTCTGTCAGGAAACCTGGCATGTATAGACACTGATGGAATTAATGAAAAAGTGCATATGTTCCACATGAGATTGGCCTTGGTTATTGTAACACATACAATATGGTATGAATACAGCCCATCATCTGCTGAGCATTTTTAGCTAAATATTCCCTCAATACCTCAAATTCGACATATGCAAACCTTAATGTACCATCTTCTCATCCATTTCTCCCACTCTTTGTGACTTCTCTATTTCTCTTACTGGCATCACCATTTTCTCAATCGCACAAACTCTAAACCTCGTTCTTCCTCTACTCTCTACTTTATACTTGAACTGACATTTGATTAGAATTAGCAAGTCCTGTCCATTCCTGTTGATATCCTTTGATTTTGTTCTCTCCTAGGCAAGTACGTAACTATAGATAGAGCACTAGAAATGGAGTCAGGAAGACTTGCATTTAAGTCTGACCTCAAACACTTACTAGCTATGTGACCCTGGGTCAGTCACTTGACGCTTTCTTTTTTCTCAACTGTAAAATGGGGGTAAAAATAGCATCTATCTCTCAAAGTTGTTGTGAAGATCAAATACGAGTGTGTGTGTGTATGTGTGTGTGTGTGTGTGTGTGTGTGTGTATTGCTTAATAAAATACCTGGTACACAGTAGACGCATCAATAAATGCTTATTTCCTTTTTTTCTCTTTCTTTCTATTCACCCTGTCATTAACTCTGCTTCAGACCCACATTACCTCTTACCTGAACTAATGTAATAGCTTTTAAATGGCTCCCCCTGACTTTCGTATCTTTCCTCATTGTGTACATTGCTCCCCTGTGCACACCTTTTGGTAGTTGCTCATTGCCTACAGAATATGAGACCAAAAACCTTAGCCTGATGTTGAAGCTTTTTCACTCTGGCCTAATGACCTTTGCAGCTTTATTTCATAGTATATCTCTTTCACAGTCTATCTCCTGGCAGACTTGGTAAGTCCCTTTCCCTGGTCTCATTCAGTTCTCTCTTCATTCCTTTACATTGATTACAAACTCCTTAAAGACAGTTTCTATAATTTTCAGTGGAAAAACTCCTGTATTATCAGAATAAACTCCTGTTTCCATAGATGCATTTGTATGAATCAGTCATTTTATGATTTTATTTTTTCCATAATTTCAGTTGATTTCATGCAGATGTCACCCATGAAAAGTTTTGACTTAACTATTGGAACTTATCTTTTTCATAGACTCTATCAGGATAAATCTCTTTTGCCTGTATTTGACGATTTAGTAATATTCACCTATTTTCAGTCTTTACTGTCAATCAGAGAGGTGCTATTTGCTTGCTGCATAAGTATTAATATACTTTTGCTTTTTATTTGTGTGTTCTAAGACTTGAGAAAGTTTAACCATTCTTTGTCATCTTTTTTTTTTTTGAGGAAAAAGTTCTTATCTTTCCTCTGTTGCAATTAATATAATATGGTTTACTTTTGGGCTAGAACATTTTACAAATCACTTATGATTCATAGAACAGTTTCAAAACAGTAGGTTACAACTGTTATTATGTAGATAATAATTGCATTGGTAGTGGGTTAGATTTTGAGAAGTTTGAGTAGTGATTTGTGTCACTATTATAGGAAGTTAAAGTAAAGAATGAGGAGAAAATCTCATTTTGGTGGATGGGCGTGTTCGTAAGTTAGAACAAAACAATTTTGAAAGGGAGGGGAAGACGTATAGAAGCACACATCAAAATAAGATGTGAAACAACCTTTAATCCTTCACAGTGCAACACATGAAGGAAATAAATAGAACAATCTTATAACCACACTTGAGATTAAAGCAAACCAACTCTATTTAAAAGATTCATGCTAGGTATCCAAGGAAAGCATCGTAAGGAAAACGAGAGAATTTTGAAGACATTAGGTACATATCTTCCTGTGATGATAAATGCTTGTTCAAAAGGCATTGATAATATTTATGTCACAATTGCCTCATCCTGAACTGAGATTGACAAACATTGGTAAATAAGTGGAAATAGCTTTTGCCTCATGTTTCAGTCCTTTAATAGTGTTAAATTGTGCTGAAGTCAATCAGAAGATGATTAAAGATTTATTTCATGAGGGAATTAAAAAAAACTGAATTGTGGTCAAACACTAAGCTAGAATGGAATTGCTACTAATCCAGTGTCATATTACTTAACTTTTCATTGTAAAGGTACAAAAGTTTCTATATGAATGTGTGTATACATATATGCATACATACATACCCGCACATATACATACATGCATGCATGCATACAGTAACTTTTTACGACATGATCTTTTTGAGGGCAATTACCCAGTCATTGACAGGGAAACAATGCTTGTTCTCAGATCCTGTCCTCATTTATTTGGGTTTTTCACCAATCCACCTCTTACATGTTTCATTTGCTGATGGACCTTATTTTAAAAGCAAGTAAGTAGAAAGTTCTAATACCAGTCCTTCAATTAGTTCTTGCTCTCACGTTCTTACTGTAGTACCTTCTGGTAGGACCAGATCAATATTGTAGATAATGGGATTTTTTTTTTTGGATTCTAATAGTTCAGATTCTTTTTTTACTTCCTAGATTCTAGAATTGCCCAGTTATTAAAAGATCCCCTTCAAAATTGCACATCTTCATATTTTTCTGTTTGTAATAATAATATTAGCCCAGTACATTTAAAATTTTGCAAAGTGATTTTCTCACATGACTTTGTGGAGTAGGTAGGTAGTTGAATTGGTAATGGTAATTTGAAGATCTTCCTTGCCCCTTAATAGACTTAAGGGAATCTGAAGACTTTCCCTGTTTTTGAAGATCTTCCCTGCCCCTTAATAGGCAGCATGTAATCACATGGAACCTGTGGTGGGATGAGTTTGATGAAGGGTGGAGCAGAGTCCACAGGAAGCTGGGAGTCAGAACAATTAGAGTTGGAGGGAGAAGAGGACGGCACCCAGGCAGACAACTAAGCTTGTGAGTGTTAGTTTATGGGAAGGCTAAAGGATGGTGTGGCTCCCTGCTGGGTTATGACTTATTAACTTCTTTGTTACTGTGATGGATTTAACTAACCGATGTTGGGATTTGGTTTTCTGGTGTCTGAACAAATGTTTTGCTTCTGTCTTCTATATGGAGAGTCTGTTATATTTAGCAATTGAGCACTATGCTAGCATATTCACTGTCACCATCCAAGCTGTGAATATTGCATTGGCACTATAGTGGTACAATTTTATTTTCCATAGTCTTACAAATAAGGGAATCGTGACTTAAGGAATTTAAGTGACTTGTCCATGTTTACTAAATATGTAATCTGTATTTACTTAAATATGTAGCATTTTTTCCCCTTGGGTAGAAGGTAAACTTCTTAATCTTTGTCTTTACATGGCCAATATCAAGGACTGTGCTGATCACACAGTAGGTGCTGACTATTTAATGTGTTTTGTTTTATTAATTCCTCATTTGGAACTGGTGTTCTTCTGATCAAGCATAGCACCATAAACCTCACTTGTAGTCCTATTCTATGATTTTTTTTCACTAATATTACTCTATAGTTATTCCATTTATTGACAAATATTGCACAATTACATGTGCATAAAATCCCACTGCACTCCACCAAGCCAGATTATAAGATCCATGAGGTAAGAGCTGTCTTAATTATTTTTGTATATTTCTCAGTGTGTTGTGCATAGTATTTCTGAATACATGGTTAAAACATAAATGAACCCTGTCCTGAAAAGTTATTGTTTTAAATCACGTCATAGACAAAATCAACTTTTCTTGAGATCATATTAATTCAGTACCTAAGTCACTCATTCTATCAAGAAATATTTGTTCAGTTCTACTATGTGCCAGATTCCAATTTGAGAGCTAGCGGGTTGGGGGTTTCTTTGAGTAAAAAATTCTGGGCACACTGCTCCAGCTTCCACCTCCTCCAATATATGTAAAAATGACTTTAAACAAACTTTAGATCTACAGAACCCACCAAGTGACAGAGAGAAACAAAGCTCCCACTGAAGGAAACCCAGTAGGCCTGCAGGAAGGGTCCATCACAGGCTGGGAGCCATGGTTTTAGCCCTAAGGCAATCCTGGCCAGCCCAGGCTGAAGCACCCTTCACCAAAGTAAATCACCAGTAACTGTTGTGGTTTCCAGACTTCTCAATCCAAAAATGGCAAAGAAAAAGTAAAATGTCAGTGTGGAATGTGGTTGGTCCAGGGGGAAATAGAAGAGTGTGTGGTCCAGCTGCTACTCCCAGGGCAAGAAGTGGTGGAGGTGCAATGGCTACAACCACTGCCACATGGCTGCTTCAGAGCTCTTGGCCTACAAATTGTAGGGGAACTAAGTGACCATTCAGAGGCTAAGCACTCTTGCTTTGATCTGCCTGGATCCAGATCACAGTCTTGGGTGGTAGTCCTTGGGTGTGTGACCAGTGGGCCAGAGCATGTGGGGGCTGTAGAGAGGGCACCCATATAATAGCTCTGACAGCTGCAAAAACCCCATCAATTTATTACATAGCTCTCTCCATTCTGGAAGTAGAGTTCTACCATGGCAAAGAACTCAAAAGTCAAGTCATTGGCTGCAATATGAGCAAGCAACAGAAGCACAAACAGACGGTAGAATCCTTTTTGGGGGATGAAAAGGATCAAGGCATGGAGTGGGAGGAAGACAGTCAAGTCAGAACTCCTGTCTCAAAAGCTTCCAAGACAAGTTTGAACTGGTTACAGGCCATAGAGGAGCTCAAGAAGGATTTTGAAAATCAAGTAAGAGAAGTGGAGAAAAAATTGGGAAGAGAAATGAGAATGATGCCAGAAAATCATGAAAAGCAAATCAACAGCCTGCTAAAGGAGACACAAAAATACACTGAAGAAATTAACACCTTAAAAAATAGACTAACTCAAATAGCAAAAGAAGCCCAAAAAGCCAATGAGGAGAAGAATGCTTTAAAAAGCCAAATTTGCCAGATGGAAAAGAAATTTCAAAAACACAATGAAGAGAAAACTCCTTCAAAATTAGATTGAAGGAATTGGAAGCTAATGACTTTATGAGAAATCAAGATACTATAAAACAGATCCAAACAAATGAAAAAAAAAAGTAGAAGGCAATGTGAAATATCTCATTGGAAAAACCACTGACCTGGAAAATAGCTCCAGGAGAGATAATTTAAAAATTTTTGGACTATCTGAAAGCCATGATCAAAAAAAGAGCCTAGATACCATCTTGCAAGAAATTATCAAGCAAAATTGCCCTGACGTTCTAGAACCAGAGGGAAAATAGAAATTGAAAGAATTCACTGGTCACTTCTTGAAAAATATCCCCAAAAGAAAACTCCTAGGAATATTATTGCCAAATTCCAGAGTTCCCAGGTCAAAGAGTAAATATTACAGACAGCCAGGAAGAAACAATTTGAGTACTGTGGAAACACAATCAGGATAACACAAGATGTAGGGGTCTTCAAATTTAAGTTAATTACCATTATAAACAGAAAATTTGAGTTTCAAATGCAAGAAGCAAGAGAAGCATAAGATGGTAAATAGGAAAAAGAAACCATAAAGGAACTTTTAAAAGTTGAACTATTTATATTCCTACATGGAAAAATGATAATTGTAACTCATACAACTTTTCTTAGTATGAGGATAGTTGAAGGGAATATATCTGTATACATAATACAAACATACATACATACATACATATATACATATGTATATGTATATGTATGTGGGGGTGTGTGAGGAGGGAACAAGGGAAAAAAAATTCTGGAACCCAAAGTTTTAAAAACAAATGTTTAAAAAATTTGCTTTTTACTCACAAAAACAATTCTGGGTCATCCTGCTAGGGAGTAACTGTGAAACCAGATTCAAGGGGGAGGGACGGGCAATTTACCTGACTTCATGATATGAAGCCATTTTACCAAAGAAGGAAAAACTTTTACAACCTCAATAATGGAATTATAGGGAGTTGTGGTTTGAAGGCCAAATTCTCTAATGGATACATACATAATAAATATAAACATACATACATACATACATACATATGTACACATATAATACACACCTGTATATGTACATGTGTATAAAATTTATAATTCATAGTTTTCTTTTTATCTTTCAGTTAGATTTATCCAAAACTGAAAGAGAGATATTGAAATCCCATTATTATTGTGTTGTTGTCTCTATCTTCTTGAAGCTCAAATGATGTTTCCTTTATAATTCTGAAGTGAAGTTATTTGGAACATATCTGTTTATTATCAATATTGCTTTGTTTTCTGTGGTTCTTTTTTACATTATATAATTTCATTGTCTCTCCTTTTTTTATTTTTTAATGTTTTTGCTTTCTCTGATAGTTATTATGACCCCAGTGTATCAGTGTATTATTTCAAACAGGGGGAAAGTAGTGATGGTGATAGAAAATCATTGTAAAGGGACAGTGGCTTAACAGACCAAGTCTTCTTCTTCTTCTTCCACTGAATGAAAAATTTTAACATAAGAAGATAATAGGACGACATGAGTATGACCATCTTCGTACCTGGCAGAGGTGGGGTAGACAAGTAGTTCATGGGAAGGGTTGAGGAAGTAAATGGTCTTGCTGGCACATAATAAGCACTTAATAAATGCTTGTTAACTAACTGACTCATTTGAGAAAATTTTTGGTAAAAGTGAGAAAAAGACTATGAATAATAAATATTTGACTGGGGGCATCAGCTTTATATGGCACATGGGAAGGGCCTAGCATAAGGGCCCATTTGGGAGAGTAAGGGGAGAACTAGATAGATAACTAAATAGAAAAGAAGGTCCAGAAAGCAGTAATAGGGGAGAGATTTTTTCTTTTGGTGATGGTAACAGTAGGATGGTGAACATCAGTGCTTCCATTATCATTATCATCATCCCCATCAGAATGTGTGCTACTAGAATCGATCCAAAGATGTTATCAGTGAGCCTGCAGAAGATGAGTAATAAACACTTTTATTCAGTTACCAAAAAAGCAGGGTTTTTACTGTTGTTATTGTTGTTTTGCTTTTTAATGATTAATTTCCCAAATATTGAAAGAACTGACAGCAGGATAGCAAATTGTCCCAATATCGTCATACTTGTTTGAACTTCATTAAATATGAGAAGAGCTAGATAATAAAAAAGAATAGTTGGAATTTACATAAAGCTTTAAGGTTTGTAATGCACTTAGCATAAGTTATCTAAATTGCGCTTCATAATAGCCCTATATAGGTTATCATTACCCTGATTTTACAGATGAAAAAATTGAAATTAAAAAAGAAAGAAAAAAAAAGATTAAGTGTTTTGCAGAGGTTTACACAGATTATTATTGTTTGAGGCAGGATTGAAACCTAAGCTTTCCTTATTCCAAGGCCACCATTCTTTCTCCCTAAACACCTCAATCTCAGGAAGAGAAATGTGGAAAACAGCAGAATGAAAGGCAAAATGGGTGGGTAAATTAGAGGCAGGGTGGTAGTGAAGCTGCAGAACCTAATTACTTTTGGAGAACAAAGGGGAAAAAGTCACCACCAAACTCTGGAATATAGATTCTTAGCCATTTTTTTGTCAAAGTAGGTCAGAAGGTAGAATATTCTTTCCTCCCCATTGCCACCTTTCTCCTTAAAACATTAGTGTCTCTTCCTTTGGGGTTCACAATATTCATGTCTACCACCTAATCAAAATCCTAGTAGCTACTATCCCTAAAATACATAGGATTGACTGCAAGGAAAATCAATTATGTTTAAATGCAATTACCAAAATTTTTAAGACCATCAATTCTAGGTTAAGCACTCTTGCCTTACTGCCATTTTCTAGCCACTTCCCTATTAACATCTTTACTTTTCTCTTTGTTTGAAATATATTCCTTCTAGATATATGAACTTCTGCAGCAGGGGTGGGAAACTATTCTGAATGATGTTTTGGCATGGAAGGAGTTATATAAACCCTCCTTTTAGGAAATGTGGAAATTTCCTAATAATTAATCAAAGCCAGACCCAAAGCAAAATTTGGCAAAGTCCCTTCTATCTCACACTAGGCTGTTTGCTCCAAGAAATGTCCTCCCAATGTTTCTTGGGTATCCCTCTCATTTCTCAAACTATTAGATATTGCTGAGAATGCTAAAGTGGCAGCTACACCTGCAAGCAGAGTTCTCCTTTTATATAGGTTTAAGGCCATTTCTCATTGCTTGGAGCTGTGGATGAGGAAATATGCATGTAGATCTAATGATGGAGTGGACAGCTTGGCAGAGTAGCACAGCTTGTGTGGGGGAGGCCTTGATTTCAAAGCCAGGCTGCTCAAGTAGGGAAAATGACAAAAGGGTTAGGTGGGTGGGATCAAATTGTGAAATCTAAGTTTGAGGGATAGATTACTTTATAAAAGAAATGAAATAATTTATTTAAAGCAGGTAAATAAAATTTGTAATATGAAATTAAGTCAGATATTAGAGAAAATTTTAAGGTGTGTAAATGAATGAAATTAGATGGATGATGAGAAAATATTTAGCAGTTCAGGGGATATTTCACTTACAGTGTCTGGTTCAGGATATTATCAGCATTGTTAAAATCTATTCTCTAGAAAGAGGTGAGAGACAGTATTTCAAGGCAATTCTGGAATCTTCAGAAATTATAGAATCTATCATCTTAACAAGTAAGAATATCCTACATCATTTCTATTCTGGTTTGAAATTCCTATTAAAATATGATGACTTAGACTTGGGTTATGGCCCTATATGACTGCCTGGTTTCAGGGGAAGCTAGGTGGCACAGTGGATAGAGTGCTTTGCCTAGATTTACCAAATCTCAAATTCAAATCTTACCTAAAATATTTGTGTGTGACTCAGCAAATCAATTATTTTTCTTCCTCAGAGTGTTTAACTGTAAAATGAAGTTTGAAATAGCACTTAACCTCCTATGGTTATTGTAAAGATAAATAATATATTTGCTCAGAAAATGCCATATAAATGCTAGTAGTTACAAAATTTAAGTAAATTTATTTGTATTTTAAATGTCACTGTTCAGTCGATTGGGGATGTCTGACTCTTTGCACCCCATATGGAATTTTGTTGGCAAAGAAACTGAAATGGTTTGCCATTTCCTTCTCCAGCTGTCCCTATTTAACAGTTGAAAAAACTGAGGCAAACAGAAGTTAAATTATTTGCCCAGGGTCACATACCTAGTGAGCGTCTGGGGCCAGATTTGTACTCTTGTCTTCCTAACTTCAGACCAAGCATTCTATCTCTATGCCACCTTCCAAATATCATAGAGTCTCTTAATAACTTATGAGAAAGTAGTAGGAAAAGAAAAAAAAAGTATATATAATATACATGTATATAATGGATATGTATGTATTCCACTTTCTTTAGTCACTTGTTAAATATGTGCATTATAATTATATTAACACTTTATATTTCATATTTGAATTTTATTTTTCTTTTCTCAGACCTTAAATTACCATGAAAGGGGACATTCATGTTAACATATTTTATATAAACACATCATATAATATTTGCATTTTATCCATGCCTTTACAACTTACAATGTAAACTCTTTGAGATCATATAAATATAGTGTGAAGAATTTATATAACTTAACAGATTATTTTCCTCTTGGAAGAGAGCAAAAACATGTATTTCTATGATACTACTATTTATATATAGTCAATGATTCTCAACACCTTGTTTTTATGTATTAAGTGAAGGCAATGGAATGTAGTGTGCTATAAAGAACATTGGATTTGGACACAGGATCTGGGCTAAATCCTTCTTTTATTATTTTCTTTATAGGTGACCATGAATAAGTAACTTGAAGTATCTAGGCCTCAGTTTGCTCAACAAAAAAGTGAGGGGCTGGACTAAATGACGTCCAAGATGCTTTCTTGTTCTTGTTCTAAATACCATGATCCTATGAATAATCTTTAAACCGTTCCTTTCTTTCAGTCACATGTGCTGTCAACCATTTCATCTTACAGACATTTCCTTTGAAAAGTTTCCTATTTTTTTTCATAGCCCAGTAAATTTCATTGAAGTTAATAAATACAAGGACATTATGAAGAATTATCTAATTGACAGGGATGTGAGTAAGCCAATTGGCTCAGATTCCATGAAGGCCAATAAAGAAAACAAAGGCAGAAGAAGTTCTATGTCTGATTAGGACTAGAAGGAATTAGGGAAACAAGACTGATTGTTATTCAATTGGACTTAAAACTCACATGCTTGCCTGCATCCTTTGAGAGTAATAAGTTACATTCATGTTCCTTGTTTAGATGTTCCTTTCATCTGTCTCCAAAGCTCATTATGTAGCCTTGGGATATGGACTTTACTTCTCTTCTCAAACTCTTTCTCTCTACTTGAAAAGTCTGTTGAAGAATGACTATTTCCAATTTTGGGAATCTCTGATCTCTTCTCTGTGGTCTCTGATAGTCTCCCACCTCCACTCATTTCATTGTTCTTCATTCTAACTCTATATCTGTGTGGAACTATCCTATTACAATTTGCTTTCCAATTCAGTTCAATTCAATTTAACCAATAAGCATTATTATTATTATTAAACACTTGTGGCTTTAAATCCACCCATTGTTTTCAAGACACTGTGTGTCGTAAGTGCAAGACAAAAAACAACAACAACAAAAAACTCACCCAATTTTCTTCATGAAGCTTACATTCTAGTGGGGAAAGTTATATAAGTAGCATGTAAACAATTTATTATGTACAAAGATAGTTAAACAGGAAGAGAATACCAAGAGCTATTGAGACCAGGAGAGGCTTTATGGAGGTGGTCACCTGAGTCAAACTTTGAAGGAAGACAACAGTTTCTTAGAGGTAGAAACGAAAAAAGAGTTCATGCCAAGCTTAGATAATGGCTTGTATAGGTGTACAGAACTAAGGGATAATGAATCAAGCCTGGGTCATAGTTATACCAATAAACTATTTCACTAAAACAAAAAATGCAAAGAGGAAAACAGTTTGAAATGAATTTTGCAAGGTGCGTGGAGACAAGATTGTTAAAGATTTTCCTTACATGGCAGGCCAAAGTGTTTATATTGAATCCTAGATGCAATGAGGAGTGATGGGATTTTTTTTTAGCATTGAGTGATATGATAACCTGCATTCTTCTCTTGAATGTGCTTTAATTTCAGTATCCCAGAGACAGACAAGTTGTGTGTATCCCGTCATTGGGACACTAAAAGTCTTATGAGGTGCTTGGGGAATTGTCCTTTCTCAGATGTTATTGAATTTAATCTTCAGGGACTAGTTACAACATGTCTACACATGCATTAAAAAGGTTGATTATCTGGTTTTGGTGGAAGTCATGATGACATGTATGAGGGTGTGCTTCATCCCCATTTTATAGATGACAAAATTGAGACAGAAAGCAGTTAAGTGACATGCCCAAGGTCACAGAGGTTCAGCACTCAATCCATTGTACTACTTAGATGTCTCCTCATAATAGAAAGTTATGGGGCAGATATGTGGAAATTGGACTGCAAAGGAGGGGGAGATGCTAAAAGTAGGGAGTAAAATTAGGAAGGTATTGTAACATATCAGGAATCTCTTTATAAAACCTGAACTAAGATGATGGTAGTGTAAAAAGTTCGAGAAGGTTCAGTCCTCCCAGTGAGTCCTTCCTAGGATAGTCTTTTTCTAACCCCAGCCTTGTCACTAATCAGGGACCAAGCCATATAGGCCCTTGTAGAGTGCTCTGTTTTTTCCTTAACCCTACATGTTGCCACACTTGATTAAGCTATAGTCTCCCCAACTTTGTATTACTTCAACATCTTCTATGACTGGCCTCTTCATTCTACTCTACCCTTCATGTTGTTGCCAGAACTTTCTCATTAAAAACTTTCTCGCATCAGTTTTTTTGTTCAAAAACTTCTCTTACTTCCACATAGCATTCAGATTAGATTCCCACAGGCTTAATAAGCCTTGCAAAGTCCTCTCCTAGAACTCCCCTAACCACAGTTGCTTCTTTACTTAGATTGATCTCATGGTCCCATGAGCCTCCTAGCCTACATAGTAAGCAGAGCACTGAGGGCTCTCACACGCATCACTGGGGAATCATCCCTCAAGAGAGGCCCCTGTTCTCCCCTCCCAGACATCACAAAGCCGAAGAAGGACTCACTCCATGGGTTTATCCCAGTCTGCTCCTTTCTCTAGCTTGTTCCCTAAGGGATGTAGGAGAGATATGAACAAGAGAAGAGGAGAATTTGGCCTAATGATGCAAGAAAAAATACAAAATAATATAATCCAGGTTTCAAAGCACCTAGGTGGAGCATTGTAGCATAGTAATCCTAAAATAAAATACAACAGCTTTGCTTTGACTCATGTTTGTGTAATATCTCATTCATTTGCATTTTTTCCTCCTGAGCAGGTGGCATGAGAACATTATTCAAAGGATTTAATAGCTGTTGCAAAATATAATTCGTTGTTTTCTATGAAACTCACACACATGAATATACACATGCATGATCTTTAGTACAACCAAGCTTGATTTAACTGTAATAAAAGAGTTCTCTCATACATTTCAGGATGGAATGGACCTGACTAAATGATTAGCAATTTTAACAATCACGTAACCTTCATTTTAAAGACAGGTTAATACTACGGGTATGGAAGAAATTTAGAAAAGAATATTAGACATATTATTTTTAATGATAGTAGGTACATTACATAATAAATCTCTATTATTCCTTTATTAATTCTTGCCTATGGAATTTATTTTGGGCCAGAGAAATAATAAAAGTGTCACTTCTTGAAAAATCTGAAATCCATAGAAAATCTCTAGTGGAGATTAAAATTATCTATAAATACAAAATATAATGAGGAAAAGGAACCAATATTTGAATAATGCAAATCAAATCAATACACATTTATTTCCTATTATATGCTGGGCAATATGTTAGGTCTTGAAAACACTTGGCCTAAGCTTAGTATCCACTCTATAAATGGAAAAATTATAATGTTTCATCCCAAAATTTTATTAGAATATGTTTATTACTATTCTATACTAAGCAAAATGGGACTAACAAATAGAAATATTATATGTTTGACTCGCTTAGCTCCTCTGGTCTTGTTTCTCCATCTGTAAAATGGAATAATACTAACTTCTCCACCTACATCATCATATTAATACGAAGTTTCAAATTTGATGACCCACATGTACTTTGCAAAGTATATACTACACAATGTACACATATATATCATGTGAACATATTTTTGCACATTCTGGTCATTTCAGGAAAATAAGGCTGAGGCAATTTATCTTGATTAATTTAATAAGCACCTTTAGGTACTTAAACAGGAATGACATCAACTGTTAATTAATTTCTAAGAGCTAGTAGCAAGTAGCTAAAATCAAAATTAACTGGAATAATGCAGTAAACAAACATAGATTGTGACAGAATATAGTTACTGAGATGCAGAAATTAAAATTGTTGGTTGATGGAATTAATAATAATAATCAGAACTGTCATTTATATAGTATCAAGTTTCACAAAATATTTCATAGGTATTCTCTCAGTTGAGCCTTACTGCAACCTTCTAAGGTCAATTCTGTAGTTTTTAAAAAATTACTTATTTGCTTTTAGTTTACAGCATTCATTTCCACAATCCCTTGAGTTCCAAATCGTCTGCCCCTCATTTTCCTCCTCCCTCCCTCCCCCCGCCATGGTGGCATGCAATCAAATATAGGTTCTACAAATACCTTTGTATTAAACATTAGTCAAGTTGTAAAGAAGGGTTATAACCAGTGGAGTGAACAATGAGAAAGAAGGGACCAAACAAAACAAAACCCAAAAGGGAGAGAGCAAGTAGTTTGCTTTAATCTGCATTCAGACTCTGTAGTTCTTTCTCCGGATGTGGACATCCCTTTCCATCATGAATCTTCTGGAGTTGTCTTCCAACCTTGCATTGCTGAGAGGAGCCCAGTCTATCAAAGTTGGTCATCACACATATGATGTGTCTGTAATTGTGTACAAAGTTCTCCTGGTTCTGCTGTCATCACTCATCATCAGTTTATATAAGTCTCTCCATGTTATTATGAAGTCTGTCTGCTCCTCATTTCTTATAGCACAGTAGCATTCCATTACATTCATATACCACAACTTGTTTAGCCATTCCCCAATTGATGGGCATCCCTTTGATTTCCAATTCTTTGCCACCACAAAAAGAGCTGCTATAAATATTTTTGTACATATGGTTCCTCAATCCTGTAGTTATTAGTATCCCATTATTGCAGAGAAAGAAAGTTTAACAATTGTATGAGATTTACTCCTGGTCACAAAGCTGGTGTCAGAAGCAATATTTGAACTCATGCCTCTCTGACTCCAAGTCCAAAATGTTAACTTCTATACCATGCTGTACACTAAATGTTTTTAGAATTTTTACACTTTTTATGAGATCCATGTAGCAAAGTACAAATGGAAAAGTAGTGGTGGGGGGAATAGGTTATGAAAAGCATTGGCTGTCATACAGAAGATTTTATATTTAATTTTAGGGGTAATAGGGAGCCATTATGTTTATTGAGTAGGAGGGATGACATGACTATACTTGTGCTTTTCAAAAATCTCTCTGGTGGCTGACAAGATTATTGTAATAAAAACATTACTTATGTTGTAGAGGCTATATCCTAAGACCCTCCAAATGCACATGCAGCTAACTCTCTGGGCTCACTCTTTCAATTCACATTAGAAAAGCAGATTTGTTACCCAGAAGGTAGACTAATCCTCTGACAATCCAGCTGTAATTGTGGGGGTTGTAGTTTTCTAGCACTCTTTCTCTAAAGGCCCAATTCACTGTGTATCCCAATATCAATCAACTAGATGACATTATTTAGTTTCACATTATTTAGTTAACAAGAGGGTTATTTGCTGTGAAGGTATCCCCAGAATAGAAAATTTAAAATGTGCTGCAACATAAGGGTGTATTCTCCCTTTTGCACACACCTAGCCCCTTAGGGTGCACAAAAGTAGTGGAGCCATGTGTTTAGACATCTCATGGTTGTAAGGACTCAACTTGTGACACATGGTTCTAGGAGTTCTTTTCTCCCCTATTTGAGACCTCAAGTTTTCACTGGAGCAAGCCATCTGTGATAATAGAGGTATATCTCTTCTCAGCTAGGCTGGGTCTTGGCAGGGCACATTCTCTTTTCTGATAAGTTGATCTGCTGTGGGGCAATATGTTAGGTCTCTAAAACACTTGGCCTAAGCTTAGCATCCACTACGAATGGAAAAAATAGAATGTTTTACTCCAGTATTTTAGTAGAATATGTTTATGGAGGTCACTAATTTGCTATGGTAGCTCTTCATAGTATTCAGCTACTTCTTCTCTGGGCACCAGTTGACACTGAGATGTCTGCTACTTTGGGCTGATCTCCCAGTAATTGCCCAGATTTTCCCCTCTCAATATACTCAACACAAGTAAAGTCAGGAAAGATATAAGAACACAAAAGACAGAGAGGTACCATGTGTTTGCAGACTGGAGGCCAGATAGGAGAGAGAGCAACTGTTGCCCCTCTCTTTTCCAGAATCCAATGGCAGGTTCTGCCTTGCTTGCCACCAGGAAGGAAAAGTACAAAAACATTTGAAGGAAGGATTTCTCAATCCTTTGTTCAATTCCTCCTCTCCCAAATCCTACATTCTTATGACTCTTCAGCCAATCGGAAGACCCTTTGTCATTCCACAGAAGCAGCCTCAGTCATTCATAGCCAGAAGTAACCACACTAAACTTCCACATGCTGGATGGAACTGGGAAGGGAATATCATGCATGCTCTCAGGACTGGGCCCTCATTTATTACCTATTACACATAGTACCTTAGTTTTCTTTTAACCTCTCCTCAATGTTTAATGGACTCAAGTTGCTAAGGCTTAGTCCACTGATGTAACTTTTTGTTCACTTGAGTATAAAAACTGCCAGTACATTAAACGTTGGTGTTCTTGCCCTCCAGCAACATGACAAATTTTAGCCCAGGAGATCTATACCTGGTTCAATCAAGGCTGTGTCCTGTGTTCCCTGCTCTGAAAGTCATTTCCCTGCTATGGCCAAGCAAACTTCCTTTTGATGATTGTTGGATGGAATATAGAGTATCTCATTCATTCTAATCCTGAACCTGAGTTATCAGAATGTCCTCTATAGGTCACATAAACTGTAAGTCATCCTTGAACCTTGAATTGTTCTCTTGGGACATAGCTCATTTTAATCAATTGTTTAGTCTTGTTTATTCAACTCCACAGCTTATCTTTCATCCTTCCTCTATCTATATTCATATTGCTACTCCCCAAGTACAGGCCTTCCTTTTTTTTTTTATTAAATAGTATTTTATTTTTCCCCAGTTTCAAGTCAAGAAAATTTCTAGCAGTCATTTTAACAAGATTTTGAATACCAAATTTTTCTCCTTCCCCTTCCCTCTTTTGAAAATGGTGGGCAATTTGATATAGTTTGTACATGTGCTATCATGTCAAAATATTTCCGTATTAGTCACAATTGTGAAAGAAGAAATAGATAAAAAAATCAAAAGAATAAAGCAAGTTGATCTGCATGCAGAGTCCATCAGTTTTTACCTATATAGCTTTTTCCTTTGTGAATCCTTTTCTACTAGTCTTGAGTTATTGTGCTGTTGAGAAGATATAATGCCAATGCAATATTCACAGTGCTCACAGGGGCTATAAATGTGCTGGTGTAGTTGTGAATCACAAATTTTAACAGACTCTCCATATGGAAAACAGAACTGAAACATTTGTTCAAACACTTGAAAGCCAAATCCCATCAACAGAAAACCAAACTAATTTTAGTAACCAAGTACACATAACCAATGCAGCAGGCATCAACCTTTCCAAGCCTTCCCTCCGTAAGGCTTTCAAAAGAAAACAGGCCCCCTTAAGCAAAAATGCCCCTCTCTCACTCATACTAGCTGCTCTGTCTCTATGCTACTTGCTCCCAGCTGTTCCAGCTTTCCTGCTCCTTCCTGCTCCTCCCTTTCTGCTCCTCCCCACATTAGGCTCCATATGATTACATTTGGCCTATTAAGGGGCAGGGAAGATCTTCAAATTCCCATTACTAATCCAGAAGAATTGAGTCATTCATAGTTAATCATCAAACAATGTTGTTGATACTATGTATAATATTCCCTTTGTTCTGCTCATTTCACTTTGCATCAGTTCTTACAAGTCTTTCCAGGTTTTTCTGAAATCTGCCTGTTCATCGTTTCTTATTGCACTATAGCATTCTATTATATTAACATACCACAGCTTGTTTATCCATTCCCCAATTGATTGGCATTCCCTCAATTTCCAATATTTTTCCACTATGAAATGGGCTGCTATAAATATTTTGCATGTGTAGGCCCTTATCCATTGTTTTTTTAATCTCTTGGGGTTACAGACCTAGTAGTGATTATTGTTGGCTGAAAGGGTATGCACAGTTTGGTTGCTTTTTGGGCATAGTTCCAAAATACTCTCCAGAATGGTTGGATCAGTTCACAACTCCATTAGCAATGCATTAGTGTCCCACTTTTCTCACATCCTTTCCAACATTTATTGTTTTCCTTTTTTCTCATGTTAGCTAAACTGATAGATGTGAGGTAGTATCTCAAAATTGTTTTAATTTACATTTCTTTAATTAAAAGTTATTTAGAGCACTTCTTCATATGCCTATAGATAGTTTTGATTTCTTTATCTGAAAACTCAGTTCCTCATTCATTCTTGACTCAACATCTGCTACAGTCTTCTATTGTTCTCCCTGATTCTGATGTCTCTCACTCTAATCTGCACTCCACACAGTTGTCAAAAAAAAATATTCCTAAAACACATATGACCATGTCATCCTTCTGATCAAGAGCTTTTGATGTTGAAAGTATTATTTCCAGGATAGAATAAAAATATTCACTTGACATTTAAAACTCTTTACAATTTTTATTCCAGCTTACCTTTCAAAATTTATCAGACATATATTCTGTGTTAGAACAAAACAAATCTACTTTTTATTTTCCAAACTTGTCAGGGCCACCCTTTCTTAATCACTCTTTTTGTAAGTACCTTCCCTCTCTTCATTTTATCTGTTGATAGGCTATTGATTCCTCTGAACTCTTTTTTTTTGTTGTTGTTGTTTAATTTGTTTTGCCTTTGTATCCCCAGAATTTACCATACTACCTTAGAAAAGGGACTTAAATCTGTTTAATTGGATCTAACTGAATTAATACCTACAAGATGATCCTAAAGGGTGAATTCCTTCCCCATTCCCTTTTCATATGTAACCCATAGTCTGACACATAACCCTATCCAATGAGGGTACCTTTTCTGTTTCTTTCTGAAGAAGCAAAATTTCCTGTCCTTCAAAATCGGGTGCTTGTGTCCCCATCAGAGCAAATAATTCTCAACTTGAGCAAGGCCATTTTCATCCAAACCAAGTAGGGATTGGCCATCACCATTGACTCTTCTGTTCCACAGGTCATGATGAAATTTAACTCCTTCAGGGACAGGGATTATACGAAGTAGCATAGTTTGTTTTAGGGTTTATGTAAGGAATAGATGTTATAGTTTAAACACTTAATGTGACTGATGTTATAATCTTGATGGCACAACCTCATTGACCCTCCTGTCTGTAAGTGAAATTCATTCATTTTACCTGATGTCTTTGAAAGGTCATTTCAAATAATTTCTTAGATGATCGCAGAAGTTGTGTGTACGTGTGTGTGTGTGTGTGTGTGTGTGTGTGTGTGTGTGTGATAAGCTATTTTTTGCACAATGTTAATTTCCCTTAAATATTTTATTTTGGATAAAATTAAGGATTTAGTTTAAGTTAAAATGCATCAGTATGCTGATAGAGAATGTCATAGTTTTAAACCATGTCTACTAAGAAACTTTTATTCTAATATTTTTTCAAAGACTAATTTTATACAGAATTTTACATATATTTGAAAATAATTATATTCTGTGCATAATGGTTCACTTTTGCATAATTCAAATGCATGGATAAATTGTTGTCATTTGAAACAAAATTTAAGCTGTGACCAGAATTAATGCAAGTATCAACCATATTATAGATATCTTTTATACAAATAAGGGTTTAAAAGATGTTTCAGGGAAGATAAATGAATAAGAAAAGCCTATATATACAGTCCTTTAATGCAGACTCCATATTTATCAAGTTGAGAATTCTGTTTCCTTTCTAACTTTCGTATTTCTCTTAGGGCCATTGTCATCTTTCCTTTCAGTGAGAGTCGGAGCCACCAAATTACACACACACACACACACACACACACACATACACACACACACATATATACATATACATATACACATACATATACATATACATATACATATATATATATATATATTTTTTTTTTTGCTTTTTGGAGGGGGGAAGGCAGAGTAATTGGGTTAAGTAACTTGCTCAAGGTCACAAAACTAGTAAGTGTTGAGTTTCTGAGGCCAGATTTTCTTGCCTATATATTGAAATAGCCTCTGAGTTGTTCTCTACCTCCAGACTTTACCTTTGCAAATCCATCCTCCACCTACCTGTAAAATTTTTATTTCTAAAACACTAGTACAAGCATTTCAATCCTCTTTTTAGAAGCTCTAGTAGTCCCCTATTGCTAATAGGACAAAATATATGAAGTCCTCTAGCTTTAAAAGCCTTTCCCAACCTGATTCCAGTCTCCCTTTTTAGGTTTATTGTACATTCCTCTTCACATATTCTACTTTTCAAACAAAATGTTCTCTTTGACATATCCCAAACTTGACACTAACCCTTTCCCCCCACCTGAACTGTAAGCCTTTGTACAGTTTGTCCGACGTGTTTGGAGTGCCCTCTACACTCACCACCACTTCACAGAAGATTTAATTTCTTTCAAAGATTGCTTTCTGGTACTTCTTGCAAGAAACTTATCCTGATGTTTCCAGTTACTGGAACTTTTACTGGGAATTATTTCTTAAATATTTTGTAGCTAATTTTCAATGTTCATGTCATTTCTTCCTAATAAAATGTAAGTTATTGCAAGCAAGGATTGTTGTTTTTTTCTATCTTTGTATTCTTAAAAGATAGAATTGATACATAAATGACACTTTAATACATTGAATTGAATCAAACCAGGAAATAATAGTTTCAATGAAAAGCATAGAGGAAAGGACATTTAGGAAGAGGGAGAAAGTAACTGTTGTTAAAAAAAATCTTCAGAGGAAATATAATTTATTAGAACTGAGAAGGGGTTAATGGATTTTGAACCTCTGGTACTTTTATTTAACAAGTAAGGGGTCATTAATAACTCTGTAGAGAGCAATACAGTTATCCCTTCCATAGTGCAAGGGTAGGGATATGGCAACCCCATCTGGAAAATCCACATAAACTTTTTGATCCTCTCTTTGTACCAGTGAAGAAGTCTAAATTATTATGGTATTAAAAGATAAAATATTTTGATATCATGAAATACTATACATGCATTTTATGCATTTCTGAATTTTAAAACTTTTTTCTGTGTCATATGCTGGCCTTCGCATGTTGTATGAGGTATCTGCAAACCTCCCCCAAAAATTTCCATTTAATTTCTTATGCTGACTCACAGTATAGAAAAACTGCCATGGGGAAAGTTGTGATGTGGAAGGGATAACTGTGTCAGTCTAATGGTGAAATCAGAAACTAGATTATAAGGCACTGAAAAGTGACTGGTACATGAGAAAGTGAGGTGAATGTTATAGTTACAGCAGTATAGTTTATTTACATTTATTTATATAACAGTAATTTATATAGTAGTCATTATAGTTCATTTACATTTCAATAATGCATTTGATAAAAACATTCCATGGTTCAATACAAAAGGTGAGAGAGATATTGACTAAATTATACTAATACTAGAAGAATTTGGAATCAGATGAAAAACTTTTTTCTAAGAGTAGGTCTTAATGGTTCAATAGCAACTTGGATAGGTTAAGGAAGCAAAAAGGAGTATGATCTATGGCTCTTTCATGCTACAATCACTTGGATAAAAACATAGGTTTCATGCTTTATACATTTGTAGATGATAATGCCAATTAACATGTAGGAAAACAGTGCCAGGCTCCCAAAAGAACATAATAGTTACAGCTAGGTGGTACAGTGAATAGAATACTGGCCTTGGAGTCAGGAGGAGCTGAGTTCAAATGTGACCTCAGACACTTGACACTTAACTAGCTGTGTGACCTTGGGCAAGCCACTTAAACCCAATTGCCTTGCCTTCTCCCCTAAAATAAAATAAAAGAACATAGCAAAGTAAGATGTTGGGCCTGATTTCATAAGAAAAAAAAATCAGCATAAAAGTAAAATTTATACTTGATTTAAAAAAATCAATGTCACACACAAAATGGGGAAGTAATATCTGTGTAGGAGTTCCTTGGGAAAAGATTTAGAAGTTTTTAGTAGACTGAAAACCCTTAAATAGGACCAGTGTGATACTGAAGTTAAAAAAAATGGATGTGATAATAAATTTGATTTTTAAAGAAAGGAATAGTGTTCAGAAAGAGAGGAGATCATCAGGCTGTCTTCTGCTCTGTTCCAGCCATGTCTAGAGTGATATGTATAGTTTTAGCAGCAAGTTTGAGGAAGGGCATCAATAGGCTAGAGGGTATTTAGACTAGAATGTGGAAGGCTTCAAGATCCTGCTATAATAAGATCAATTGAAGGGATTGATATATTTAGCTGGCCAAAAAAAAGACTTAAGAGGAAGTAGGGACCCAATTGTTGTTTTTAAGCATTTGAAGGACTTTCTTGTATACAACAGGTTAGAACTTTAATGATCAACCCTCAAAAGGCAGAACCAGTAGGAAAAGGTGAAAGTTACAAGGAGGCGGATAGTAGCTAAATGCAAAACAGATAGGCAGGCAGGCAGGCAGGTAGGTAGGTAGGTAGATAGATAGACAGACAGACAGACAGGCAGGAAGGCAGGCAGGCAGGCCGGAAGGCAGATAGATAGATAGATAGATAGATAGATAGATAGATAGATAGATAGATAGATATAAAGGGTCAGTGTTCCATAATGTAAAGAATATTAGATTTGAACCCATGAGATCTAGGTTCAAAAGAAATCTTCAATCAAAGTTTATTGTAGAGCAATTGTTGTTCTGACCTAGATAGTAGCAGACGTCTGTGTGATTTTCTAAACTGTTTTCTCATCTACAAAACACGTACACTGGACGTGATAGTATACTAGGCACTATGAGGAATATAAAAATGAATAAAACATGAACTTAGTCCTCAAAGAGTAAATAAAAAAAATTCTTCCATCTAAAATAGTCTTGAAGAGACATTAGGTAATGAAGAAAGTTTGAGAATGCAGAAATGCAATAAAGATTTTTCATTTTTCTATTGTTTTGTGAATCAGGCTGCATTTATATTCTCCCTTCCTTCCTCCCTCCCTCCCTCCCTCCCTCCGCCCCTTTTTTCCTTTCTTCCTTCCTTCGTTCCTTCCTTCCTTTCTTCCTTCCTTCCTTCCTTCCTTCCTCCCTCTCTCTTCCTTACTTCTATTTTTTTTCTTTCTTTTTTATTTTATATTTCTCTTTCTTCTGTAGTTTTTAATGAGAGAAACCTCAAATATAGGTCACAGAATTTCCACAAACATTCAGATGCCACCATGGCTATGTGTATCTATAACATTATTCCCTTGTTCATAGGATCATAGAATATAACAGCTGGACAGCACCATATATATCCACTAGGTCATAGATTTAAAGATATGAGGACTAGAGATCTTTTTATCCAAATATTTCATTTCAAAGATTAGGAAACTAAGTTATCTGTCACTACTGATACATGGATTTAAATTTTATGAAGTACGAACTGTGAATGTGCTTGCTTATCTTTGCATAATTGTACTTGTATTTCTACTTGTGTGAACTTAAATATTATTTATCAAATTAAAAATACTTCATGGGCAAATTATTCCAGAACAATAAGCAAAAAATCTGCTTATTGACAAATTTTGTATTATTAAAAATAGAGAACAGATGTCATTTTTGAAAGACAATGTGCTATATAGTGGTGGAAATAACATTGGGTCCAGAATTCAAATGCTGTTGATAATACTTGATAGTTGTTTAGCTGTGGTCAAACTACTTATCTAAGCCTCAGTTACATCTTTACAATGAGCAGAGGAAATGGAAATGTAGTCTGTTATTACTATGTAAGTGTCAGCAATAATGATGATGATACGAGGAATATATTGTTTTTGTTTGTTTCTGGGGAAATAGGGCAAAGCCCATTAATGTTGTCATAGCTCCATCCAATATTTTTCAGTCTTCCCCTTGAGTTGAGCTGTAAGTCAGTAAGAGATATGGAAATTGAATAGAATCTCTTCATCCAAACAACGTGTAGTTCCTTTGTTAATGGAATCTTAATTATCTGAAAGGGATCTGACCAAGAAACCCAGGTTTATCCAGAAATTACAAGTAATTTGAGGCCATAGTTTAAATAAGAATTTTAGACTGTGAGACCTTGAACAGTAACAGGAAAAAACTGGGTTCCGAAGATATAATCAAAATGCCTAGTGGCTCCTCTAGATGGTTGGCTGAGTGCTGTAGGCTAAGGCCTGAACTCACACAGAAAGCATTAAATAGTCCTTGAGGATATATACTATAAAAGCTGTTCAATTTCTCCCACCATAGAAGAAAAGGATAAATAGTAGCTGAACAACATCAAAGAGCAGCTCAGCTGAAATGCCAGCAAAGAGCAGCACAACAGAGAGAACAGAGCAGCTCCAATTCATCAAAAAAAGCACCTTCTCTGATGACATCATGAGATGGTATCATAGCTCCACAGAGGAGCAAGTAGGAATGTTGGAGAGATAGTCGTTCTGGCCATAGATGTCTACGAACGTTCTTGAACTGTTTCCCCTCTCCCACTATTACTATTTTACCCTATAGGAAAGTACAACCAATGTCATATGTATGGGAGATCATTTCGTCACTCATTCTTTTACTCTGTTTAATATCTTTGCTTTGAACCAGCATTATCTCCTGCTTGTTTAATAAAGACGATCTGTGAGGGTTTGGGAGCTATGATTTTGAGTGGATGTTGAAACTCATTGAGCTCATACTTTAAACCTGGAGGGCAGTATTAGTCACAGAGCACAGCAGGGGAGCAGGGCACAACTACTCTAATTCTTATCATTGCTCTTTTTGTTACTCTTATTCTCGTGTTTTTGGTGGAATTCAAATAAAAATTATACTGAGACAGATCATTGTCCTATAATTATTTTGTATTTAATGTTCTTCAGACTATTGCAGGGTCAACAAAGTAACTAATTTTTATAACTGAATGAAAGCATTATGTTGTAAGCTTCTGTAGACTCAGAGAAAGCATCTTTGTGACTACACTGGTAATACACAGGATTATGGAGATGGTGGAAAGCTAATCCTGTTCCCATGTGTATTTTCTTTCCTCTGGTAAATCATTAAATTTTGAAAGTATTTCATTTCATGTAGTTTGATAGGTATGAATACTTAGCATAATGACATCCATTACAAGAACATTATTCTTAAATTTCTATGATCAGTATTGTGTCTAGGTAATTATGGGCAACAGTTTTATCCATGATAACATTCCAGTTAAAGTTTAATTATTGAATTCTCAAGGAAATTTTGGGTATGTTTGTGGAATGTGGATGTGTGTGCTTGTGCATGTGCGTGTTTATGTGTGTGTGTGTGTGCACACGCATGTATGCATGTGTGTGTGTGTGTGTGTGTGTGTGATAGAGAGCTACTGGCATATAATTTGCTACCTAATCTTACATTTCCAGGTTTTCATTAGGTGCCACGTTGTTGCAACACATAGCAACATGTTGCACAGGTTATTATCTGATTCTGGAATGTGATCATAAACAAAGCAAAACAGAGCTTTCTGTATATAAATACAAGATTTACTCACTTATTTGATGATTCTTTGTCAGCACATTTATAGTCAAGTTTATGGAAACACTGTTTATGGAAGACCTTTTTATTCCATTCTTTTTAAAAAGCCGTTTCATAGGTTTTGTCCAGATGAAAACCACTTTTGATTACATATAACAATTTGTGGTATATTGTCAGCTTTTAATATTATTCAGTGAAGTGATGGCTCATTGTTCTATAACTTTCTGTAAATCTTTAATATACTTATCATTGAAGAACAAATTTCTTCTGCTTTTTTAATAGGAAAATGTGAATTTTTCTATAGCTGCTTAAGAGAGAGGGACCAGTGTCTATCAGTATCATACAAGCTTTCGTTAAAATGTTTTTCAAATCTGTTTCCATTCATTTTAGTGTTCAAAAATGTAGGTTAAGTCTACTGTCATAAAATCTTAGTTGCTGCAGCTTGGAATTTGGGATGCCAGTAAGCCTTTTGACACCATAGCACAGACTTGTCTTTGATAGGTTTGTGCTCAATATGTCTTGCCTGGTGAAGACTGGATTTATTGCGTTTTCTATTGTTTTCTTTTGACGTTTGGATCAATTCATTAGAATATATATTTAAACTCTCAGGTATTAGAAATATACTAGCTATCCAAAATCTCACAATTTCTCAAAGTATCAATACCACTTATAATCCTGCCTGGAAAAAAAACAATGGAAAAAAAAGCATTGATCATACATTTCTCAATGCTGGACTCTGTAAGTCTCCACTAAATTTCTCCCTTCTATCTGTTGTGCTCTGTATTATAGCTCTTCTAGTAAAAACTGAAGTACTGATCATCCCTGGGTTTTCTGTTGTGGTCATATTATGAAGGTCTATTCCTCCTGTTCTGTCCCATCTTCTCAGCTGCACGTATCTCTTAGTCACCCTTTAAGGCTTTCAGGTTTAGTGCCTGCTGGTAGGATCGAATGATTGTTTTTGAATAAAGACATCATTATTTCATCACTATTGCTTAGCTGTTATGTACAACAGAATTCACCAAATGGGAATGTGTGTGTGTGTGTGTGTGTGTGTGTGTGTGTGTGTGTGTGTTTACAAAGACTAATCCTGGTTCTACTCAAGGAATAAGATAATAAAGACTTAGAGAGAAATGAATGATTTACCCAATAACACATAGAAGTTAATCGCAGAATCACAACTAAGATCCAAGAAATGCAGTGCTGTATAGGGTTTCTGATTCCCTTCTTTATCAGACTCCTTTTAATTTCACTGTTCATTTATACTTCCAAAATGGAAGCACACTGAAAGAGATAAAAAAAAAATCAACTAGTCAATTTTCAAACTTAAGGATCTGACCTGTGATTTCATTAGTATAAGTAACTGCTGCCAGTACAGGTAGTCACCTCATTTGCAGCTTATAGTATTAAGAGATATGTTGCCTAAAGCACTGAGAAATTATGCCACTTGCCCAGTGTCACACAAGTAACATTTTTCAGAAGTGAGAAATACTTTACTGAAAAATTTAGGCCACTGTCTAGGAGTTCCCTCTTCTTTTCTACTTGTCTTACTTCATCCAGATGCCTAATGTCACTATGTCCTCCACCACTTTTCAGAGATGATGTAGCCCTTCTCTTCACTAAGGTAAGTCCCTCTACATCAGTGGTTCTCAACCTTCCTAATGCCCCAACCCTTTAATACTTGTATGTGTGCGGACCTGCCTGGAGATGGATAGAGGAGCAGTGTCTCAGTTTCTAAGACCATTGGAAATATGTGTTTTCCGATGGTCTTAGGTGACCCTTGTGAAAGGGTCATTTGACCCCCAAAGGGGTTGCGACCCACAGGTTGAGAACCACAGCTCTACATGAAAAAGTGATCCCATTACATCCCATCTCCTTCAACAGATTGCTCCCCATCATTTATTCTCTCACCATCAATCTTTCCTTAATTACTGCCTGCATCTCTGCTGCTTGCAAACAAGCTTATGTCTTCCCCATCCTCAAAAACCCCTTACTTGATCTATCCATCCCCTTACCCCATATTTCTCCTCCCTTTTGTGGCTAAACTCCATGAGAAGGCCATCTACAATAGGGACCTCCATTTCTTTACCTCAAATTCTCTTTTTTCCCTTTGTCCAATATGGTTTTAGATTGAAGTCATTCAACCAAAACTGTTCTCTCTAAATTTGCTGTTGTTGTTCAGTTGTTTCAGTTATGTCTGGCTCTTTACAAGCCCATGTGGGGTTTTCTTGGCAAAGATACTGAAGTGGTTTGCCATTTCCTTCTCCAGTCCATTTTATAGATGAGAAAATAGAGGCAAACAGGGTTAAGTTACTTCCCCAGGCTAATACAGCTAATGTCTATGGCCAGATTTGAACTCAGGAAGAAGAGTCTTCCTGACTCCAGGCCTGACTTTCTATCTACGGTATCACCTAATTGCCAAGTATAATGGTCTTTTCTCACTCCTAATTCTTCCTGACCTCTCTGCAGCCTTTAGTTCTGTTGATCACCCTCTTCTTGTTTTTCTCTTCTCTCTAAATTCTTGTGACAGTACTCTCTCACGGTTTTCTTCTTGCCAAAGAGAATGCTCCTTTAAAATGTTCTCTGCTGGATCCTATCCAGGTCATTCCTGCTAACTGTGTGTGTCCTGAAGGGCTCTGTCCTGGGCATTCTTCTTTTCTTTCTATACTATTTCATTGGTGTTATTATCAGCTCCCATGGATTCTATTATCATTACTATGCAAATTATTCTCAAATCTATTTATCCAATCTTATACTCTCTGAAACCTCCAGTATCCCATCTCCAGTTGCCTACTGGACATCTCAAACTTCATGTCTCATTGACATCTTAAACTCAATTGGTTCAGAAATAAACTGATTTTCCTTCTTCCAATCCTCTTCCTAACTTCATTATTACTGTTGAGGGCATCAACGTCCTCTTAGACACTTGGGCTTGAAATCTAGATGTTGTTCTCAACTCTTTTACTGTCTATAACAGCCACCCCTTACCCCCCCCCCCCCACACCCCAATCCAAACTGTTGCCTAACTCTGTTGATTTTATCTTCATACCATCTCTCACACATTCTCCTCTCCTTTTACACTGCTACTACTGGTTCAAGTCTTTATCACCTCATGCTTAGAGTATTGCAATAGCCTGCTGGTTGGTCTTCCCACCACAAGCCTCTCCCCATTCCTCTTCTCCATTCAGCTGACACAGTGATATTCCTAAAGTGCAAGTCTGACCATGTCAACCCCTACCCCCCCCACACTCAATGTAATCCTGCAGTTTCCAATCACCTCCAGAAAAAAAAATATAAATTCTCTAACTTTCAAAACTCTTCATAATCTGTCTGTCCCACCTATCCATTCTTCTTATATCTTATAACCCCACCCCACAGCTCTCCAGTGGCACAAATTTCCTTGCTTTTCTTCAAACAAGATATTCCATCACCCTAGGTGGCATCATTGTTTACTGAGTGTTCACTGTGTCTAGGATGCTCTCCCTTCTAATTTCTGCCTCCTGGCTTTCCTGGCTTCCTTCAAGACCAGGCTAACATCCCACTTTTTCATGAAATCTTTTCGGATCCATCTAAATTATAAACCTTTTCCTCTGCTGATTAACTTTCATTTATCCTGTATATAGTTTGTTCATAGTTGTTTGCATGGTATCTCTTCCATTAGACTCTGAGTTCCTTGAGAATGGAGAGTATCTTTTACTTTTATTTTTGTTCCCCCAGGGCTGAAATGTGCAACACCTGGCACGTGGTAGGAAGTTAATAAAGTTTTATTGACTGACGTACTGGCTGCCCGATTTTCTTAGCTCTAAGACCAGCTTTCTATGCTGTCCTTCCATCAAAGCTATTGAAAAAAAGTGATTAATTGGAAATATTTAGAGATCTACAGATTTCACTTATCCATATGTTGGCCGTGCCTTCCATAGACTTAGAACAAGTTCTAGAATTGATTGGAAGGTTGATAACTATGGCTACCAAAACAATACAATTCAATTTCATTGTCCATTTTCCATTACCAGTTCATATATTATGGTCCCATTGAACTCTCCTCTTTTGAAGCAGAGAACGTAATCTTTTGTTCTTCTTATCTTATTATAAAGATGAATTATGTATTTATGGCCCTGATCCTGGAATAAGTAAGTTTCTTTCTGGAAGCAACCTTCCTTTTGGAGATGTACTGATGTTGAGGTTACCAGGGTACTACTATGGATCACTGTGGATGATAGAATTTATTTGTGTTGGAAAAAAAAATTAGATCAAAAAAGAAATTTGAATAGGGATTAATTTAATGAATATAGAATCAGACTCAAACTGCTATTAATCTAGTTTCATAGTACTATGTTGTACCCTAAAAAAACTGATTTGAATGAAAGATCAACAGCTCCTCACTTAGTTTCCCCTTTCCTGTTTTGAGGAAAAGCTATTATTAAAAATATTTTTCCCACAATCCGTTTCAGTGTACTAGGAGCGTATGACACCATAACATCCAATATCCCTAATAGCTACTTCTTTCTTTAGCTAGGCTGCTCATTGGAAAGAACACTGGTCCTTGGTCTTAGGAAGAGCTGAATTCAGTTCTGGTCTCAGACACTTACTAGCTGTATAACCCTGCTCGAGTCACTTAAACTCTCAGATTCTTCAACTATAACCTTAGGGATAATAAAAGTACCTATCTCACCATATTGTTGTGAAGATCAAGTAAAAAGATTTTGATAGTATTTAGCATGCTGCCTAGCACATAGTAGGTGCTATATAAATGCTTATTCCCTTCCTCTCCCTTTCTTTTCCTTCTTCCCCCTCCTGGGAGGCAGGAAAGGAAGAAACATGGGTTCATGTATGTTAAATCAGTCAGTATACAAAGAAATTTTGATTTTCTTTGGAACTTTCTATATTTTACCTTTTATAAATCATGGTGAATAATTCTTCCTTAGGTGACTAATGTTAGCATCTACATTTAGAAGAGAGCCAGAAGCTGGTGTGGCTTATTTGTAATACCAACCCCAACGGCATGAGTTTTAAAAGATGGAATAGGGGTGATTGCTGCTGATAAAATTATGTTGCTTTCAGGAGGATTTGGTTGATTGCCATATGAGAATCAGGTGGAGATAAATCTCTGGGGCTCTGGGAATTTGCCTTTCTGGGAAGTGTACTTGATGTCAGTGTAACTTCTCCAAACCTTTGTTAAGGTCCATTCCAACCAGCAAGGTTATATTCCTCTTCCTTTGTGCTCTATACCTGTGCTTGGTACTTTCTCTGATGATAGAGGGTCAGTTTCCTTGGTCAGGATAATCTGTCATGAGAAAGTCTTTCTGAGGACAACCCCAACTACACTTCTGATATAGCAGAGCTTTTCTGAGACCCTGCCTGTCACACCAAGACATGGGTGAACTCAGACAATAAATATAATCACCTGTCTGTGTATTTTTAAAAGTACTTTCCATCTACCATCCATGAGATTCTTCAAAATGGTTATAAATAGTTTTTCTACATGTTTCAAATCTAGGGATAAAATAAGATTTGAAAATAAGAGAAAAAAGGATAAAATGGAAGAGTTGTAGAGAATTAAAGAAGGCATGTCTTGCTACCCAACTCCCTCTTTACACACTTCATTTTGATCTCTTTGTAAGGGACCCATTTTTTCCACAACCAGTTTCAAGTCCATTCTGTTGATCTGCTTCCTGTTCAGTCTCTCTTACTGGATTATTATCTATTACACATCTCCTAATTGTGGCTATACCGTGGACTCTACATTCTCTCACTTGCTGAGATAATAGCTCCCAGGGGTTAAGTTTTTTTTCTTAATTAATTTATTTTTAGTTTTCAACATTCATTTCCACAAAATTTTGAGTTACAAATTTTGTCCCTGTCTTTCCCCTACCCCCACTTTAAGATAGCAAGCCTACTGAATATCCCTTCCCCCAATCTGTTCTCTCTTATATTCTCCCCCATCTCCCCTCTTACTTTCTAGTTGGGCAAGATGGATTTCTATACCCCAGTGCCTATATATCTTATTTCCCAGTTGCATGTAAAAAAAAACCACATAACTTTTTTTTTTAACATTTGTTTTTAAAGCTTTGATTTCCAGATTCTTTCCCTTCTTCCTTACTCACCAACCCTGACTGGGAAGACAAGCAATTCAATATAGGTTGTACATGTGTAGTTACACAAAACATTTCCATAGTAGTTATATTATGAAAGACTAAATATATTTCTCTCCATCCTATCCTGTGCCTCACTTATTCTATTTTCTCCTTTGATCCTGTCCCTTTTCTAAAGTGTTTGCTTCTAATCACCCTCTCTACCAATCTGCCCTCCCTTCTATCATGCTCCCTTTTATCCCCTTCTCCCCTACTTTCCTGTAGGGTAAGATATCCAATTGAGTTGTGTATGTATTCCCTCCTTAAGCCAAATTCAATGAGAGTAAGGTTGACCCATTCCCTTTCACCTTCCTGCTCTTCCCCTCCATTGTAACAGTTTTCTCTTGCTTCTTATGTGAGATAATTTGCCCTATTGTACTCTCTCTTTCTCCTCCCAATATATTCCTCTCTCACTTTTTAATTTTATTTTTTTAGATATCATCCCTTCCTATTCACCTTATCCCATGCCCTCTGTCTATGTATACATGTACAAAGATACACACACACTCACACATATATTTATG
>CM053580.1:339255319-339323340 GCA_028627135.1 Pseudochirops cupreus
GGTTCAACTTTAATAAGTTCCTTATGATTTATTTTTCCTGTTTACCTTCTCATGCTTCCCTTGCTTCCTGTATTTAAAAGTCACATTTTCTGTTTAGCTCTGTTTTTTTTTTCCATCGAGAATGCTTGAAGTCCTCTAGTTCATTGAATGACCATATTTTCCCCTGAAATGTTATACTCAGTTTTGCTGGGTAGGTGATTCTTTGTTTTAATCCTAGCTCCTTTGACCTCTGGGATATCATATTCCAAGCCCTTCAATCCCTTAGTGTAGAAGTGGCTAGATCTTGCATTATCCTGATTGTGTTTCCACAATACTCAAATTGTTTCTTCCTGACTGCTTATAATATTTTCTCCTTGAGCTGAGAACTCTGGAATTTGGCTAAAATATTCTTTGGAATTCTCTTTTTGGGGTCTTTTTCAAGAGGTTATCAGTGAATTCTTTCAATTTGTATTATGCCCCCTGCTTCTAGAATATCAGGGCAATTTTGCTTGAGAATTTCTTGAAGGATGATTTCGAGGCTCCTTTTTTGGTCATGGCTTTCTGGTAGTCCTATAATTTTTAAATGATCTCTCCCAGATCTATTTTCCAGGTCAGTGGTTTTTCCAATGACATATTTCACATTGCCTTCTATTCTTTTATTTGTTTGGATCTATTTTATAGTATCTTGATTTCTCATAAAGTCATTCACTTCCATTTGCTCCAATCTAATTTTGAAGTAAATATTTTCTTCAGTGAGTTTTTGGAATTCCTTTTCCATCTGGCCAATTCAACTTTTTAAGGCATTCTTCTCCCTTTGGCTTTTTGGGCCTATTTTGCCATTTGAGTTAGTCCATTTTTTAAGTTTCAGTCAGGCTGTTGATTCACTTTTCATGATTTTCTTGCATTATTCTCATTTCTCTTCCCAATTTTTCCTCCACTTCTCTTATTTGATTTTCAAACTCCTTCTTGAGCTCCTCCATGGCCTGTGACCAATTCATATTTTTCTTAGAAGCTTTGATACTAGAGTTTTGATTTGGTTGTCTTCTTCTGGTTCCATGTTTTGATCTTCTTTGTCCCCCCAAAAAACATTCTATAGTCTGATTGCATTTCCTTTGTCTGTTCATCTTGCCAGCCAATTACTTGACTTTTGAGCTCTTTGCCATGGTAGAACTCTGCTTCCAGAGTGGAGAATGATATGTCCCAGATTTATGGGGTTTGTGCAGCTGCAGCCAGAGCTTTGAGCAGGGTACCCTCTCTACAGCCACCACAAACTCTGGCACACTGGCATTCCTTACCCCAGGACTACTACCCAAGAATGGTTGCTTGGACTCCCTATGATCTGTAGGCCAGGAGCTCTGGAGGCAGCCACACTGTACTGCTACATGCTTCTTATCCTGGGGTCAGGGGCTGGACCAAGATCTCCTCTCACCCTGGATCAACAGGGTTCCCCACTGACCTTTTACTTTGTTGGCATTTATGGGTTGAGAATTCTAGAAACCAGCACAGGGTCTGGTGATTCACTCTCCTGAAGTCTTCTCTGGAGGGTCTGTGCCACTGGTCAAGATTCCCCAGGTCTGGGTCCATGGCTCACCTGGTACTGTGCTCAACTTCCAGCATGGTGTGATATACCCTTCCTGTTAGCCTGCCAGGCTGTCTTCAGTGGGAGATTTGTTTTTCTCTGTCAATTTGTGGGTTCCAGTAGCTTTAAAATTTGTTTAGAGTCATTTTTATAGGTATTGGAGATGGTTGGAGTGGAGCTGAAGCAAATTCCTGCTTTTATTCTGCCATTTTGGCTCTGCCCCCTTAGGGGTTCAGTTTTCATTTGAATGCATATGACTCCCAGAAGCCTCATGTCTCTCCTGACCTCCATTCTCATATCATCAACTGTTTACTGGATATTTCAAATTTGATGTCCTATAGACATCTCGCAGTCAAAATGTATAAAAACAGAGCTAATTTCTTATTTTCCCTATTATTTTATATGTGACCTCTTACATCTACCAGATTCACAAACAAGTATCATATTCACTTTCTCACTGTCTCAATTCATATATACAATCAGTTGTCAAATTTCATCTCTTTTACCTCATCAATATCTTTGTCTTTTTATTTCCACTCTTTACAACTGTTACTGATGCTTACTCCCTCTTCAAAAAAATTATTTTAATTGACTTTAATCTATTGTTATCTTTTGTATTTGAATACCATTAAAAAAGAAAGAAAAAAATTTCCTTATAATGAATATGCAGAGTCAAGTAAAACAAATTTCCTCATTAGTCTTTAAAAAAATATATGTCTCATTCAGTAGTATGAATATATCACATTTCTTCCCTGAATAGCCCCATTAATGGTCTTTCTGTCTCAGCCCTCTCCTCTCAGTCTTTCATGTAGTCACCTAAATGATTTTTCTAAGGCACAAGTTTGACCATATCACCATGACCTCACATCAATAAATGTGACTAAACTCGAATAGAAACACTGATGTTTGGCATTTGAAGTTCTTCATGACCTCTCCAGCCTTACTACACATTAGGTCTCTCCATACTCTCTATGGTCCAGCCAAGATGTCTTGCTTTTATCCACATGACATTTCATCTTTTGTCTTTATGCATTTGCACCGACTGCTCCCTATTCGTGGGGTGTATCTTGCTTTGTCTCCACATTTAGACTCTCTAGATGCCATCAAGATGCACTTTAATTGCTACTTTCATCAAGAGATATGTCCTGCTCCCCTCAGCTGCTAAGGCCTCATACCACCCAACTATGAGATTTACCTTACTTTGTATATATGTTTTGTGTGTATATAGATACATACATGCATACGTATGTGTGTGTGTGTGTGTGTGTGTGTGTGTGTATTTGAGAGAGAAAGATTTCCCTAATTAAGATGCGTTACCTAGTACCTAGCCTAGCCTAGTCTGGCACATAGATGGTGCTTAGTAAATGCTCCTATAAATAGATCTGTGTGAATAAGGTAAGGGCAAAAGTCAGAAATACCCTTTTCATCTCCCTTCTAACAAAGTATATTTCAACATCAGACTTGTAGTGGTAACATCTCTCTTTTTTGCATAAAAGAAGGGAAAAAAATGCTAATGACAAAATTCCCAAATAGGTAAGTGGGAAGTTGCAACCCTGAGAAGCTAACAGAGGATTTATTTGAGAGCGTATGCACCACTGCATGTATCCACTGGGGATTCTGCAAATATTAATGATGTTAGAAGGGAAATTACAGAGCTAAAGGAAATGTTATGATTTCTAAGAAGTTAAACTGTATGACGCATAGGTTATCAGGTCCAGGGATAGTATTTGTAGTGACCTGGTTAACTTTAGCTTTCTCTTTAAGAACATTGTACATAATTTTTCATTTTATGTCAAAGAATACAAGTAGAAGTAGAACGGATGGAAACAATAGTCCTTGAAGTGCAGACAGAATGGGATTTATTAGATTTCTCATCAGATATAAATGGGAAGGGAGATGATTGTAAGAAGACTAAAGAAATGTTTAACTGGTAGAGATCAGGCTGAGATAACCAGTGTAAAACCAAATCACTGACATACAAATATATTGCTATAGTATAGTATGGAACAATAGAGAATATCTCCCTAACCACAAATTGGAATTTGGACTGAGCATGACAATGGTAGTATATTATAATACTATTTTAAGGAGGGTAAAAAGTGATAGAATGGAATATTTGTGACTGATTGAGTGAACATGAGTGAATTAGAAATTGTCCCTACCAGTGTCATGGACATGAGAAAAGTATGGGGTATGCCAACTATTGAATATGAGTTTTGGTGATAAAAGAAAAATTTAAACTTGAGCTATATATGTTCAACAAAATTATTGCTCATAGTTTTTAATTGGGCCTATTTGAGCTAGATAAAATTCGTAAATAAAGCTAGGTTTCTTTAGTTATTTTGGCACCCTGGAAGCCTAATGTGATGCAAAGGAATACTACATACATACATACATACATACATACATACATACATACATACATATATATATATGTATATATAATATGATGCAAAAGAATAATAGGACTAGTGAAATCAGGTCTATTGTATAGTTTTCTTCTTTAAGAGAACCAAAGTTTACAACAATAAGACCTAGCTATTCTTGTCAATGAATCACACTAAATTGTCATTCACACTATTTAATTTTGCATACTTTCTCCATCTTCAAGGAAACAAACAATAAAAATGAAACATTGCAGTAAGGCAGATCAGTGAGAGGGGGAATGAAGCATATTTTCTTCCAGTTTAAAAAAAAACTGTCAAATTGCAATATGTGAAGATTTCAAGATTTGTTATAAAGGACAGTATTAGTCTTTGCAATATTCGTTTGAACATTTTTATTGTAAATAACACCTTTTATTCCTGACTTGGACTAGGAATAGATTTGAAAGCTTAACATTTTTAACTTGGTCCAAAAAGGAATCAAACATAAACATTTTATAATGAAAATAGATACCAAACTTAGAGATAAATTATTGCCTATGGAATGGCAAGGTCTGATATAATTTGGTGGTGTTGTTTTTTCCCAAATAAACATACTCAGGTTTTACTGTAATCATAGGATGTTATACTCTTTCATACATCTTCCTTTGTTTCAATCTCTAATTAGAACCAACCCAGAGATTTTTGTACTTAGGACTAGAGGCAGGAAGATTGCCTTCGGTAGGGGAGGTAAGGAGAAGGAAGAAAGACAGAGAGAAGCCTGCAATACTGCATCGATGGGTATAGGGATGAATTCATTCCTGTGGATAATCTGATAATTTCCATTCCAATACTTTATATATATATATTGTATTTTATATAATTGCATTTATTATTATTATTATTATCATAGATTATGATAATGATTTTATATTCCTTCTTGATACTGGCACTCTGCTAGATTCTAGTGATAAAAAGAAAATACATTTTATTTCAAGGAAATTATTATATTTGGGAGAGAAGTGTACAACATATAAAACATTACTTCCATACACATCCCTTCCTAGTCAACTATAAACATAATCATGTGAAAGGGGAGAGAATGCTAACAGCTAGAGAGATTAAGAAAGACTTTATATGCAGATGTCACATAACACAAATCTTAAAAGAAGCTAGGGATTCTGAGAAATAAAGGTGAGACAGGACCGCATTCCAGGTATGACAGGGAAAAGCAATGATGGATTCAGAGAACAGCAAATAGATCATGTTGACTGGAATATCAAATGCACAGAAGTGTATTGTGATCAAAGCTAGATTGGGAAAGGCTTTACACACTAAGCTGAATTTTTATCTTAGATACTATAGAGTCACTGATGTCAGATTTGTACATTAGGAATATGATTTGGGCAGCCGTGTGCACGATAGATTGGAAAAGGAGGGCTTGGGGAAATGGAGGCTGAATTAAAATGCTACTAAAATAGACTGGGCAGGGAGTCGTGAAGGACTGAACAAGGTCGAGAGCTGGCCTCTATTCCCAGTCACTCATTCACCAAGTTTATCTATTGTTCTCTTCCTCTTCCCAGGCCTCTAAACCAATTTATTGCTTTCTAAATTCTTCTTGACAAGGAACAAAAAAAGATCCTTTTGCCTTTACATGGTTGTGACTCTAACTATAGCATATTGAACATACTAGTAGAGTTCTTCATAGAATGAAGAAAGGGAAGAGGAAGACATGCTGCTTAAACTGTATAGATAAGTAAGGAGCTGAGAAATGCTCAGGTCACCCTTCCTAACAGCATGTCAAAGAAAATGTATTACTAAGCACAGTTCCCGTTTTGAATAATCACGTCTGATCTTTTCCTTCTGTTCTAGTTTTGCTAAGTCTTGTGTATGAGATCAAACCAAGCAGATGCTGCATACGATTTCAATATTTTATCAAGTTATTTATAAAGAAGTGCAAAGAATGATTAATTCAATAGGGAAATGGGGTGATCACGCAATTTCCCAAGAAGTATAGAAGCAGGAGAGTCTTAGATCTTTGGGTAGTTTAGGACAGTTTCTCTGGGCAGTACTAACAAGGTATTTAACATTCAGAAACAGCCATTCACTTCTTATTGATTCAAGTTATATTCTTCTGAGAGCCAAAAACTTCTTAGGGAAGGAATTAATCATTTCAGAGGAATGATATTGTTTGCTTCTGAATATAAGAACTTTCTCAGATTCTACAACCTTACTATCTCCCTCCCACTCCCTTTGAGATGTTTCAATACATTGAGGGCGAATTCCCAGATAACTACTTGTTGTTTGAGCAACCTGATACTGAATTTATACTATTTAATTTTTCACACTCTCTCTTCAAATCAACAAACAGTAATGGGAAAAAAGTATTATTGCTTGGAAATAATTGTCCCCAGTACATATGATTGAATCTCTATAGAAAGTCCAAGCACATTCTTTGTCATTGGTTTAAGAAACTGAGCATCTCTCTCAAGATGATACCATATTTACCAGAGAGCTAATCTGTCCTCCCATGTGGTATGGTCCCTTAATAGAACTTGAGATCTTCAAATTCAAATAACAGTTTGCTGCTAAGCATCTCTCTCTCTACTCCTATCATTTTATAGCATTTTGGCTTTTATAGGCAAATCCTACACACAGGTACATATAGTACACATATAACATAATATAATGGATAGGGCAGTGAACTCAGAGTCAAGAAAATCTGGATTAAATCCCACCTCAGGCATTTAGTAGTTGTATGACACTTGACAATTCACTTAAAATCTCTGAATCATAATTTCCTTATTTATAAAATGAGAAGGTTGGACTCAATGGCCTCTATGAATCTTTGAAGCTTTAAATCTATAATCCTATGGCCCTATATAGCAGGGGGCTCATGCAATGCGACTTGAGGTTTACTGAAAGACTATCTTAAAAATAGCTTTCTTATATGTCTTCCATAGTGCTATGCTGCTAGCCTTTGTGGCCAGAAGGATCTTGCCATTAGAATCACTGACTGGTCATGTAATAAAGATAGGGAACACTGCTTGTGTTTAATAATAAAGTGAACCAGTTGCCAAGGCAAAGTAAGCAGTCATTTCAGGAGAAGGAGCCAACAGCCAAAGAGGGGCAGAGCATGGGCACTGGGCTTGGAGTGATTAAGAATTGAAGAAATAATTTTGCCAAGGACCAGTCAACATATAATTCTAAGTTTCCCATATAGGAATATAAATATAAATAAACAAATAAAAATAAATATTTTTCCATATAAGTAACATGAGTCACTTCTAAGCTTACAGTATAAGCAAATGGAGTAGAATGGAAGATCTTTGATTGAAGCAAAAGGCATCCCTGCTTAGGCTGCAATCTAATCCTCACTTTACATAGACAGGAAGGAGGAAAAGGCACACCCCTCTTTACTCCTTGTTCTCATTCTTCCTTTCCACCCTTCCTTGCTCCATCTCTCAAATTCCTTCTCTTCCTTTTATTCCTCCTCTTCTTCTACATCTTTCTTCCTTTCTTATTCTCTCTTCTATCCTTTTTCCTCCTCTCTCTCCCTCCTCCTTCATCTATCTTTTGCCCAATTGTCTTTCTTTTACTTCATCCTTTCCATTTCAATCTCTCTTCTTCACAATATAGGATATGTTCTTGCTAAGTACATAGCAAACTTGAAAAAAATAATAGAAGATCAAATACAGTATTGGCCCTATCACTAGTGGTTAGATTTTTAAATGTTTTTGAAGAAAGGCTATTTTTGAGAAAGTCTTTAAGCAAATAAAAAATATATTATCAGGAAAATTTGGATAATGGCTACACTAGAATAAAGTATAAGACTTTATATTTAGCACAACTGATTATGACCTAGACCTTTGAGGTCATGTCAATGCCTCATTTTATAAATAAGAAAAGTGAAACTCATAGATGTTAAGTAACTTGTCTCAAAGACATACAAATAATGAAATGCAGAGCAAGCATCCAAACGCTTGTCTTCTGATTTCAAATACAATTTCCATGCCTCTTTAATACTGCCTCCATATTATCTCTCCAATCTGACTCCTTTCTATTCACATGATCATCACCTTTTTTCTTTCTTTTTTAAAAATTGATTTGTTTATTCACTTTTAGTTTACAAAATTCAGTTCCACAATCCTTTGAGTTTCAAATTTTCTTCCCTCCCTCTCCTCCCCACCCATGGTGGCATGCAATCAAGTATAGGATCTGCAAATACTTTCACACTGGACATTAGTCTGGTTGTATAGAAAGGTTGTAACCAACGGAGTGAAAAATGGGAAAGAAGAAACAAAACCAAACATGGCAAAGAATGATAGCATGTAGATTGCTTCAGTCTCCATTTACTTTCTGTTCTTTCTAGATCTTTCTCTGAATGTAGACATCTCCTTCCATCCTGAGTCTTGTAGAGTTGTCTTATAACTGTACGTTGCTGAGAAGAGTCCAGTTTATCAAAATTGGTTGTCATACATACAATGTGTCTGTGATTGTGCACAAATTTTTCCTGGTTCTGCTCTTCTCACTTAGCATCAGTTTGTATAAGCCTCTCCAGGTAAATATGAAGTCCATCTCCTTCCCATTTCTTATAGCACAATAGTATTCCATTATATTCATATACCACAACTTGTTTAGCCATTCCCCAATTGATGGGCATCCCCTTAGTTTCCAGTTTTTTGCCACCACAAAGAGAGCTGCAATAAACATTCATCACTTTTTTCTAATCCTCATTACTCTTTGCCTAAAGTATTTCACAAATACTATTTGGACTCTCCTTCTACTCTCCTTTACCTTCTATCTTCCATTCACCTACTTCATGCAGAAATATCTGTGGTTCCTAATTTCCTTTAGGATAAATTTTTTTTTTAAAAAAAGCTCTTTAACACACTCAATCAACTGGCTGAATCCATTCTCTCTTTTCAGATATTTCATATTATTCCCAGGTTTTACTCTGTGTTCAAGCCAAATCAATCATCTGCTACTCCTCAAACTCACTACTTTATAACATGCTTCTGAATTTTTTTTATAAGTTACACCATGAGTCTAGAATATGCATCCTTCTTCCATCTCTTACCTTCCCCTCTTAGACTACTCCCCTTTTTTCAAGTATCAACTCAGATACCATCTTTCACATAAAAATTGTCCTGGTCCCTGTAGAGGTCATGTTGAGGAAACACTTATTGAAAAGTTGAATGGTCCTCAAACACCCTTATTTTTCCATTTCTCTTAAAGTCAGTAACCCAGAATTTGTGTCAATATTTTAAAAAAGTAGTGCTTTTGCATGGCTTTAAAAGGAGGGGAAAATACAGAAATATAAAGTGAGAAAGGATATCGTCAGCACTCAGAAAGTTTTCTTTACAATCTAGCTATTTTGGGTGCCTTAATCAATAACTGTCACTCACCTAGTCATGAATAATAGCACCAGTCATTACAACATAATGGGAGGGGAAAGGGTAGGTGTTGGGGCAGAACATTTGCTTTAAATTTAGGTAGTCTATAAGGGTAATGCATTTGAAACATTTTAATTTTCCATCTTATCATAATATAAAATTGAAAATAAATCATTTACTTCCAAATGTATAAATAAATCTTCAGTAGCTTTTCCAATATTGTTAAAAATATCCTGTGATGTAAATATTCAGGTTTTTCATATAATATAACAGATCAAAAGAATATATTAGCATTAGAGATTCAGATATTTGTGTGAAAAATCAGATTGATTCAGAATGATTGGCAATAATTCTTACCATTCTCTCATTCATGAATTTTGGCATTTATTTTATATGCATTAAAACCCTATATATTGGCATGGAAGAATCCCAGAAACCTCACCCAAATCTAATGCCAAAAATCTTTTAGCCAAATAAAAATAGCATTGCCACATCATGGATACTTGACTCCATTTCTCATTTTTTTGTAGGGTTAGGAGATGTGCCTATGTTTTCGTTGGAATAGGTGACTTCCCAGATGAGGAAGTTCCTTCTACTAATATAGACTGGCAATTTTCCTACAATTTATAATATTGCATAATAGTCTAGAGTGATATGAGGTTAAATGATTTTTCCAAGTTCACACAGGAAATCTGTCTCAGAGGTAGAACTTAAAGCCAGATCTTTCAGGCTTCAAAGCCAGCAGTCTTCCTACCACATACACCTTGGATTTAGCTTAATTTTACCCAAGACATTTGGTCATCTAATTTTCTATTTACCCTCAAGGGATCATCAGGGTGGTAGATGAGCAACACAGACTAGAGAAAACAGGAGAATAGGACTGAGCATAGAGGGTAGGTATCAGAAGCACATACTAATAGTGAGTTGTAAGTGGAGAACAAAAGCATCCTCAGGAGAGGTGATGAAATAATATCTGTCCACTCTTTAGAGAAACACATTTTTCATATAGTATTCAATATGCATAATAACCAAAACAGTCTGGAATAGCATAATAGTCTGGGTTCTTTAGCAGAGCAACAAAAAGCCCAATACATTTCAACTGGTCCCGAGGGCACCACTTTATTGTAGCACAACACCATAACTGAAGTCCAACACAGTAACCCTGAATCATTAAAAAACTCATGTTTAATTCATCATTCTCTAGTTTCAAAGGCAGTTTATATAATGTATGCATGTGTGCATATACATGTATAGAGATATATAGTTAGGTCTGTCTATATATGTCATTTTTTGTTTACAAAGCATATATAGGCACCTAATAAATGTTGTTGATCATAACAACTCTGAAGTTTTCAATCAAAATAGTTAAAGTAAAATTTCATTGCTGAAAGAATGAAATTTCATTTATCTAGTAACATGAAACCAAATGATTAACTATATTGAAATTCTTCATGGTTTTGCCTATCATTACTCTGATATCTAGTGACCTTAATAATGGATAAATATTGTAAAGACTTTAAAATAAAGTCTGCAATACTTACTATAATTTTATTAGTCTTAAATTCCAGAGTTTCACCTTTACAGTGATGAGTCAGAAATTTTACTACAGCAACATTTAGAAATTAGTAAATTGTCACACAGTAGTAAATTCAACTGTTTGAATTCTTCTTTCTATACTCTTTTTGTTGACAATGCTTCTTATTCTGTGGCTTCAATGAACACTTCTATTCAAATTATAATTATATTTGTCTGTGACTCTAACTCCAAATACTTCCTTGAGGTATAGTCCTGTAGAATCACATGGATATAGTCCTTCATATGCCTTTTAATATTCTACTGATGCATCAAACTCATTATGTCATTCTTGAAATCAAAAGTTTATCTCCCCATTATACTTGACCTTCCTCTCAGAATCTCTGTTTCTATTGATGATTTGGCCATTCTCACTTATGTAGGTTTGAAACATCATAGCCATTCTTGATTTTTTTTTGTCATTTTTTTTCATACTGCCAAGTCCATCTGGTGCTATATGGCTTCTCTGACATATTTCTTCATTTCCTCTGCCACTGACTCTAATCATGGTTTTCCTGATTAATTTCCCTCAAGCAAGGGTGTTGTTGTTGTTCAGTTGTTTCATAGTCTTCAGGTTTTCTTGGTAAAGATACTGGAGTGGTTTGTCATTTCCTTCTCCAACTCATTTCACATATGAGGAAAGTGAGACAAATTGGGTGGGGGGTGGGTTAAGTGACTTGCCCAGGGTCATATAACTAATAAGTAAGCTAGATTTGAACTCAAGTCTACCTGACTCCAGACCTGGCCCTCTATCCACTGTACTATCTTGGTGCCCAAACAAGCGTCCCTGTCTCTTATTCCTTCCTGCTATAATCTATCCTTTACTTTATTGCCAATGAATGCTTTCTGATTCACCATTTATCATATCACTTCTCTCCTCAAAAATCTTCAGGATCTTCCTTTTGCCTATGACTTTAGACCCTTGGAGGATCTGTAAGGAGTTCCTGAATCCATAGATAAATAAACAAACAAATGAATGAATAAATAAATAAAATAAGTAAATTGACACACTTTGTTAAGACTCAATAAATGATCAAATATAGGTAGAGGAACTGCAATTAATAGGATTCAAATTAATTCCAAAATGGCACTGAATTTGTAGTATTTTGGTCTTGTATTTTCTCAATTATTTTATGCTACTAGTGTGATTATTAAAATAAATTGTCAGTCAGTGAAAAAATAAGGAACTCATACCTGAAAAGATTTTGGATCACTTTCCTATAGAACAAAACACATCACATTTAATTGATGCTCTCCTCTTATTGCTTGGTTCTACTCCATGTGGTATTCAACCTGAATATGACATAAGGAAAAAAGTGCTGGCCTTAGCGTTTGGGAAACCTGGGTTCAAATCCTGCCTCAGCTGTGTATCCATGATCAAGTCACATTTCAGAGCCTTATTTCCTCTTCTGTAATATAGTGATCATACTTGTGCTAGCTACCTCTTAGTACTGTTAGGCAGAAAATACTCTGTAAACCTCTAATTGTGAGTCATTACTATATTATAACTTTCTCTCATCCTTATCTTGCCCTCTCCCATCTCTATCCCTTTGCTTACTTACTCTACCAATGCCTGAAGTGGTTTCACTCACTCTGAACCACTTTCTACCCTGAAACACATATGTTAAATACTCTAATATTCTCCCTCTCTTTAAGAACCCAAGTCAGGTGCTACCTTCTTCATGTGGAATTTTCTGATCCCTTCTCCTTCCTTCCTAATTTTTCAAATAGCATTTTTTTCTGAACATTTCCTTTCTCCCTCATGTTATGTTATATAGTTGGGGGCATAAGGAGACGGTAGTATTCTACTAAGCATGTTTCACGTTAGGCCTATATCTTGGCTCCTATGCCAGAGCATGTGCTTGAATAATTGGTTCTATCTATACATATCCACTTTAGTTTATAGTATTAGAGTTGCCTGGGTAAACTAAAACAACTAAAACAAATTAAGCATCTTGCCCAGGGTCATCCCAGCTAAAATTTGTCATAAACTGCAATTATTGAATCAAGAATTTCTGACTCAATTCATAACCCACACAAACTTTCTAGGGGTCACTATAGATATAATACATTTTTTTTTCCTTTTAGGGAATTGAGAATCTTAGAGTGCAATTATGTATTTTAAATCTCACATGGGTTTTGATTTTTATTACTTAACATGGGATTTTCTACCATTTCCTTAACTGTTTTTCTTGAATTATTTTCTATTGCATAAGAAACATATTAGAGATTTGTGCCCTTCCCACAACTGTTAATTGGCCATACTTGGTGTCAATTTGTTTTCTTTATTGTGATGAAAGAACTCTCCTTCTCTAGTAATATTCAGGCACGTGCTCTCTAGAAGCAGTATCTGACAAGATAAAAATAGGTGTTCTGAAGAAAATGACAAATCATTACTTCTAATCATATGTAAATTGCTGCAGGAGTACCAGGCTTGATTTCTTACCAATATCCATGAATATCAACTAAGGATATTAAGACCATGTCTACCATAGCGCTTTGAAGAATGTGACTCATAGTTTTGGGGGAGAACTATATGTTTAATTCATGTTGTTTTAACCCCTTTGATAGTGAATCGAATTGTGCTAACCAAGTAAAGTGAAAATAAGATATTTTCTTCGTTCTCTCACATTCTGTAGTGTAATATGGGGAAAGGAACATTGTAGACTCAGAGGACTTGGGGTCACATCCTGCTTCTGACATTTACTTCATGTCTGACCTTGAGAAATTCCCTTACCCTCCCTAAGACTCAATTTGTTTATCTGTAAAATGAGGGGTTTGGACTAGATGGCATCTGAGGTCAAGTCAAATTAGCTAACATTTGAAACCCTTATATGTGCTACACAAAGGAGCAGAGAAATGACAAAAGGGAAAAACAAACCCTGCCCTCCATAGGCTTACATTTTAATGTTAGAGATAACATGTAATCAACTATATACAAACTGTATATATATGCATATATACATATATACACACATACATATATGTATATACTTAAATATATACACATGCATGCACACAAATCAGAGGTAATCTTAGAAGAAGACACTAGGATTAATGGGGAGGAGCAAAGAATTCCTGCAGAAGATGAGATTTTAGCTGAGACTTTAAGGGTACCAAGGATTCCAAGATATAGACATGATCATTCCAGGCACAGAGCAAGTGAAAAGACACACAGATGTAGTGTCTTATGTGAGAAACAGTAAATAAAGGTAGTATCACTGGATCATAGAGTATGGGGAGAGAGGAAGATGAAGGAATACAGAAATGGTAGGAAAAGGCCATATTATGAAGTCAAATAGAATTTTGTATGTTATTCTTGAGACAATAGGGAGCCACTTAAAAATGAATAACATGGGGTCAAGGGTCATAAGAAAAAAGGAAAGATGGGAAAATAAAATATACTGATAAGAAAAATGATTTTCGTGAACACTGAAGTGTAGCACTTTCATGTGATGGCAAGATGGCGTTTGTGTCCATCTCCATGTGCAGCTGAAGTGGAGTGAAGTAGAACATAAATGAGGAAATAGATGAGCTGGGAAATAAGAGTTTTTAGGAAAGTATCGCTATGTTCCTTGATGCTTTCTAGTATGTGGACAGGAGTTGGGGAAGATAGAAAGGTTGTGATTCAGGCACTGAACTCATTGAAAAAGGAAGGAGAATGTCTTCAGGCTCAATAGATAACAGATTTTTGTTGTTCAGTCATTTCAGTCATATTAAATTCTTTGTGACTCCATTTGGTATTTTCTTGGCAAAGATAATTTGAGAAAATGAGAAAACTCATTTTCACAGCTGAGACACTGAGGTAAACAGGGTTAAGAGACTTGCCCAGGGTCACACAACAGTAAGTGTCTAAAGCTGGAGTTGAACTTATAAAGATTGAGTCTTCCTGACTTTAGACCTGATATAGACAGATACAGACAGAATCTCAGTTGCATTATAATTATGTATTTATTCATCTGGAAAGGAGAAAAAGAAAGCAAAAACTACTTAGTGATGATGGTAGAGGAATTCTAGAAGTTGCAATGAAGAAAAAAGAGTACTCTAACTGTCCTCTCTGCCTCCCCAAACACACACACACACACACACACACACACACACACACACACACACAATTAGTGAGTCAAAGAGTTTGAATAAAAGTACAACTAGTACTGGAAAGGTGACCAGAGAGATACAGTGTTATCAGGAAGAAACTAGGCCTCATTGAGTTTAGGAAGATAAAAGTGGGGAGAAAAGTTTTAAGATGAAAAATAAATTTTCTTAACTAAAAAGGTATTCAAGAGAGCACAGTGAAAATGTGATGGGTAGAACTGGAAGGGGTAATGTTGAAGAGGACAAGAGTAAGAGAGCAGACGATAAGAGGTGACTCAATATAGCAAGAACTGGTTTTTCATAATCACTGGGTTGGAGAGATTATGAAGAGATGGAAGTATGCTAAATGAGTTCAGGCAGATATCAATGACTAGAGTGAAGACTATTGAGGGAGAGAAATGATTAGACTAAACAGGCATTCTCAACCTTGTGCAATGTGGCAAATGGTGTTTAATCCTATGAGGCCAACCTCACAGCAGGAAGGGGCAGGTAAAGGTACAACCCTATGGATAGGAGTCAAGAGATGGAAAATGAAGATGGATGTGATCTGGGAATGCTTTATAGAGCATTGGAGAATGCCCAGGAGCAGAGATAAGTTTAGTGTGAGAACTACTTGTGGGCCTGATCAAGGGAACCTCTAAGGCTGGGTTACTTTTTAGAACTTTATGCCTTTGACACAAGAAAAATAACTGTTATTCCATAGTAAGACCTGGTGGTAGTGAATATTTCATTTTTATGGTTTGATTCCTCAGATAAAAATATAATTCTAGGTGCATTGTAAATGCTTATATTTTTTGTTGTTGAACTGAATCTTTGAATTATACAGAGTATAAATATTATCCTTGGTGCTGATTCACTTCTGCCAGAGCAGGATTTTTTTTCCTGGTTGAAAACCTTGTCCTCATTTATACTATCTTTTCTCAAAAATTCAGTTCATTTAAAGAATATCCTTCAATAATAATAAAAAAATAAAACAACTTTGGAATAGCACAGTTGGAAGTAAGTAGGTTAAGTTAAAAATGCCCATCTCTACTAAATTTTCATTTCTTTTTCTTTATGGTTAATCTCCAAGCTTACATTAGCTTTGGAAATATATAGTATTTACTGACTTTGAGTTTGTGTGCTCATATGTGTTATCTATCCCAGTGGAACAATTTCCCTTTATTTTAGGCAAACATAGTTTGTTACTAATTATGAGGCAAAATATATTAAATCAACACTAGGTCTGTCATTTATACAGAAATCATAAGAAAAAAATTTGACTAATTTTTTCTGATTTTCCCTTTTAATACTCACCATGTATAAAAGAAAAGTGTCACCTTAAAAATCCCATGTACTTGGGGCAAGTTTTCATATTTTAAATCTGAAGTTTTCATTTTTTAATGATGACACAAAGTAGATAATGTATGTAGTTAGTTACTTATGGTTTGGGTCACCTTTAATTAAGTAGATGAATTTATAATGTCTGCTTTACTTCTCACATCTCACAATATATAGTTTCAAAATGTAAGTTGGTTATATAATCCTTATTTCAAAGCCAAATGTCTCCACAATGAATGTGATAAATGTCTATGTCAGTTCCTTAGGTCCTTGGTTAGGATAAAGCGAAGGGATCTTGGTACTGAGATATTGGTAGTGTGATTTACCATTCAACACTAGCTTGACTCTGAGTTGAATATCCCAGGAGTCAGAAGTGTTTTCCTTGAGAAAAGTTATGTTCAAAGCTAACCAAGGTAACTATGATTCCATCTCAGGATTACACACTAATATCCCAGAAACTGAAAACCATGACAATATACAAATCCACTAAAGAAAGTAGAAATGTTTACTCCTAAAGAGTGAAGATTTAAGAGGGACATGATAGTTTTTCTCTATTATAGGAAGGGCTGTCATGTGGAAGAGACATTGGAATTTTTTTGCTTGACCCTAGTGTCTAGAACAATGTGTGGGGGACAGAGAGGAGGAAAATTTTAATAAAAGAAATAGTTCAACAATTAGAACTATTTACAGAAGGGAAGAAATGTATCAGAAGAGTCATTGATTACTGAAAGTCTTCACAAATAATGTGACTGTTGAATATTTTTCAGAACAAATTGCTGTTCTAGTATTAAGTAGATTAGATGAGCTCTGAGATTGCATTATTGTGATTATATACATTAGAATCTGTGTGTGTGTGTGTGTGTGTGTGTGTGTGTGTGTGTGAAATTATAGAATCTATATGTGGGTCCAAAAGGACAATTTCAAAAGTACAAGATAGTACACTTAGATAGCAGTTTATCCAAAAAGATCTAGAGACTTTAGCACACTTAAAGATTCCCAGTATGGCATAGTTAAACATGAAACTTAATGTAATCTTAGGTTGGATGAAGGAGAGACATAGTAACCAGTCTTAGGACTGGAATTGGATTTCTGTCTTCTACCCAGATCTGACCACATCTGGAATATCAAGGTGATCTCTGGATATTACATTTTAGAAAGGACATCATTAAGTTAGACACTGTCCAAAAGGGCATCTGGAAAGGTTGAGGCACTCAAGCCAATTTACAAGTGGAAGAAATGGAAAAATGTTTAGCTCGGAAAAGAGAATAGTTAGGAGCAAGAGGCATGGAAACTACAGTCTAGTATTTGAAGGCCTATCATATAGAAAAGGGATAAGACATTTTATTTGGCCACAGAAAGCAAAACTGGAGGCCATGGATAGAAGATGCAGAAACAAGTTTGAGCTTGTTCTAAAGATAAAAGTTTCTCATTGTAATGGGAATGAAAATGTGAAGATCTTCCCTGACCCTTAATGTACCAAAGGGAATTTGAAGACCTTCCCTGATGTGAAGATCTTCCCTGCCCCCTAACAGGTTGAATGTAATCACATGGAACCTGTGGTGGGAGGAGGTTGCTGAAAGGTAGAGCAGAGCCCATAGGAATCTGGGAGTCAGAGCAGTTAGAGATGGAGGGAGGGCAGGATGCACCCAGGCAGACAGGTAGGCTCATGAGTATTTGTTTGTGGTAATGCTAAGGGATGGTGTGGCTCTCTGTTTTGTTATGGTGTATTAAGTTCTATGTTGCTATGATGGATTTGTTTTCCTAGTATTAGAACTTGATTTTCTGGTGTCCAAATAAATGTTTTGCTTCTGTCTTCTATATGGAGAGTCTGTTATATTTTGTGATTGAGCACCATGGAGGCATATTCACAGTTGCCATGCACTGTGAAAACTGCATTAGTGCTATACTCTTCATTTCTGTTAACACAAAATCAAATGGGCTACTATAGCATTAATGCAATATTCACAGGGCCCACGATCACTATAAATATACCTGCATGGTGCTCAATTGCAAAATATAATATATTGAAGACAGAAGAAAAACATTTATTCAGATACCAGAAAAACAAATCACAACACCAGAAAAATGAATTCATCATAGCAACATAGAAGTTAATTCAGCACAATGTAGCAGAGACCTACACCATCCCTTAGCCTTCCCATTGACAATAAAAGACCAATATTTACTCACAAGCCTATCTGTCTTCTTCAGAAACATGCTCTCTTCCCAACATCTAGCTGACTCTTACTCCCAGCTTGCTGTGCTCTCTGCTCTGCCTTTCAGTTAACTCCTCCCACCAAAAGCTCCAAGTGACTACATTCAGCCTTTTAGGGAACAGATTATATTTTCAAAGCAGGGATGTTCTTCGAATTCCCTTAGGCTTCTTAAGGGGCAGGGAATATTTTCAAATTCTCATTGCCATTACATTCAACCCTAAGATCTTTCATGTCCCTTACATAGCAAAAATACATTAACAATGTATCAACAATGCAGTATTCACAATGCCTACAATAACTATGAGTATGCTGATATGGTTATTAATCACAAAATGTAACAGGCTCTCTACATGGGAAAAATAGCTACAGAATTTTTTTTCAAATACCAGAAAACTGAGTCCCCAAACCAGAAAATCAAAGCCATCACAGTAGTTATGAAGTTGGCACATGTAGTTAATGTAGTAAACACCCACATTCTGAAGCCTTCAAAACAGGACAGGCTATCTCAAGCAAAGATCCTCCTCCCCTCAGTCAAGGCAACTGCTCAGCGTCCAGGCAGCTTGCTCCCAGCAGCTCTGGCCCCCCATAGTTTCCATCCATGGCAGTCCTCTGCAGGAGTCCTTAGCAGAGATTCTGGCTGACTCAAAAAAAAAAAGGAGTTCAAACCATAGCTGCTCCCATTGCTGCTGCTTCCAGTCACCACTGCACAAACTCTAGCTTGGTTCTGGCTTTCTCTCACTCCACCCCTTCCTGCTATGTCAGCAAGTTCAAGGGGCATGGAAGATCTTCAAATCCCATAAGCATTACAACAATGCATTTCATTACACAGATAAATGAGAGTTTAGGGGTAACTGGTGTCAATGGAACTTTGCAACAATATAGCAGGGATAATAGAAAACAAGCACCTAAAACAATATCTTAGGGCGGGGGCTTGGGCAGAAGCACCTCATCTTCCCCCCTCAAATGAATGGGGCTCAGAATATTGGGGTAAGGGGTGAAGATCTCTTCTCCATAGCTACTTCCAGCTGAAATTGGACATGGAGCAGTTGCTGCCCCAAGAGATACCTTTCAAGAGGTCAGTTATTGAGCAGGCCTCTGGAGCTTGGTCAACATCAGGTCCTGAAGGTCCCATTCAAAAGGTTAATTCTTTAGCTGTCATCTGGAACTCAGTAGACACCAAATTCAGGGGTGGCCTATCACACTGATAGACAGGGGGTGGTATCTGGCCTAAGCTATCAGGCATCTGCAGGTGGAGAGTACTAAGCCTGCAGGAAACCTCACAAACAAGTTTAACAGACAAAAAGCCCAAAGGAGACAAATGTAGGATCAGCCGTGCTTCTGGAATCCAAGAACTATCATCGCCTCATTCACAGTAGAATATAAGAGTTAAGGATACAATTTGATAATGATCTTCTCCTGAACAAACAACAGCCATGATATTTTCTTTCCCTTGTACTATAATCTTCAAAGCCTTTGGAACATCATATGGCTTCTGCTTTACCCATACTTTGGCTCCCAATTTTTTTCTCTCAGTAGAACCAAATTCTTCAGTTCTTCTGACAGTTATTTCAGAAGGAGGGTCAGTTTTCACAAAGGGTATTGTTTCACAAGGAAAAATGATCACAATGATCACTTGAGCTCTTCTATCTATTGTTTAAAACCTTGAGGTATACTTATAGCTAGAGAATATAGCATTAATGATAAGCAGCAAAGGATGGAGGAGGGAATGTCAGATATGTAGGGAAATGTCATAAAAAGAAAGGAAAGATTATTTAGGAAGAAAAGGTGTTCAGCAGTGTCAAAGGCAATACTAGGTCAAGAAAGATTAAGATAAAGAAAAAAAGACTTTTGATTTCAAGGACTACTTTCAATAAAGTGATGAAGAAAAATAAAAAAAACGGATTATAAAAATATAAAGACTTAGAGGCTAAGAATTAGGGACAAAAAGCAGAGAAAACTTTTACAAGGAATTTGAGAAAGGGAATAGAGATATAGGATCATAGTTTTAGTGGATCTTTAGTGGGTCTATTGAAGTTTTTTTGCTTTTTTTAACAATGGAGAAGAATTAGACATGTTTCAAGGTAGCAGGGAAGAAAGCAGTTGAGGATTTGAAAGGTAGGGTGGACGATTGTTGATGTAATATATTGGAAAATATGAGTCAGGAAAGGATGTGACGTTCACATAAAGAGAGGGATTCATCTTGTCAAGAAGGGCCACCTCTTTTTCAAGTAATGATGGAAAGGAGAAGAGAGTGGGAGATAATGTCAGGAAGTTTTGAGATTAAGAGAAAAAGGGAGAAGCAGATCCAATTGAATGGCTTCAGTTTTTTTTTTCCATTAAAGTAAGATGAGATGAGAGTAGGGTATGAGGAACTTTAGGAGGTAATAGCAAGTTTGAAATAGTTTCTGTGGGGAATGAGAAAAGGAATCAATTGGCCAGGGTGGGTTGGGGGGGAAGGAAGGGTAAAAGGGTTATCTTTTTCCAATTCAATGTTAAAAGCACTTTTATCAGTGTGGTAAAGTTTCTACCTACACGGATTACAATGCTGTGAAATCTTAGTAAAGGGTTTAATGAATTGTTTTTTTTCCAAAACCATTTTTCTGGGTAGTGGACAGTCTTTTGGGACTGAACCTCCTTCAGTTTATGACTGGTTTTCAGATCACAAAAGGTCTGAAATGAGTGGATTAGAAATACCTGTATGACTAGGTAGAGTTTATACTCCACAGGAAGAATTTTAGAGAATCTAGAGTCTCTTCTATAGCACAATGAGGCCTCAGAGGATAAGTTAAATGTGAACTGGTGATTATATAGTTTTAACTAAGATTAGGCATAATTTATTCATTATCCATGTGAGACTCCCTGCCTGTAGGTGTACCTTAAAGTTCTAAACTAAGCCTTCTCATTTTCCTCTACACTCTTTCTTGATAACTTCATTAACTCCCTATGCAGATGGTCTTCAATCTCTATATAAGCAGTCTCTAGTCTGACCTTTATTGCCATGTCCCTAAGTACCTGTACAACTGACAATTGTTTCTCTGATATTCCAGAGATAACTTAAACTCATTATGTCTAAAATTCAATTCATTTTTGTTGCCCCTAAAGTTTCTTCTCTTCCGAATATCCCTACTTTTGCTGAAGGCATCATGATACTTCCATATCTCAGATTCACCCATTACCCCTCATTGTTTCTCACTTCATATTTACAAATCTTGCTGCTTTTACCTTCACTGTAAAATTATGCTAAACAATGAACTCCAATACCATTAGATTCTGGTATTTTCTATTACCTTCATTTCACAATATACTTTCTATAAAGTTTATGCTTTGTAATAATAGATGTTAAATTGGATAAGCACATCTTAATTGTACATTATAATTCAGTAAATTTATGCCCTTCCATTTGTTTTCATTTAAATCAGTGGTTCTCAACCTGTAGGTTGCGACCCCTTTGGAGGTCAAATGACCCTTTCACAGGGGTGGCAGGGGTTGTCTAAGACCATCAGAAAACACATATTTCTGATTGTCTTAGGAACTAAGACACCACTTCTCTATCCATCTCCAGGTGGGTCCGTCCACATGCAGATACACCCACATACGAGTATTAAAGGGTCATGGCATTAGGAAGGTTGAGAACCACTGCTTTAAATAGAGAGCTACAAAGGATGGTTTAGGGGTATTATAGCACCAATGCAATATTTACAGTGCCCACAATCATGATAAGACCATGACTATAAGTATCACATGATGTTTGACCATAAAATATACCAAACTCTCCATACAGAGGACAGAACTGAAGCATTTATTTAGACACCAGAGAACCAAATCCCAAAACTAGTAAGCTGATTCCATCATAGTTCCAAAGACATTAAGAAGCCATAATAATGCTGAGAGCCACAGCATCCTTCCCACAAACCAATACAAGATCAATATCTACTCACAAGCCTATCTGACTCCTTGCCTGAACATCCTCTTGCCCTCATCATGGCATTAGCTCTGGCTACCAGCTTTTCATGGACTCTGCTTCCCTTCAACAAATTTCTCCCACCACAGGCTCCATGTGATTGCATTCAGCCTATTAGGGGGCAGAGTTTACTTTCAAAGCAGGGGAAAACTTGAAACTCCTCCCTAGGTCTATTAGGGGGCAGGGAAGATCTTCAAATTCCCTTTCTTGTTATAGGAGTTTGCTAGACTCCTTGGACCTATATATTTAAACACCAGCAGGAATAAAATCCTTCTATTCTCCCAAGGCAGGTAAAGGGAAATGAATGGATGTTAAAGTAATTCATTAAAAGACTGAAACTTTTTAGCTAAAGTTCTCCCCATCCTTTGTTGGGAGGGGGTGTTCAGGAAGAGATAAAGTCTTTATTTAGAAATTTTAACTGTTGGAAATTTTATATTTTTAAACTTTTAAAAATCTCCAAAAGATAAAAATCAAATTTATACAAAGATCCATTTTCTATAAACATTCATTACACTGAACTGCAAGTTTATTACTTTCAACAAAACCATTTATCAAGTGAGCTGCCAAACATTAGCTCAGTATAATATGTTTGAGCATATGCAAATCAGAGACTCACAGATTGTCAGAAACTAAAGTGGCCTTAGTTATTGTATAGTTCAATTCTTTTGTTTTAATAGTATTTTATTTTTTTAACCCATATCCTGTGGTGGTTGGGTGGCACAGTGAATAGAGCACCGGCCCGGAGTCAGAAGGATCTGAGTTCAAATCTAGCCTCAGACACTTACCACTTACTAGCTGTGTGACATAGGGCAAGTCACTTAATCCCAATTGCCCTGCTTTCCCCCTCCAAAAAAGGAAAAAAATAGTCATATCTAAACAATTGGAAAAAATATCAGTTGCTCATGGGTAGACTGAGCTAATATAATAAAATGGCAATTTCACCAAAATTAGTTTACTTATTCAGTGCCATACCAATCAAACTACCAAGAAATATTTTATAGAGATAGAAAAAATAATAACAAAATTTATCTGGAAATAACAAAAGATCAAGAAAATCAAGGGACTTAACAAAAAAAATGCAAAGGAAGGTAGTTATACCACATATAATAGTATATTATAAAGCAGCAATCATCAAAATTATTTGGTGCTGACTAAGAAATAGAGTGGTGGATCAGTGAAATAGGTAGGTATATAAGACACAGTAGCAAATGACTATAGTAATCTCCTTTTTGATAAATCCAAAGGCTCTAGATTTTGGCATAATAACTCAGTACTGGACAAAAACTACTGGGAAAGTTGGAAAATAGTATGGTGGAAACTAGGCATAGACCAACATCTCACACCCTATACTAAGATAAGGTGAAAATGGGTACATGATTTAGACATAAAGGGTGATACCATAAGCAAATTAGGAGAGCAAAGAATAGTTTAACTATCAGATTTATGTAGAAGGGAAGATTTTATGCCCAAGCAAGAGATAGAGAATGCAAAATGTTGTAGAAGATGCAGGAAAATTGGGTCACCGGTGCATTGTTGGTAAAGTTGTGAACTGAACCAACTCTTCTGGAGAACAATTTGGATCTATGCTCAAAGGGCAAGCAAACTGTGCATACCCTTTGATCCAGCAATGCCCGTACTAGGTCTGTATCCCAAAGAGGTCATAAAAAGGGAAAAGGACCTACATGTACAAAAATATTTTTTTCAAATTTTTTTGGTGGTAATTGTGGTAGAATTGGAAATTTAGGGGATGCCCATCAATTGGAGAATGGTTGAACAAGTTGTGGCATATGAATATAATGGAATAGTATTGTGCCATAAGAAATGATGAGCAGGCAGATGTCAGAAAAAAAAATTGGAAAGAATTACATGAACTGATACTGAGTGAAGTGAGCAGAACCGGGAGAACATTGTATACAGTAACTGTAACATTGTATGATGATCAACTATGATAGTCTTTGTTCTTAGCAATGCAATGATTCAAGACAATTCCAAAAGACTTTTGATGAAAAATTCTTTCCACATAAAGAGAAAGAACTATGGATTCTGAGTGCAGATCAAACCATGCTATTTTCACTTTTTTTTGTTTTTTTCTTTCTTGTGTTTTTTCCTGTTGCTCTGATTCTTCCTTCACAACTTGACTAATGTAGAAATATGTTTAACATGATTGGACATGTATATCCTATATCAGATTTCTTGCTGTTGTGGAGAGGGGAGAAGGAAGGACAGAAGGAAGAAAATTTTGAAATTTAAAATCTTACAAAAATGAACATTAAAAACTATTTTTACATATAATTGGGAAAAATACTATTAAATGCAAAGAAATAGTATTTTATTTTTTCCCAATTAACATGTTAAGACAATTTTTAACCTTCATTTTTACAAGATTTTGAGTTCCAAATTTTTTCTCCCTCCCTCCTTCTTTTTCTTCCAAAAATATTAGGCAATTATGATATAGGTTATACATGTGCTATCATGAAAAATATATTTCCATATTAGTCACAGTTGTGCAAAGAAATAAAAAAGATCAAAAGAAAAAAAACATGCAAAAGCATAAAGTAAGTGAAAAAATCATCCTTCAATCTGCATTCAGGGTCCTTTGTGAGTCTTTTGTACTTTTCTTGAATCATTGTGTGACTGAGAAGAGTTGAGTCATTTGTAGTTGATCATCACATAATGTTGCTGATATGTGTATAATGTTTTCCTGGTTCAGCTCATTTCAGTTTGCCTCAGTTCATCCAAGTCTTTCCAGGTTTTTTTTTTTCCTGAAATCTACCTGTTCAATATACCACAGCTGGTCTAGCCATTCTCCAACTGATGAGCATACCCTTGGTTTCCAATATTTTGCTATCATGAAAAGGGCTGCTATAAATATTTTTGCTTAAGTAGGTCTATTTTCCTTTTTTATGATCTCTTTGGGATACAGACCTAGTAGTGGTATTTCTGGATGAAAGGATATGCTGAGTTTAGTTGCCCTTTGGGTACAGTTCCAAATTGCTCTCCAGATCAGATCACAACTCCACCAACAGTACATTAGTGTCCCAATTTTCCCACATCCTCTCCAACATTTATAGTTTTCTTTTTTTTTTTTTATCATACTAGTTAATCTGATAGGTATGAAGTGGAACCTAGAATTTTCATTAAAAAGCTAAATAATTAATCTTATACATAATAAACATGATTTCTCTAATTGTTCTCCCCTACTGTGTAAATATGCCACATAGATATGGTAAAAATCCCCTTCCAAATTTGTTGCTTTACCATCAAAGACAGAAACAAAAACAGCATCTTTTTTAACCTGGTTATGATTTAATATTTTCCTCTTAAATTCTTCACACAGATACATTTGCAGTAACTGATTCCTTGACATTTTGGTTCTAGAAACAACTGTGTTATATAAAGGAAGATAATCTAATTAATGAAAATGCCATATCTGGCTGTTTAGAGCAGAGTGCTAATGAAGCAAAGACCACAGGGTTAGTTCTTCTATCAGTTAATTTGACAATCTTTTATGACCACAAAATTCACCTTTAAAGTTGGCCAGTCATCTGTTTACAATGGTCTCTTTGAAATAGTTCAGTATATTAGTTCAATCTACTGCCTCTTTTGGGAAAAAAAAAAGTATCCAATATACTTTTGGGAGGAAGAGGAGCAAGAGGAGCAAGAAGAGGAAGATGACCAGAAGAAAAAGAAAGAAGGAAATGTTTTTAGTAGTAGTATTAGTAGGAATGATGGACATGGTGGGGTTGGTTGGGGTGGTAGTAATAGTGGCAATGGTAGTAGTAGAGGTATGAGTAGTAATGATGATAATAATAACAATTAATAATAAGGAGTATCTGTGTAGGGTGCTTTAAACTTTAGGAGCTTAAAACTACCCTGAAAATTTTGGGACACTGTCTAACACACATTAATAATCAGAAAGTACTTTAGGAATATTATCTCATTTGATCCTCACAACTGCCAGTGGAGAAAGGTACTATTATTATCTCCATTTTACAGATGACAAAATTAAACCAAAGAGAGGTTAAGTGACTCACCTAGGGTCATAATAGTTAGCAAATGTCTGAGACAGGATTTGGTCTGAAATATTTCTAGCTCTGGGTTGACTGCTCTATATCTTTGTTTTTTAACAAAGGGCAACTTAGTTTTTGTTCTTCCTTCTTGCTCTCATTTTTTGCAATTTAATGTCTCCCTTTCACCTCAGAATATTATCCAGTGAAATAAAAAGGGAGGAAATACAATTAGCCAATGCTATTTGATTATAGTTTCAGGTCAAATATTTAGTAGGGGAATAAAGGAATTGTTCTACTTATAAGTAGATTTAATGGAAGTTTTAGCATGATTTCTGTATTTGAACTATATAATTCCCCTATGCACTAGATTAATAACTTGTTAACTCTAGCCAAAACTGATAATTATATCCCGGACAAAGAAATAAAAATAAAAAATAAAAAAAGGCTGGTGGTAGTTGGAGGGAACAGGTAGAACCTTTGAGAGATACCCTAGATTTCAGGACACATTTTTGTTGGAGAGACAGACTCTGAGAAAAGCAAATTAGCTCCAGGCAAGATACCCTGAGATATTATGAGTTTGCTGCTTGTGAGGCTAGTAGAGGCTGAGGGGACAAGACAAGAATGTTCTGGTCAGTAGCTCACTTGGATGGAGAAAGGGAGAAGTGCTCAGTCTGCTGGCTTGCTCTTTTAGCTAGTTTATCTTGCTGAATAGGTTGTGAATGCTGTTTTTCTACTTTCTGATGAGGAAAAAAAAGGGATCAGTGCCCATTATTACCACTTCTAATTATACCTCTACTATTTATTTTTTTCAAAGTTAATAGAAGATTAAAGAAATGCTTAATACAGATACATGGACTGGGCTGTTGCTAAATTGTATCCTTCAGTAGAAAGTGATATTTATATATGCAGACAAAAACGGAGAGAAGAATTGCCCCTATGGACCATTTGGTCTCTGAATACCTAAGTGTGAGGCTGTGTTCCAATGGCCCAATGATTCCTTTACTAGGAATGAAACTGTTTGGGTAATTCAGAATACCAATAATCATTATATATAAAAGTGTAGATTGTCTATATCTGTATCTATCTACGTATCATCTACCTATCTATCTATCTATCTATCTATCTATCTATCTACCTATAATCTCTCTCTCTCTCTGCCTCTCTCTCTATTATACGTATGTTGTGGATAAACAATATACAATTTGATATTTTTGGGCCATTGGATAGTTCATTTCACAGCTCTGAGTCTCAGTTTTCTCAACTACATGTGTGATCCTCTTAGACTTTATCCTCTCTCTGATCTTTTTCTGTTTTAATTTTATATTATTTTAAAGTTTAGTTATAGTGATATAGATGCACATGCTCATTTCTGAAAGTCGAGAGTTCAGAACACATAGTAAATGCTTTATAAATGTTGGTTGAATCCATGCATAGAATAAGATTATAAATTAGTGCAGTTAAAATGAGAATATGAATGCTTTACACCCAATTTACTGACTTCATGAGGCTGAGATAATGATAATCTGAGAGCTCAGACACCTGATCCCTCTCCATGGGTTTGTATATGTGCATATTCTGGGAGTTGGGAAGTCGGGAAGGGTCCCTAGAGAATGGGGATTTCAGGATAACTCTTCTGCTGTATATAGCATAATGCCACTATCCAAGCTATCTTATATTAGCACAAGAATAATTGTACAACCATGTTTGTGATTGTGGGAAAGATAGGGTTGTGTAGTCTCTTAAGTATGCAATCATTCCCATTATGATTCTTTTCTATGACCGGTCTCTGAGCCACTCAACTGCAATTAGATACCTGAGTTGGACAATGACCAGGGAAGCCCTAGGTTTGACTGAGTGATTCTCCATGGAAACTAGGCATTAAGGTGTTCTTAGAGCAGTGCTTGAAGGTGTAGGGGATTTCTTCCCTGTTTATTTTTCCCCCAGAAGATGCACTGGTAAGAACTCTTGAGGATACATTGGATAACTGAGCAAAATATCATGGTGTATCTTGAAAAAAAAATTAAGAGCATAATTGGAGTTCTTAAAATGCAACAAATGTGATATTGATTATGTGACTGTATTCTCATTCTAGTCACATTAATGCAACTAAACTGACCTATTAATAATTTAAAAGCTGAAGCAGCCTGTAACCCCCTGTCAATTACAATGCAAAGGAACAGATTTCAAACTGAAAGCAAAATTGTGAAACTGATGTCAATCCATCCTGAGAAATGGTAAATTTAGTTGAAAAATATTAGGATTGAGCTACAATTTGAGTGAAATATTATTTGGAGTTTATTTCAAATTTTGTAATAGTATTCCTTAGCAATTTGCATATTTCACTAGCTGAATACTTTCAGGTCCTAAGGATAAGTTTTGTGACTAATAGTTTGCTTTAAGATAAATTAAAGGATGAAAATAGTAATAAGAAATAAACAAATGATACAGAGTATTTTTTTAAATTTTGCTTTCATTTAAGCTTCCATTGTATGTTATACACATCCATTTCTGCTAAATGTCTACCAACATCAAGCAAGCAATTTACAGAATCTCCACTGATATTTTTCTAGCAATATTATAAGATAAACGTGTTCACTTCTTCCTTTAATTCTTATATGACCACATCTATGAAAATTGAAGTAATGGAAACAGACCATAAGACTCAAATTAAAAATACTTTATTCATCAGTTTTGAATTCTATCTTCATGTAATTATTTTTATTCACTCATATTTATCAGAACTTCATGGGAGGCAGAAAATCAGTCAATCAACAACTAACAACAGTTATCAAGCATCTACTATATACAAAGCACTGTGCTAGATACTAGGGATAAACACAAGCATGAAATAATTCCTGTCTTCCAGTATCTTATATTTCAAAACAAACGTTAAATGTGTACATAAATATAAACAGAATGAGGATACTTGCAAATAAAACAATGCAGTTAAATGCAAGGCAGTTGGAGAGATCAGAAAAAGCTTAATATGAAAGATGGTAAATGAACAGCATCATAGACAAAGAAAGATATTCTATGGCAGAGGAGAGGAGAGAAGGCATTACAAGATGGAAAATGACCAGTGCAATGGAGAACTAGATATAACGATTAGAGAAAAGGTCAGATTGATTATATATATCATGGAGTATGGGAGAGTGCATAATATAGAGTTGAGGTGTGGGAGACATGAGAAGAAAGGACTTGACGTAGCTTCTGTGGGGAGTGGGATAAATAAATCATGGAGGAATAAAAAGAGCTATTCTTGCACCAAAGATCCAGTTGAAGTTGCATACCATGAATTTATCCATTTAGCACAGTTATATGACTTTCTTTCTTTCTTTTTTTAAATGTAACTGGGAAATATTTAATAAAATTAATAAATAATATGATAAAACATAGATAAAAATGTGTTGTTTTCTAAGTCAACATTAGACCTTCAGGAATCCTTAAATATTCATGGTTTTATGGTCTTAGTTTCTTGAAAAGGATCCCAAAAAGAAAACCCCTAGGAATGTTATAGCCAGGTTCCGGAGTTCCCAGATCAAGGAGCAAACATTACAAGCTGCCAAGAAGAAACAATTTGAATACTGTGGAAACCCAATCAGGATAACACAGGATCTAGTAGCTTCTACATTAAGGGCCGGGGGAATATGATATTCCAGAGATCAAGGGAGCTAGGATTAAAACCAAGAATCACCTACCCAGCATAACTGAGTATAATGTTTCAGGGGAAAATATGGTCATTCAATGAGGTGGAGGACTTTCAAGCATTCTTGAGGTAAAAACCAGAACTGAACAGAAAATTTGACATTCAAACACAAGACGCATGAGAAGAAACAGAAACTGCTAAGAGCTTGGAGTGGAAGAGTCTCCATGGACCAAGATATAGAACCAGAGCAGGAAGCTGCCTCCTTGTGAATTCAGGGCAGAGCTGGGAGAGCTAACTACCTGTAAATACAGGCAACAGTTGGGTGAATCCAGAAATAACTTTGAGTCACCAGTCTAAGGAAGAGGACCTGTATTAAGATGAAAGAAGACTTTATTTGGGTACTTAGTATTGACTGATGATATTGTGACTTACTGTGACCTAGGGGTCGATGATGTTTGTACTTTCTGCTACCTCTTGAGGATGGTTGGCTTAAGGATGGTTGGAAACCAGCCTCAAGTCAATATGGAAGAAGACTTTATGTAGAAACTCTGTATTGACTATGGAAATTGTAACTTACTGAATGATATATTTTGTTTAAGACTATCTTGACTCTTGCTTTAGTTGGCTTTAAGTGAGGAAGAGTTGCAAAATGCTTTGTTAGCCTCACTCTTTCTTCCAAAGTTATTGAAGTCCAGTGACAAGACAAAAAAGTCAGGATGATTGATGATAGCCTGACATGCTGTGTGTGAAGTTAGTGTCTTTGATGTCTGACTAAACTCTAAGCTTTCTACAGCACTTCAGTGAAGCACAGGGAGAGATGAAGCTATAGGAGGTTGTGGTTCAGACAGAGGAATGTAAGAGATTTTAATAAAGGAAGTGGAACATTCATGAGGTAATATTAGGTTTCTGGGCATGACCACACTTATGTGATTTTGAGGTAGGTTAAAAAAATAGGTCATGAGATTTAAAGGGCCTGAAGAATTGGAAGGTTACAAAATTTGAGATTAAAAATGAATGGTGAACCACCCCTAGAACAATGGCAGGAGTCTAAAACAGAATAAGTATTAAATATATACAAAAATATAACTGCTAATTATAAAGCTTTATAGTGCTTGAATGAAAGATATCCTTTTTTAAAAAACTGAGCTAGACTAAACAAATTACAAAATTATAAAACTCCTTTGGATAATAGATAAGGTTCTAAGATTATATTTTACATATCCCCTGTGGTAGGTACATACATTCATCTTAATCTGTTCATCTCCTGTTGTAACCTCTAGAGAGGCATCCACATAGCAATCCTCTTCCATATCCACATTAACCTGAAGTTAAAACAAGTTACTTGCCAGAGCTCAAGACTCTGGTATTCTTGTTACTCATCCCTCTCATGTCTCCTAGTCATAGTTGTTCTAGTTTCTAATTTCCTAACATAAAAAAGTGGTGTTATGGAGAGAGCATTGGATCTGGATCTACCTGAATTCAAATTCCAGCTCCACATTCTACCTGTGTGATGTTGGACAAGTCACTGAACTAGTTCCTTCATTTGTTGCTTCATTCCATGTTTCTATTCAAGGTAGCATCATTCTTCCCATCTCTCAGTTTGTAATCTCAGAGAAATCCAGGATTCCTCACTAGCCCTCACCATGTATGTCCAATCCAAATAGATCGCTAGTTTCAGCAACTTTGCATTAAAATATCCTATCCCTTTCTTCCAAATTCTGCTACTTTGTATGTGCTCCCCTTCTTCACAGTCCTTAATTCAAACTCAGCATCATCCTTAACTTCATGCTCCATCCCTAACATGCAGTCAGTGGCCAGAAACAGCAACAAATATTGCTGTTTCTGCTTTCTCAACATCTTTGGTATTCAATCCCTTCTAGATAATTTCAACAACTCTTAATTGAGCTCCCTTCCTCATATCTCTTATAATTCCCATCCATTCTACACATTGCTGCCAAATAAATTTTCCTTAAGTGAAGACCTGAGCATCTCATTTTGTTGTTTAGTCGCCTTTAGTGGTTTCCTATTGCCTCTAGGATAAGATATAAACATTGTGTTTTAGTTTTCAGATCCCATCATAATCTTACCCCACAACTTGTTTTCCAAGACTTATTGGACTCTGCTACCCATTCAAACTGCCCTTCACTCTGTTTTTCACATATGTCACTTCATCTCTTATTTCCACGACTTTGTACTAGCTATTCTCTTGGATGAATTGTACTCTTTTTTTTGCTTCTACCTCATGAAATCCTCTTCCTTTAAGATTCAGCTCAAAGATCATCTTACACAACAGTCCTCCTGATCTGTCCTCTAATTCCTAGTGACATCCCTCCCAAACTGCTTCATATTTATATGCTATACATATATATACACATATGTTATATATATTCATAATATATATTATATATTTATATTTAAATAATTTACATTTATTTCTATTTAACTACTTTGTATATATTTGTATGTCTTTACTTTGTGTTACATATTCTTATAAATACAAACATATGTATACGGATATAGTTGCTTTTTATTGTGAGTAGTGATTTCTTCATTCAGTACTTATGCCTGGTACAGTGCTTGGTACACAGTAGGTAATAAAATTTTATATCATTTGATACTCAAAACAACTATCTGAAGTTGGTGTCATTGTTGTCCCCACTTCACAAATAGGAAAACAGAGAGATTAATGAGTTCCCCAGATTCTCACACAGTTGATAAGTGTATGAAGCAGAATTTGACCTCATGTCTTCCTGACTCTATGTCCATTACTCTATCCAACCTGAAATCAGCCTCTCTGCCAGTATAGAAATGACCTGAACAGCTGTACCACGTTTCCTCAGAAGGGGACCTGAAAACTGTGTCAGAGCATGGGTCTCAATACTCAATTACACTCTTGAAATAAACACTACAGATGACCTCTTGTGTGGATGAATTAGAAGGCTACCTGCATAGTTTAATTTCAGGAGCCCTAGGAAGAACCTGTTCATGTGCAAAAATAGCCTCCTCATCTGCTTGTTTATTTTTGCAATCACTTAAAGAGGGAACAAAGCATTTCATTCTCAATCAGTGATGATTTAAAATGAGACGGGGATTTATGTGAGTCCTCCCCGTAGAGAGCTCTATTATCTTATCCATGATGATCCTCTCTATAATAGTGCAGATTGTACCCTCGGTGGGATTTTCATCCATGTTATTCCATAAATCTTCCATAGAAGGCCCACTTAATGAAATCTAGGTTTTTCTATAATTTCTTTAGCTTTGTATAAGGGCACCAATAGAGTCCTCAGATTATATAACATCTTTTGTTGTAGATGTGATAGAGTCATGTTATTTTTAACTTGGTTTGCCCTTGATAATACTTTTATCGTGCTTGCAATTTAGTAACTTTTGGTAATGTCAGCCAGTCCATAACCATTTATTAAGCACCATGTGGCAAATATTGCACTATGGAATGTGGAAGGAATATAGTAATTTAGTTGTTGGGGGAACACTTCCCCTGGTTCAAGGAGCCCATTTGAGTTTTATTTCCAATGTGATTTACATGACTAAGAGTCAGAATGGGCTTTCAAGGAATCTTCTTCCCACAGTTCCATTTGGCTCCTTTGTACTTTTACAAAAGGTATTCCCTCAATGTTTTACAGCAAAACCATTCTGACAACCACTGGAATGAAAAGAGTTCAGGAGAAATAGCTGGCAATAACTAAAATAACAGAGTTCTGAGCCTGTATACAGGAGGACCTGAATTAAAATTCAGCCTCAGATACTTATTGCTTGAAAGATTTTGGGCAAACCACTTAACTTCTGTTATGCTTTCCTCAACTGTAAAATGAAGATAATAATAGCATCTACCTTGAAAGCAGCTGTTGTTCTGAGTTGTTCCGAGGATCAAATGAGGTAATCATTTGTAAAATGCTTAGCACAATACCTGGCACATATTATGTACTACATAAATGCTAGTTAGCTAGCTAGGTAACAGGAGGAGGAGGAGGAGGAGGAGGAGGAGGAGGAGGAGGAGTGGTAGTAGTAGTAGTAATGGCAGTAGTAGCAGCAGCAGCAGCAGCAGCAGCAGTAGCAGCAGCAGTAGTGGTAATAATAGTGGGGAGAGGAAGAAGAAGAAAATAGGAAATAAGAAGTAGAGAAAGAAGAATATTTTACAAGTTGTTTTTTTTTCTCACCCAGGATCTCCATGTTTTTTCTCTATTATAAATCTTTATTCTTCCTGAAACTCAAAGAAAAGAACACCTAAATAAAACGTAACAATTTAGGGATACGCTTGCAAGATCAACTTCCTTGATTTTCTTGGGTAAGAACAAATTGTCACTTAGATTCCTTGTAACTGGTATTTTGTGAATTGAACCCTGTTATTTATTGAGTACTTGAAGATTTTTCATTCTGAATCTTCTCATCTCCCTCTATATCTTCCTATGTCTGAGGATAAATCCTTGTCATTTCCTATGAATACTAAATTCTTTATGTTGGTAGGTTAATTTAACTTGAGTCTTATGTTCAGTATTGCTGCCTTCAATCCCATCTCCCCACACTTCAAATGAACCATCTCAAGAGATTGCTACTTTTCATATTTAATAGGGCTCAAGGAACACTTGTTACTGACAATTCTGTGACTGAGCTCTTATTTCTAAGTTATACCTTCTACATTTTGCAACAAAATATATCCAACTAGAGGATTCTAGTATTGATTTTCAATTATTTTAATCAGTTTCATGATTTTATATCTATTCAGTGCTGTCAGTGACATATGGACCTTTTAGTAGTCAAAGTATAAAAATAAATGAAACACCAACAGACTCCTAAAGACTTTTATTTTACTCCTCCTACAATTGGACATGCTTCTTTCTTACACAAGAGTTGAAGAATTCATATGAACAGGCCATGTAAAATTCCATTTCTCAAATAACCATCTGACTAAATATGGTATCCTAGCTATGCTGAGCACTGCTTTGGTTGCAGTAGTCTAATGGATACTGTTCAGAGTGCTTATCTGCAACATCACCCAATATGGAAAATCTTTCCATATGAACTTTTCTTTCTTACGGTTGATTATACAGTTTCTTCTTCATCCTTTTCTAAGTATAGCTCATTTTTCAAAGTGAAGTGGGAAATACACAAAAATTTAAAAAGACAAATATAGAATGATAGCATACAATATAGTGGGATAAAATGATTTTACAAATAATGTTTCTATCTTGACAGTTTTTCCTTTTACCATCTAAAAAGCATAGATAACTACTATACAGTACAAATATAAAAAGTAATTTTTTTCTCATATGGCTTAAAGAACATTGCTTTCCTTCCAATATCTAGGAAATGGATTATGAGATATTTATGATTAATAGAGCAATACATATAATACATTTAGGAAGTTTTATACTTACGAAATTATGTTTAGGATTTTATTGACCAAACCACATTGAGTCTCCTATAAAGTACTATGTCAAGGGGTGGCTAGGTGGCACAGTGAATAGAGCACCGGCCCTGGAGTCAGGAGGACCTGAGTTCAAATTTGGCCTCAGACACAACACAAAAAGCTATCCGTTTGACTTTGGGCAAGTCACTTAACACCAATTGCCCTACCTTCCCCCTCCAAAAAAAAAAAAAAAAAAAGCAAAAATCAACAAAAAATAAAGTACTATGTCAGTTATCTTATTTAATCATCACAACTGCCTCTATAAACTGAAGCTTGTCCCTTACTATTCATGTGCCTCACTTTCCAAATCTGTAAAATGAGGGGTTTGAACTAGATGATAGTTAGGTCTCTTCCAGGGCTGAATCTATGACCCTATAAGCCACCTTATGTGGTAACCTAAGAATTATTAAATTCCCTCTTTTACATATGAAGAAACTCAGGCTTATTGAGGCAAATGAATTATACAGGTTCCCAAACTGGCAGAGTTCCAACTGGTGCTACCATCATCCAACATGTCTTAGCTCTTCAAAGAATTGTTTTGAAAACATGAACCATTATGCGTGGATAGAGCTTTTTTCCTGAGATATTTATTTAAAAAAATATACATAGAGATACCTTTCTATTAAAAAACCACTAAACTCTAATATAATTAAAAGCAATTCAAGTAACAAATATGTCTTTAAGACAATATGTCTTTAAGTGTTTACTGCATACAGGACAAAGTGTTAGTTACTAAACTACAAGGTAGAATAAAACATTGAGCTTAGAGTTCAGTGAGGGAATGAGACACAGGTATAGACAACTACAATATGATATAAATATAATAAGAGCACAGGAATGGTGCTAAGTATTAAGAATCACGGTTTCATTGAAGGAATAATATATTATGATTAACGAAGCAAAGCTGAACTTAGTCTTCAAGGAGCTCCCACTTGAATATTGGAAGCAATATCCTCCCAATGCTCATAGCCTGAAAGAATGTGTCCCCCACCTTCAACTGCCAACCTGAGTTCAGTAATTAATTTAATGATCAAAGACTAGATTTCAATATATCAAATATGCCAAAGGATTCATTCTACAGAGAGCCACACAGCAGCAGCTACAATATAGTAACTGATAGAAAAAGGAAAATTCAAGATAAGTATTAAAATGTGGTTTGTCTTTTTGTATTGAGACATTGTAACCGAAATAAATCAGTAAATGACTCTAGCTTTGTTGCTCAAACAATCTTCCTAAATGCTACTACTATCAATCAGTAAAATATCCCCTGTGACATTGTGGATAAATGACTGTAAGGTTGTTAAAGCGGTCATGCTATTGCTAATGGTGATGATGATGATGGTGACGATGATGATGATGATGATGGCAACGATGATGATGATGAGGAAGACGATATAGATACAATGATTCATGATAGGATGTGTATAGCCCTTTAATAATTGCAAAGCACTTCATGTATGCTATCTCATTTAATTCTCACAGTAGTCCTGTGGGGTAGGTGTTGTTATTAGTTAAAGACCCTGAGCCTGAGAAAGATGGTGAGTAGCTCGGGTTATTCAGGTTACTCAGCTAAGTGAGGCTGTAAAGTATGATTTGAACTTATGTGTATGTGACATTAAGCTCAGTACTCTATCCACTGTAATACCTGAGGAGGAGGAGGAGGAGGAGAAGAAGGAGGAGAAGCAGTAATAGTAGTAATAAATGGTGGTGATGTTGGCAGTTGTCATAATAACAATAAGACTAATAACTACACTAAAGTCCAACCAATTGTTCACATCACAAAGTGGGGGGGAGGGCAAGAGCATGACTATAGAATAAAAGAATGGAAGCCAGAATGAGATACAATAGGGAGTGTGTGTGTGTGTGTGTGTGTGTGTGTGTCTGCCTTTCCTGAACCTTCTACAGAAGCTGTGAAAGCCTAGTAGGAATACTAAAATGCCTGCCTATTGGACCCTGGTGATATCACTGATATGGTTAGAACCCCAGGAATAAAAATAAAGGATCCTATTATCTGAAAATGTATTGGTGGCATAGGGTTGCAGGTGGGTCCTGCTTAGAATCATTATAATGATTGATGAAACATGGAGAAAAATGAAGAACATGGCTATCTTGGGTGTCCTGGGACTATAAGAAGGCAAGCTATATTGGAATAAGTCAGAAATGCTAATATCTCCCCTGTTATAATTTCTCTCATGCAGTTAAACCGGCCACTCATGGAAGTCAAACTATATGTATGAATTAAATGGACTAAAGATAGAAAGGTTTTTATTATATGCCAGTACTACATCATAACAAAATTTGAAAGAGGTCTTACCATTAATAGGCAAGATCTTCATATAGCTTTTTTTCAATGACAGATTCAGTTCCAAGTTATCCAATGACACATGCTGATTAATGTGAGGGAATTATTAGAAATAACTTCATTCTTAAACCCAGATGAAATGAAAGGAGTAGAAATTGAGGAGTTACTTAAGTCTGAAGAATATTAAGACTTTGAAAAATTACACTTAACACAGTCTCCAGAAATGCAATTTAATAATGAAATAGAAGCAAAAATAGTGTCTATTTCTCAAAGGTTTTGAAAAGGGAATGGTCATATTTATAACAAGATTTTGAAATTTAATTGCATGTGTGCAACTAACAGACAAGCTATTCCAAAAGAGAGTCATTGTATAATTCTAGTATCTGTTGTAATCAACATAAATAAATATATTCTTCCACAATATTTGAGAGGAAAATTCAAGACCTGACAAGAATATAAGTGTTGATGTGACCATGGTGAATACTATAGTAGGAGCTACCTAGAAATACTAGGAATGTACCCTAAAAAGATGTCAACTATCACAATGGCATAAGTAGCTTGAGAAACAATTTGAAGATCTGTGGAAAAAAATGGGAAGATTACACTGATACCTAACTAATATGCACAGTAGAAATTATATCACTCAAAGGCAATTTAAAAGATATATTCTGGAATCAATTCCAGAAAACCAAATTATATACACACACTTATGTGTTTATACATGCATAAATACATAATAAATGTGTGTTTGCACACACACACATACATACATATCAATAGATGATAGATAGATAGATAGATATACATATGTATACTTTAATTGACAATTGTAGCAAAAGCCAAAAAGTTAATACAATTCAGGTTGCCAAAGAAGTGTAAAGAACAAATAAACACTATAAATGCAGTTATATTTTAGATGTCTGAGAAGGAAAAAAAAATTAGAAGAACAAGAAAGAAGAAGGAAAAGGAGAAGAAAGAAAGAGAAAATTTCTAGTTAAAAAATGTCAGTGGTTGTTCAGTCATTTGGGGTTTTCTTGGGAAAGATACTGGGATGGTTTGCCATTTCCTTCTCTAGCTCATTTTACAGATGAGGAATCTGAAGCAAATAAGGTTAAGTGACTTGCCCAGGGCCATACAATTAGGAAGTATCTGAGGCCAGATTTGAACTCAGGAAGATTAGTCTTTCTTATTCCAGGCCCAATACTCTTGAACCAACTAATTGCCTATCACAACAAAAGAAGAATCACTTTCTTCAAATAGGTACAGAGCAGTACTTATGGCAAAGGAGATAACTATAAGCAACCAGGGAAAAGACCTTCAAATGCAAAGAAAAGGAAAATTGAGTAACACAAGACTATTCTGTAAACACTAAAAACTACAGAAAAAATTACAGAATAACATTCTGAAATGTGAAGTGGCCCATGATACAAATCAAAATGACATAGTCCACAAACCTTAGTCTAATGACTAATGAAAAGTTCTAGACATTTAAAGAGAAGAATTCTTGCCATCAGAAAAACAGCAAAACATATAAAGAGAATTTTCAATTTGGAAATGTTCCAAATAGCCAAAAGAAATAAGAAAAGTAAAGAAACAAAAATACCAGTGAAAGAATAGCTGATCAAATAAACTACTCTATCTAAAAAGATTATTAAAAAAAACAACCTCAACAATGGAGGTACCATTATAACATTTTTTAAAGTAAGCGAGGAATAAAAGATGAAGAGAGAATTCATAAAAAAGTCACGTGAAGAAGCAGGCCTGAAATACGATAGACTAAAATCACCACTTTCCTGTATTTGAATCACTAGATTTTGCAGTCTAGAACTGAAGGACAGGAAGGTGCCTAAATGGGAAGAGGGGAAGTGGAAGATAGAAGGGGGTGGACGACCTACCTTAACCAAGTTCATGACTGAACAAAAGGGAAAATAAAAATAGCTCTTTTATCGCTCATCCAGAAAGGATGCAAGAGAATGAGATAGAGGGCAAACGGAATAATGGACACAGTGGAAATGAAAGGTGAAGGTCTCAATCCAATTGGTGGAGAGGGATACCACTGAGAATCCCTCCCATGTAAGAAGAGGGATATATATGTAACAGGAGATGGAAACTTTAAAACGTGTCTAATAGGGGAGCTGGTGCATATGGAGATTATTTTCTCTACAACTATTGGGAATCTATACATGAAATCTTGACTCAGGAGAAGGGAAATTTGAATGGTTGGATTAACTGGCTCTCATATAAGTAGCGTATCAAGGATCTAGAGAAGAGAATGCATGGCAAACAGGAAGAATAAAGATCATGGTATGGTAAGAACAGTATGTTAAACTGTATCACACAATTAGGAAGACATAATTAGGGAGTAATTTCTACCAGTGGGGAATGCTTCTATCCTCACTACTTCCCTCTTGAGTTGATGTACCTCAAAGTCTTGTATCTCACTTCTAAACATAAGGTACAAAAAGGGAAAAGAAGGTAAGGGTCAAGACCTACAAAAGCAATGATAGAATTTAGAAGAGGAAGTCCAAATAGTACTTTAAAAGATTTAATTTCATGAGGATTACACAGAAATTAAAGAATGAATAAGCAAATAAGTAGACCATGAATCAAAGAATAAATTTCAAAATAGACAAAAAGGGGGAAAAAAGGATTAAGAAAAAAATAACATAAAGAAATGCCTCTTGAAAAGAAGGCACAAAAAAGAAACTGATGAGTAAAACAAGTTGGAAGGGAGAGAGGAAGTGGAATTTCAAAGGAACCACTTGAATAAAAAGAGAAGAGAGAGGGAGAATTAAATAACTAAGAGAAAAAAAAATAAATTAATACAATTTAAGGATCATGTAAGGGGTTGGGATTAGCAAAATGGAGGGGGGATGCAGGAGGAAAAGTATCTATGGGGATAGTACATTAAAGTAGAGTAAGCAAAAAAACAAAACAAAACAACAACATAGTGACAAAGTACTGAGTTAAAAATAGAATAAGATCAAAAAGAAAAACCTTATAAAGAAAACACTGGAGACATAAATGTAGGAACACATAAAATAAACTCTTATAATGTTAAATTTGAATTGAATAAATAATCTAATAATAAAAATTGACAGATTGAATAAAGGAAACAAAAAACCCACAGTATCTTTCTTTTTAGAAAAAAATCTAAAAAAACCCAAAAATATGCATGAAATACAATGTGGCCTGGAGCAAAATTTGTTATGCTTCTGGTGATGTTTTTTTAATTCCAGAATTGTAATTATGCTGTCATGTTAGGTGCTAGGTAGCTAGATAGTGTAGTAAATAGAGTGCCAGGTCTAGAGTCTGGAACACTTGAATTCAAATTCACCCTCAGACACTTCCTAACTGCATGATCTTGGGAAGGTCATTTAAACTGTTTACCTCAGTTTCCTCATTTGTAAAAAATTGGGATAATAGCACCTAACTGCTAGGGTAACTGAAGAACAAATGAAATAATAATTGTATATTATTTAATGTAGTGTCTGGCACATAGTAAGTGCTAAATAAATGTTGGCTATTTTAATGCTATTTGACAAAATAAAAATAATAATTTGCTAAATGAGAAAAATAACAAAATTCCATTATGATTTAATGAACTATAGAAAATGAGCTATTACTAACTGTATTTGTACCAAGTGGCATAGCTACTGAATTCAAAAAAGAAATTGACTTGAATTGCAAAAATATATAGATTGCAACATCATCATCATCATCATGAGAATTCAATATTGTATAAATGTGAAGAAAAAATAAATAAAATGGAAAACATAGAATTGACCAAATTTTTGGTTAAAGTAAAAAGATATGTTGAATTTTCTGGATGGATCACACACACATTAAAAAACATTCTTCTTTTTAGGATATGATTTTTTTAAATAAAAATTGAACATGTATTAGGTCTTAGAAAATGAAAAATAAATCAAAAAGGTAGACATATCATTAACTTCATTTGCAGACAGTTGTTCCTGAGGCAGCTAAGTGGCATAGTGGACAGAGTGCTGGACTTGGAATTCAGGAAAATCTGAGTTCAAATCTAGTCTCAGATGCTAGCTGTGGGACTCTGGCATGTCATTTAACCTCTCTCTGCCTCAGTTTTCTCATCTTGGTGGTATTAATAATGGCATCTGTCTTCCAAGTTTGTTGTGGGAATCTAAAATGATGTAATGAGTGCAAAGTGCTTAGCACAGTGCCTGGAACATATTAGATGCTATATAAATGCCAAGTAGTAGTAGTAGTGGTAGTAGCAGTAGTAGTAGTAGTGGATGGTGGTGGTGGTGGTGGTGGTGGTGGTGGTGGTAGTGGTGGTGGTAGTGGTGGTAGCAATTATAATATGATAAATTAGTAATAAATTCGGGGAGCACCCAATCAAAATGGAGACTTGATAATAGAATACTAAGTAACAAATGTGTCACAAGACAAATCACCTCCACATAGTTCCAATCATTTTCCTGGCTAATGGTTCCATTTTTGGATAGTTACCATAAGCTACCAAAGCAATCACTGAAAATGAAAAGATGGTGACTGTTATAACATTCTCTTTCTCAGTACATCAGCTGGTAGGGGTAGAGGATAAAAGATTGTGGAAAGAAAAATAGAATGTAAATTCATCATGTTGGGCATGTAAATCCAGACAATTACTTTTAGTGCCCCTCCCCCAATATCATATAACATGTTTGTCTAGTCTCTCTTTTCATTTGCCCTCATCTCTGGGTCTGTGCAAGCTATGATGGTTTGCGAAAGCTTGTTTCATGTAAAGAACATTCAAAGTAACTGCAGTGCTTAGCACAGTGCCTAGCATATAGTAGGCACCGAATAAATATTTATTGACTATTGTTAAAAAGATACTTACTGAGAGCTTCTGGAGGCAAAGTCAAGATGGCAGAGTAGAGAAAGCACTCAGTCACCATGCTATCCTGTCATTGCACTCCAAGCAACTTTAAAATAATACCTCAAAACAAATTATGCAGCAGTGGAGCCAACAAAAATATCAGATGGAGTCATTCTTCTAGCCCAAGAGAACTTAGAAAGTTGGAAAGAGGGATTTGTAATGTGGGGATAGGGAGAGAGATTGGAGATTGTCCTGGAGTCCACGTGGATGAAACACCAGTGATGGGACCAGGTGGTGACAAACAGAAGCAGCAGCAGCTTTGGGAGTTCTCAAATTAGAGCTGGTGAAGGTACCTGAAAACTGATAAGAAGGAGCTAACATGGGACTCCTGTGCTAGCACTGAAAGCAGGACGAGGCACTGTTTGGTAAATCCATTACCTCATCTGGGTCATAATTCAAGGATGGGGAGGAGTACTTTTGGTCAAAAGGGATTGGGAGCCCTGAGGAAAAGTACCATTTTTGTTCACAAGGGTTTAGTACCATTCCCAATCCCAAACAATCAGGTACTCTGAGGAAGAACATAATTTATGATCCCAGGGGAACAGGGGCCTAAGGAACAATATCAATTGCAACCCCCTGGGTTCATGGGAATTTTCTGGATAAGGAACAGAGCTCAGAATAGAACAGAGACCACATCTCTCACCAAATCACACTACCTTGGAAGTACCAAAAAACTTCCAAATACACAGAATTTCCTTTTTACATTTAATTGGGAAATATTTAATGAAATAAATAAAAATACATTTTAAAAATGTCTTTTCTAAAACAAAATGAATAAAACAAAATTAGTATGTCATCCAATTCACAAGCATTTAATACATATCTTTTATGAGTCAGAGACTATGAACACCTATTAGAGATATAAAGGTGAAAAGTAAAAAGCCTCTACCCTCAGGGAGGTTATATTTCCACCCAAATCAGGAATTCTTAACCATTTTTGTGTCATGGACCTATCTGGCAGTCTGATGAAACCTATGAACTCTTTTCTAGAGAGAATACTTTTAAATAATTGATGGAAATACTTAATTTTAGTTAGAGATTAAGGAAAATAATGATGTGTTTTTCCCCGTCTGAATTTATGGACCCTTTGAAATCAGTGGTTGATTGCCTTAGGGGTCTGTGCACTCCATGTTAAGATGCCCTGTCCCAGATGTGTGTTCTCCCTTTCTCACTATGAGGCAAGATAGAACCCAAGGAAGACAAATGCATGGCCCAGCAATGAATTCATAGCTCACCAAGAATAATAGTTAGGGCAATTAAAGCTTCCCCTCACATTAGTTGTAACCACTTAAGCAAAATGAAGAGACTGTGTCTGGCTATGACAAAGAAGGGATTCTAAAATCATATTCATCTTGTAAAGAGGCTCACACTATGAATGAGACTATAATATAAGATTTTCATCTCTCATACTCATTATGAGTAGTATTTTCATTGGTTAGAATGGCACCACACTATTTAAATTGTTATAAATATCAAGCAATCTAGAACTCTATAAACATTTGTTATGCATCTACTATATTCTCTACTATGTTCATCTGCTATACATCAATCTGCTAAGTACTGGGGATACAAAAAGAGGCAAATGACAGGCCCTGCCCTCAAGGAATTTAGAATCTAATGGAGAAGACTCTATGCATACAAATATATAGAGGAAAGACTCTGGAACTCAGAAGGGATAGAAAAAGTTCTCTGTAACAAATGGGATTTTAGTGAGGATCTCAAGGAAGCCAGTGATGTCAGCAGGTGGATTTGAGAACGGAGGGTGTTAGTGGCATGGGGGACAGCCAGAGAAAATGCTCAGAGCTGAGGGTTGCAGCATCATATCCGTGGAGTATCCAGGAAGCTATCCAGTATCACTTGAGCAAGGAATACTTGGTGGGGAGTAAAGTGTAAGAAAACTGGAAAGGTAGGAGGAGACAAGATTATGAAGGGCTTTGAATGCCAAAGAATACATTTCGTGTTTGATACGAAGGCAATACACAGCCAATGCAGTATATTGAGTAGGGGAGTGACATGGCATAGTTTCCTCTGTCTTTACCAGATTCTCTTTGTCTCTCTCTTTGTCTCTCTCTTTCTCTTTCTCTCTCTCTGTTATGTCTTTTTGGGCAGGGGTTGTCTTTTGCTTTTTTTTTTGCCTCACATTGGCAGCAGATCTATTCAAATATATATGTCAAATTTCCTATGAATATCCTATGATGTAAATCTTTTTTTTTTACATTTTTTTCAAATTACAAAACTTAGAATTTAAAATATATTTTCCAAAAACTTTTGACAAGGGAATATAAGCTCACATCATTTCTGAGTGATCATACATATATCTTACAAGCAATTCTTTCCATAAAACATGTAAATGTTCTCCACTGAACACAGACCCAGTTTAATCATTACTTTCTAACATGTGTCTTCTTACAAAATTGGCAGTACTTATGGGACTAAAGATCTCAACTGGAAAAAGGCCGGAGCAGTCCAATTGCAGAGTGAGTGGTGTTTTTTGCCTCCTACTTTTCATTATTTAATTCCCAGCATCCCATCCATCCCTTGTGACTGACAAAAGCTCCAAATATCACTTAGACTGTGAGAATAGCCTCAGGAGCTTTGAGACTGGAGAGACAGCTCACTCTCTAGCGTCACCACTGGCTATTTAGAGAAGCCTTTGTGAAATCACAGCACTGGGCAACTGTGCAGGCAGAACAGTCTTTTAGCAGTAACTTCTAATTCAAGAAGGAGGGGAGAAAGGGAGAGAGAGAGAAAGGAAGAGAGGAAGACAGATTCAGAAAGAGAGAGAGAGAGAGAGAGAGAGAGGGAGGGAGGGAGGTTGTGGGAAGGGAACAGGGGAGGTATGAATGGGGAGAAGGAAAGATGTCTAAAATAATTTATCTTTTCACATAGATATGTTAACACTGACTTGAAATGTTGGGAGACCAATGTCAAAGGATGGACAGGTTAGGATCATAGGATATGCTTGTTTGGAAGCAACAAATATAATAGTGTAGCCAGTATGTCCTTGTGTAAGCCTTTTATATATTGATCTTTTGAGGGGAAAATTTATAGCAATCTTAGAGTGCCTGAAGGTTTATTCATGTTTAAAATTAAGTTTGGATAGGATTCCTGTCCCACTGCAACAATACAGTAATTGTCATTATATTGACCTCTCAGGTTTACAAGGCACCATATAGGCCTTATCCTGTTTGATCCTCACAATACCACTTTGAAGTTGGGATTATGAATAAGCTGAAGCTCAGAGACATGCCCATTGTCACACAGCCATTAAATGTCAGGGAAAAGTTAAAACCCAAGTCTTTTCTAATTCTAGACACAGAGCTCTTTCTACTACAGCACACTGCCTCCCATCAGGAAATAATTAAACAAATTGGATTAAGCACACATAAGGATGAGAGAATATTTACTTAAAATAAGGATAAATATGAAGAAATTGGAATAAATGAGAAGACACAAACTGAAATAAAGAATAAAAAGATAACAATACATATGACTGTGACAATGTAGATTAATAGAATAAATGATTGAAACTGAACACTATAACTATAATGACCAAGAATTTTGTTCCTTGAGAAGAGATGAGAAAATCTAACTCCTTTACTTCTTTCCAAAAGTTGGGTACCATGGGTAAGGAATATTTTCTGAGCTGATTGATTACATTGATTTTCCTAAACACTGATATATTCACTCTCTCTCCCTCTCCCTCTTCTTCTCCCTCTCCCCCCGCCTTGTCCATGTTTTAAAAAATTTTCTCAGTAACAACGGAAGGCTCCCTGGATGAAAAGGGAGATGGAATACATATAAATATGAAAGTGATTTTGAAGAATTAATTGGAGAATGGCTATATAAGTTGTGGTATATGATCATGGTGGAATAATACTGTGCTGTAAGAAAGGATGAGCTTGATGATCTTAGAAAAACATGGATAGACTTGCATGAAATAATGAAGAGTGAAATGAGCAAAGCCAAGAGAATGGTATATACAGTAATAGCAATATTGTTTTAAGAACAACTTGGAGCAACCAAGTCATTTTTTACTATTATGTATACTCAAATTAAACACAATGGACCTATGAAGGAAGTCACTATCTGCATCCAGAAAAAGAACTGATAAATTGAAGTATGTACAGAATGATTTTATACACACACATAAAATGCACTTGTATGTAAAAAATTAAAATCTAAAAAAGGTAAGTAGTCATAGAAATAAAAAAAATGTAGCAAACCCAGCCCCACAAAACAAAATTTCTGTTAGATGGTATATACATACATGTATGTGTGCGTGTGTTTTAAGTCAGCTAAAATAATATGGAATAATATAAACTCTTGGACACATAGGCAAAATGCTTTAAAAATAAGCTCTAGATGAAGTTTTAGAAATATAGAGGAGTAGAAATAACAGTAGGGAAAGCATCCATATTGATATAAATAAGTGGCAAAGAAACATATATGATTACTTTTATATCCAACTCATGACTTATCTAGAGCATGTCGATTTTTTTTGGTGTTATTGCACCCCTTTCATCATAAACACATTTTTCTTTCGTCTTCTTTCCTTTTAAGAATGTATTAGAGTGTGTTGTTGTTAAGGATGTTGTTGTTGCTGCTGTTCTCAATTTCCTGATCTCAATTTCCCTAGTAATGTGTGCTTTCCTTCTTGAAATCACTTTATATTCATTTACTTAGATACAAACACGGATATATAAATATACATATTGAATGTGCAAATACACACATATATCATGTTAATACACATATGATATATGTGTAATCATGTGTATATGTATATGCATGCATATGATATATATGTAATTGCATATAGTAGAGCTATATAATTTCAGGTATACCTATAAATGTAGGTCTATCTTTTCTACTCATGAAAGTAAGCTCCTTGAATTGAAACTGTTCATTTTTGTTATTAAATCACATGGATCAACACTGGCCAGAATACAGTAGGTGCTTAATAAACATTTGTTAAATCAATGTAAATAACATGCTGCCTATCAGACCGTAGCACAAAGCCTCCATGAAGTCCTGGGTTATGAGCAAGATTATGTAGCCGAAGGCTGGACTTTTAGACAGAAAATTTGAATCCTATCTTTGTCATTTATTGGCTATGCGATCATAGGTAAGACTCCTAAACTTTCCAAGCTTCTGTTTCTTCTTCATCACTAAAATGAGGGTAATAATTGCAACAGTACCACAAGTTTGTTTTGTTCTTTTTGCCCAGACCAAAATAATTTCACTGAGGTGGAGGACTCCTAGAGAGAAAACTCTCTTCGCCACTACAGATTAACAAGAAAACTAGTTAGTAGCTTACTGTCTTGGAGAGTTTATGCAATTTTCCCAGAATAACTTGGCAAATATGTGTAGGAAGTGGGTCTTGTACCCAGCTTGTCTTGATTCTCTATCTGATTCCCTATCCACCATATTATTCAGCCTGAAGGAATTTGTTTTGTTTGACAATTCCTATGTGTTACAGATATTTGTCCTTTTCTTTTTCAAATAGAGTGGAAATTGATTTTTATTAATTTTTGTTAATTTTTTTTAATAGAGAGGTGAGAGTGTCCACAGTTGTAAAATGTCATATGTGCATTTTTGGATGAGGATACTGAATTATATGTTTTACTTAAATGTTTTTGCTTCATTACAAAAGACCTCTCAGGCAGTGAGAGTTAATATGTAAATCTTTATAATGTAAATATAGAACATGTCAATAATTTTATAAAGGACTGATAATCATATGACTCATAACAGATTGTTATGATGTTATTGTAAAATGTCCACTCCCCCAGCATAAGACATTTGAAAGAAATTATTGAAATATGAATATCTAAACTGAAGTAAAAAGTACCTGTGGATTTTGCAGCATATCCTATTGAAAACAACATAGATGTGACTAGATGAAAGGGGAAAAGACAACAGCAAGAAGAACAAAATTGTATGAGTAGCAAAACTGTTGGCAAACTGCTATTTGGTAGGTCCATATCAGGGAAGTTCATGTGCCATCTGCAAGGTTCAGAAGCAGTGACATGCCCTCCAGGCAAAAGTAGTCAATATTCCAACAGTTTGGCAGATAAAACAATGGTTTATTTAGCTCCTAGAAATACACAGAGAGAAGCAGTGAGCTCTTTCTCACTGAAACAGAAAATTCTATACACAGGGATGTGAGGGACAGCCCTTCTCACTCCATCTTTTACGTTTGGCATTTCTGCCCTCAACACGTAACAGTTTTCAGTAGTTTGAAAAGTGAAGCATATCCATTCTTTTTATAATATAGGCTCATTTAGCACAAAATGGATAGTCACATAGCTATTACTTTCCCATGAGAAATTATGATTCACACATGCAAAAAAAAAAAAAGTAAAGCAACTTCATGATTGCTAGACAAATTTTTCACACTGGAAAGTATACAGTTTTAACAAAAATGAACTTTCAAAAATTTTCATGGCCATCTGCACAGAGTAATCTTCAATATATCCTTCAGTGCCCTCAGGAACAAACCTTCCATCAATATCAATCATGCGTATATTGTTCTATCTTTGATCCTTAAGCAAATATTTTATTTTGGCCAGCTCAAATGAAATCCTATGCTCCATTTCTGCTTGACTTCATCTGTATCTCTTTTGCGCATTTCATGCTATTGATGGAGCACAGAGGAATATGTTCTAGGGGGAAAAAGGGTATTTGAACCATATCCCATCCTCCTTTTTTTGTAGGTCAAAGTTCTAAAGAAATGCTTTTATGAAGCCCAAATTCTCTTTCTAGTGACCAGTGACCTGAAGCAATAAAGAACATTTAATAACTTTCTATAGTAGCATTTCTTGGAGGCAAGTCATCTTCCTTTTCACTATTCCAAGATGCATAAGTGTTCTGAAAATCATTGTTCAAATATTTTTTTAAAATTACAAATATTCTCAACTCCACCTCCAAAATTAATCAGAAATGACTACCTCTAGCTAATATAATTGTTTGAAGTCAAGTATTTCAAGGATTATTCAAGCCCATTATGAAACCACATTAGTTGTAATCACTTTTCAAAGAACATTGAGGTTAAAATGAAAAGCAACTCCAACTGACAACTACAATATTATAAGAAACTAGACAAATCCAATCAATCAATCAATCAATTAACACTTGTTCAGCTCCTATTATTAAACAAGTGAAGACCTTCGGATTTGGCAGCTGGAGGGGTTGCTGTTGATTCCTCAACAGTGTAACTTCTTGAAAAGTGAGAATGTCTTGAAAGAAAATAACCTCACAAGAGTTTATGGGGTCTTTGTCTTACTAATCACATTATTACTGTATTTGGTTCATATGCTTTGGGGCATGTAATTTGACTTGCTTTTTATTGGAACCACATAAAAATAAGCAATTTTTTAAATGAAGTCCTATTTTTTTCCTACTGGAACTTGGGGTGTAAACAGAATATGTGCTACATTTAGATTATTTTACAAGAGTAGCATTTTTGAGGTATCACCTACCTTTTCATTCTATGTGGAAGTGCAAGTATTTATTTAGACATAAGACCCACACCTGTCCATTTATTTTCAGATGAATTAAATAAAGGCCTTTTAATATCTTTTTTTTTTCTAGGTTAGTATGTGTAGCATTCTATTTCAAGTTGTCTTGCATGATAAATTGCCTACAAAGAGTTGTTATTTTTAGATAGGAAAATTATTATTTGTATGCCTTCATTAATATTACATGAATTTGTACTATCTTAATCACAACCAAACAGTAAAAATGAGTACGGGATGAATACCATATTATTTAAGGGCCCTGATTTTTAAACTTTAAAATGATTTATTTATGAGCCATCTGGATTCATAAACTGGATAGTTTGGCTAAAAGCACTTCATAGCCTTCAGAAAACCCTATTCACAATGAAATGATTGAGCTTGAAGAGTGAAATCCAAATGTAGGATAGAGGGTTTAGTCTTCAGATTGTGTGCGTGCGTGTGTGTGTGTGTGTGTGTGTGTGTGTGTGCGTGCGCGCGCGCGCGCGTGTGTGTGTGTGTGTGTGTGTGTGTGTGTGTGAAAGAGAGAGAGAGAGAGAGAGAGAGCGCATTTTAAACCCCTACCACCATCACCATCAAGTTTTAGAACCTCAGTATAAAACAATCAAAGAAAACAAGATCCATACTCTGTGGAAAATAAACACAAATAGAGAAATTGGGTAGGCATTTTCAGCACGCTTGTGATAACATATAAGTAGAGAAAAGAAGTGAAAATACTCCACTTTTTATATTGGCAATTTGAATTCTGTGAGGTTTTTTCCCTCCTACATACCAACGTGGTCGTATTTTAGGGATAAAGAAAGGTATCAAACTTGAAGCCCTCCTGACTTCCTGTTCATTTCTATTTGAGTTTGATACCACTGATTAGAAGACGCATACAGATTTTATGGTGTCCCCACAAAGTGGTTAACAACACTGTCACCACCAAAATAGTTTAGTTCTTTGCCCTGTCCCCATGCTCATGTGCACTACAGTTCAGATGACAAATATATAATTTCCTACTTCTCTTAAAGCCTATAACAGATTAAAATTAAGCTATTTGGTAATATGACATTCCATACTTGAAGTTCAAGATCACGTTAACAAAACCTAGTTATTATTATGCCTGCAAGCCTCTTTTCATCCTATTCATGTTCATGAAAAGGGCCACAATTAAAGTCTGTGTTTTTTACTATTTCTTTCCATGATGTGCAACTGATTACACCTAATGCTCTTCTGGGTTTGTATGTCAAGATTTTATCAGCTTCCTCAAAAAGATGCACAAAATTATTACATTATACTTGGCTTGGAGGATTTAACATGAGGAGAAAAAAGGACAATAATGACTGCAACCCATCAAACAAGAAAGCCTGTAGTAGTGATATGAATTATTGGACAATGTCACAATACCAGTGTTAGTAGATGAAAGCAATGGACAGAGTGCGTGACAGTATTATAGAAACAAAGGATATGAAACTTTTCGTTAGCTAAGTTGGAAATATTTTGATAGAAATCATACCATGATAGGCCACATGTTTCTAGAGTCAGAGAATCCTGGTTCAGATCCCACCTCTGGCACTTATTGCCTATGTGACCTTGGGCAAATTTCTTAACTTCCCTGGAGTTTCAGATTCCTCATTGTACAATAAGGGAATTGTATGAGATGGGCTCTAAGGATGCTTCCAACTTGAGGTCTATGATGCTTTTACATAGGGTGGTGGGCACCCCCTTCATTTCTAGCAGCAAATATAAGCATATCATTCTTAACATTTAGGAAAATTTTGTTTTCTTGCATATCAGTAAAACCGTGTCATGTCCATCTTTTTATATCTTAACATAATTTTCCCAATGGTTCCCCTAGAGGAAGATTAACATCAAGAGTATGAGTCAACATTGTTATATGTAGATAAGCAAATCAAGAATATAATTTATAATTACAAAGGTTCATAGGAAGAGATAGGACAACAGTGCGGAAACTGTGGCCTCAGGACAACATGTGTCCCTCTAGAGCAGCAGTTCTCAATCTGTGGGTTATGTTCAATTTAAATACATCCTGCATATCAGATATTTACATTACAATTCATAACAGTAGCAAAATTACAGTTATGAGGTAGCAACAAAAATAATTTTTTGGTTGGGGGTCATGACAACATGAGGAACTGTATTAAAGGGTCACGGCATTAGGAAGGTTGAGAACCACCACTCTAGATCCTCAAGTGGATGGGGAATGTCCAAGGGCCGCATATGGCCTTTAGGGCACAGGTTCCCCACCCTTGAGATGGGAATTTAAAGTATAATGATCCCCCAGAAGCCCTCACAAAATGGTACCCCTTGCTCAATAGGGTTCCAAAGTAATCAACTATATTTCAAAACTGTGTGTGTTATTTATGTAGAAAGACACTATGGATAGAGATCAGGCCTCAAAGTCAAGAAGTCAAGTATTACCACAACTGTATTCAATACTATTAATACCAGTATATTCAAGTACTACCACTGCCCTGTAATGGATGTGTGGCCCTGGGGAAGGCACTTAACCTCTCAGTACTTTGCAAAACTCTAAGAATTTAAGTTGCAGAGAAAGTGCTGGTCAGCATCAAAAACAAATTTTCTTATCTACTAGTTTCCTATTTATCCATGCAATCATAGATCTGGTTCCTTTCCATTTTATTGTATCAATAAGTAATTAAGCTATATGGAAAAATCAAGAAAGAAATATATGGTGTAATAATTATAAAATGATTACCTATGTTAAACTGAAGTTTTAAGCGCTCAACAAATCTTCAACTGTAATTAACTAGTTACTAATTCAAAGGCTTTAGTTATCTTGGAGGTCTGAAATACTGCATGTTAAAGAGGTAGGTTCAACTCAGGATTAGTCACAGGCTCAGGGCAGTCCACATGTATTTCTAACTCCTTATGTGACAGAGGAACTTGAAACACATTTACGAGGGGATTGGTGATAAGAATCTGACTCTTTACACACAACAGACAACAATCCTAAATTAAAGGATTAGTTGAATTTTAATGACATCCCTTGACATAATTTTTCTTAGTAGCCCAGGATTAAAACGTGTTCCATTAAGTTAACTATTTCAATTGTAGGTATTTATTATAGACTCACAATATCAATCGATATAAAAATGAATACTAAGCACATGACCTGTGCATTTACTTGCTAAAGCAAGTGACATACAGGATTGCTGGATTTTTACCCATGGCACTAAGTGTGCAATTTTTAATTCAGATTTTTTTATTTTAAATGAAAATAATGCTAAAGTAACTTGTGCATGCATTAGAAAATTAAATATTAGTAAACATTTCATGCCTCTGAAAAGCAAGCCAGGTAGATTTCTTTTATGCCAAGCCATAAGACAGTGTTTCACAAGAAACCATCTATGCCTTCCATTTGCTAGTTTGAATACTTTATATAAGAGACAATTGTGAGGCTCAGCTTGAACCATGTCTCTGAAGTCCAAGTTGCTTTTGGCATTTTTGAAAAGCTAAAATAACTTCTAGTTAAAAGAAAGAAGTCTGATTTGGAAGATTCATAAAATGTTTTGAATTCTAATTCTTTTTTTCTTTTTTTTCTAAACCACAGATGGTAAGAAAGCTAATTATAATCTAGACAGTGGGTCTGATGTTTAAGGTGAAGTGATATGTCCAGTGCTATGTAACATTGAAATGACATTCACCTTATACCATTCACAATTTGCTTAAGTAAGGAATTCTTAAAAGCCTATGCAGAAAGAGAAGATTCTGGGAAGATGGAAGATTATGTCAGAAAATTCCAAACTCTCCAGATTTTTTCCACAAATAAGACAAAATAGAAACTCATGGTGAATGTAGAGCAGCAAAAATAAACAGGAGTTGGGGCAGAACAGTGGTCCTACTGGGGCAATAGGAGAAGGTCCAAAGAAAGATAATAGGATGGGAGATTCGGTCTGAGTGAAGTGTAAACACTTCTAGGTTAGCTCTGCTTGAGACTCCTGGGGGCAACTAGGTTGGGAGGTAGCTTTGACCACAGCCACAGGACTTTTCACTTCCTGGACAGGATGGGGAGTCAGGTGTCTGAGTGGTGGAAGATTAAGGGAGCATCTGCTGACAAGGGACGCCAGATCCTGGGCAAGAAGGAACCAGCATACACATTTTTGAGTGTAGAAGCAGTGGGTCAGGGACACTGTTGGCTGTGCCCATTTACAAGAGAGCTGACTTCCTGGTCTTGTTGCCAGGACAGAGGGGAAAACTGAAGGTCATTGCTACTGGAGGGTTCTCAGGGAGTAAGAGAATTTCCAGAATAGTGTGCCTGTGTGGGGGTAGCTATGGTTTGGAGGAGTAAAGGATTGCAGAAGTTGGGCCCAGGACAAAGCTAAAAAAATAATAGCAAGAAATAGCAAGAAGGACCTAAAGCCAGAGGTACCATCCTCCACACTCTAGGATTAGAAGGGATTATAATAACAAGCTGCTAAACAGCTTTTTTTTTTAATGAGCAGGAAGAGGAGAAAGCACCCAATCACAGACAGTTATTATGGGAATAAAGAAGATTAGGGTCCAACTTCAGAGGAAGGTACTGAAGCAAAAAATAAAATAAAAGGAAAGAAACACCTCTCCTACCCCAAAAAGTAACATCAAATGACCACTTGCCCAAAAAGAATTCATAGAACTCAAAAAAGACTTTAGAAACAATTTAAGAGAGATTGAAGACAATTTTTTTTATTTTAATCAAGTGAAAACATGAAGATTATGAAACAAAAATCAATCAACTGGAAAGGAGATACAGAAACTTAAGGAAAGTCAGACAAAAATGACTCCTTGAAAATTAGAATTGGTTAAAAGGAAGCCAGTGTAGGTATGAGACCAAGAAATAACAAAACAAAATATAAAGAATAAAAAAATGGAAGAGAATGTGAAACATAAGAAAAACAACTGATCTAGAGAACAGATCAAAAAGAGAAAACATAAGAATAATTGGACTACCTGAAAGCTACCATCAAAAAATAATCTTGATACAATAATGCAAGAAATACTTAAAGAAAATTGTCATGCAGTGTTAGAACAAGAAGGAGAAGTAGAAATAGAAAAAAGTCTGCCAATCTCCACTTAAAAGAGATCCTATGGGGAAAAGTTAGAGGGATATCATAGCCAAATTCCAAAATTCCTAGGTTAAGTAGAAAATATTACAAGCAACAAGAAAGAAACAAATCAAACATGGCGGAGTCATAATTAGGATTACACAAGAACTAACAGCGTAAAAGAGCACAGGTCTTGGAATACTATATACTAAAGAGCAAAAGAACTGGGGTTCCAGCCAAAAGTATTCATACCCAACAAAGTTAAATATAATCCTGAATGGAAAAAAAACCGAATATTCAAAGAATTGACAGAATTTCAGGATTTTTTTGCAGAAAGATCAAAACTTAATAGAAAATTTGATGTACAAGATCCGAGAGAAATAGTAAGATAAACATCAGTGACTTACAAGGGACTCAGTAAGGACAAATTGTTTACTTTTTATATGTGGAAATTGTCAGTAATTGGATAGTTTGAAAGAAAGAGTGGAGTATAACTGAGTATTTTGTGATTCTAAAAAATAAAAATAATATAGGAAATGGTGAAAAGAGTACACATCTCATACAAATGAGGTTGGAGAGGAAGAACTGATAAAGAAGAATTAGATGTGGGAGGGTGGGTAGTTCTGGAACTCTAATCTCATCAGATACGGGTTAAAGAGGGAAGAATGCATATATATCTAGAAGGGTACAAAAGTCTTCTAAATCCAGAAAGAAATAAGAGGATAGAGGTATTATGGAGTAGGATAAGGGGGAGGGGTAATAGAAAGGTATGTAGATTAATGGGAATGGGATAAAGAGGGAACAACATATATATTCAGAAGGGTATAAAAATCTTCTAAATTCAGAAAAAGAGAGTAATGGGACATGGTGGAGGGAGAGGATAAGGTAGTAGTTCTTGGAGGGGGTGTAGCTTAAGTAACAGGAGGGCAAGGTAGCAGGTAGAAGTAAAGTAGAGGAGTGAAGATGGATAGGAATAGGGTGAGAAGGAAAGTGAGGAAAATAGGAAGGAGAAATATATATAATGAGCAATTATAGTTTAGAATGTTAATGGGATGACTTTACCTATAAATTGGAAACTGATAGCAATTTAAAATTTCAAATACAATATGTTGCTTTCAAGAAATGCCATAAAAATAGGAGATAAACACAAACATAAAATGATGGTCAGGAGTAGAATTTATTATGTGAAAAAGCAGGGGTAGTAATCATGATCTCAGACAAAGTTAAAGCTAATATCAGAGTTAATCAAAAGAGAAAAAATAGGAAACTACACTACGTGTCAAACATATTAATCAATCATTTTAGACTGTATAAAATACCAAGACAGTATAAAAATATGAGTATATCTGCCAAAACAGACACAGGAATTATATAAACACAAATGCAAAACACCATTTAGACAAAGTTAGAGCTAAATAATTGAAGTAATATTTATTGTGCATGGGTAGGTAAAGATAATATAATAAAAAATGTCAATTTTACCTAACTAATCTATTTAGGTAAAGCCATTCTAATTGAATTATTAAAAACATCTTACTGAGTCGGAAAAAATAATAACAAGTTTCATTTGGAAGAACAGAGGGTCAGCATCAAGGAAAAAAGGGGAAAAGGTGTGAAGGAACTAGATTCAGTAGTGTCAGGCCTTAAACCCTATTATAAGGTGAGACCAATGTTGAAGTGTAAAATAAATAATTTTAATTATTTTAGATTAAAATTTTCCTGTATAAATAAAACCTATGTAGCCAAGAATAGAAGGAATGTAGAAAATTGTGTGGAAAAACTCTCATAGACAATCTCCCAAATAGCATATGTTTGGGTCAGAATACTGTTAGAGTGTAGTAAAGGGGTGGGGAACCTGCAGCCTCAAGGCCACATGTAGGCCCTCGTGTAGGAAATGATGAGCTGGAGGATTTTTTAAAATATATAGAAATACTTGGACTTATGAAGAAAAATTCTATCTACCTTCAGAAAAAGAGATGGCAAAACTAAAGGCATTGATGACGCCTGTCTTTTCTTAGGAAAGTTTAAAAGTAGAGACAATAGCAGGTCAAAGAAATTGGGAAACTTCCTCAAACACCACAAAGTTGCTCCTTTTGCCAAGCACAGAGGCATGGTAGCTGTTTGGCAAAGGCATTGCAGGTAAAAATTCAAAAGAGAAACCATTTTGTTAGACACTCATTTCAGTGTTTAAGATGATAAAAAATAAAGGAATGAATGCACCACTTAAGGAATCACCATTTAAAGTCTTTAAATACAATACTTGGTATTTTTAAGAGGATGATGGAAAATTACAAGGAGCATTATTCAATTGGACACTGAGAAGTGGTTAAGAGGAGAAAATATCCTGAAGAGAACTTGGCATTAGAATCAGCTGAGCTAGATCAGATTGAGCACATTTATAAATAAAATTGGAATGAGTATAACAGGAAAAAATATATAAAATTGAAAATCTGCTAGTGTTTTGTGGTAATTTCTTTTTACTTCTAACAGTAGTGGAATTACCTACCAAATTTTGGGTTCCCAATACACAACTATGTATATGAACCAGGAAAAGTACTTCATAAGAAATGAAGTCAAAAGATGTGGTTTGACTTTACCAAATCAGAGGAGAAGACTCCAAGAGAATGGCAAATATCACAGAGTTATTTTATGAATAACAGCAAAAAAATGTGATGGTGAAGACATCAGACTACATCAATATTCACATGTATTTTCTCTTCTATAAAATAAAGCTTTATAAGACTGCTCTATGTGTGCTCATTGAAAAACTGGAAAGGGACTAGACAACTTTTTACAATTGATTGCCATGAACAGATCACATTTTCACGTTTCCACAACTGTCTAGGAGATATGAAGATGTAAAGCCTGACTTAAAAACAATTTTTAGAAAAAAAAATACCAACCTGAGGCATTACAATAATGTAAGAACCTGAAACATTTGACTGGAAATGAGTTTATTCTTTTGAGGTAAGGACAGGTGGATGCCCAAAAAGAGCCAGGACTTGGCTTCAGGAAATCTAGGTATTTACCCCTTCCCTACAACTTTCTAGGAGCAATCAAAGGCAAACAAATTAACCTCTGGTGGCCTGATTTTATTTGTGAAATGAGAGAATACCAATTACATAGGGCTATTGGGAGGAAATATCCCTGCAAATCTTACAGCACTATCTAAATGTGTTTGACTATGATGACAGGATGATTATGATAACAATGATGATATAAAGGAGACATTCATTGAGGATGCTTAGCAGTGACATAGATGCCTTATACAACAATTTTTTAAAAATGTCCATTGGCCAGCTATTCCACTTGGTCCTTTCCAAAAGGTATCATACTAATTGTGTCAAGTTTTGTAATGCTACAAAGCTTCTAGAACGAAACCCACAAAACATGGAAAATATAAGCTTAACCATCTTCATTGGGGAAAAAAAAACTTAATTAAAAAAAAATGTTGTGCCGACTTATGACATGCTGCTATAGATTGATATTCAGCATATATATCCCAAATGGGCTTTATGGTCAGACAAATCTTTTGACCAAGAATTATGAAGTGGGACATGAATGGGCTGGACTACACTGGGGAATTGCTATATTGTTTCAATGATACCAGCTGCTCACTGTCATAAAATAATGTCTTCTTTTTTCTTTGTATGAATTTGTGATTTTAATGTTATTAGGAATTCCTCATGAGGAAATTGTTTCTATTAAAACAAATTACCAGCTATTCTGCAACTAAAAGGCTTAAGATGATAAAAAATCTTGAACACACAAGATATTAATTGACATGTCCAGCATCACATAGCCAGTACATGTCATAGGTTTGACTTGAACCTAATTCTTGCGACACTAAGGTCACTTTCTATACAGTATGCCATGCTATCTCTCATTAATATTCTCAAAAAATGTTTTATATGGATATGAGTCATGGAACACTAAGATCTCTGAAAAATAAACATTTAAAATTACCCCAAAAGGTCACAGAAAGATATATGGTGGACAAAGGAAGTAGCAAGTGTATTGTAGAAGAGATGGCATAACAGACATCATCCAAAATGGTGGCTCTGAAAGGGACTTTCAGAAGTGAATCAGTCATAGAGTGAGGAAGAGAAAAAAGAGTGAAAAGAAAAGTTCCTATTTAACACATTTAAAGGAAGGTCTATAGAGAATTTCTGAAAAGTTTCAAAAAAGAATTGAACAAGAAATGTGTAAAAGTGAGGAGTAGTCAGGATCAACATTTGCATAACATGTATAAAATATTGAATGTTATTTGCCATTTAAAAATCACGATTTATGATTCTAAAATGTGCATACTATGTTTTTATATATTGATGATGCTGGGAGATTCTGGAGAAATCATGTAGTTAATAGTCCTCAGATCTTTTCTAACTATAAAATTAAAAATTTGAAATAGACAATGTCATCAGTACAAAGGAATACTTTTATTCATTCACCATTTGCCTAGGGTCAGCTAGGCGATGTAGTAGTCCCTGCTGTAGTAGGAATAAGTTTAATTCAGTGATATTGACAGTTCCACTGGAGTAAGGGATCCAGATAAAAAGGAGTTCAAATATTTTGTGTCAAATAAATTGTACTACATTTGGTCTTTAAATAGTATGTTAAGAGAGTTAGTCTAGGATGTGCAAGAAAGAGCCTGATCATTGCGGGAAGGTATTGTATATCTGCAAAGCTATGGTGTTTAGTCCTGGCTTTCCTCTTGTATTGTCATTGTGTTGCACCTAGGTCACCATGGATGGTTATGCTGATTTGACATCATAGCTTGTTTTGCTCCAGAGAAGGGAAAGAGAAAGGGAACAAGTTTTTATTAAATCCCAACTATGTGCCAAACACTGTATTAAGCATTTTCTAATTACTGTCTCACTTGATACTTGCAACAGTCCTTAGAGAGGAGTGCTATTTATATTCCCACTTTAAAGCTGAGAAAACTGAGGCAGACTGAGGTTAAATGACTTATCTATGGGGCACACAATTCATAAATGTTTGAGGCCCAGAGACCACTAAAGTGTAAACCAAACAAAGAGAAGTAAATGATGATAGAAGCTGTGGCTACAACATTCTTACAGCTGTCTGTATGAATTTTACCAGATGAATCTAATTCTAATTTCACTTTTGTTCAGAAGTGGATATTATGGCAATTCAAACAAAATCAGTATTTTTTTTTGTTATTAGAAGCATAGTCAATAGAAGTAGGATTTATTTATATCAAAGATTATCCTTTAACTTTTAGATAATTGCAAGTTGTCAATTTTCTAAGAAAATTTTGTAATCAATCTAATTCATCAATCATAGATTTATAACTAATCTAGAAGTGCTCATTTCATTAATTCAAAGAAAAAGGTTTTATTCAAAGAAAATGTTGGGAAATTCCATTTCTTAGTATTGACTTTGGAAAAATTCTTGCGGAACATATTTATCATCTTAGTACCATAGAAAATGACATTTGGATAAATTAAGGAATTGAATTAAGGTTGAATCTGCCTAGCTCACTAACAGGTTTGAAGCCTGTTGTTTACTTTCAACCTGGTTTAACCCATCTGTCCAGAAGTTTTTAGCAGAGTGTGGCCTCTGCGCATGCTACATCCTGGAGCCACAGGTAAGAAAGAGTTAGCTTAGGAGAGTACCTTCCGAGCAAGTACTATATTTGGGAGAAAAAAAAATCACCTTCCTGAGTGTAAGATGAGGAAAGCATGACTAGACACCAATTGTTCTAAAAATATTTAGGGGCTTCAGTGAACCATGAGTTGAAAATGATGCCTTGGGATGATGTGGCAGTGGAGAAGAAGCTAATGTGCCTTTGGGCCATAGCAGGTCACCTAGCTTCCAACAACAAGCAATGATAGATGATTCCTTCGCATTCTGCCTTGGTCAGCTCACATCTGAAGTATCATGTTTCTTTCTAGTCACCATGTCTTACAAAGGACACTGATAACATGAAGGCAATGATCATGATGAAAGACTTTGAGTCTATCCTTGAAATATTGGTGCTGTTATTGTTTGACCTTCATTCTTGAAGTGGACCATGACATCAGGAAGATGAATAAGGATCAGTTGAAGGAAATGGGGATGCTTTTGTTTGCTTGTTTGTTTTTGTTTTTTGTATTTGATAGTCTGTTTATTCCAGCACCATTTCATACAGACCCCAAGATACAAGAAACTTATAAGGCTTATATTCCTATAACAGAAATTCTTATGTAACCAGAATGCAAGGACCCTCCTTTGGTTTGGACCACTCCCTACTCCTGCGACCGTGTTCAGAGGCACAAACAAACAGGGAGTCACAAACAAGACTTGCTAATTACCTATCCTGAATTTTCCTTAGTTGTTCATAGGACCAACAGAGCCACCAACAAACAAGATTATATTCCTCCTGCATATCTGCCTAGTGACCTCAAAGAAGAGGGGAGCATTTCATTAGTGGGGCTGGGGGACCCCTGAAAGTCTAGTCTACTACATCTCCCCCATTTTATTTATTTATAGGAGAGGGGAACATTCCATTAGAAGAGCCGGGAGACTCCTGGAAGTTCTCTGCTTCTCCGCCATATTATTTATTTATAAGGCTGTGGGCAGAATCATGCAGTTGGACATTATATACAACTTGTTGAATGATGCGAGAAAAACAGGAAATAAGGATGGGTAAGCAAGTACATAAAACCAGTAGTACCACCCCTATTCCTAGGAAGGTTATAATTTGCTGTATTTGCCCAGGTAATATTCCCTGAGCTCTCTTAATCCAATCTACAATGTTTTGTGCCTCTGGATTTGGTAGTAGTGACTGCTATCTTTCATAATCCGTGAGGTGAGCCAAATTCTCTAAATCATTTACGTCAAGATATGTGTTACAGTTACCCCACAGCCCACTAAGATGATTTCTAATTTGGGCTATGTCATATTCTGACTCGTTACATTGTTTGTTTCCCATACAGAAATACATATATCTATAATCACATATTAACTTTTGTTTAACTTGCATTTATTCAATCTCAGCAGCTAAAGCAGTTACATCATCTCTGATCTGTGTTATTGCTTTATAGAAACTCTCACTGACTTCTGATTGTAACAAAAATCCTTGTGAAACGTTGGCAGACAATTCATGCAAGAATTGAGTTTGTACTATCTGATTTTGTACGGTGCTGACGGAGACAGACACAGCAACACTGCTCACTATAGTAGTAATTAAAGCAATTATCCCAACAACAATACAGGAAATACACCTCTTTTTTTGATAAAAACCCAACTGTTGATTAATTTGAGCAATAGACTGATCAGCAAGAGTGTAAAACCAATGCTCACTCTCCACAGGAATCATAATCATGCTAGGTCTTCTTATAACAAATAGCAATTGTCCCAAAGAAGTATTATCATGACATTCAGAAACCTTACAATTAACACGTGACATTATAATGCTTGTCAACTTTAGTGATCTTTACATTGCTATGATTTCCTCACACGAATGCATACCTCTCTCCTAAACAAGCACATACAAAGCTCTGGTCAGTCTTGCTCAAGTATGTCCCATTAGAAGCAAAAGAAGCAAAAACTGTTGTTATTGGGGCCCATAGCAAAGGGATTTTTCATATTTCCGGGTTTCCTCTCTGTAGGAATCCCAACCAATTTTGTTTAGCATGCCCTCCACGTCTATGTTTAATGTTCATGTCATTGTGCCAGGAAATGTAGGTTTGCTGATCCACCTGATGGCAAGTAGATCAGTCCTACAACTCAAAAATGGAAGATCTACTTGCTCTCATTTTGGCTTTGGCTCCTTCTCCGCTGTTGGCTTTGTCTGATTCTGGTCTGGAGGGAGCAGAGTGTGTGGTCTCTGCATTTGTTGACACAGTCCTTGTTGTCCTTTCTGGTATCCAGACTTCCTCCTTATCATCTGTGGAAACACACAAAAAGCCTAGGCCTTGCACAGAGTGTGGACCTCACCATTGTCCCTTATCATTTTTCCACATCACTCATTCAGTAACTGCAGTTGCCTGGGGCTGTGACCTTTTAGAATTTCCAATTGTATGGTCAGTAATGCCCCAAAATTTTTCAGCTGGTGTTTTATTTTCATGATCTAAAGTTAAATAATTTATTACATATAATGACAACCCCAAAATTTGTCTCAGGGTACCCATGCACCAGGTCCCTCCTTTTAGTTTTTTAAGAGCAGTTTTAAGTGTGCAGTTTTTTCTTTCAACAATAACTTGACCCGTGGGGTTATAAGGAAGCCCTGTGACATGGTGAATACCCCACTGAAGACAGAATTCAGCAAAGTTTTTTGAGGTGTAAGTGGGCCCATTGTCAGTCTTTAATTGTTTTGGCACACCCGCAGCAGCAAAGCATGTAATAAGATGTTCTTGAACATGAGAGGCTTTTTCTCCAGACATAGCAGTTGCCCATGTAAACCCTAAATATGTGTCCATGGTTACATGTATATATTTCATCCTCCCAAAAACAGAATAATGAGTAACATCAGATTGCCAAATTTCACTGGGTAACAGTTCACAGGGATTTACACCCTTTGGTATGGAGGGACTGAAAATAACACATGATGCAAAACTTTTAACTGTGTGTCTAGCTTGTTCTCTAGTGATATCAACGCAAGCATTCTAGCAGATTGGTGAAATTTATGATGGGATTCCCTTGCTAATTCTAATGATCCCACAAGGATTTGATCATCTATGTGATTTTCCTTTTAAAAGTGGTCCAGGAAGACCAGTATGAGAACAAACACGCATAATGTAAAAAGGATGTGAGCTATGTTGTACAATATCTTGTAAATCTCAGGACAATGTATACAACTGAGTTTTACTTCTATGTATATTGGCTGTTTCTATCTTTTGAGTTACTTGGGCTGCATATTGAGAATCTGTAACAATGTTTATAGGCTGAGGAAATAAAGTGCCTATTACCCCGGGAATCTGTTGTAACAGGGTACGCTAACAAATTGCAGCCTTTAAATCCCATTTCTCATAATATCTGTCCTTCCTCTTTCATAAGGTGTATATAATTCTGAAACTGTGGTGGGACTGCCATTAGGCTTCCCAGGTTTTTCAGGTACACATGTGGAATTATAAGGTGGACGCTGAGTGAGGTTAAGAGGTTTGGTATTTTTTAAGGGGTTTTTCTCCTTTCCAGGGTCTTTCTCCCACAAATTCAGGAGGTGTGGTCTCTTCCTGATCACTACTTTCGCTCTCATCCATGATACTCAATATTTCTTTAAGATCTGTTTTGTCTGCTAAGCACACTTTGATGACATCATAAATTGCAAATATGGAACCAGAATCACTCTCCTGTCCATTCTCCTTAAAATAATTAACTAAAGCCTCTCCCGCTACTTCCCAATCAGGTCCTCTGGTCTGAGAGCCACTTGGGAACCATGGAGCTGCTTGATAGACTATTTATTTTAAATTTTTTTTTTAGAATCTGTTTCTTAACTGAAATCCCTTTTTTTACATGCTATAAGTTGTAATATTCTCAGTTCTTTTCCTTTGTCTTTTAAACCCTTCACTAAGTTTCTTCCCATACTATGTCTCTGTGAGGTCTGAATTATGAAAATTGAAAACTGAGCACGCCAGTGATTGCTCTTCTTAGAGCCTTCCCCTGACCTTGAATGAAATCCGTTGTCCCTCAGATCTCTGTGGGCCTGCTACCTGCTGGCAACTCCTGGGGGTCCAGTTGCTAGAGACTTGACAGCCATCCTGAAGCCCCACGTTGTGAGTGCCACTTGCTGTGACTAGCACAGTTAGGTGGCCTAGAAACCAGTTGAGTAAAGAGAGACGGGGATGTATTTGATAGTCTGTTTATTCCAGAACCATTTCATACAGAGCCCAGAACTGGGAATGTTTAATGTGAAGAAGAGAAGGGTCACAGGCAGTACACAGTATATGGCAACTGTCTTAAGTATTGGAATGATTGTCATATTTAAGAAAGAGCAATGTGTTTTCTAAAACAGAGAGAATGAAACCAGACCATAAATCGTATCAATGGATAGAAATGACAAAGGTAATTCAGGTTTGGTATAACAAAAAACAAACTAGCAAACAAACAAATTTTCTAACAATGCTGTTGAAAAGTAAAAAAAAAAAAGGTTGACTTTTGGGTTTATGGAAGTCTTTAAACAAACATCAGATACTGTAAATTTTGTTATTGGCAAGCTCCAGTGATGAAAGACTTGCAGAACAAATTAATTGTCTTTGCAAATTGAGTTTGGAATGTTTGTATTTAGGTATATGTCTCCATATGTTACTCCCACAGTCACATTTGACTTCTTAATGGAGAGAGCTAGGGCTCTGACTTGAGTCAGAGGACTAGCTAAGTGTTGATACAAAAGTGAATCTCTAAAAATCCAGTCATTGAAGTGTCTCTTAAACTCCTTCTTCCCATATGACTTCTATCTCCTTTACTCACTTTCCTATTTCCCTCTGTCCTTGTTTTCAGCTGTCTTTTTGATTCCCTTTACACTCTGTCCTTTGGAAATCTCTTCTACTCCTAAAGCATCAAATAACCTCTCCATGTAAAACACTCCCAATGGTCTCTCTTCTAAGGCTCCACATGAGCATATTTCTGTTTCTTTGATATCTTCACTCGAATGTTCCACCAATATTTCTAAATCATTATTTTCATAATATGATAGTTTTCCTCCTGAACTTCTTTTTCCTTTTCATTTCAATTACTTAGGTTCACAATAAAAAATACTTCTTGCTTTCACTTACTTTAATATGTAGTCAATTATTCATTCCTTTTATACCTTTCTTACACACATCTCTCAATTACTATTTTGGGGTCATAATGCTACATCAATCCCTTGCCTACTAAGCTGTACTATTTCAATAGACTTTCTCTAGTCTATTTTCTCTTCCAATTACATACTGGAACACATATTCTAAATATACATTCTATATTAGTTTTCCTAAAGTATAGTTCTGATTATGTATGTCACATTCTTGTTTTAATCCTTCAATAACTTCCCATTACCTATGGAATAAAAGTAAACATCCTTCACCTGGCATTAACCAAACCCATGATATAACACTCTTCTTACCTTTCTGACCTTTTGTCGCACTTGTCTTTCACTAACCCCATAGTCTTGCCAAACTAGATAATTTAACTTTCAACCAATATATACAAAGTTTCCATTCTTTGTGTCTTTGCATAGAACATTCCTATGTCCTACTACATCTTCCCTTCCAGCGCAGCCAATATAATTCTTCATGGCATATTCTTTATGACAAAGTTCCAATGCCATTTCTACCATGAAGTCTTCCTATATTCCTTTAACTATACATACTTTGTACCTACTTGAATTAGCATAGTACTTTGCACCATTCTTTATTATATGTTAACAGTCTCCCTTATATTAAACTTGAGTACATTTTGTGTCTCCTTGTTGTTGTTGTTTAGTTGTTTTCATATCTGACTCTTTGCCCATTGGGGTTTTCTTGGCAAATATACTGGAGTGATTTCTCATTCCTTCTCCAGCTCATTTTATATATGAGGAAACTGAGGTAAAAAAGTTTAAGTGATTTGTGTAGGATCACACAGCGAGTAAGTGTCCAAAGGTGGAGTTGAACTCAGAAAGAGGGTCTTCCTGACTCTAGGCCAGTGGTTTTCAACCTGTGGGTCATGACCCCTTTGGGGGTTGAATAATCTTTTCACAGGGGTCCTAGGGGTCACCTAACACCATCGGAAAACACATATTTCCGATGGTCTTAGGAACCGAGACACCACTCTTCTATCCATCTCCAGGTGAGTCCACACACATGCAGATACGCCCACATACAAGTATTAAAGGGTCATGGCACTAGGAAGGTTGAGAACCACTGCTCTAGGCCCAGCACTCTATCGACTGTGCTACCTTGCTGTCCTTTTATCTTCCTAGTTGACTCTTTAAGTTTCATTTGGTAAAGAGGTATTTTTCTTAATATGCCTGACAATAGTGACCTCAGTTCCTTGAGTGTGATAGGCAGATGATAGATTGAGTGGCACATTAATAAATGTATTTATACACTCACATTGATAAACGAATATGAAATGGATTGTCTAGCTAAACTCCTTCCTCTTCCAAATAAGGAAATTGAGTCTCAGAATAGGAAAATGACTTGGTCAAAATCACATGTATAATAAATAAAAGACATGAAGCTAAAACCCTAAATTTTCTTCCTGCTAATTCAATATTCTTTCCACCCCAATGAGTTTCAATCAGACAGTTTCGTTGAAAACAATTGGGAAGAAATCAAAACAGTCTTAGATTTGTCTAATTTTCATACACTACCTATGAAGATAGATGCTTTTCTTCTATTACAAAATATCAAATCACTAAAAAGAAAGGAGCAACAAAGGGACAATATATTCTGTTTAAATTCAATGTTCCAAAGCATTACAATCAAAACTTGGGAAAACCAAACAATATTCTTCCCATAAAACAGCAAAATAATTTGCAACTAAAAAAAAGGCAGAAAGAAAGAAGGTTGTAAAGGGTAGCCTACAAAAAGTAAACCCTTATTATGTTAACCCTCTGGGGACAAAACAATGTAATATAGGTAGAGCAAAACAGTTCATAAAAATTCATTTAGACTTACCAGAATGCTTTATCCAACATAAGCAAATACTCAATTCACAGAAAAACCATCTTGGGTAAAATATTGCCTGAGCTCTGGGATATGAAACAGCAATATCCTTTTATTATT
>CM053580.1:339323840-339347041 GCA_028627135.1 Pseudochirops cupreus
GGGAGATCCATCCTGCCCTACCAAAAAGTGACATAGGAGAGAATAGACTGGGGGAGGGGGGAAATACTGGGATGGCTGTTTTGGGGTGGTGGGCGGGGGAAAGACAGGGAGAAAAGATGTAACTCAAAAAAATTTAATAAAGAATCTCATATCAAAAAAAAAAGTAATAGTAATGAAAAAAAAAAAAGAAAGATGTTGCCTGAGATTAGAGCATAACAGATTAGAAGGAGTAACCTTGAAGCTTATCTATTTAAATGACATCAGAGAATCTCTTCTAAAATATCCCCAGGAAGTGCTCATTCAGCCTTCATTCAAAAACATCTAGTGAGGGGATAGAAGCAGGAGAACTCTGTAGCTCCCCCCATAACCACCTTAAATAACTATAAAATATGACTCTAAACAAATTTTAGAGCTCCAGAACCCATAAAATGACAGAGAAACAAGGCTCCTGCTGAAGGCAGCCCGGCAGGCAGATAGGAAGGGCCCATCACAGAGTGCTGGGAGCTGAAACTAGCCCAGTCTGAAACCACGACTGTAGCCCTGGGGTTGCCAGGACAAGCTGTGGCTGGAGCTTTCAGGAGAGTGGATCACCAGCAGCTGTGGCAGTTTCCACAATTATTAACACATAAGAAACAAGGACAAAGTGAAAGGTTAGTGGAACTCAGCTAAATTTGGGGGAGAGAAGCAGGTCTGGCCACCAGCCCCTATGGCAAGAAAGCAGCAGAAGTGGCAGCCTTGCAGCCACCTCCACATAGCTGCTTCTGAGCTCTCAGCCTGCAGATAGCAGGGGGTTCAAGGACTCATTCAGGGGCTAAGTGCTCTTGCATTAACCTGCCTGGATCTGGATCATGATCTTGGGTGGTAGTCCTGAGGTGTATGACCAGTGAGCTAAAGCAGGTAGGGGCTGCAGAGATGGCAGCCTTCTAATAGCTCCAGCAGTTGCAAAAACCTCAGCAATTTAGGACAAAGCTCTCCCCCTGGCTAAGCAGAGATCTACTGTAGCTCAAAAATCAAATTAATTGACTGGCAATATGAACAGGAAGAAGAAGCAAACCAAGCTCAGAAATCCAACTTTAGATTCCTTTTTTGGGGATAAAAAGGATCAAAGTATGGAATGGAAAGAAGACAACACAGTCAGAACTCCTTTAACAAAAGCTTCCAAGAAAAATGTAAACTAGTTATATGCCATAGAGGAGCTTAAGAAGGATTTTGAAAACCAAATAAGAGAAGTGGAGGAAAAATCGGGAAGAGAAATGAGAATGATGTAAGAAAATCATGAAAAGAGAGTCAACAACCTGACTGAAGAAAATAATACCTTATTTTGTTTCTTTTTTCCCCATTGTTCATTCATTGGTTACAACCCTTCCATACAACCAGACTATTGTACAATGTGAAAGTATTTGCAGATCCTATACATGATTGCACACCACCATGGGGGGGGGGGGTAGTGGATCACCAGCAGCTGTGGCAATTTGAAATCAAGGGATTGTGGAGCTGAATCTTGTAAACTAAAAGTAAATAAACAAGTCAATGGAAAAACAAAACAAAACAATCCATTAAGTGGAAAATTTATTAAACTATAATAGCTTGGTCTTAGGCATTCAGCTAAATAAAACTTTTCCTGTGCTAAGAAAAAAAAAAAGAAAGAAAATAACATCTTAACAAATAGACTAAATCAAATGGCAAAAGAGACCCAAAAAGCCAATGAGGAGAAGAACACCTTAAAAAGTCGAATTTGCCAGATGGAAAAAGAATCTCAAAAGCTCACTGAAGATAATAATTCCATCAGAGTTAGAGTGGAGCAAATGGAAGCAAATGACTTGAGGAGAAATCAAGATACTATTAAACAGATCCAAACAAATGAAAAAATAGAAGGCAATGTGAAATATCGCCTTGAAAAAACCACTGATCTGGAAAATAGATCCAGGAGAGACAATTCAAAAATCACTGGACACATGAAAGCCGTGATCAGAAAAAGAACCTAGAAATCATCCTTCAAGAAATTCTCAAGGAAAATTGCCCTGATATTTTAGAACCAGAGGGCAAAATAGAACTTGAAAGAATTCACTGATCACCTCTTGAAAAGATCCCAAAAAGAAAACTCCTAGGAATGTTATGGCCAGGTTCTGGAGCTCCCAGATCAAGGAGAAAATATTACAAGCTGCCAAGAAGAAACAATTTGAATACTGTAGAAACACAATCAGTATAACCCAGGATTTAGCAGCTTCTACATTAAGGGATCAAAGGGCTTGGAATATGATATTCCAGAGATTAAGGGAGCTAGAACTAAAACCAAGAATCACCTACCTAGCAAAATTGAGTATAATGTTTCAGGGGAAAATGTGGTCATTCCACAAGAGGGAGGACTTTCAAGCATTCTTGCTGAAAAAACCAGAGCTGAATAGAAAATTTGACATTCAAATACACAAAGCATGAGAAGGTAAACATGGAAAAGAAATCATAAGGAACTTATCAAAGTTGAACTATTTACATGCCAACATGGAAAAGTGATAATTGTAAGTTATGAAACTTTCTCAGTATGAGGATGGGTGAAGGTAATATAAATGTTTATATATGTATACATATAAATATGTCTATATAGGAGGGTATATATATATATATATATATATGCATATGAGTACATATCTGAGTGTGTGTATATATGTATACATAGACAGAGGGCACAGGGCCGATATAATAGGAAGGGATGATATTTTAAAAGGTGAAATTGAGAGGCGGGAGAGGGATAGAATGAGAGGAGACAGAGAGAGACAGAATGGGGTTAATCATCTCATATAGAAGAGGCAACGTATAACTATTACAATGGAGGGGAAGAATAGGAAGGCAAAAGGGTATGGGTGAACCTTACTCTCATTGAATTTGGCTTAGCAAAGGAATGACATATACTCTAAATTGGGTATGTTGCCCTACGGGAGAGTAGGGGGGATGGGGATTAGAGGGGGCATGATGGAGGGCAGGGCAGAGTGGGGGGTGAGGGGTGTTAGAAGCACACACTTCTGTAAAGGGACAGGGACAAAGCAGAGAATAGAATAAGGTGGGGGATAGAAAGGAGGGAAATATAGTCAGTGTTTCACAATATGTCCATTGTGGAGATGTTCTGAGTAACTATACATGTACAGCCTGTATTGAATTGTTTGTCTTTCCAGTGGGGTGGGTCACAAGGGAGGAAGGGAAGGAATCTAAAATTTAAAGTTTTATAATCAAATGTTAAATATATAATTATATTTAAATATATAAATATATAATAATAATAACTATTATTATTATTAATAATTACATGCAACTGGGAATTAAGATATACAGACACTAGAGTAGGGAGATCCATCTTGCCCTACAGGAAAGTCAGAGGGGTGATGGCAGAGGCCCTAGGAGAGAACAGATTGTGGGAAGGTGTATACAGTGGGATCACTGTTTTGGGGTGGTGAGTAGGGGAAAGATGGGGAGAAAATTTGTAACTCAAAATCTAGTGTAACTGAATGATGTAAAATATAAATAAACAAAAGTTAATTTAAAAAAAAGTTAAAAAAAAAACATCTAGAGATGGAAACCTATCAACAAGCTCATTCTGCTTGAGGTTTCTTCTCCTTGATAGGTATTTCCTTTATATCTCATTATATCTCTTTGTCTCCAATTTTTATCTTCTGTGCCTAGTTTTACTCCTTTCTTTGAAGTCAAATTTAACAACCCCAATCCCTCTTGCATTTGGCAGCCTGTCCAATATTCGAAGACATTTATCATGTCTGTTGCTCTCCACCCCACCCCACCCCAAAAACCTCAAAGTGAGCATGTTGAATCAGGTTCTGTTATATAAAATTATGTTCAGGAAAAGCTAATGTTTTCATAATTAGTCTCTTCACTATCATCAATCATATTTCATCTTACTGGTTAAATGTTTGCTGAAATTTATTATCCTCAAACTAGTGCTGATTTAATGTTCAAGATTTTAGAAATAGTAGAGAGATATTGTGATATTATTGTCAGGATTTTCATGCTAAGACCACCCCTGCTTTTTACTATTAGGACACACTCTGTTTTCCATAGCTAAGGCCCCGTAAACAAGCTGTGCCCTGAGCTTGGCGTAACAACAATCCTTTGTGCTCATCTTCTGGATAAACTCTGCTGAAGCAAAATCCCAGAATTGTTTCAAACCAGTCCCATGTGGTCCCTGAGTTCAGACAAACACTTTCAGGAATCTCGTTCCTGTCATGAAGTCATGCTATGAAACGAATTTGTCTCATTGTTGCTGTTACCCATCATTGTCACAGCTACAGCTCATTATGTAACAACTACTGTAAGTACTAAGGCTCTGCTTCACTAAAGTGGGTCTCCTCCTAGAGAAGTCCCTGGCAGGCATGCCAAGTTTCCCTCCTCCAATAGAATAAGGAAAGCTTTTTGCTTATAAGCACTGTTGGCTCTGTGGTTTCATTTCCTTTTATTTTATTTTTCAGAGTGAACAGTTGGGGTATTATCTCTGTGAGCTCTTTGGCATTTTTCTGTGACTTTTTGGTCATTTATTTTCAGGGTTTAATAGTTGGTTTAAGAAGTGGGGTCAGAAAAGAGAGAAGGGAGATAGAAGGGAGATGATGTTTGCTGTACTTTAATCAAACAATGATAAGCAGTGAAAGGGAATTACAGACACACACACATATGTCTTCAGAAGGAAAAGGGGCTATAGGAAAATGGGTGATATGGTGAAATAATGGACTTAAATAGAGGGAAAGGGAGAAAAAACTTTATTCACTCTCAAGAGGGGGATCCCATTGAAGAGCACAGTCAAAAGGGAGAGATATGTTATGTCCTAGAAAATGGCAATATTGTTTTTTTGGTGTGTCTGACTCTTTGTGATCCTATTTGGGGTTTCCTTGGCAAAGACACTAGAGTGGTTTATCATTTCCTTCCCAGGTCATTTTACAGATAAGAAATCTAGGCAAACAGGGTTAAGCAATTTGCCCAGGGTCCCACAGATAGTAAATGTCTGAGGTCACATTTGAATCAGGAAGATGAGTCTGACTTCAGACCTAGTACTCTATCCTAGCTGCCAGAAAGGGATCTTACAATGGCTATAATCTGCAGGGATTTGGTGCTCAGAGAGACCACTAGCTCTAAAAGAGTCCTATTGCTCTATAGTCAACATCGTGCCTCAAAAAGAGAAGGGAAATCAAAACTTAGTGTTCAATTAGGAATCCCTAAAGGTGAAAGCAGGACATAGAGAGAATATTCCATGGAAAATGGGACACACAAAAATCATGGAGAGGTAGGGATATAGAAACAAACCATACATTCAGGAACAAAACCACGTTTCTATTCTGGGACAACGTTTCTATGTTCACTTCTTCCCACAAGAATTGAAAGTTCTAAGACTGAGGTATAACAGGGAAAAGGAGAAAAGAAGCAAGGTATTAATAATTAACAATAATAACTAACATTTTGAGAGTACTTACTATATGCCAGGTACTTTGCTAAGAGCTTTACGATTATTAACTTGATCCTCATAGCAACTCGGGGAGGCAGATACTATTATTATCCCCAAAAGGAAACCAAGCCAAAGTGACTTGCCCAGGGTCACAGAGATAATAAGTATCTGAAATTGTGTTTGAGCTCAGGTCTTCTGGATTCCAGTCCAGGACCTTTATCCATTGTGCTTCTTAGTTGTCCCAAGACAAAAGCATACAAATTGCTAAAAAGAGGAATCAATATTGGTACTTTACAAGATTTATGCACAGAGTAAAGATGAATTAAAAACAAAAAAACATAGAGTACCATCCCTGGAGTCAGGAGGACCTGAGTTCAAATTTGGCCACAGACACTTGACATGCTTGCTAGCTGTGTGACCTTGGGCAAGTCACTTAACCCAATTGCCTTGCCTTTCCCCCTCAAAAAACAAAAAAGATTAGATAGGAAAGGAAGATTATAAGATAAAGAAATACTTTTTAGAAGAAGACAGAAAATTTAAAAAAGAAACCCAAGAGACTGAAGAGGAGAAAGGGGAGTTAGTTAACTATTAAATTGAGATTAAAAAGGGAAGAATTAGATAATTAAAGGAAGAAAAAGGAATTAAAGAGTAATCAAAATTTCAAAGTTAGAGAAAAGGGTAAGAAATTGGAAGGTCTAAGAGCTCAAGGGTGAGATCAAAAGAGCCTTTCAAAATATGGTTCCTTTAAAGTAGATTGAGAAAGAATAATTTAAAAAACAAAAAGAAGAAAGGGTAACCTCCCCCCACCCCCAATCACAAGGCTTAGAACCTGATAATTGACTCATGGTCTCATGATTTGTTAAAATATAGTACAGTAAATAACTAAAAATTGAAATGTCCACATAGAAATATCTATAAAGAAATGTTTTCTCATTTATCCGCAAAATTCCCTCTTAGCCAGCAGTGGAGGAAAAAACAGAGAACTGTCTAAGTGTTTGAGAGTCACTTAAATTAGAACAGAGGAAAAGGGAGAAACACCTGAGGATGAGATAGTCTCCAAGCAGCCTGGTGTTGTTCCCACCTCCCCAGGTGTTGGTGTTCCACAATTGCTAGGCTAGTACAATCTGAGGAAGGAGGAAGAGAAATATTTATTAAATGCCTATTATGTGACAGGTTCTGTGTTAAGCATTTTAAAAACATTATCTTATTCGATCCCAACAACCCTATGAGGTAGCAGACAAAAAGTCAGAAGACTTACCCAGAATCACACAGCTAGTAAATAGCCAAAACTGGAATTTGAACTCAATCCTATCTGGACTCCAGGTCCAGCCCTCTATCTTCAGTGCCACTTAGCTGCCACGGACTGTTCTCCCTTTCCTAACACCATGGATCCACCTCTGCTGCTTGTCATGGCTATACTTTCATTGTATCAATCCAGTATCTGTCCCAACTCTGACTTAGACATATAGTTGCTCAGTGTTTGTGATAGGAGCTGCAAGCAAGCAGTGATTGAGGGCTGCCTGCTCCTAGCTATGTGGAATGTGTGGTATATTGAAAGTCTCTTTAGGAAAGAAAAATCTGAAGGCTTCTGGGAAAATCTAATCCCAAAACAGCTCTTTGTTTTCTGGTGTCTCAGCGATGCATTTCCCCTCAATACCTTCTGGAGACATTACGAATTCTTTTTGAAGGGACCTTAGTCGTTATCTAGGTGACACAATGGATAGAACACCAGGCGTGTAGTCAGGAAGTTCAAGTCCCAAACAGGGGCCCTTTTACTTGAGGACCTAGAGAACTACATGTGCCCTCAAGGCTGCAGGTTCTCCACGCCTGTTCCAGATGCATACTAGATGAGTGACCCTGCACAAATTATTTAACCCATGTGCAAAATGAGCTAGAGAAGGATATGGCAAAACATTGCAGTATCTGCCAAGAAAACCCCTAATGGAGTGATGAAGCATCAGACATGACTGAAAAACAGCTAGGCATCGTCATTATCTGATTCAGTGGAATCAAACTCAAAGAGAAACAGGGGCCACTGATCTACACCCAAGGTTTCCTGTAGGCCCCATACTGACAATTTAAAATTGTAACGTTATGCATATTTTATTGTATTTTTATTTATTTCGTTAAATATTTCCAAATTACCCTTTTATCTAGTTTAGGCCTCATTTGAGAATGTTGTAGGCCACATGTGTTCTTGAAGCCTTGTTTATGCCTCTGATTGAATCCAACCCCATTATTATATAGATGAGGGAACTGCGATCCAGAGAGGTTAATGACTTGCCAGGTGCCACACAGGAAGAAAACGTCAGAGACAGAGTTGGAAGCCAGTGTCTCTGATTCTCAGTTTGGGGAGCTTTCTATCCTATAGACGTTTTAGAAGTTCTCTTTCATTGAAGAAAAGTCATTATTTTAGAAAGAATGCGTGTTAAGTTGTGGTAGCCCAATATGCTTATAATTTCTACTTCATTGCTTAGAGCGTGTGACTCTGGTACATTATCACCACTCAGTGACAGAGTCTCTAAATTTCAGGAGCAGTTTCTTATATGTGGAAATAGCCAAATTAAACTAGGAGAAGGAAGTAGCAAAAAGTGAGAATTATGGACAAAAACATACAAGCATCCTCTAGTCTATTCCACCTTTCTTCATGGTGTACTGTTGGTTCTTTATGTTTTCCTGGCGCCGGACACTTACAAGTTGTGTGACCCTTGATGAGTCACTTAATGTCTGTTTGCCTGAGTTTTCTCATTTGTAAAATTAGAATAATAGCAGCCCCTGTTATAATGTTATAGTGAGGAAGGTTATAGTGAGGTTATAGTGAGGAAGGATCAAAGGAGATAGTGATTACAAAGCACTTAACACAGGACTTGGCACACAGGTGGTATATAAATTTCCATTATTATTATTATTAATGCAAGCTTTTCTGGAAGCCATTATCTAAACTACTTGTAAACAACTTAGTAAAAACCAGTAATGCACCGTTCTCTTTTAGATGCAAAGACACTTCAGCAGGGTTTGTATTTGTGTTATGTTGGAAAAGTCCTGGAAGGAAAATAATTTCCTCAGTCTGTAGACAACTTTGAAACGCTCTTTGTGCAAGTAATAAAACTTTGTCTTTAGAATGAACCATAGGCAGTAGGAATATAAAAAACAAAACAAAACTAACAAACAGCAAAACTAAGCATTCACCTCCCAAATGATAAGGTTGAATTTCCTAGGGAACTCTTTATCCCTTCAAGCAATACCCTTCCTTAGTACATGGTCTGACGTGAATTTCAGTATTTGTTGTCTGAGTGCTTTGCTGAAAGTGATAAAAAGCTGAAATGTAATTTTAGCCCTGCAGACAAAGACCTGAGAAAGTGGAAGGCAGAGACACAAACTTTCAAAGCATCAAATGACAGCTTAATATACTGAAGAATTATTGTTAAATTTTAAAAAATGTATTATCAGATGAACGAGAAATGACCTATTTTGGAAGGTTAGAATAAGGTATATTACATACACACGAGTACAAAAAAATCCAGGAGTATTATTTCATTATTATATCAACTTTTGATTTGATGATCTCATCTACATAGGTACTTAGAGATAACTAGTGGTACAATGAATAGAGCTCTGGGCCTATTCAGGAAGTCTTGAAGAATCAGGAAGTATTGAGGTCAAATCTGTTCTCTGAAACTGACTGTGTGTCCTTGGGCAAGTCACTTAAATTCAGTTGACCTCGGTTTCCTCAAATAGAAAATGGGAATAGTAATGGCACCTTCTTTAATATTGTAAAAAAGCACTTAGCATGGTGCCAGGCGCATAATAGACACTATAAAAAATACTTACTCCCTTCCCTACTTTCTTCAGTGGTGTAGTTTACAAACCGTCTTTGTTTTATATTCTGTGATTCTTATCCATGTCCTTATGTAAATCTCCCTCATAGGGTTTTACAACATGTCAGAGACTTTCCCCTCAATAATCTAAAATGTGACCCTGTAGTATCAACACATTATTCACAGCACTAGTGGTGACTATGAATGTGCTGGCATAATTCTAAATAGCAAAATATAACAGACTCTATAGAAGACAGAAGCAAAACATGTATTCAGACCAGAAAGCCAAATCCCAACACCAGGAAACCAAATCCATCATAGCAACAAAGAAGTTAATACACCATAGCACAACAAGCAACCACATCAGCCTTTAGCCTTCCCACAAACTCCCACAAACACTTACAAGCCTAGCTGTCTACCTGGCTACCTCCTCTCCTACTTTAGTTTAGCTGCTCTGACTCCCAATTTCCTGTGGGCTCTGCTCTACCCTTCAACAAATTCCTCCCACCAGAGGCTCTATGTGATTACATTCAGCCTATTAGGGGGCAGGGAAGATCTTCAAATCAGGTAAGGTCTTCAAATTCCCGTTACTATTGCGGACACACACTAATTTAACAAACATTTTCATTTAATTATTAAATTATTCAAAGTGCCGCTAATAAGAAATAAGAAACCATTTGCCTATCTCATAATAAACCTTCCTATATCAAAATGTTTCACAACAATAAGTAGAGGCATTTTAAAAACTAATATTTAAAGATCTTTACATAATGTAAGAACTATCTATGCTCATTTTTTCTGTCTCTCTCTCTCTTTCTTTTTCTCTTCCTCTTTCTCTTATTATTTTTGGAGGGGAGAAGGCAGGGCAATTGGGGTTGTGACTTGCCCAAAGTCACGCAGCTAGTCAGTGTTAAGTGTCTGAGGCCAGATTTGAACTCAGATTCTCCTGACTCCAGGGCGGGTGCTCTATTCACTGGGCCACCTAGCCACCCCTAGCCATACTCTTAAAGTAGTTTTTATATAACTGAGACTAAGGTGCTGTTAATAAGCATCTATACCTTACTCCCACAAAACCCTTCCTTTAATGCCAAGGTTATCCTCTTGATCTTCTTCTCCAGCACTTAACACACTGTCTGGCACATAAGCAGATGCTTAATAAATACTGTTGAAAATTGACTTGGTTTGATGTTTATAGCCATGAGTCATTGAATGGCATTAACATAAGTAGAAAAGAGATAGGGATAGGGAATGGGTCTTCTCTAGGATATACAATTCCTCTGAAGAAATTCTGTCTCCCAGTGCAAGTAGGAATCTTCTCCATAACTTATTGGCATGGAACACTGCAAGACTAAGTCTTGTCCTGAGTCATAGAGACAGTAGGAGAAACAGAAATACACATAAATTGATCTGGAGTATTCTGGTTTGAACTCAAATCATGTAGGATTTGAATCATTGAAAAAACATTACTTACATGAATTATTGCAAAGTGAAGTAAGCAGAACCAGAACATTGTGTATACTAACAGCAATATTGTACAATGATCAAATATGGAGTGACTTTGCTATTCTCAGCCACACAAAGATCCAAGACAATTCTGAAGAACCTATGATGAAATATGCTATCTACTTCCAGAGAAAGAACTGATAAAATCTGAATGCAGATGAAAGCACACTGATTTTTTTTTTGCTTTATTTTTCTTAGTTTTTTTGTCTGTGTTTTCTTTCACAACATGACTAACACAGAAATGTGTTTTACATGATTGCACATGTATAATCTTTCAAATTGCTTGTCTTTTCCTTGAGGTACAGGGAATCAGGATGGGAGAGAATTTGAAAGTCAAAATTATCAAAATAAAATGAAGGTTCAAGTTTTTTATGTAATTGGGAAAAACTACAATATAAAATTTAAAAAAGAAAAAAAACTATTAATAGATGTTATACAGTATATGTCAGAAGTGGAGCTTTAAGAGAGGCCTTTGTGGTTCTGATGGCAATTCTATCCATTATACCTCAATATCGCTTAAATTAGAATAAATTTTTTTAAAACTCAAAAAATTCAACAAACTTTTATAAAGCATCAAATATCTGCCAGGTGAATCAGCTACATGAAACAGTAGGTAGAGTGCAGGGCCTGGAGACAGGAAGACTCATTTTTATGAGTTCAAATCTGGCCTCAGACACTTAACTGTGTGACCCTGGGCAAGCCACTTAGCTCTGCCTCATATTCCTCTCTGTAAATTGAACTGGACAAGGGAATGACCAACTATTTCAATTTCTTTGCCAAGAAAACCCAAATGGGGTCATAAAGAATTGGACATGATGGAAAAATGACTGAACAACAACAAAAGCGTCAGGCTCTGTACAAATATCACACATGACAAAATAAAGATTTTAGAGGTGTAAGGAGACTGTAACATGTTGCAGATGAAAATTTTCATGTGAGAAGGGGATTAAAGGACATTATCAAAGTCACCTGAATATAATAGAAGATAAATTAGTTATAAAATGAGAATAAAGAAGTAGAAAGCCCTAGTTTTAGATTAGCTTCCACATAAAGTTGCAATAGCAAGAGTAGAGCCTCTAAGAAACTGGGTAAATCAGCTATGGAGAAATCATTAGGATTACTGGTTACTCTTCTCTCTGTTTCTCATTTCTGTGTCTTTATACCCATATATATTCATCCATCCATCTATCTATCTATCTGTCTATCTATATATCTATCATCTATGAATCTCCTATCTATCATTTACCTTATCTACCTATTATCTTTTCTCTAGTCACAGTGGAAAAGAGATATTAGTGTAGTGCAAAAAGAACCAGCCACTCAACCAGTCTCACTTCTGTAACATACAAGTTTTGTGATTCTAGTCAAATCACTTAACTGGTCAGTTCTTTGGATGGTTCACTAAGAGTATAGGTTTCAGAGAAAGTATCTACATTAGTAGAGAGAGTTTTCTCAGTCAGGGACTCCCTATATTAGGGAAACCACAAGTCCATTCCCTATCTTCTATTCTCTCTCCCTCTATTCATAAAGCTGTCAGCCTAGTTTAGTCCTTCATCACCACTGACTTCCCTGGATGACTATTTTCCCTTCTTCAAGTTTCTCATCTCTCTATCCCATCCTCCACATGATTGCCAAAGTACACATCTGACAATGACATTCTCTAACTCACTGACTTGTCGAGTGCCCTATTACGTTTTGGAATAATTTTAAGTTGCTGGGTTAGGAATTGAGGACTGTTCACATCTTAGCCCTTTCCTGCAATTCCAATCTTTTTACATATCAATCGGCTCTACAAACTCTACATTCCAGTCATATGTACTTATTTGCTCTTCAAAGAAAAGGCTCCATCTCCTGTCTCCTTAAATTTGCACTGTCTTCCCCCATTCCCTCTGTGACTGAAATATTTTCTATCTTCTCCTTCTTTCCATCTCATGGAATCCTTGATTTATTTAATGACTCAGTTCAAGTACCATCTTTTTGGGTATGGCTTCCTGTCCCCCAGCCCCTTTCTGAGGTTTATATTTATTGTTCATTGTAGAGTATACACACGTGCATATTCTTATAGACATATGTGTTTATGTGTATAATTTACTTGCACAAATATATGAAATGTCTCTCCTGTTAAAATATAAACCTTTTGAAATCATTCACTATTTTATTTTTGTCTTTATATTGCTTATGATTGTCACAGCATCTGGTACATAGTAAGTGTTTTATAAATTCTCAGTTATTAATTGATTTAATGTATTCCTCTTCTCCTTTCTTCTTTCATACTCCCTGTATATTTTTCATCCCAGCGTGTATACACACATGTTCATACATACATACATACATACACACAGGCATGCATACATATAGACTTCTTTCTTTATTTACATTAATAATTGAGAAAGCGTTATATTTTAGGACTTAATTTTGGATAGCTGTAAAGGGCACACATTATAGAGAAAGATAAACATGGAATGCCTGGCTTTAAGTCTTTCTTACTGAGAGATTATCCTTTCTGAAAAATTCTGCCCACAAAATTGTTATAATTGAAAAGCACATGTACAAAGTGAACCAGCCCAAAGTGGAAAGAAAGAAAATTTAGTATAATTGAAAGGGGTAGGGAAAGAGAGAGAGAGAGGAACAGGGAAAGGGAGAGGGAGAGGACAGATGGACTGATTCTTAAATCTAAAACTGTTAAAATATGTATATTAAAATAACTAGGAGAAAGTTGATTTGAAGCATGAAAGCAAAGGACAAATTGATCCTTTTACATAATGCATTTACTTTTATATTCACACATAACTCTTTATCCTTTAGTTTTAAGGGGAAAATAAGCATTTTTTATTCCAATTATTTTCCCCCCACCAGCTCCTTTGGTGTTAGCAGCAATTGAAAAGACATGACTAATCTTGTTTACTCAGTGTGAAAGGAAATGATGTTAAAAGTCATTAAATGTTCTGATTAAGTCTTCAGTGACTCTAAAAAAGACCTATAAAAATATCCCAGAAGGCTTCTTTCTTTGCTCCTGTCTTAATTGGAAGTATGCTATACCTTCAAGCTTGTATCTCTTTGACAACTATAGATAATATCCCCCATCATACCACCTAGCACTCTACCCTTGTGCTCTAATCTTACTGTGAAAAGTGAAGTTTCAGACTTGCTATTTTAGTTATCACTCAAGGAACCAACTGAAACTGGACATCTGCTTATTCTAGTGTCTCCCCTAAATTAAGTATGGGCAAAAACTGAGTATAAACATTGACAACACTTGAAACTCAAAGGAGGGAGATAGAGTTAGGAGTAAGAGCTGGGACCTTCAATCCTTGATCAAGTTGACCTGAAACAAGCAAAAGGTGGTGTACACCTTTCTCTACTCCAAAGGTGGGGTGTAGAAGATGAGAAGGGGGACCCAGGAGAAGGAGAGATGCTCAAGATCCAGTTATATTACTGTGTGAAAGAATTGTGTGAGCAAAGTTACCATTTGTTGTTAACAATAATTTTCCTTTTACCATTGTGATACAGAGGTGGATTCACGTTATTCCAGCTTGGTAAATTGTGGTTAAAGACAGGGAAAAGTCCAAAGAATTGGATATCCAAAAATAGGTTGCACTGACTCAAATGGGTATATTTTCCAATTTGAAAGATAACACAAAGGAAATGCCCCTCAGTTTCTGGCCAGAATAGAAAAAATTGCTACTTACATTCATTCTAAATCATCAAAACCTAAACAATGAGCCAGAGAGGCAGGAGCCAGGGCTATTATTGGCCATATAATGAAAACTAGAATGATTTGGGTTTAAGCTCCATTTAAAACCCAATGGGCTTTTTAAAAAACCTGTTTTTGAAATAGGAATAATAAAATAAAAAGGGGAAGAAAGAAGAAGAGGAGGAGGAAGAGGAAGAGGAAGGAGAAATAATAATAGCAGTGTTTCCCAACTTCTTTTTGAATTGGCAAATTGAGTCCCCAGAGGGCAGCAACTACTACTCAGGTAACATGATAAACACAGTAATTCAAAACCTTCTCCTAAGAGTTCGCTCTTTCCAAAAAAAAACACACACTGTCCATGGGAGGAGCAAGCTTAGACTTAGATAATAAGAGTAGTGAGGTCCACATCTAAGAAGTATGTGTGACAAGATTTAACTCACATCACCTGTTCTGAAAGTCCTTCTCTCTGTGTAGAGACCTTATCTAGAACCCTTGTTGTTGTTGTTCATCCTACACTCTTGAAGAGGACCAATTACATCATGGGTCATATCCAAAATTACAAAGAACAGATTCAAAATTATAAAAATAAGAGCTGTTCTCTTGACGTGAATAGGCAGTTTTCAAAGGACAAAATCCACGCTGTGAGCGACCTTAACAAAAAACCCTCTTAGTCACTAATAAATAGAGAATAAAAATTAAATCAGCTTTGGGGTTACATATTATATCTATCGGAATAGCAGAGATGACAAAAGGAAAATGATGGTAAAAGAAGAAAAAAAGCACACTAGAACATTGTTGGTGGAGCTGTGAATTTGTCTACCTATTTTGAAAAGCAATTTGAAATTGTGCTGCAAAAGTCACTGAACTATGCATGTCCTTTGACTCAGTTATTCCTCTACTAGGCCTATAACCCACAGAAGTCAAAGAAAGACCAACACACAAGAATATTTATAAGGGGTTGTGGGAAATGATAGGAGGAATTTTGTTTTCACATAATTAAAAGTGCTCCTATCATGGATAGTAGAATGTAGGTAAGAGGTGACTGGTTCTGATCAGAGCTGCGATCGAGCAGGGCCAGACTTCTGATCAGGTGAGGGGTTAGAGGCTTGTACATATGCTTTAGAGCTGTTTGAGGGAAGCATGACGTGGCCAATTTGGGAAGTTGTACCTAGTTGATGGAGAACAAGGTGGGAAAGTCTAAAGGAAGCAGTATAAAATGGCTCACATTTGTCTGAGTTGGTGTACTCCGTTAAGGGAGCTATCCAATTATTCAGAAAGAATAAATGTAAAATAAATGTAATGAAAACCTTCCTGGCTTTCCAATGAATATTATTTATTCCTAGAATAACTATATTTCTCATAAGATGTTTTTGCTCTAACTGAAAATAGGCTGTGTGTGGGAGTGGCTAAACAAATTGTGGTACATGAAAGTCATGTAATATTGTTATTCCATAAGAAATGACCAAATGGACACTTTTAGATGAAACTGGGAAGATCTCTATAAACAGAGATATCAAGGGGAATTTGAACTGGAAAAGGTTCCCTGTATATGGCAAATACTAGTTCATTGGCTACCCTGAGGACTCTTCTAGATCTATGGTTCTAAGGTGCTTAGTATAACACAATGGCCAGAGAAACTGCTGCAGTCTTGGGCTATGTGAAAAGATAAATAGTTTTCAGAAATAGAGAGGGAATAGTGTCACTGGAGAGTGCCCGGTCAGACCCTATATGGAGTATTGTCTTTGGCTCGGGGCAGTAAATTTTAGAGAGGACAGTGGGAATCTGGGAAACATACAAAGAAGGGTGACCAAGATCTGGCAGGGTTTTTAGATTAGGACATGTGAGCATCTACTGAAGGAACCTGGGATGTTTAGGTTTGAAAAGAGACAAAAAGAAACAATTTGAAGGTGATACTTTATTTGAAAGGATTTTATGTAAGAGAATTAGAATTGGTCTACCAGGACTTAAAAGGTTGAATTAATAGTATTGGATGGTAGTTGCAAAATCAAATCTTGGCTTGCTATGTAGAAATATTTTTTAACAATCAGATTTTGTTTTCCTAAATTAGGACGGACTATTTTAAAAGCTGCTCTAGAAGCTTTTAAACAAAGGGGCCTTATTGGCCAATCAATAGATTGATCAATAAGCATCCATTAAACATCTACTGTATTATGGTAACAGTACCAGGAATTGGAGTTGCAAAGGCAAAACCACCGGCACCACAACCAAGTAACAATGTTAGTTAAATACAAAAAATCTTCTGTCCTGAAGGAACTTACTTATCAAGTATGTACAGGAGTATGTACATATGTAGGTATGTACTAGTATGTACAAGTACAGAAAACCATGATTGTGGCTTCCTCTATTACCTGAGACACATGGCTCCTGAAACCCTTTCAATTCTGAAATTATGTAATTTTCAAATAGCATAGGGAAAGGTAGCAGGCGAAGGGAGGTTTTTGTCTTGCAAGAAATCAATTAATTAGGACTTTGTAAAGTAGCTACTAATATCAGGAACTGTGTTACATGCTGGAGATATGAAGATAAAAATAATAAAAATAATGATAATAATAATAATAATAATAATTACTACCCTCAAGGAATTTATCATACTGTGAACACATAAGTAAATGCAACATACATTCAAAATAAATCAAGGTAATTTTGGCCTTGGATATGACATCAAGAATGGCTCCATGTAAGCTGTTGTGCTTGAGCTGAACACATAGGGTCATAAATGTCAAGGACTCTTTCATTTTGGTCTTTGCATCTCTAATACCTAGCATAGTGTTCAAAACATAACAGTATGTAATAACTGAGTATAGAATGATGAATTGTGGACCCCAATCTCTACTGTCTTGCAATTAGAGTGATACTTTTTTTTTAGGAGCTGTCACATAGATATTTCTGCAAACATCGAGGAAATAGGTATAGAAGTAATCTGGAATTCGGGCTTGGGTTTTAAAACTTGGCTGTAAATTTTTTGGGTGTATGACTTGGTAGTGTCTGATTGTTAATGAAATCCTAAGTAATTCCATCTATGTAACTTCATCTCAAAATAGTAGACACAGAGGCACGTCCAAAAGTGGAGATTGCACTGGACTCCTGTTTTCACCTGGTTGTCTCAGTCCATACTATGAATTTGGCTATGATCATAATGGCTTAGGCTTGGATGAGCACTGCAGAAATCTGGCTCCATTGTATGAGCTGGGTGACTCCATCTCAGATGCCCTCATTCTAGAACTGCACATGTGATATCCCATGTATATATACCAAAACAAAGCAGCTCAAAGGTGAATTGATAGTATCCATTATATATTTATGGAATCCTTTGAAGTAATTTATAAATATTTTCTCTTTGATATTCAAAACAACTCTGTAAGGTAGATTACAAACTATTGTTTGTTTTATATAAGATGAAACTGAGACTCTGAGTGATTAACTGGCCTGCCTTGTCACACCATAAAAACTCATATTTGCCCAGTACTTTAAGGTTTGCAGGAGATAAGACCTCTCTCCTTAGGATACAGTTAAGTAATCCAGGGTCTATTATTTTCATTTTATTGATAAAGGAACTGACATTTTGAGGAACCAAATGACTTGTACATCTGCCTGTGAGCATGTAGCTCTTAAGTATGTGAGGTAAGATTTGAAATCAGAGCTCCTGACTCCAAGTCTAACTCTTTATTTATCATAACATGCTGCCTTCTAGTTTTTAAAAGGGCACAGAAGAGGCTGTTAAGCTCATTTTATCTTGCTCCTTTTTTTCTGATGAGGAAATTGAGGCCTAGATAGCATGGTCAAGGATACAGGATTACCATCAGAATTAAGAATAAACTCCTGATTCATAACCCTGTGATATTTTCATTATTCTTCCATCAAATAATAATGTAAGTTCTCATGGCTATTTATTTAAATGATGCGAACATTAATGTTTCATTTAATGTAGATTATTGGGGTTTTGTTTTTAACTGAAATGAGTTATATAGGATTTTCATGAGCAAGAATGCAGATGTCCTTGGAAACATATCAACATCTTGAATGCAGCTATAAATATTTGTTTTATCTCCACTTTATCCATAATGACATAAATTTGAAACCAGAAAATATTGACTGAAACATAGAGCATCCTACATAATCTGTCAAAGTGAGATATAGGTATGAATGCCAGACATTCCACACTAGAAAACCTGACACTCCAAATTCTAGAAAATAATAAAAAATATATATATCTCTGTCAGATGCAAGTTCATTCTAAGAACTAAATCTAATTTTGATAGAAACCATCTTCATCTTTTAACCTCAGCATTCTTTAATTCTGCTTCTAATAGTAAATAATTAAGTTATATCATTTGGCAGTAGCTTCACATATATGGAAAATTTCTTTTTTTTTTTACTACAATGTATTTCTTTATCAGAGGATGAACTGTCCTTCTGTTTAATTAAAAAATAGATTATTCAAATAACACTGAGATGAGAAAAAAGGACTAGAATCAAAGAGAGATTACACTTGCTTAAAATTTCTTTTCTTTTTAAAAAAATTTGTTATTTAAAGTAACTCTTCTGGGACTTCTGGGAGCCAAGATGGTGGAATAAGCAATGAATTGCCATAGCTCTCCAATAATCACCTTCAAATAATCATAAAATACCACCCCCAAACAAATCCTAGGACAGTAGAATGAACAAAAAATGGGATGAAATCTTTGAGCCCAAGAAACCTGGAAGTTCTACAGGAAAGGTCTGTCTCACTCTGGTCAAAGGGGGGCACAGTCCAGGACAAGAAGCGTCCCAGTAAGCCAGCAGCAAGCCCTACCTCAGGAAAGGAGCAGTAGATCCTGAATCTTAGTGCTGTGCAATAGGCAAACACCAACACCATGATCCCACACATGCCTCAGGATAGACAGAGGAATGGGCAGATTCTAGCTCTGAGAACCTCCACTTGCTTCAATGTAGCCCACAGCAAACAGGCAATCTCCCACAGCCAGACCTCCATTTGGGTTAGTGTAGTACTGGGCAAATACGTAACCACCAACCCTAAGGGTGCCTAAGCAAACAGGCAGCCACTAGTGGCCAGACTGCCACATGCTTCAGTATATCCTTGGGAAATGCAGAGACATCCCACCAGTCTCAGAACACATAGTACTATGTAAGGGTCCTCTGTGGGCCTTATAGCAACATTAGTACAGCACCAGGTAAATAGTCAGGGCCTGGAACAAGAAGTCTGGCTTAGTGCCCCTTCCACCCTGGTAGCAGAGCTCAAATTTAAAAGAAAGAGAAAAGACAAAAAATATTAGAAAAACAGCAGCAGCAACAACAACAAAAGAATATAGTATGTTATTATGGTAACAGGGAAAACCAAGACACAAACTCAGAAGAGAATGATGTCAAAATACCTATGGGCAAAACCCCAAAGAAAAAAGCAAAGTGTCTCCAGTCCAGAAAGAACTCAAAAAGGAGTTTGAAATCATATAAGCAAGGGAGAAAAAAAATTGAGAAAAAAAATGAGTGACACAACAGAAATAGAAAAAAAAACACTTAAAAAGTAGAATTGGTCAAATGGAAAAAGAGATACAAAAGTCTATTGAAGAAAGTAACTCCTTAAAAAGGACGGTTGGCCAAATGGAAAAAGAAGTACAAAAGTTAACTGAGGTAAACAACCCCTTAAAAGTTAAAACTAGGCAAGTAGAAGCTTATAACTCTACAGGACACATCAAGAATCAATCAAATTCAGAAGCATGAAAAAATAGAAGAAAATATAAAATACCTCATTGGAAAAACAACTGACCTGGAAATATATCAGGAGAGACAATGTCAGAATTATTGGACTACCTGAAAGCGATAATCAAAAGGAAGACCTGCGCAGCATCCTTCAAAAAATTACTGAGGAAAACCGCCCTAATGAACTGGAACCAGAAGGCAAAATAGGCATTGAAAGAATCCACGAATCATTTCAGGAAAGAAATACCAAAATAAAAACTCCAAGGAAGATTATAGTCAAATTTCAGAACTATCAGGTGAAGGAAAAATATACTGCAAGTGACCAGAATGAAACAATGCAAATATCGGGGAGCCACAGTGAGGATTACACAGGATTTAACAACGGCAACATTAAAGGATCAGAGGTCATGGAACATGGTAATCCAGAGGGCAATGGAGCGTGGACTACAAGCAGAAATCACTTACCCAGTGAAATTGAGCTCCAAGGGAGAAAAGGGCCATTCAGTGAAACAGAAGGAGTTCAAGCTTTCAGAAGGATAAACACAAACTTAAACAAAAAAATTTCATCTCCAGTATCAAGATCTAGGAGAAGCATAAATAGGGAAAAAGAAAGAAAAGAAATGATAAGGGATTCAACAGAGTTAAACTATTGAGATTTTTACACACAGTAAGTAGTATCACTCAAACTAAACCAATGAATAAACAAACACTGTCAGCATAGATACATTGCTTTTATATATTTCCCAGAACAGAATTTCCAACAATTTCTGACATATCTCTAAACATACTTCTGCCATTTCGTACTATGTAATTATGTAAAGCAGCATTCTCAGCATTGGAGATTATAAAAAATCATATTTATTGACTCTGAATAACATTGAAGGTGCTATATGTCCTACAATATCTGCCAAGATATAATTCTTTTATGCAAAAATGAATAGGCACAGCCATCTCATTAGTATGCAAATTACACCAAAGAATTGTTTTAAAAGAAATATTGTATTATTTATTATCGGTAAATGTTTGATTTGTATATCAATTTTATATGTCTATATACCCAGAAACAAGTAAAAATTTGTCAGGTGATAAAAGGGTCATGGGTAGAAAAAGTATAAGAAGCCCTGATTTAATCTAAGACCCTTGATTTTACAGAGGAGGAAACTGAGGACCATACACATGAAACAATTTACCCACTGTCACACAGCTAGTAACTGTCACAATCAGGGTTTGAAAACCAAATCTTTTGAATTTAAAGCCAGAGCTTTTCTCAGGAAATTACAAAATGATTATTTCCTTTAAAAAGAACTAATACAGAATTCTTTTAAATAGCACATCCACAGGGCCAAGTCAAGATGGCGCCATAGAAGCAAGAAAACTCCATCAGCTCCCCCCACAGCCACCTCAAATACCTATAAAATATGACTCTAAACAAATGTTAGAGCTACAGAATATACAACATGACAGAGAGATACAAATCTCCCACTGAAGGCAGCCTAGCACACAGACAAGAAGTGTTCATCACAGCACACTGGGAGCTGGGCCCAGTCCCAAGTGAGCCTGTGGCTTTAGCCTCAGGGTGGCCCTGACCACTGCTGCTTGAGCATTTGGGAGAGTGGATCACCAGTAGCTCTGGCAGTTTCCAGAATTATCAACCCATAAATGCCCAAGACAAAGTAAAAGGTCAGTGTAACTCTGCTGGATCTGGGCAGGATTGAGTGCAGTCAGGCCTCTGGCCTTTGGAGCAAGAAGCAGCAGAAGCTGTGCCCACACAGCCGCCTCCAAGTGGCTACTTCAGAGCTCCTGGCCTGCCAATTATATGGGGCCAAGTGACCATTCAGAGGCTAAGAGCTCTTGCCTTAACCTGCCTGGGTCTGGATCTCAGTCTTAGGTGATGGTCCAGAGATGTGTGACCAGTGAGCAAAAGCAGCTGGGGGCTGTAGAGACAGCACCCCCCTAATAGCTTTGTCAGCTGTGAAAACCCCAGTGATTTGGGACAAAGGTCTCCCATCTGGAAGCAGAGTTCTACTTTGCCAAAGAGCCCAAAAGTCAAGTAATTGACTATCAACATGATCAAGCAAAGGAAGCAAAACAACTTTAGATTCCTTTAGTGGGCACAAAAAAGATCAAAGCATGAAACTAGAGGAAGACAATGTGAGCAGAACTCCTGCACCAAAAGTTTCAAAGAAAAATATGAAATGGTTACAGGCCATGGAGGAGTTTAAGAAGGATTTTGAAAATCAAGAAAGAGACATGGAGGAAAAATTGGGAAGAGAAATGAGAATGATGCAAGAAAATCATAAAAAGAGTGTCAACAACTTGACTGAAGAAAATAACACCTTAAAAAATAAACTAACTCAAATGGCAAAAGAGGCCCAAAAAGCCAATGAGGAGAAGAATGCCTTAAAAAGCTGTATTTGCCAGAAGGAAAAAGAATTTCAAAAGTTCACTGAAGCGAATAATTCCTTCAGAATTACATTGGAGCAAATGGAAGCTAATGACTTCATGAGAAATCAAGTTACTATTAAACAGATCCAAACAAATGGCAAAATAGAAGGCAATGTGAAATATCTCATTGGAAAACCACTGACCTGGAAAATAGATTCAGGAGAAATAATTTTAAAAAATTATTGGACTACCTGAAAGCCATCATCAAAAAAAGAACCTAGAAATCATCCTTCAACAAATTCTCAAGGAAAATTTCCCTGATATTTTAGAACCAGAGGGCAAAATAGAATTTGAAAGAATTTACCAATCACATCTTAAAAAAGATCCCCAAAAGAAAACTCCTAGGAGTTCCAGAGTTCTGAGCAAATATTACAAGCTGCAAACAGAAGCAATTTGAATACTGTGGAAACACAATCAGAATAACCCAGGATCTAGCAGCTTCTACATGAAAGGATCAAAGTGCCTGGAATATGATATTCTGGAGATCAAGGGAGCTAGGATTAATACTAAGAATCACCTACCCAACAAAACTGAGTATAATATTCCAGGAGAAAATATGATCATTCAATGAGGTGGAGGACTTTCAAGC
>CM053580.1:339347541-339376375 GCA_028627135.1 Pseudochirops cupreus
GTCCCAAATCACTGAGGTTTTCACAGCTGCCAGAGCTATTAGGAGGCCACCGTCTCTGCAGCTGCTTTGGCTCACTGGTCACACACATCAGTATAACCACCCAAGACCGTGAACCTCATCCCGGCAGGTCAAGGCAAGAGCACTTAGCTTGGGAATGATCGTTTGGCCCCCCTGCAATCTGCAGGCTGGGAGCTTTGAAGCAGCCATGTGGAGGTTGCTGTAGGCTGTTGCTTCAGACCTCTTCCAGCTCTGGAGGCAGGGACCAGACCTGCGCCTCTCCCCCAAATTTAGCAGAGTTCTACTGACCTTTTCCTTTGTCCTTGGCTCTTATGAGTTGATAAATCTGGAAACTGCCACAGTTTCTGGTGATCGACTCTCCTGAGTGCTCCAGCCCCTGTTTGTTCTGACCACCCTGGGGTTACAGCCTCGGGTTCATGTGGTACTGATTTGGGCTCCCAGAACCCTGTGATGAATCCTTCCCATCTTCCTACTGGACTGCCTTCAGCCAGAGCTTTGTTTCTCTGTCATGTTGTGGGTTCTGGAGCTCTAAAATTTGTTTAGAGTCATATTTTATAAATATTTGAGGTGGTTATGTGGGGAGCTCACGGAATTCTCCTGCTTTTACACCACCATCTTGACTCTGCCCCTCTCCCCCCCACCCATTGTAACATTTCTTAACCATCAACCTGATCCTTTGTAGCTAGAAGGATCATGCATTAGTAGTGTTGGGCTCACCCTGGTTTGGACATCCCTGGATATGACAGGATTTGAAGTCTAGAGATGGGAGACACCTCAGAAACCTTGTTATCCAACTCTATCTTTTTTACAGGTGTTGTGTTAACCCAGGGAATGAAAGTGTTAATCTCCCTAGGGCTATCAGAGAAAGGAAAACTCCATTCCTCTAGAGACTCACTATCTCAGGAGTATGAATTATAATGGAATTCCCCCTTTCCAAATTAGCTATCCATTTTTCATTTCTGGCAAATATGACTTCTCTTTGAAATTTTTATATTTAACTTAGCCATCATTACCTGACCTTGGCATAATGGAATCATTTCCCCATGGGAATGAATGAATAAATGGAAGAAAAAAGCACTTTAATCAAGTACTATGCACCAGGTGCTATGTTAAGGGGAGGAGAGAAAAATTTAAAAGTGAGACAATCCCTGATTTCCAGGAGCTTCCATTTCAGCAGTGGAATTAACTCACACAGAGCAATGGTAGCCAGGAAGGTGGGGTTGGGTCTATAATGTCTTAAGGTTGATGAATGGGCCAACGTGGCAAGCAATTGGCACTACCTTTCCAGATGCAGGGGTAGCATTGACTTGATTACAGTTCTCCCAGCAAGAGGCAGAGAGCTGGGAGTGGGAATAGAAAACGTGAAAAATGAATTGTGATAGGAATCAAGATTTATAGTTCTTGCTCCAGAATTCAGACTTGAGTAGCTCTATACAACATTTGATTTTTGACATCAAATTAATTAATGTAATTAAAATAACAACTGAATGACTGCATTCTCTCATTCTCTCTCAGATCTATGCAATTTTCAGGCAGTGCCCAGGCTGCTCCAAACCTTAGAGATCTAGGAAATTATTCCATTTCCTTACCCATTGGCAGCTCCTCCTGTTAGTGATAAAAAAATACAACCTTGGTCTTTGCAAGTGGTTCACATATAGGAAGGTGGATCATAGGTGAAGAGTCATCAACTTCATTTGAGATCCTTTGCAGTAAAGGCCATTGACTTCATCCAGTGCTAACTAGAATTCCTAAAGGCTACGACAGGTTTTTGTGACAAAATTAATATAGCCTCACAAAACCAGCTGATATGGCAGATATTAGAACAGCAGGAACCTTTAGAGTTCATTTAATCTGATCTCCTAATTTTATAGAAGAGACAACCAAGGGCCAAAAAGGTTAGTGTCTTGACAAGTTAAAATTAAGATCTTTTAAAATGACATACATGTCTTTTTCCATTTTAAAAAAGGCTAACTGAAGGGTTTTGTTTTTAGCAGCCAAGTAATTTCTGGATATACCAAGACCTCCAAAAAGACAAAATAAAGCAAAACACTGAGAAACACACCCCTGCCCCCAAACATGTTGTAACAAAGAAACTCCATTAAACAAAACAACTGACACAATGACTGATGGAAGATGGAGCCTCCCACACACACCAAAGGAAAGTAGATGCATTTCATTCTATATTCCCCAGAGTAAAGACTGTGAAGATCATTGCATTCACTCAGAGTCTGACTTTGCTTTCATCTTCTTCTCATTTACGCTATTTACATTATTGTAGTGACTGTGAACAATGTTATTCTGGATCTGCTTATTTCACAACATATTATTTCAGAAAAGTCGAACCATCTTATTTTTTCTGAATTCTCAATATTCACATTCCTTTAAGGATAAATAATAGTCTATTCCATTCATAAAACCACAATTTGTTCATCCTGTTCCCATATGATTTTGATCTCCTCTTCTAGATCTTTGTATTTTGAAAGCTCTTGTTGTTCTTATGGTTGTATTTCCATGTAGTTTTGGTGATTGTATTTGGTATTTCAACATCTATTTTTAAAAAGTACTTAAATTTTTTTGTATCCTTGTCATATATAGGCCATTATGGATGATGTTTCTGTTTATCTTGTACATATATAGTTTTTTGTTTTGTTTTGTTTTGCGTGCCATCTCCCCCATTAGAGTAGGCATTCCTTGAGATCAGTGACTTTTCTTTCCTTTTCTTTGTATCCCCAGCTCTAAGTATAATATTTGGCACATAGTATGTGTTTAATAAACATTTATTGACTGTTTCCATGTGGTAATGATCCAAATTCATTATAGTTTATTGGCTAAATTTTCAATAATATTTTAAAGTCTGAATATTTTATATGGAGTTCATCATCTCTTTGATTGTGAAAGATAATAAGTTTATGAGGCATAATTTTAGATAACCTATCACGTCTTTCTAGGTCTTTGATAAATGCTATATTTTTCTAGTGATGCATTACACACTTTGATGTGATGCATTGTGCAGATTCTTTAATTTCTTTGCATAATCTGGATTGGTCAGTAATTCCAGGATACTTAAGGGTAATTATTAGGAATTCTTTGGTGACAACAATCTTTTCTGAATAAAACGCCAATGACTTGGTTTGAAATTGTTAGAATACAAAATAATAATAATTATCCTCCTCCTCCTCATTTAAAGGATAGTCTGCAAACAAGTTCTACTATTTTTTTTCTTGTCTATTTTTCTGCTGACAATTCTGCAGGTAGATAAAATGACTGCTTTAGGGGTTGGAACCAGTTTATCAACATGTGAGCTCATCTTCTGCAAACTCACTGGAAATATCCTTGGGGCCACTCCAAAAGGAAACCAAATGACAAGAATGAAACTACCTTGTCCAGTCACCATGTTTTGTTTTACCATCTTCCAACTGGTCTTTATAATTTGAATGCTTTTGTTGACTTTTATTTTCAAGACTGTGTGTATTTGATTTACTGTCATATTTTAAAATATTATTAGTACTTGAACTTTCTGAGTCCATATATAATGTTTTACAGTCTGACATTTGCCAAAGCTGTGTTCTACAGTCTGCGCCTTTGGGAATGCAGGGTTACCTCCATACCCTGAGGCCTTGAAATAGAATTTTAGGGAAGGGACATCAAATTAACATATATAGATATGTTATGTAATTCTAATCCAATGCTTGCTTACTGCCTTACTGTATAAGTCACTGCCTCTCTGCAATAGTATTCAGAGCTGTAAAATGGCAATGATAATACTTGTAAAATACACCTGGCAGTACTGTCATGAGGACAATATTCTGCAAGCATTGAAACTTTCTGAATTAAAGCAAAATAATTTGATTTACCTTGGTAACTTGACTTTGAAATATTTTGGGTTTGTTTGAGGGGAAAATGGATCTTTACTCAAAAGAAAAAAAAGCAAGCTGCCCATTTCCTATCTCTGTTTCAGTCTCATAAAAGAGAAAATAAGCTTTTTGACTCCCTTATGGAATCCTGTGATAATGGAATAATTCTCTTGGAGACGAATACATAACAGACTTTTCATAGCATATCTTGAGTTAATTAAAGTGTGCCTCTGGTTCAATACATCTAATGTAAGTTGCATTTTATCACCATACTGTGTCCATCACCATGGAAATAATATTTAGCCAATCAATATAGGAGTTTCATGAAAGGATCAGCATTTTTCCATGATTCATATAAAAAGAAACAAGTCACACTTGCATATGTGTTTCTGTGTGTGTGTGTGTGTGTGTGTGTGTGTGTGTGTGTGTGTGTGATGACAGGAGAAGGGAAGACAGAGATCATGAAGACATGATTTAGTTTTTAGGGGTACATTTTGTCCTCAAGAAATATTAGTAAATATATTTCAAAACAAGAAATAAGCTTCCTTGATTTCAAAGAAAAATAACAACCACAACCACAGCAATGATAACAACTAGCATTTATATGACACTTTAAGGCTGGCAAAGTTCTTTGTAAATATTAATTAATTTGATCCTAACAACAGCCTTGGGAGGTAGGTGCTCCCATTCAAGAGATGAGGAAACTGGCACACACACACACACACACACACGCACACGCACACGCACACGCACGCACACACACGCACACGCACATGCACACACATGCGCACACGCACACGCACATGCACGCACACACGCACACGCACAGGCACCCACCCACCCACACATACACACACACACACACACACACACACACACACACACACACAAGTTAAATGACTTGCCAGGATGGAATAGTTATTAAGTATCTGAAGTAGGAACTCAGGTCTTCCTGAGTCTAACTTCAGTGCTCTATCAACTGTACCACCTGTTTTAGCATTCCTATATTACAGATGAGGCAACTGAGTCTAAGAAAGGTGAAGTGGCTTGTATGGGATCCCATAGATATTAAGGGTCTCAGATGGGACTTCAGATCAGCATCATCCTGGCTCCAAGTTCAGGGCTCTTATCACTTCTATATTATCTTTAGCAAGTGCTGCATATTTACAGCATGTATGGCCTGGCCAGCAGCACATGAGAGAGCAACTTTAGTGGAATCTTATTATTATCATAATTCCACTAAAATCTCTCTCTGATTTATGTGCAGCTGGCCATACTTGCTATACATTATTATAATGAAAATAACAGGAAAGTTGAAAACTCTTTCCTTTATTATCTGTACCTTCACATGTGGATAAATTTAAGTAGTTTCTGGAGATATGGGTGACCATCTTTAGGGCCATGTATGTTAAGGGAGGGAGGCAAATGCTGAACCAAAACAAGGAGGGCAATAGTGCCTCTGACTAAGGAGATGGTAGTATGCTACAGTTTGCTTTGGTCAGACCACATCTGGAGTATGATGTTCCATTCTGGAGGCCACATTTTCACATGGACTTGCATAAGCTCTAGAAGCTTAGAGTATCCAAGATAACTAAGAACCTTAAAATTAATTTCATATGAACATCCCTGGAGGAAATGGAAATGTTTATGCTGAAGTAAAAACTTGACTGGGATATGTGCCAGCTGTCTTCTTGTATTTGAAGGTCTATCGTGGCAGGTGAGAGGAGAGGAGGAAGTACACTTGTTTTACTTTGCCTTAGAAGGCAAAATTAGTAACATTTAGTTTGTGGATGTTGAGAAGATGCACATTTAGCTTTGATGTAAGTGAAAGTTTCTTAATAATGCGAGTTAGGTTCTTCTGGGAAATCATCATGGGTTCCTCTTTATTACTGGTCCACAACAAAGGCCAGATTACTTAATATTGTTGTTGCAGGGGCAATTCTTGTCTAGTTCTATGTTGGACTCAATGGTTTCTAAGGTTCTTTCCAATTCACATATTCTGAGGCTATGTGATTCTATGAAATGAGTTTCTATCAGTGAATATGATTCAAGTCCTTCTCTTTGCAAATGGCTGCTGACCCTCCTTTCCATTCCTGTCTCATACTATTTTCTCTCAGGAACTTTATGCTATAATCAAATTTGGCCATTCCATGCTCCCCTAAATCATTCTGTTTTCTTGTATTTGCTTCTTCTTTTATATCATTTCTTAAATATGGAATACCTTGGGCATCATCCCTCCCCACTAGTAAAAGAAATCTTTGCCTATTGAAATCCTAGTCATTCTTGTCTTTAAAACCAGACTCAAATGTCACTTCCTGTTCATGCCAAACTGCTTTGCTAGGTTCACCTCAGAGGGCAGCCAGGCGTGATGATGAGTGTGTTTATAAGCAAGTGCCGGGAGGCAGAGGCAGCTCTGAACTTCATATCTTGTCACTCCGAACTCTGCCCTTATTCTGTTGGGAGCTCCCACTGACTCCTGTCATGTTTCCCAAGCCTGGCATCTTTAATAAAACTGAAGATTCTTATGGATTGAGACTTTGTTTTTATAGATCTTTTTATTTGTCTTTTGAACACCTTTGAATGTACCAGACTCCAAACTGTTGGTTGCTCTGTCTTGGAATATTTCCCCCAGATCCAAGATGTGATGCTTATTCCAAAAATACTTCTCTGACCTCCCCTCCCCATTTGGGAATAATCTTTCCTTCCTCAGAGCTTGCATAGCACCTGCTTTCCACCTCTCTCATGTACCTATCACTTTCTGTACAGTCACACAGTATATACAATTTCTCTGATCCAAATGATGTGGTCATTTCTTTCTTTCTTTTTTATTTTTTGGTCTTTGATTTCATTGGAAAAAAGGAACTCCTGTTGAGGAAAGCCTCAGAACCTCTAAAATTATTCAGCAGTTTAATCTGAGAGAATTTCCTGGAGCACCAAAAGCTGATCCTGGGTTACATATATGGTGTGCTTCAGAAACAGGATTTAAAACCATATTTTCCTGAATCTGAGGCCAACTGCCTGTTATGTTGTCCTGCAACAGCATGGTTAATTCATCATGATTAAGAAAGTACTATTAATAATATTTCTTAACAACGTGAATGTAATACTTTAAAATTTACCTTCACCCTACATGTGGTAACTTTGAAGTGCAAGAATGATTTGGATGTACAAATGTAGTTTGGGGGCTTTTTTTTTAATTCTAAAGAGTTAATGTTTTATAATAACATCACTTTCTTGGGACTCAGAATTTCTGAAAAAATGATTGGTACAAGGAAATGTTTTATGGGCAATACCAGTACCTATGACAGCATGACAAATGTGGGGTCAAAACAAAGACTTTGGATTTTGTAACTTAGTTTCAAGGTCAGACTTTTGGGCATGTCTCAGTTTCACCAGAGATCTGAGATTTTGTTATGACTGTTGAAACCACCACTAATGAGAACAGTCTAGACAATTCATTGTAAATAGAGATATTTAATATGTTTTGAAGCCATATGTTCCTTGTATAGTTTAGAAGTGGGGGAGAGCAAGGTGAAACTTCTACTGTTGACAAGGTGGCATTTCCAAAAACCCGAAAGACTTTCCATGTTCATACGGATCATAGAGCATCATAACTATAGTATTAGAACTTAGTGACCGTTGGGGCCTGAAGACTGACTTGGTTTAAAAATTTAATATCATCTATATTTATTGTAATTTTGTTAAATTTTTCCCAATTGCATTTTAATTTGGTTTGGATCATACTTGGCAGTGTTGTAAGAAGCATGGGACCCGTTGAGTGCATCACCTTGTTTTCTATTGCCCATGCCAATTAGAAGGAATCTCCGAAAAAATAAATGAAATGCAAACAAGGTCCCTTACCTCCATTTTTAAAAAATGGAGTTCTATATTACGATCATAACAAATTTTTTTTCAGAAAGAGGACCTTGCCTGCTGGAAATTGTTTTAGCTCCCAAGATAGTATTTTGCTTTCCTTAAATATGAGGGAACAAATCTATTATTTGTGGTTTAAAGCATTTTTAAACTGCTGAGAATCAAGAATGATCTGTAATTTTGTATAAGACGATTAAAAAAATATTGTGGTTACATAAACAAGAACACTTGTAAAGTGCTTTGTATCATCATCATCATCATTATCACTCTGCTAGTAAAATAATAACAACATTAAGTAGAAAGATGGAAAATAAATATGTATTTATTAAATGCCTACTAGGTGCCAGGCATTTTAAACACATTACAAATATTACTGTATTTTATTTGATAACTAATCCTGTGATGTTGATGCTATAATTAGCTCCATTCTGCAGTTGAGGAAACTAAAGCTGAGAAAGGTTTAGTGACTTTCCCAGTCACAGCTAAAAAAATGTTGTGTTTTTTAAAATAAGTACTGTTAGTTTTAAGCTATCGTACGTGGAACATTTCTATCATTAGGATATAACGTAAAGTCCTACTTCGATGTCTCTGTGGCAGCATGGAAGTTAACCCTGGGTATTATAGAGGCTATTCTAGCAATATCTCACCTCTGTCAGTTCTTTGAGTATGGTCCTGCCAACAGATCTGCCAAGAAAGAGCCCAGCCTATGTTCAGGTCCCTATTCTCTTTTTGTCCTATTTTGCTTGGAGGTATTTTCAGTTCTCATGAGTTCAATGATCAGCTTTCTATAGATGATTACCTGATCCACATACCCAGATCTAGTGTTTCTCCTGAGATTTAAGCATTCAAGGGGCACTAAGAATAGAACTTTAACTCTGGAGTCAGAGAGATTTGAATTCAAAGATGATCTCGGACACTTGCTAACTGTAGAATCCTAGTTAAGTCAGTTAACCTCTATTTGCCTCAGTTTCCTGTACTATAAAATGGGTATAATAATATCTACCTTATAGGATTTTTGTGAGGATCAAATGAGATAATATTTTCAATATGCCAAGCACATAATATTCCCTTTATAAATGCTGTTTTTCCATTTTGATTTTTTATTTATTAAAAAAACCCATTTATTTACTTATTTTTTATTTTCAACATTCATTTCCACAAGATTTTGATTTAGAAATTTTCTCTCCATCTCTCCCCTACATTTTTATTTTTTAGTCACATCCCATTAATTGTATTTTGAACATCTCAAATCGAATGTCTTATAGGTAGAACTGAGTTGTCCAATACAGAATTTATCATTCTTAGTCCCAAATAACTTCAACTCTTCTCAAATTTCCTATTGTTTGCAAGGATACTGTCTTCCTCTTAGTCACCCAAACTTGAAACCTCTCCCATTTCTGACTCCTCATACTCACTTATCCCCTAAATCCAATTTGTTGTCAAATCTTGTCATTTCTACCTTTATACAGTCTCACTGTCTCAAATATATATTTTCGTATGTATGTATCCCCTGCTACATAGAGAAAAAAGGCAATGAAAATCAATTCCAATTTAGACTACAATTGATTTAGGAAATCTTATGGAGGAGTAAAGTGGAACACTCTCAACAGTTTTCCTAAGATAAGGAAGTCATTGGAGAGAAAATGTATATAAGAAGCTTGATGAAATATTCAATCAATCTAGATTATCCCAAGAAAAGTAAAGGATGAAAGTTTCAGGTCGATGACAAAGATGAAAAATAAAACAATATGCCATATTTCATAATTTGTTTTCTTCAAGGGTACTGAAGTCATTGCATTTGGACACTAATATTAGTAGTTACTAATATGATCCATGAGCAATTAAACTGGAACTGTAAGAATTGTAGAAAGAATCACTAGACTTGATGTATCTTTTATGCCCAGATGTACAATATTGAAGGCATTAATGGCATCATTAAAGGGATCAATTCTGAAGAGAGATGGAAGGGGAATCTAAAATTTTAGGGAAAAGAAACATAGACTTTATTCCTAAAAGTAATTAACTCAAATATTTATCAATAGTATTTTAATTCAAATATGTTAATTATTTATATAATTTTTAAAATTATTATTAAGATTTATATAGCTCCTACTATGTGCTAGGCACAATGATAAGTACTTTACAAATATTATCTCATTCGATTTTTACAATAACCCTAGGAGTAGATACTTTTATTATCCCCATTTTGTAGATGAGCAAAATGAGGCAAAAGGGTTAAGTAATTTGCCCAGGGTCATATAACTAGCAGGAATCTGATGCCATATTTGAAGTCAGGTCTTCCTGACTCCAGTCCTACTGCTCTACCTACCTCATTATCAACGTTGTATGTTTGCTTTCAGGTCACTTTATGAGAGAGGAAAAAAAAGAAAAATCTTTTTGAAAATAATATTTGTATCTACCAAGAGAATATTAAATGAAGATGCAAGTAGAGCCTGGGCAGGTTTTCCCAGTAATATTCCATAGCAAGGAAGATTGTTACAGACATGCAACTGATTGGGATGTATAGAATATGAGATCAGACTACAATTATTGTTTGATGACTATAAAGTAGGTCTCTCTGAAGCATGTTTAAAAATCATGCACAATTTTTTGGTAGATGAAAAAATAATTAGAAATATCTAGTCCTAAATTTCAATATTTACTCAGTTCCCATGATAAGTTGGATATAAGAAAATTCTGACCTACTTTGCAAGTGTCAGATGACCCTGACACATGATGAGGAAGTGCTAACTCCCCAAACAGCAAAATCTAAGCTATGACACTTATTTTCCAGGTGCTGCTCCTGCTCCTCATCACTACATTACATCCGGAGAACCTCTTTTACGTACAATAATTTTACATCACCCATATTATGAGTATTGTTATGCACAGATTATTGAGATTTAGGCCTTAATCATTCCAAAGAGGGAAGGCATAGTCTGGAATTTTAGCATTCCATTTCCTAATTTATTTTTTATATTTCCTTGGGGGTTCTTAGACAGTTTTATTATCTTTCTGATTTATTTTTACTATCATTTTAATTAAGTTCTCTCTTCCCTCTTCATAGTTTTGCTTATGACAGGACCCTCACATCAACGAGATTAGGATTGTCCAGTAAAAACCCTGAAGCCATTTAGCCATTTTTATGGTGGAAGTTACTCTGGAACATCCTTAGAGCCTGACACAAAGCGGTGGGATGTTACAGGTTCCCTATCTACCAGTTCTCTTTCTCTCCTTTATAACATAGGTGAGGTATTTATCTAAAAGGCAAAGAAGCTGTCCCTGATTGGATTGGGCGGGGGGGGGGGGGCAGGAGGAAGTCTTAAAGGTCAAGCCATCATTCCATTGATGCAAATTTCTGGTGGACTCTGGTTATACTGATATGGCTTTCTAGTCACTAAAAGTTATTAAAAGGCCAGATTGTATGAAGTTAGGGTCCTTCAGGCTTGGTAATTGTCCCAAGGTTGTAAAAGTCATCCCATCCTACCTGCTGACCAGATACATTTCTGTATAAAAGCAAAGGGGTAAAACGTGTCATGGCTACCCAAGCTAAGTGCTTCATTATTCTTGTTTAAAATCCTTAATACCCTCATTTAATATCCTATATGGCATAGCCAAGTAAACTCCTTTAAAAAATGTGGAATGATCTAAGAGTATCTCATTTCATTCAATATTAAATCTAAACTAATAGGAGACAAGAGACTGGCATGAACCAGGCCTGCCCATTACACCCTCTCCTTATGTCAATTTACTTTTATAGTCTTCTATTTCCTTAGAGATTTATTAAATAATCTGAAGAAAAAATTAAATGACAATTCATGTAAATTTCGAAGAAGTGATGACATGTTGCCCTCTTCCTTCCAGAAACAACTACTTCTTAAAAGGGACTCGAATGTTTCATCCTAAGGAGCAAGTGATGTTAAAGTTATAGGATTCAGGGACGAATGGCGAGGTGATAGTTTTATCAGCGAAGGGCTTTTGGTACCCTTCAAATTATTTGGTATAAATGACTAACCCTACTGAGATCAAAAATGAAGTGAAAGATTTGTCTTTCTATTTGTATATGCAAGACTGTATTTAAACACACTATAATGTAATAAAAACCCAGAATTTGGCAACATTTCAGGATGTTATTGAGTAAGAAAAGAGCCAGTTTAGTTTGGACAGTTTTGTTTCCCAAGAAGAGAAATAAGATGACAGCGAATTTCACTGTGATGACATACTCAGCATAGAGAGCTTTGAAGGAAGAATTATTAGATTATTCTGTGATACAAGATATCATGTTGTTGTTTAGTCATTTTTCAGTCATTTCTGACTCTTTGTGACTCTTTTTGGGGTTTTGTTGGCAAAGATATTTAGTATTTTGCCTTTTCCTTCTCCAGCTCATTTTACACTTAAGGATATTGAGGCAAGCAGGGTTAAGTGACTTGCCCAGCATCACACAGCTTCTTAAATGCCTGAGGTTGTCTTTGAACCCAAGAAGAGGAGTATTCTTGACTCTAGGCCCAACACTCTATCCACTGTGCCACCTAGATGTCTGTGAAGCATCATGGAGCATAGGATATATTGTATGGGTCAAAGGAAAGGGACCCTGCATAGGAAAGTATGTTCAGAGCCACCCACATAAATTCATTTACAAGTTATCATAACTCCATTAGGAGTAGTATAATTAATAAAATCACAGTCAAAGATATTAAATAATTAGATATACAATAAAGGTAGAGAAACAAAAACAATAGCATATATTTGAAACCTAAACTGAAGAAGTTCTGCAGAAGTGTAGGTGGTCAAAAGTAAGCACCTACTCTGTGGGAGGCACTGGGTCCATAAAAATAAGGAAAAAAATAATAATCAGACTCTGACTTTGGGATGTTTACATTTTACTTTTGGAATATTCTCTCTCTCTCTCTCCTCTCTCTCTTTTGATATATACATATCTAAGTGTATATGTATTTATCATATATATGAATATATTTTCTATTTACCAGAATATATAGCATATATGTCTCCACATATGTGTGTATTATATACACATATATGTGTATTATGTACATCACAATTGGAGGAGGGGGTGTGCATGTAAATAAATGAAACTTTGGGTAATAGTATCAAAGAACCTTAGGTATATGGAGAACATTAAAGACCATCTCCCCTTTTGCACTTCTTTTACAGAAGAAGAAGCTCAAGCTTAATTCAGTTCAGGATTTGGAAGTTAGATATAAGGATGAAAGTTCTTGGAGGACTTTACAATAACTATTGTGTTGAATAAGATGTTGAAGTCAGGCTAGAGGATAGGGTGCTTTGGGGCTTGCCAGAAAACATATATCTAAGTACCACTGTTAAAAGGGAAACGGGCTAAAACAAAATTAGAGAGAGAGAATAAGAATTTAATATGTGTGGGAAAGAGACAGTTGTGGAAATGAACTTGTATAGAAAGCTCTAATTATATTAATAGTCATTTTAATATGTACCATGCATAAATGTATGCATACACTCCCAACATATTCAATTTTAATAAGTTACTTTCCCAGTTCTAGATCTGGAAAATTCTATTAAAATATTCTTACATGATTCTTCCATCACCAACCTGGGAGGGGCTTCTGCCTATCTGGCATGAAAGTTCAATAGGAAGGGCAGGATCAGGGTCAAGGGAAGAGGACAGCTTAGAGAAGAACTGACAAAGGTTCGAGGGATATAGATGGTGAAAGAAGAGTATGACTGTATGAACACAGAAATCAGCAATGCTGATGACTGCATATAATTATATGATTTAGTTTATGATTTCTTTTGTAAGTAATCATCATGAATCTGTAACCTCTCTGTGCTTGGGAACTTTCCAAACAGTGACTGGTTTTCCATATCAGGGAGATTACTTGATTAAAGGTTATATACAAGCCTTTGGCAATGAATTTCCATGAATTTTGTGGGATTAGGTCAGATCCATCACTTTGTTTGTTTAATTTTTATGTGTGTGTTCATACATAATGTCACTTGTGTTTGATTAAGATACAGATATTTATGAGGTACACTGGTGACTTGCCATTCTATTCCTATGAAGACTCAGAAACCACAAATAACAAACAGATGAAGACAGACATTCCTGTTTACAAAGGGCAGGGCCTAATTCCAAATCAAGACTTGTATCACTTTTTCAGCAGCATCTGAGAACACGCCCACTCCTTCTGCTTTATCCTGTCTGGAGAGCTCCAGCATTCTTGTTTTGATTACTAATGGTGTTCTACTTCTAAAAACAAGGGGTATTTATGCCATCTACTGGATTTTTCCTAGAATTGCATTTACAATGCCATATTACCTTTTTTTGTGAGAAGAAAGAGTCTACTTTTGGTTTGCAAATAGTCTTTTTAAAATCTTGTTTTCAAATTATTATGAAACTAAAATGAAGGTGATGATGAATTTCACCCATGCTTCAGTCACTCAGCTTCTGCACCCAGACAGTGTCACCTAAAATATTTTGTAGGACATTTGTTCCTGTTGACATTGATATTTCAAACATCTTTACTTTAATTCATTTGCAATCTTATCAGAATAGGCATTCCTTCCAATAATGAAGATCAAAAGCCACTGATGCTTAAACCTTCCTGTGACTATGGCCCACAACTTCCTATAAACTCTACTCAGGGGTCTGCCTAATGCACTGAAGATCTTTCTCTATTTCTCTGGATTTTATGTGGATATCAGTGGTCAGATACATAACTAGGATTTTTCAGACCTGATAAAAGGATAAGGGGAGGAGTTACCACCCTGGCCTCCAAAGAATACACCCTGTGTTTCTGGAAGATTTGAAACAGGGAGATTTGGAAAAAAGTAGCCTGAGCTCAAGTGCAGTTAGTTATGTTCCTTCCTATGCTTTTTTTTTGCCAGTGTATCTATACCTTCCCTCTCTCCCAAGGCTGCCTTACCCCCTAAAACTCATGGGGCATAGGTCAATAAATAACTGGTAAAATTGATATGGTGCTTACTATGTTCTAGGTACTGCACTAAGGCTTTAAAATTATTATATCCTTTGATACTCACAACATAGAAACAGGTAGTTTCTATTTTTACCCCCATTTTGTTGTCGTTCAATCATTTCAATTGTATTTGATTCTGTGACCAAATCTGGGGTTTTCTTGGTAAAGACACTGGAGTAGTTTGCCATTTCCTTTTCCAGTTCATTTTACAGATGAGAAAACTTAGGCAAACAGGGTTAAGTGACTTGCCCAGGGTCACCCAACTAGTAAGTGTCTGAAGCCAGATTTGAACTCCCAAAGATGAGTCTTCCCAATGTGCTCAATGCTCTCTATACCTAGCTGCCCCATCTATATTTTATAGATGCAGAAATTGAGACAACAAAGGTTAAGTGACTTGCCCGTGATCACACAGCTAGTAAGTGTCTAAGGCTGGATTTGAACTCAGGTCTTTCTGACTCTAGGTCCAGGGCTCTATCCACTAGCCACCTAGCTGCCTTGTGAACCACACTATCAATGTTTCCTAAGATGTCTGTTCCTGTGGTAAAGCACTAGCCTCACCTCTCATATTTCTACCAATGTAGAATCTTAGGTATCTAATAGATAACCTTGATTCTTACCACATGATTCTTACCACCTTCTCTTTGAGTAAATAGATATCTTCAATAACATCATTTGCATCACTTCTCTTGTACAAGGCTTTGTTTGCAGTGATGTGCAGTATATTTAAACTCTCTTCACATACTTCCATTGCCTTTAGCTGAGCTTCAAGTTTAAGTCTTCAGAAATTACAGTATTACATGACAGGAAGCCATCTAGATTCATAATAATTTGAAAACGTTTAGAGTCATACCTCAAACATCCCTAATTTCCCTCAATTATTGCCAATGAAGAAGCTATCATAAAAGAGTTTATCTAAATTTGCAGAAGTCAATTTGTGTTTTTACCTTTTAAGATAATGAAGTCTATATACATATTAAGCATTTTAAGGTTTACAAAGAACTTTACACAGCTCATCTCATAAATTCTCCCAGCAACATTATGATAAAATGATAGATAAAATGATTATTACCTCCATTTTACAAATGAAGAAAATGAACTTAGAAAGAGAGGTCAATTGATGTACTTAGATGAGATTGGAACCCATGTCTTTTCTGATACTAAGTCTAACCTGTGATGTGTACATAGTTGAGAAATAGAGACAACTGACTTCATTTGATCTTGGTCTAAGACTGGCATTATTAATTTCCCAAAGTGCCCCAATCTCAAAACTAGTTAAAGTAGTAAGATTTTCAAATTATAATGGACATTATGATATGGATATTATTGCTTCATTTATTTTCCATTATTCTTCAAATAGATTTCTTCTTCTCTAATAAAAGACATCATCTCATTAATTTACAAAGTGATCATTTTCATTCCCTCCTTTAAGAATTTATTCACATTTTCCTCTCTTATCTGTAATTACTTATCTTTTCTATGTTGTATATAAATTAAATAGCCAATATTAGTTATGAAAATATTGTGGAAAATGTTTAGTTATATAAAAATTATATATCAAAGCCTTTTCCATAATGCGTTAATAACAAAAAAAGGTTAAAATGATTTTTTATCACATGGAAAAATAATGTTTTAAAAATTGGGAATAGAAAGACAAAACTATCAGTTTCTGCCATTAGAGAGATTGTACTGTAGTTGGAGGGGCAATACATACATTACCATGTGATAATATCTTGGAAAGACCAATGATATAGGCATTAGGAGACTTAATTCCAAGGTATGCCACTACTAACTACCTATGTTAACCTTAAGAAATGTTTGTCTTAATTTTATCTTGTATAAAATGAAAGATTTCTACTAGATCATCTTTAAGGTCTCTGCCAGCTCTGAAATGCTAGCATTATATTAAAAATATAACTAACAATATACTCTATATAGGTTAATGAAAAGGATTTGCATAGACAAAGAGTGCAATAGGAAAAAGAGATTACCATGGACTTGTCTGATCAGGGTGGGCTTCATGGAGAAAATAGAACTTGATGTGGCTTTGGAAAATAAGTTGGATTCAGATTAACCTACAAAAAGGAAGAAGGCATATTGGGCAAGGGAAATACATGATCCTATGGAGCCAGGAACAATATTTGTTTGGGAAATCAGGATAGAATGTAGATGAGTTATTACACAGGGGAAAAAAAACAAAACAAAACAAAACAAAACATCCGAGAACAAGCCCACTCCTTCTGCCTTATCGTGTCTGAAGAACTTGAAAAAATAGGTGAGACCAGAATATGGAGGTCTTCCATGCCAGATTAAAGCATTTAGACATTATCCTAGGGAAAATGGATAACATTTGAAGGTTTTTACACAGGGAAGTAATAAAAAAATAATATTTTAGTAATGTCTAAGAGACATTAAAGAATGGAAATGAAAGGGGAATTACTAGGGAGCTTGTCTAAATATCATTTATTTTTTTCTATATGCAGTTCAAGTACCATACCTTGATGAAATCTCTTTCCAATATTTAATGATTTTCCAGTTCTCTAAGCCCCTACATTACATCTAGTAGGTATCATAGAGTTTATTTGCTTACATTTGAAAACTTTGAGAAAGTAGAATCTGGTATGGTTGATTTCATGAATGTAAGACAACCTGATACACAGAGAATCAAAATAAACTCTATGTAATTAATGAATAAAGACTAACTTTTCACTTTTTTCTCTCAAAAATTTAGATTATTAGATCTACTTTCAAAATACCTCCCTCTTCCCATCTTCCAGACTCACCTGACCTCTTATAAAAATAATAGGGATGGGACAAAATACCAAGCAGAGGAATTCTAGACATAAGTTTTGTAAGAATGCAGAAACAAGGAAAAACCAATTGAATTTATTTGATGGTTAAGTCTGACATGACATTTCCCATATTGCACCATCTTAACATCTTAAACAAAAGCAAAAAACAGTCACCAGCCATATTGGACAAAACAAAACTTCATATAAAGTGACAAAATACTCAAAGATATTTCAAAAACCAAAAATTCTTGAATTTGTGTTTTATATTCCATTCCAAATGGGGGCAAAAATCCTCCTACTCACTCAATGAGATTGCATGTCAAGTTGTCAATTTCTTTGTTGCTCCACATTGGATTGACAACTTACAGTTTTCTGTTCAGCAGATATGATATCTTAAATACTTTAATGAATGTTTCAAAAATATTGTGCTGTGTTGCTATGTAAAGGTCTTGCTAAAGAAATCTCTTTTAAAATTACAATGACTTTAGAATGTAAAAAACCCTTAGTTTGGCAGTGATACAATAAGCTAACTAAAATGATTTCATTTTATCTGGCAATGAAAAATGACATCAGCAAATCATGAAAGATTTATTAAAGTATCCTATAACCAAAAGGTACTCTGGCCATCACTTATATTCACTCTGTGGTCTCAATGGCTTCTATCCAACACATTAAGCATCCCAAAGCATCAGTGCCAGGTTCTCCTGTTACTTCCACAAATCAGTAACCTCTTCTCCTTTGAGGTTTACACAATCAATAACTACCATCCAATCAAAATCCTGGTAGCTATTGTCTATAGACACTTATGTTACTCCCCTTCCTTCCTTAACGAGTTTTATACCTGGCTCACAATTTTTCTCTCCTTCCCAACTCATCCTTATACTAGCCGACTTCAAAAAATGAATTGCTTCTCCCTCAAGCACTCTAATCACTTCATTTATCAACCTAATTAATTCTCATAACTTATTTCTCTACCTCTCCTCAGTCAAACACAAAAATATTCTGACCTTGATTTTGCCATCAACCAAAAATGTGATATCTCTGTGTTCAAGAATTCTGAAATTCCCTTCTCTTATAATAATCTAGATAATCTATTGGCTTTCCACCTCTCCTTCTACCTTCCCTTACTAACCATTGCTGTTTTTCCACATTAGAATCTCCAATCTCTCAACCCCTCAATTCTATCTCAGGCTACCTCTCCTGAACAAACCACTTTCTCCTCTTTTCCCCACCGAGACTGCGTGGTAAAACAGTTCAACTCTACAGTGTCCTATTATCTTGAGTTCCTGGTCCACTTATCCTATTGTCAATTGAACCCTAATAAGTCTCAGTCTTAGATGGCTGTCACTATCTGCTCCTGACAAATGATGTTTGTGCAAAGGTTGAGAAAATCATGCACTCATTCTAATTGGGTAAACTACAACTTCAATTCAACCCTCGCTAGTGCCACACAATTGCTATGGCAATCCTACATTTCCTTTAGCAACACTATTCCATTCTCCACAGTGACTCATCCAAAACAAATCTCCTATGGCTCCCCATTCCCCCACTTTCTCAGGTGACAAACTTACCACCATACTTTAAATAAAAAATTAGGCCTTTCACCATGAGCTTCCTCTTCTCCATTCTTCCTCATGTAATCACTCATATATCTTCTGCTACTATTTCTTCCTTCACTCCATTATCACACAAAGAGGTGTCCTAACTCTTTATGAAGGCAAATACATCTTTCTGCTTGCAAAAGTGATCCAGTTTTATCCTATCTCCTTCAAAAAATATTTTCTCTGTATCCCCAACTTTATCATTAAATTTTAATCTCTCACTGTTTGTTGACTCAATCCCTACTGACTGTAAACTTGCCAAAATCTCCCCAATCTTGAGAAAACACCACTCTATCCTTCCATTTCCACTAAACTATTTGCATATATCTCTTTTGATCAATAAAGCTAAATGCCTAAAGAAGGCCATGTATAGTATGTTTCCATTTTTCTCCTCTCATTCTTTTATTAACCCCTTAGACTCTGACTTTTAACTTAATCGTTCCACCAAAACTGCTCTAAAGTTACCAATGATCACTTAATTGCTGCATGTAATGAACTGCCTGTTCTCAACCCTTATTCTTTTTGACCTCTTTACAACCTTTAACACTGCTGATCAAATTATTATTCATGGTACTCTTTTCTCTCTAAAGACAATTTTCTCTCAGACATCTTTCTTTCCTGTTTCTCCCCTTAACTATCAAAATTCTCCTTCTCAGCCCCTTTTGTTGGATTCTCATCCAGGTCATGCCCTCTAACAGAGCTCTCACAATTTGTTTTTGGCTCTCTTCTTTTCTTCCTCTCTGCTACTTCATTTGATTATCTCATTGTCATGTATCTGATTATCATCTCTCTATTGATGATTCTCAAATCTACCTATCCCGCTCTAACCTCTCTGCTAAACTATAGTTTTAAATCTCCAACTCTCTTTCAGATATCTCAAAAAGAATGTGTAGTACTCAACATGTGTGGTGGGTAAGATCTGAAATAGTTGAGGAAATAAAAGTTTAGGTACCAAGTCTATCAATTTATTGAGTAATGTATGCCAATTACATAACAAATCAGGACCAGGCCTCATCAAGTTGGCAATGGTCCCCAAATATAGGGGAAGACAGATTATTATGCTTTAAAGGATAGCAATAAGCAGGCTACAAAACAAGATTATTAATTAGGTAATACGATTTCTAATTTGAGGAAAGATTAGGGGCTTTCCAAGTAGGGAGAGTAAATAGTCAACTTCCTAAACTCAGGAAAAAAAGTCTCCTACTCCTCTCAAATGTCTGTATTCAATCAAAGGAGCAAGAAAACAGGTTGACCACTTTTCAAATAAAACTGAAATGTATGCATGTATGTGTGCATGTATACACATATATACATATTGTGCATGTGTATGTATGTATACACATACATACATGTGTGTGTGTATATGTATGCATGTGTATATATAATTGTGAGAAAAGTCCCTGCATTAATCTTTGGATTTGACTAGGTTTCTGTACAATTCTGGTCAGGTTCTTAGTTAAAGGTCTCTAAACAACAGGTGGAGGTGGCCCACCTTTCTAGCCATGCATGCTTAGGTTCAGATAATGCAAGAAAGTTTTCTTACAATTTCTGTAATTGAATAAAATTTTCTCACAAGACAGAAATTGAACTAGACCAATAATTGGATAGAAAGAGAATTAAGCTAGCTCCAAAACTGAATCACAAGATGGAGTCAGTGTGCTTTGCTCAATTCTCATAAATCTCTCACATCTCCACCATTTAATTCATTATCTTTCCCTCTAAACTCTCCCCTCTTCCAAACTTCACCACTACTTTTTAGAGCATCACCATCTTCTTAGTCCCCCAGATTCACTATCTAGATATTATCCTTACTTCTTAACTATCTCTCACCTCTCATATTCAAACTGTTTTCAAGATCTTGCAAAGTATCTTGCAACATCCCTTGAATACTCTCTCCTTTTCTCCTTTGACACTGCCACAAGCTGGTGCAAGTCTTAATCGCCTCATACCTGCACTATTGCAATAGTCTGCTGGTAGATCTGATTGCCTCATGTGTCTCACCATGCCAATGCATTCTCTGTTCAGCCACCAAAGTGATCTTCCTAAAGTGCAGCTCTGTCCAAGTTATTCCCTTACTGAACAATCTTCAGTAGCTCCCTAGGACCTCCTTGATCAAATAGACAATACCTTGTCACTCAAAGTTCTTCATAACCTAGTCCTCTCCTGCCCTTCCAATCTTCTGACACCCTATTCTCCACCATGTATTCTTCAAACCAGTGACAATGACACCGTTACTGTTCCATGAACAAGACACTCAATTTCTTAGTTATGGGATTTTTCTCTGGTTGTCCCTCATGCTGGAAATACTCTCCCTCCTCAACTCTGCTTCCTGATTTCACTGGCTTCTTTAAAGTGCCAACTACAATCCCATCTTCTACAGCAGTAGTTCTCAACCTTCCTAATGCTGTGACCCTTTAATACAGTTCCTCATGTTGTGGTGACCCCCCAACCACAAAATAATTTTTGTTGCTACTTCAAAACTGCAGTTTTGCCTGGGATTATTGCTTTGATCAAAGTAGTCAAGTCTTTCACAGTTGATCATCCTTGAGATATTACTGTTACTGTGTTCAAAGCTCCCCTGCTTCTGCTTACTTTGCATGAGTTGATCTAATTCTTTCCAATTTTTATTTCTTTGGAAACCATCCTGCTGATTATTTCTTGTAACAAAGTTGAATTTCATCACAATCATTTATCAGAACTTGTTAAACCATTCCCCAATTGATGGACATCCCCTCTATTTTCTACTCTTTGCTACTACATAAAGAGCTGCTTTAAATATTTTTGTACAAATAGATTTGTTTCACTCTTCTTTGATCTCCTTGCTATATAGACACAGTGGTGATATTTCTAGGTCAAAGAGTATGTGTGTTTTATAGTTTGGGGGGCATAAATCCATATTGTTCTTTGGAATGGGTAGAGTAATTTACAACATCATCAGCAGGGCATCAGTGCCCCTGTCTTTCCATATCTCCTCCAGTATTTGTCATTTTCCTTCTCTGTCATGTAAGTCAATCTGATACGTGTGAGGTAGTACCTCAGAGTTGTTTTAATTTACATTTCTGTATTCGTTAGTAATTTAGAATAGTTTTTCATGTGACTATTGATAACCTTAATTGATAATCAGTTTACATCCCAATTCTGATGAAAGGTAATGCTAAGGAATGTTTAAATTACCAAACAATTGTGCCTTAAAATTCTGCTATCTATGCACTGATAATTAACAAAAGAGCAGTCTGATTTTGGAGAGAAGAACCAAAGACCAAATTGAATTATGGAGAAAGCAAGGGAGTTCCAGAAAAACAAACAAAGAAACAAACATCTGCATCATTGACTACACTAAAGCTTTTGACTGGGTGAGTGACAGGAATATCTGGCGAGTCCCCAAAGAAATGAGAGTACTGGATCATTTTACCTATTTCCTTAGGAACTTTTATGCAAGCCAAGAAGCAACAGAACCAAACATGTAACAACTAATTGGTTTAAGATTGAAAAAGGAGTACAGTAAGACTTTATATTGTTACCTTATTTATTTAACTTACATGAAGAGTGCATCATATAAAATGCCATCTTGGATGAATCAAAGGGTGCCAGGAAAAACAACAATTTCAGATATAGAGATGATACCATTCTGATGACAGTAAGTAAAGAGAAATTCAAAAGGCTCTTGATGATGTGAGTAAAATATAAAAGGTGGCTGAAGCTTAATATACATTAAAAACAAACAAACAAACAAGAAAGCACAACCTAAGATCTTGGCAATTGGCCCTATTACTTCCTGGCAAATAGAAAGAGACAAAATGGAATCAGTGATGGATTTTATATTCTTAGGCTCAAAGATCCCTGCAGAAGGCAACTGAAGCCATAGAACTAAGACACTTGCTCATTGGAAAGAAAGCTATGGCAAATCTAGACAACATACTAAAATGCAGAGACATTACCTTTTCTAACAAAGGTCCATATGATCAAAACTATGATTTTTTTTTTCAGTGGTAATGTGTGGCTATGATAGCTGGATTATAAGGAAAGTTGAGTACCATAGAATTGGGGCTTTTGAAATGTGATGCTGAACAACACTTTTGAGATTCCCTTGAATAGCGAGAAGATCAAATCCATCAACATTTAAAGAAATTAATTCAGGCTATTCACTGGAAGGTTGAATACTGATGATGAATCAGTAGATGGGGATCTTTGGAAAGGATTCTGATGCTGAAAAAAATAGAAGGGAAAAAGAAAAAGGGGATGACAGAAGATGAAATGGATAGATGGTATTATGGAAACAACATGAACTTTTGACACACTAGAAGAGATAGTGGAGTATAGGCTTATGGTCCACAGAGTCACAAACTGTCAGATATGACTTATCAACTGAACAAAAATAAATTGATAACCTTGATTTCTTCTTCTGAAGACCACCTTTTCATATCTTTTGACCATTTATCAACTGGAGAATTTCTCTATTTTTAAAATAAATTTGGCTCAGTTCTCTCTATATTTGAGAAATAAGGGATTTATCAGAGAACCATGATATAAATTTTTTTTTCTCAGTTTCCTGTTTCCCCTTTCATTCTGACTATATTAGTTTTGTTTTTGTAAAAGCTTTTCAATTTCATGTAATCAAAATTATCCTCTCCATTTTTGGTTTTGTCAACAAATCTTCTATCCTTAAATCTGACAGGTCTGCTTTTTCATGCTTTCCTTCATGTCTAAATCATTTATCCATTTTTATTTTATATTGATAGATACTGTGAAATGCTGATAATGTATGTCTTTTGGCATTTTAAGTTCATTACATTTCTGGAAGGAGGTGAGTAGCATCTCTCATATTCATTCTTTTGTACTCAGGGTTTATCATTATGTTGATCTGAGTTCTGAAGTCTTTCAGTTTTTTTTCCCCTTCTCTATAATGTTATCATTGCATAAATTGCACTCTTAGTTTTTCTTTACTCCATCAATTAATTTTACTTTGAAACTGCCCATTTCATCAATGTCTCATTGTGGAACAGTATTCTATTACATTAGTATAGCAATTTGTTTTTAGCTATTTCCCAATAAGAGGATACCACCTTAGTCTCCAATTTTTACCTAACGTGAAAAGAGCTGTAGTGTTATTGTGAGGATCTGGTGAAATAATGGATATGGAAGGCATTATGTAAATGACAGCTGTTGTCATGGCATACTCCAATATCTATTTTTTGTTTTGTATTTATCTCATTAACTAGACTATAAGTTATTTGAGGGCAACAGGAAGATTAGAATATAGAATTATGGTGGGGAAGTGTCTGTTTATTTACATACATATACACACAAATCAATCATTTTCTTCCTTCTTTGATTTCTCTAGGGATATAAGCCTAGTAGTGGTTTATCTGGGCCAAAAGTTATGCAGGACGTATTAACTTTGAAAGCTTAGTTTCAAATTGCTTTCCAGGATGGTTAGATTGGGAACGTTAGATAGTGGATTGGATAGAGTACCAGACTTGGAGTCAATGAGACCTGAGTTCCAATCTGGCTTCAGACACTTACCAGCTATGTGATCCTGGGCAAATCTCTTAACCTAGTTTTCCTCAGTTTCCTCATCTGTAACATGAACTAGAGAAGGAAATGACAAACAATTCCAGTATCTTTACCAAGAAATCCCTGGATGAGGTCATGACAAGTCAAACACAACAGAAAAAAAACTCAACAACAACATGATTAGACATTCACAACTCCATCAATGGTACACCTGTATGTAAGTTTTCCAACAGCCCCTCCAACATTTGTCATTTTCCTCTTTTATCATCTTTGCCAATTTAATAAATGTGATATAAAAAAAAAGTTCTTTAATTTACTTTTCTTTAATCACTGGTGATATTTAAATATAGTTGCTGATAACCTGGATTTCTTCCTTTGAAAGTTACATGCCCATACTGTTTCACCATTTATCTAATTAGGAATAGCTCTTAGTCTTACAATTTTGAATGAATTCCTTGTATATCTTATATGTGAGACCTTTTTCAGAAAAATATTCCAAATATGTTTCCCAGTTATCTGGTTCAAATTACTTAATTTTATTTAAACAAATTTTATGTTCCCCATATTAAGAAGTCCAGTGCCAAGCATATATTAAACATCCACTATGTGTCAGGCATTATACTGACTCCTAGTACAGTGCCTGGAACATGATAGGTATTTAACAAATACTTATTGGATGATTAATTGTGAGTCTTCTCTATTTTTCTGCTCTTTCAAAGGCCTCTTAGCTTAACCTTGTACTCAATTGGCTATGTAAATGGATCATGGGATCAGCCATTCCAAATATGCACTTGCTAAAATTCTTCACTTCCTGAACTTAGATAATTTCTTGTTTAATAATTCCCAGTTCCAAATAATTGCAACATTCCAGATTATCTTTACCTTTTCTCATACAAGTAACATGACTTGAGACAATAATAAAATTGTTTTTATTAGATTTTTTACAGATTTACATAGTCTGGTCTCAGTAGGGTCCATACTACTACTACTACTACTACTACTACTACTACTACTACTACTACTACTGCTTAGTAATAATTACTTTTATCTCTTATTAATTCTCTACCATAGTCTCATTGAGGCTATTTTGAATTGTCTAATTTCCTTAGTGCCCTCCTTACAAAAGTGATCTTTTTAACATATGCATTTGCTCTGGTCTCCTTTCCCCTGCCTCACTTCAATTAGAGAAGACTAAAAACTACAAATAACTAAAAGTAGCAAAAATTTAGTGATAAGCTATACAGAAGAGATGATAAAAACAGAGATCAGACAATGGGAAAATCAACACCAATTTCAGTAACCAGGGAAGGTTACTCAGACAAAGTGATGACTGAGTTTAGCACTGAAAAATAATTGAGAAATAAATGAGAGAGGAGACAAAGGGGGAAAAAAAAGCACAGACATTGGAGTAAATGAGAACTTGACATTTACCTCTTGGTTTTGCACTGTTCTCACCCTTCTCTGAACTCCTAGGCAATGTATGATGGAATGAGTTAAGAGATATCTGGTTCCTCCTTTGGAATATAGGTGTGTAACCCTGCTCAGTCATTTAATATTTGGAAGTGCAAATTTCCTAATCTACAAGATGGGGAAAACAACAGCTGACGTACTCACCTAGAAGGGTTATTATAAGAATCTACCAGGATAATGACTATGGAAAGCATTATGTAAATGACAGCTACTGTCATGGAATAGTTTAACATTTAATTATTGTTTTGTGTTAATTTTGTCTCACCAAATAGACTATGTAAATTCATTGAAAGCAGCAGGAAGAGTAGAACTATGGGGCAAGTGGCAGGGTATATGTGGTGGTGTCAGTAGACAAGGACAGTAATCTGAAATTATTCTATTGGAATCTTAGAAATGATCCATTATAGATTGAAAAGAAGTAAATAATAAAACAGGCAGGATTTGGAAATATAGCAGAAGGTTGCCAAGTGTTGGGGCCAGCAAGGTGACATAATGGATAGACTCAGAAGACTCATCTTCCTGAGTTTGAATCTGGTCTCAATCACTTACTAGCTGTGTGACCCCAGGCAAGTCACTTAACACTTTTTGGCCATTTTCCTCATCTGTAAAATAAGCTGGAGAGGGAAATAGCAAACCACTCCAGTATCTTTGCCAAGAAAACCCCAAATAAGGACATGAAGAATTGGATATGACTGAAAAATGACTGAACAACTTAAGTACAGGAATATCTAGACAATTTCTATGTGCTACATTGGTTGGTGACTGCTGACAATTGCTTTCTGGTTCAATGATAGCTTTCCTTCCAACAAATCCCATCTGAGAAGACTTCACAGGAGGATGGAACACTAGAAAAAGACACCATAAACAAGTCTTCCTTTTTGTCTTCCTCAGTAAGCAATTAATTACTGAAGATAATAAATGCTGTTGAATCAATTTCATTTTCTTTTTTTTCTTTTTTATGTTATTTTATTTTTCCCCAGTCACATGTCAAGAAAATTTTTAGCATTTGTTTTTATAAGATTTTGAAATCTAAATTTTTTTCTCCCTCATTTTCTCCCCTCCTCTGCAAATGGTAAGCAGCTTGATATAGTTTACATATGTACTATCATGTAATAACTATTTCAACATTAGTCACAGTTGTGAAAGAAGAAACAGATAAAAATGAAAAAAAAAAGAGCAAAATAACTGAAAAAAAATGCTTCAATGTGCATTCAGAGTCCATCAGTTCTTTATCTGTATTATCTTTCATGAATCTTTTCTACTTGTCTTAGGTCATTGACTTGCTGGGAAGAACTGAATAATTCATCATGGATCATCACACAATGTTCCTGATACCATGCACAATGTTTTCTTAATTCTGCTCATTTCGCTTTGCATCAATTCATAAAGTCTTTCCAGGATTTTCTGAAGCCTACATGTTCATCATTTCTTATTGCACAATAGTATTCCATTATATTCATATAATACTTTCAACCATTCCTCAATTGATAGGCATCCCCTCAGTTTCCAATATTTTGCCATCACAAAAAGAGCCACTGTAATTATTTTTGTGTGTGTAGGTCCTTTTCCCTTTTTATGATCTCTTTGAGGTACAGACCTAGCAGTGATATTGCTGAATCAAAGGACATACACAGTTTGGTTGCCCTTTGGGCATAGTTCCAAATTGCTTTCTTAGGATGGTTTAATCAGTTAACTACTCCACCAATAGTGTATCAGTGTCCCAATTTTCCCACATCCTCTGCAATATATCCCACTTTTCTTTTTTGTCATATTAGCCAATATGATATGTTTGAGGTGGTACCTCAGAGTTGTTTTAGTTTGCATTTGTCTCATCAAAAGTGATTCAGAGCACTTCTTCATGTGCCTACATACAGCTTTGATTTCTTCATATGAAAACCTACATGTTCATAACCTTTGACCATTTATCAAGGAGTAAAATGGCTTGTATTTTCATAAATTTATTTATTTAGGTATTTAAGAGATGGGGACATTATCAGAAAGACTGTAAAGATTGTTTACTAACTTTCTATTTTCCTTCTAATCTTGGTTGAATTAATTTTGTTTTTATAAAAGCCTTTTAATTGAATATAATCAAAATTACCTATTTTTCATTTTGTTTTTTTTAAATTTTATTTTAGTTTGCATCATTCATTTTCACAAGATTTTGAGTTACATATTTTCCCCCCATCTTTCCCCTAACCGCCACCCCAAAACAGCCATCCCAGTGTGTCCCCCGCCCCCAGTCTATTCTCTCCTATGTCTTCCGCCCTCACTATTCTGACTTTTTGGTAGGGCAGGATGGATCTCCCAACCACAGTGCCTGTGTATCTCAAGTTCCAGTTGGATGTAGTTAGTAATAATAATAATAATAATTGCATATATATATATAGATATATATTTATAACATTTGATTACGGAACTTTAGATTCTACACTCCTTCTCTTCCTCCCTCGTCACCCACCCCCACTGGAAGGACAAGCAATCAAATACAGGTTGAACATGTGAAATTACGCAGAACCTCACCATAGTGAGCACACTGTGAGAGTCTGATTACATGTCCCTTCTTCTTATCCTGCCCCCCCAACCACTCTCCACCCTGTCCCTGTCCTTCTACAGAAATGTGAACATTCATCAGCCCTTCCCCCCACCCTGCCCGCCCCTCCATCATCCTACCTCTCATCCCCCTTCCCCCTACTCTTCTATGTGGGAAGATGCCCAGTTTAGAGTTTATGTCATTCCTTTCC
>CM053580.1:339376875-339397486 GCA_028627135.1 Pseudochirops cupreus
AGCTTGAGTATTCTATTGTGAATTGATTGAATGACTAATGACTGAGTTGCCCCATGAGTGGAAGTTTGAGTATTCTATTGTTCCTTGTTCTGAATATTGTGGCCACTGTAGTGAAAACTGTGTGCCCATTTTCTGTGATAAGCCTTGTTCTGAATATTGTGGCCACTATAGTGAAAACTGTGTGGCCATTTTCTGTGATAAGATGTAATGTTGTGAATATTATAATGTTTTGAATGTTTGTCTTGATTTGTAATGGAATAAACAGAGTGTTCACTATATTTTGTAATCTGAACTCTAAAGGCTGTTCACAGTAGCATTCCTTTGGGAATCTGCTGGTGCATGGCGTTACAGCCACTCAGCGTGAGAGCACTGGCCTCTGAACAATCTCTTAGTCCCCCTGCTGTCTGCAGGCCCCGGGTGTGGAAGCTGCAATGCAGAGGTGAGTGCAAAACCTCTGCCTTTCGCTTTCCCACCCTGCAGGCATTTCGGCCGGATGCTTTTCTCCCCCAATTTTGCAAGTCCCACTGACCTAGTTCTGAATGCCGCTCACAGCTGCTGCTAATCTGAGGCTCCTCCTGTCCAGCCACCTCCGGGGCTCAGCCCAGGCTTCAGGCCAGGCTGGTTTCAGTTCGCAGTGCTGATATGTTCCTCGTAGCCGAACTGACTTTAGTGGAAGGTATATTTGTGTGCATTTTGGAGTTCTAGGATTAGTTTAGAGTCATATTTTATGGGTATTTTGGGTGGCTATGTGAGAGCTGTGATATGTTGCTGCTGCTACGCCACCATCTTGGCTCCACCCCTCTATTTTTCATTTTGTAATGCTATCTCTTGTTGGGTCTTGAATTCTTCTTCTCCCCATAGATCATACAGGTAAACTGTTCCTTGCTCTTCCAATTTGCTTATGGTGTTACTCTACATGTCTAAACCATGCACCCATTTTGATCTGATCTCGGTATTCAGTCTGAGATGTTTGTCTATACTTATTTTGTGTCTGATTGTTTTATAGTTTCCCAGAAGTTTTTGTCAAATACAGAGTTCTTATCCCAATAGCTGGGTTTTTGGGCTTATCAAACAGTAAGTTACTATGTTCATTGACTACTGTGTCTTGTCTACCTAATCTATTCTATTGATTTGCCATTGCCAGTACTAGATAGTTTTAATGATTATTTCTTCATAATATAGTTTGAGATCTGGTATTGCTAGGTCTCCTTCCTTTCTACTCTTTTCATTAATTCCCTCGGTATTCTGGATCTTCTGTTCTTCCAAATTGATTTTGTTGTTATTTTTTTCCACATGTATAAAATAATTTATTTGGCAACTTGATTGATATGGCATAGGATAAGTAAATTAGTTTAGGCAGAATTGTCGTTTTTATTATATTAGCTCAGCCTACCCATGAGGAACTGATATTTTTCCATTTTTTAAAAATATAACTTTATTTGTATAAAATATATTTTGTAATGGTATTCATACATTTCCTGGATTTCTCTTGGCAGGTAGACTCCTAAGTATTTTATATTGTTTACAATTATTTTAGATTAAATTTCTCTTTCTACATGTTGCTGCTGAGTTCTGTTGATAATATATAGAAATACTGATGATTTATGTGGGTTGATTGTATACCCTGCAACTTTGCTAAAGTTGTTAATTAATTCAAGTATTTTTTTAGATGATGCTTTAGGGTTTTCTAAGTATACCATCATATCATCTGCAAAGAGTGAAGTTTTGTTTTTTCATTGACTATTACAATCCCTTCAATTTCTTTTTATTCTCTTGTTTCTAAAGTTAATATTTCTAGGACAATATTGAATAATAGTGGTGATGTTAGGCATCCTTCACCTCTGGTCTTATTGGGAAGGCTACAAGAATATTTTCATTACAGATAACACTTGCTGATGGTTTTAGATAGATATTGCTTATGTTTTTAAAGAACATTCCCTTTATTCCTATCCTCTCTAGATTTTTAAATAGAAATGGGTCTTAGATTTTGTCAAAAGCTTTTCCAACATTGATTGAGGTAATAATATGATTTCTGTGGCTTTGTTATTGATATGATAAATTAAATTGATAGTTTTCTTAATATTGAAATAGCCCTGCATTCCTGGAATAAATCCCACCTGGTCATAGTGCATAATCCTTGTGATATATTGCTTGCTGGTATTTTGTTCAAATTGTTTGCATTGATATGCATCAGAGAAATTGGTCTATAATTTTATTTCTTTTCTTTAGCTCTTCCTGGTTTACATATCAGCATCATGTTTTTGTCATTAAAGGAGTTTGGCCGGTCTCCTTTTTTGTCTGTTTTTAGAATTTGAATGAATTATTCTTTAAATGTTTGGTAGAATTTACTCATTAATGGCTTGTTCAGTTTCTTTTTCTAAGATGAGGTTATTTAGGCGTTCTATTTCCTGATTTGTTCACCTAAGCAATTTATATTTTTGTGAATATTTATCCATTTCACTCAGATGGTCAGATTTATTGGCATATATATGGGCAAAATATTTCCTAATGATTACATTCATCCTAAAGAATTTAGGTGTGTCATATCTTATTTTTCTAAAACTCTTTTTGCATCCTTCGTTTCTTGTTTAATTTTTGGTTTGATTGATTGAGTTCTAAGAGGAGATAGTTGAGGTCCCCCACTACTATAGTTTTGCTCTCTATTTCTTCCTATAAGTCACTTAAATTCTTCTTTAAGAATTTGTAAGCTATACTACTTGGTACATATGTTTAGTATTGATATTGCTTCATTGTCTATGGTACCTTTCATCAAGATGTAGTTTCCTTCCTTATCTCTTTTAATTAGGCCTACTTGTGTTTTTACTTTATCTGAGATCAGAATTGCTGCACCTATTTTTTTTTAACTACGCAGAAGCATAATTGATTATGCCCCAGCCCTTTACCTTTCTCTGTGTGTATCTCTCTGGTTCAGGTGTGTTTCTTGTAAAAAAATATATTGTAGGATTTTGGTTTTTGATCCACTCTTCTATCTGCTTCTGTTTCATGGGAGAGTTCATCACATTCACATTCACAATTATGAGCTGGGATGCTCTCTATTCTGGTCTGCATTTCCCTTTCACCCATGTGAGGTGGCCCTTTATTCTCTATCCTCCAAGTCTCTCAACCTCAAGTACATCTCTACTTCATCTTACTGCTGTCTCCACTGTTCCAGAATTTGTTCTGGGGCACTATTTTAAGACTGTTTGGAGGTGAATAAGGGAGAGCTAAAGTGATTTACTGCTTACTCCACCATCTTGGCTCCTGGAAGTGCAGAATCAATTTTAAAGACTGATTTGAAAACACATTTTTTTCTGCATGACAATGGGTATAATTTATTAAATTATTGGAATATTCAATGATTCAAAATTTTATTTCTATTAATAGAATTAGCATGCTTTTTACATACTTATTTAAGTGTGAAAGTCACACAATTAAAACAAGTAGTAACAAGATGTAGTCCATTATTGCCAAGAGAGACAACAGGGAGTATAGTTTTCCCAGATAGAAAGAGGAACTGAAGTATGATGAGTTGGGGAGCCTGGCTAGACAGGGAAACCCAGAATTTTGGCTCTTTATAGAAAAGAGAGAAGGGTAAGACAGATGAGCACAGTAATGAGTTTAATGACAAGGAAGTTCTCTGACCCCATCTGGAATTCTCTCTTGCTATTTAAACCATATGTATTTCCTGCTTTTATTTATATAAGGAGTTTTGTCACCAAATAAAAATAATTGAATTTTTGTTACATTCTGAGTACTTACTATGAATGAATGGAAGAAACTAGGAAAGGAAGGTCAAAAGAGAGCCTGAGACCAGTTATCTTAGGCTAAGTCATGAAACTGCATTAAACTTCTTAAATGACTGAGCAGGGAAAGAATGTGTTTGGTTATCACTTCTTTCTTTTATAAAATTTAGACGGTGTTTTATGTATTTTGTCTTCCAATTGTAAAGACAATTTTTAACATTCCAAATGTAAAGACAATTTTTAACATTCATTTTTTGAAAGATTTTTCTCCTCCTATCCCTTCCATCTCCCCCTCCCCAAGACAGCAAGCAATCTGATGTAGGTTACACATGTGCAGTCATGTAAAACTTATTTCACATTAGTCATTGTTGTGAAAGAAGAAACAGAACAAAAGGAAAACATACATACACATACACACAAATACGCACACACACAAAAGTGAAAATTTTATACTTTGATCTGCATTCAGATTCCATCAGTTCTTTATCTGGATGTGGATAACATTTTCCATCATGAATCTTTTACAATTGTCTTAGATCATTTTATTGCTGAGAAGAGCTAAGACAATCATAGTTGATCATCACACAATGCTACTATTACTGTAATCACTCCTTTCTAAACCACAAACTCATGAAAGTGACTATTGGGAAAGCCACTCATCATTTTTTTTAAGGATCTGTTAATAAACTTTATAGATTGGCCTTTATTTTTGTTTCAATTTAAGTCATGTCATCACTGATACCATCTAGATAGGTCTCTTTGTTTTCACCATTCCTTAGCAGTGAAGAAATGAAACAAAAGAGAACATGTCTATATGTCCATGGCCAAGCAACATCTTACTTCTTTTTGCTATATGCACAAAGGGTAGAACTCATCAAAGATAAGAGAACCTAGGGAAAACTATTTGAAAATACAAATATTGTATGTATATGTGCACATGTGTGTGTATATATATACATATACATGTGTATATACACACACACATATGATATAATTTACTTCTCAGTTCTGAATAAGGTATAAACATTTTTGACACTAAAAAAATTCATTGTCAGATATTTTGTTCTAAGAAATAATGGCTAAGCCTTATTTTTTGTTGTTGTAAGTAAAACAAGGAATTTGAGCATACGTGTGACCTAAGCAGAGTTTCATTTATGAATGGCCACTAATTATATACAGGGCATTATTTCTAAGTTACACAAGGAAACAATTAACTTCAGATATAATTAAAACGGAAACTAAGAACACTTAGTTCTTTGCTGATGTGGAAACGAACTAGTGTTAGGTCATTAGCTATCATATGCCTGTTCCATTTAGGCTATGTAAGTTTCCTAGGACAGAGAGCAGGACAGAGAGAGAGAGAGAGAGAGAGACAGAGACAGAGAGAGAGAGACAGAGACAGAGAGAGACAGAGACAGAGAGAGAGAGACAGAGAGACAGAGACAGAGAGAGAGACAGAGAGAGACAGAGAGAGTGACAGAGACAGAGAGAGAGAGATTCAGAGAGAGAGAGACAGAGAGAGACAGAGACAGAGATAGAGAGACAGAAACAGAGAGACAGAGACAGAGAGAGACAGAGAGAGTGACATAGAGACAGAGAGAGAGACAGAGACTCAGAGAGAGAGAGACAGAGAGAGACAGAGACAGAGATAGAGAGACAGAGACAGAGAGACAGAGACAGAGAGAGAGACAGAGACAGAGAGAGACAAAGAAAGACAGAGATAGAGAAACAGAGACAGAGAGAGACAGAGACAGAGAGAGACAGAGAGAGTGACACAGAGACAGAGGGAGAGAGACAGAGACAGAGCAACAGAGACAGAGAGAGAGAGACAGAGACAGAGAGAGACAAAGAGAGACAGAGATAGAGAAACAGAGACAGAGAGAGACAGAGAGACAGAGACAGAGGGAGACAGAGAGAGTGACATAGAGACAGAGAGAGAGACAGAGACTCAGAGAGAGAGAGACAGAGAGAGACAGAGACAGAGATAGAGAGACAGAGACAGAGACAGAGAGACAGAGAGAGTCAGAGAGACAGAGAGACAGAAAGAGACAGGGAGACAGAAACACTGAGAGACACAGAAACAGAGACAAAGGGGAAGAGAGACACAGAGAGGCAGATATAGAGACAAAGACACACACAGAGACAGAAGAAAAAAAAATGGTTCTTTTTAATTATGGGTGGCACTTCTTTAAACCTACTGGCCCATGTTTTGTTTTGTTTTGTTATCAATTTGTTTCATTTGCATATATTACTGTACTTCTATGTTACCATCACTTAGTCAAATTTTGATACTCAAAATTATTAGCCCTAAAACAGGTACTGCCTTGAGATTATTCTCTGCCTAAAAGGTAGATTACTGGTACTCATGCCTAAAATTTATATTATTCATATTATTATATCTAGTAATCACTGTCTCCTATCAAGTGCCCACATCTAAAATGATACCTTTCCTTATGTCCCTAACTGTTAATGACTTTCCTTCTTCCAAGATTATGTTGTATTTCTTCTGCAAATATACAAAATTTACTTGTCTGTGTATATACTGTACCTCTCCTTTAAATCTCAGTAGCTTGTAAGCTTCTTGAGGGCAGGGATGTTTTATTTTTGTCTTTGTATTTCCTATATTAAGTACTAATAAATGCTGGTTGAATTAATTGAAAGAAGATAATTCAGAAGTATGATCTACTCCTACATCTGCTATTAAGCAGTCAATATTATAGCATCTCTATTGCTATCTGCATTGTAAACAGTAACCTACTTGTTTTTTGTTTTAAGTAATCTTTGCAATTAGGTTCCAAACTGTTATACTTCTACATTTTACCATCTCACAAAATAAAATTTGAATATATATTCTACCCATCTTCCCTAAAAAATATCTTATTTATTAATGCTACATTTCCTCTTCAGATATTTCCTCACTGAATGTCTGCCATAGTTATCATCATACTATGGTATTTAGGTGTTAATGGACTTTGTTGCCTTAGGAACCTTTTATGAAGGGATAGAATAACTGAGTTTCACAAGGAACTATTATTGGATGCTCCCGTGCCCCAATCCCTTCAAATGAAGGGAAGGGGGTATGTGAAATACACACACACAAACACACACACATACATATACACATGCACGCACACACATACATACTTAGATGAATACGTATATATATATAAATACATATGTATATATATCACATGTACATGTTTGTAAACATATTTACAGAGATACTAAATACATACAAATATGCATATGCTTATACTTACAATAATGATGACTAACATTATAGAGTTTTGTGGTTTACAAAGCAATTTCCTTATAACAACTCTGTGAGTGTATGTATTGCAGATATTATTGTCCTCCATTGACAGATGAGAAGACTGAGTCTCGGAGAGATTAAGTGACATATTTAAATTTGCATATATTATACATCCCGGATCCAATTAGATTCCTCCTGACCCCATATTTTGTGTTTTTTCTTTATGCCTTTCTACTTTCCTGTTCTAAGTTATGCAACTCAGTTTTCAGCTCTTTAGCGTTTATAGAAGTTACTATTTCTGGTATCCTTAAAACTAAGAGATTACTAGGTCCCACATCAAGACAAATACATCAAGTCCACTCCTAAATGCAAATTACCCTGGATACCTGATGAGAAAGCAATGCTTTCCTTAAGGTCCATTGTCCATCATTCCAGTCCAGCCCTGAGACACTCCTCTTTTATGTTATCCAGTTGTTTCAAATGAAGAGGTTATATTATGCTAGCTGGAGGATACCTGTGAAAAGAAAGACAAGGTCAAAACATTTTCTTAGAGTTATAGATTAGAATATCATGCATGAGGGAAAACTAATGGGTGATATACTGTCTTGATAGAACAACATAGTCAAGTGTGATGAATGCTACTATGTTTATGCATTGAGTCCCTTGCTTACGACAAGTGGGTAAATATAATAATTGCAGTAACTCACTTTCTCATGCAATCTTGGTGAGCAAATATAAATTATGTTTTATGAAATTCTGATATATTAATTCATTTAATACCTCCAGCTTTATTGCATAAAGCTAAATTGTAGTAACATAGTTTATTATTCCATAGGTTCAGTTTAAAATTGACTTGACAGATTAATTGATTAATAGATTGATTAAACAGAACTAACTTTTAAAACAGATTTTAGGGCTGGTATTAGACTGATCAGGATAAATCTGATCAAAAAGGGTTGAGTTCTATGGGGGATGTTAGTCTCCTCCCCTAGCCTGCTCCATCACTAGGGTGGTGTGACCAAAATTTTATTCAAGGATTCCAAGATTTGAAGGGATAAAAAAATTCACATAACTTAAAAAATGAATTTAGAAAGTTATTGTCTTCACATTTTAATAACACTTTTACTCCTTCAGTGGCACAGAAAATAATTAACTGGAATTAATAGGTAAACAGGAAACTATAAAATGGAAGACCTTTACTTGTTTTTCCTAGATTTGCACTGATTAGCCTAATAGTGGCCTTGGATCTTAAACAGAAGAAAAAGCATTAAAAATGTAGGAAACTATCTACCTAACAAAAAAATTCCAACTTATTTAAAGGAGGTGTTGATGCTTAAAAATGAGTGAATGAAAGAACAGACTTTATGTTACCCAATGTAAGGTGATTAACACAAAGAGAATAAAGACTCTAGGAACTTCCCAAGTCAATAAATATTTGATCTCACTCCCAAACATTGAGATATGGTAGTCGAAGATTAAGGAAATTTAGAACATAGAGTCATTTGTAATATATCATGGAAGAGAATAGTGGACTGAAAAACAGGTTTGTAAAAGAGTTGGTGAGGGATTCAACAAAGAAAAATAAGCTCAAGAACATTTGAAATGAGTCTAGAAAAAGGTCAACAAAGAAGAAAACTTGAAATGATTTATAAGTATTTTTTTGACAAACTTTTTTTATTTCTCCACTAATATCTCAAGCTCTTGATTGCTACATGAACAATTGGAATAGGACTGAAGGAAAAGCCAACAAATGAGGAGAGTGGGTAGGCTAGAACAAAGAGACAATATGCTACAGTGACATAATTTTGAGGGCTAATTCAGGGACTAGGTATGAAGATTTATAAAAGAGGAAGGTATGATAAGGTAAAATATTAGTGACCAAAAACATATGAACTTCTAATCATACATATACTTTCGCATCTTAATCAAAATGCCTATAAGGATATCTTGTAAAGATATTTAGAGCATCTTTGATTACTATATAAATAGAAAAATGCATATTTTATTAATATTATTGTATAGCAAAACATGTTTACCATCATACCACTTATTGAAAGGTAGAACACATTACAATACACAATACACAATACACTACTGTGATAATTATTTGTTGACCACACAGTAGTATTTGATTTGATTGAAAGTAATTCCTTATAGGATCTCTTTGAAACAGATTTCATTTATTTATATTTCAAAACATTACACAATTCTTTAAAATATTCAAAATAGAGATAACTCCATTTAATGACCTCTATTATTAATATAAATTAAAATTAATTAAAAATGAATGGCAATTAAAAATTCCAAAAAGTATTTTCCTCAGTTATGGAGAAGATAGTACACAGAGTCCAAAATGAAATTCATAATTATTCAAAAGAATTTTGTCTATCTGTTCATATATAGAAAACCAAGTGGACGAAAATGCTTTTAGAAATGTTTCTCTCCACTTACATTTTCTATCACTTCATTGTAATTATTTTTATTACAGTTTTGTGGCTTTTGCTGCCATTGTGTTCCCCCAAGTCTCCAAACTTAGATCCTCTAAAGTGCATAATTCTTATTATACCAATGGCTGCTGCAAATATTGCACTGAAATATTTTACATTTTCTGTCACATTTTGTGAGACAATGTGTTTTTTCATGATAATTATAGGATGTACTCCTTATTTTGAATTACTCTATTATTCTATAATTGGTCTGTTAGTTGGATTAATGCTGTCAAACTCAAAAAGGTCTTTGCGGAATTCCAGATTATGTGGAGCCAAATAATTTGAAATATTCATGCCACTTGTTATTATTTCTAATTTATGAAGTTTAATTATGTAATGCTTTTCAATGACCTCATGGATATTCACTTTCCCATCTCTAGATCTTAGTGCTCTTTGATTTAATCTTCTTATTTCATCTAAAATAACTTTTATGATTGCCTTAGACCTGGCAAAAATGCATTGTTGCATGATTTACAGCTTATGAAACCTTTGACACAAAAGGTTCATAATTCTATCACCTACTCCTACTGGGATGCTATAGAATTGGCACATTAAAATACATCGTGTCTTCAGTCCATTTTGTTCAAACTAATAGTTTGCCTAATTTAGTGCCATTTTCTCTGAAGGATTTTCAAAGGATAGGGTATTTATATTTCTTATTTGTCCTGGTATATCTTGAGTTCTTGTGCCATCAGGCCATGAAAAGGTGCCAATTATTCCAGTTTCAACCTGATCGTCATGACAGTTTCAACTAGGGCTAGCCTGTAACTCTATGATACATCATCTATATCAGCCGTTCTCAACCTTTGGGTTGAGACCCCTTTGGGGGTCGAATGACCCTTTCACAGGGCTCATAGGGGTCACCTGAGACCATCAGAAAACACATATTTCTGATGGTCTTAGGAACTGAGACACCACTTCTCTATCCATCTCCAGGTGGGTCCACCCACATGCAGATATGCCCACATACAAGTATTAAATGGTCGCGGCATTAGGAAGGTTGAGAACCACTGGGTCTATATCTTATATTCATAGGATAGATTTCATCTCATTAGTTGGGGGTGTTGATCCAATTGGTAGTATCATTAGAGCTAATAGTCAGAAATTCAGGCTTCCTGTCAGGTCTTCAAGGCTGCTATAGCCTTCACAAAACACAAAGAATCGTTCCAGTCCCAGGAAATAGATAAGACAGTTAGTAAGAACGTATTAAGTTCTCCCTATATCCCAGGCACTGTGCAAATGGCTAAGGATATAAAGGCAACAAAATGGTTCCTCACCCTCAAGGAGCTCATATTCTACTGGAGAATGCAATATTAGAAAAATTATGCATATTAAGTGGAAGAGTAGATGGAAAGTAATCTCAGAGTCAGGAAGATGGTAGTGAGGGAAAAGTGAATGAACTTGGAATTTAAACGTTTGGGACTTTGAGGAGGCTTTATTATTGCCCTTTTTTATTATCATTATTTCATTGTTATCATTGCTATAAATGATGCTAGTTCCCTCAAGTTTTCATGTTTTAACATATCTTCTATCTCAGAGTAAACAATGTAAGTGATAGTCATCATCACTGCTTATGGCATATTTGGACTATGGAGAATAGGAAAATCAAAATAAAACCAAAACACTTACCTGAGACAAAACCATTTGTTTTCAGTGCTCCTGGAGGCTTCAGTATCCTTCATGAATTTCACTGGACTGCCTTCTGCCTGTGATTTGGTCTTCTGCAATTCTCATCTTTTCCTGCTTCCTTTATCCTTCCTACTTCTGTGCTTTCTGCATTCCTCTTCTTGTTGCCTTAAGTTTTCTATCCTGGGATATATTATTTACTTTAAAGGACAATGATCAGCAGTAACAGACCTTAAATTATACTATAAGGCACTAATTATTAAAACTATCTGGTATTGGTTAAGAAATAGAAAGTTAGTTCAATGGAACAGAGTAGAAAAACAATTTATAGTAGCAAATAAATATGGTAACCCTGTATTTGACAAATGTTAAGACATAAGATTTGGGGATAATGATTTATTATTTGGTCAGATTTTCTGGGAAGACTTGAAAGAAGGGTTTAGACCAGTGGATCTCAACCTTCCTAATGCCGTGACCCTTTAATATAGTTCCTCGTGTTGTGGTGACCCCCAACCATAAAATTATTTTCATTGCTACTTTATAACTGTAATTTTGCTACTGTTATGAATCATAATGTAAATATCTGATACACAGGATGTATTTTCATTGTTACAAACTGAACATAACCCACAGGTTGAGAACTACTGGTTTAGACCAATATCTAAATATTTAGACCAATATCTAAACCACTTACCAAGATAAAATTAAAATTGTTATGAACAGGTTGTTTCACTATGAAAAATCAAAACATTTTGCTGTTGTATGAAAAATACTCTAAATCATTATTCACTGGACAAATGAAAATTAAAACAACCTTGAGATACCATTTTATACCTATCAGATTGGCTAAAATGATGAAAGGGGAAAGCAACAAATACTGGAGGGAATGTGGAAAAATTGTAACTCTGATTCATTGTCACTGGAATTTTGAAATGATCTAATCATTTTGGAAAGCAATCTGGAATTACGCCCAAAGAGTTGTTAAACTGCTTATACCCTTTGATCCAGCAATACCATTATTAGGTCTACTTCCACAAAAGTTTATGGAAAAAAGGAAAGAACATATATGTTCTAAAATATTTATAGCAACTCTCTTCATGTTGGCAATGAACTGGAAATTGTAAGAATTTCCATCATTTGGAGAATGATTGAACAAACTGTGGTATATTATTGTGATTGAATACTACTGTGCTCAGTGATCTTAGAAAAACATAAATAGACTTGCATGATATAATGAAGAGAAAATTGAGCAGAACTAAGAAAACATTGTATACAGTAACAGCAATTTTGTTATAAGAACCTTTGAGTGAATAAGTCATTTGACTACGACAAATACTCAGATTAACTACAAAGGTGTAATAGTAATTAATTTAAATTTGAAGACCCCTTTTTGTTATGTCAAGTAAGCAGGTACTTAGCCCTTAGAAGCTAATCAAGCCTTTGTGGCTAAGAGGCAGAGGATGTGAATTCTGTCTCCTGTTGCTGACATAATAGGAAGAGTTTGGCTGAAACTGGAAGCTAATGCTTTGTTTGTATATAAGAAGAGCCCCAGAGAGAGACAGTCAGATTAAGAATTTTTCCTCCTGGTGGGCTCCTGGTGGAGGAAGCAAAATTTTCCCAGCATCTTGAAGCTGGGCTGCTACTTGGAGTTTTCTTGAGACCAGAATCTGGTGAAGGCTGAAGTTGCTGGTTGGCTGGAGAAGGCTGGCTGGAAGGCTAAGATTTCTTGCCCAGATGATTGCCTGGAAGGCTGAAATTTCTTCTGGGTCCTAAAGCCAGCCAAACTACCAAAGGACTGAAGAAGCATGACTGGGATAAGACTTTGTTTGTGGTTTGGTTGATCCTTCAGCTCCCCAAAAAAGAAGTTGTGAAGGTTTTGAGATGTGCTGGACACTATGAACTTCAGTGCATAGGAGAAACTGCCTGGAGGACTAGACAAGGACCTGGGAATTGTCTGCTTCTGAATCCAGGTGACTGTGTGGTGGATTCAGGTAGGAGCTGGGACCACGGAAGGGGATTCAGGGAATCTGAGAGACCACCCTGAGTCAAGATGAAGAAAAGGCCTCTCCTTGGCTATTGAATGCTGTGATGAAATTGAAGTTCACTAGAAACCAAGGAGTGGTGGATTTGTGTAATTTTATAATGATTGTACTTAGTGATTAATGATACTTATTAATTGTGAATCCAAATAAGTGACTGATTAAGTTAACCTATGATTGCCCCATGAGTGGAAGACTGATTATTGTATTTTGAGATGATTGAATGACTGAGTAGGGAGGCCAACCTCCTTAGGGATACCAGATGATTGTTCTTTTGTTCTTTGTTCTAAATACTGAGACCACTTAGGTGAAAACTACATGGCCATTTTAATGTTAAGCTGTTGTGAACACTATATTGTGATTTTCTGTGATAAGATGTAATGTTGTGAATATTATATTGTGATTTGTTGTGCATGTTTGCCTTTATTTGTTATGGAATAAATGGAGTGTTCACTGTACTGTGTAATCAAAATCTTAAAAGCTGTTCACAGTAGCATTCTTTTGGGAAGCTGCTCATGCATGGCATTACAAAAGGCTATATGAATGAAGACACTATCTGCATCCAGAGAAATAACTGATAAATAAAAGGAAGTATAAAATTATTTTACATATATATGTATATATACATATATACATATATATATATACCTATACATGTGTGTATATATGCATGTATATGTGCACACACAGACATATATATTTGTATCTAATGGTAGCCATTTCTAGGTCTAGGAATGGGAGGAAAAAAAGGAGAAATGTACAAGATAACTTTAATATATATTTAAAAGGAATAACAAGTTGATTTACAATTTCATGTGAAATCATCTTTTTTATTATGCTATGTTATACTTGTTTTATTCCATAAATTTTTTAAAAATTAAAAGACAATGTGAAACATCTGCAACTAAAAAAATGGAATAATAAAGCCTAAAAAAGATATATTTTCCCACCATGAAATATTTTATTAAATGAATTTTTAAATAAAAATGGTACCATTGTTGTTGGATATTTATTGAATAAAATTAGGAATATATACATGATGTATACATATATATGTGTATGTATAAACACATTGCTAATATTAGTCTTTCTTGAGAAGGGTCTTTTCATATGTTTTATTTTCTTTGCCATGAAATGATTTTGACGTGTTTCTAACACAGCCTTAACCGTTTATTCTATCTTACTAGGGAGTTCAAAATACTTAATTAACTGACCATAAATGTATAGTTTTCATTAGAAATGCAGCTTCTGAAATCATATCTTTGCTGAATTGCTCTGTATTTCTTTCATTCAAATTTCTAGAGGTGAACTTAAGCTTATTTTAAGTTGTAATAATTTATTTTGATTTTGGACTTTAGAGGACATTAATTTCAGTTGCCTTCTAAAATCACAAATCATCCATAGAACCTTAGTAGTGGAATGGATTTTAAAGAATACCTAGTTCATCCTCCTGAAGTAATTTTTTTGTTTTTCTGTTACAAAAAACAATAAACCCTGTTAATACAGCATATCCAGAATGAATGGCATATTCTAATTAAGCAAATATTTTCTTGATAGAGATTGACACTTTTGACATATGTAGAAAAACATTTTCAAAGATTTGAAGTCCAGTCCCTTCTCCCATCTACTATTTTCCCCTATGTTAAACTAGTTTTGAGGAAATGAATACCAGTTAAATGCAACAGAAAAAAATCAAACCTTGACTTTGAATCCCTGTGCTTTCTGCAAGAAGGGTTACATAATCATATGAGCTAAACAAATATCCTGGGGTAGATTTCTCTAAAACATAGTGATCATAAGTATTCCAAAGAGTTTTCTGAAATGTACCTGCCAATATTTCCTTGGAGAATCCCTTCAGAAAGTTCTATTTTTATTGATTTTCCTTTGTTCTAAAAATTGTTGCAGTAAAAAAAAAAAAGATGGCTCTTCTAAACTAGTTAGATAAAACCTTTATAAAATACATGCACATTTCGTCATATTAAATACAATGTCATGTGGCTAGATTGTTACAGCACCAAATGTGTGTATATGTGTGTGTGTCTATATTTTGATATGGATTTGTGATTTCTTTTGTGTGGGGAAATTTGTTTGAGGAAAATCCCTCAACCAATCCAGGTGAATATCAATATTTACTCTGCAATTTATGCTTCACTGGGAGCTTAGGCCTTTAGGTAACTTGTCCGGGATGATAGACAAAATGTGTCGGAAGTAAATTTGATCCTAAATTTTCCTGACTCTAAGGAAAGTTCAATATCTTACTATTAGCTTTTCCCTTAACAAAATATGTACTTAAAGTGACAGAAATCTACTATGATTAATCAATAAATAACCTAGAAGCATTTATTAAGCACCTATTATGTATCAGGGACTGTGCTAGGTACTTAGACAAAAATTAAAATGGATTGACTCCTGCTCCAGAGGATTATGCATCAGAGTGGACAAGATATATAAGTATATACAGAAAGATCCTGATAGCGGAAGCCAGATATCCATAATCATTTTGATATATTGGGGGAAAGGGAGAGGGAAAAATTTATGGACTCTGCTTCATTGTTCATTCAATTAAAAAAAATGAACACATTTGTGTCTTTGGTTCATTTAAATTTGACTGTCCTTTCCAGAATTTAGAATTTAATTTTCATCGTTCTTCTTTAGTATCTTATCTATATTTTTGTTTATGCTCCTTGTTTTCATTTGTGCTTTTATAAGGCAACGTGCTTGTGTTTGTATACGGCAATTTAGTCCTCAGGTTTAGAAAATTAGAGAGATGGGATCATAGCATAACACTGTTTTGTTCCATCCACAGGAAACATTCATGCAAGTAAGCACAAATGTGATCTGGGTTACTTTGGTGAAAGCATTCTTGATCACAAACTCAAGACTATTTGAACCACAGTTCCTTCATTTTTAAATTTAAGTCTGTAGAGGATGATCCCTACAGTATTTTTTTTTCAGCTCTGGGAGCCTACTTATCTTGTATTCTTCAGATCAGGCTACAATCCTTTTTACTCTCATTACTCTGCCAACTTCTGTAACTAGGCATTAGGAGGTTTATTGGGCTCGGTTAAATTGCATAATAAGTAGAAGCTGGAATGTGTCATTAGTATAGGTTAAAAGGCCTGGACAAAACTTCTTAGGATTTTGGAGAGAGTGACTCAGGCCCTGTAAAAGGTGTCTCTTTGAATTCATACAACAATGGAAGTTTAAGGTACAGCTCAAAGCGTAAGTGGAGAATAGGTTCTCTGTAGATGACTGTTAAGCCTTTTTATGAGAAGTGATTGGATTTCAGTTTAGGTAATTATATTCTCTTTAGTTACATTCCACATGCAGATTCAATTTAGTCCTGCATTCTTTTTTGATTTCCTGTTCCAAACTTTTGAATAGGCTTGTGTTTATGAATAGCTTTGGATGAGGTGATCCTTGCAAAGCTTGTGGTGACTCGAATCACTTGTGAAGAATGAAAGAAAACATATATCTAATTACTAAAAGGATGCTTTAAATCACTTGGGTTTCATAATATTGTTTTTCCATCTTGTCTAACCAATTTTTCTTCCAGATCCTATAAGCCTCTGGAATCTTCAATTCCCTCCTGGTAGTATTGGGAGTGAAGCCAAATCTACTTGTAGAAGAAAACTACCAAACAAACATCTCTCTGCTGCTAGAGTCAAGGTCTCATCCTTCTTGATCTCACAAACAGAGCTTCTCAGAAAATGACAGAAGCTCCATAAGTGAAAGAAAGATCGATGAGAATGCTAAGAAAAGTGACATTTTTCCTCAGAAGATGTGGGAGATTCTGATCAAATCCATCAATGACAAATGGAGTGGAGGCCAAAACACATGAAGCTCTCCTGATAGCACTCTAAATCACAGTGATATCTGAAGCAGCAGACTTAACACCATTTTAATCACAAGCTTCCCTTAGCACTAGGCAAATGTCATTTAGCGAGAAGACGAGAAGAAGAAGCCTATCTTCTTTTTATGAACTCTCTTGGCAGGAAAGGCAATCAAGAAAGCAACTTGATGGGGCACCATATATAGCAGAAGAAGATACTGCAAATTCCCCCATTGCTTTGCTCTCTTCCCCATTCTTGATATTTTTTTCAATAGTCTTTGATTTTGCCCAAAGTGGGACGACAACATCTGGTAGTAGCATATACATTACCTCTAAATTCAGAAGATTTAGTTTGAACACGTAAACTTACTTCTTATGTGACCTTGGACAACTGACTTAATAATAGCTATCATTTATATAGTATGTTGGCTTTGCAGAGTGTTTAATACATGTTATCTCACTGGATCCTAAACAACAACCTATAAGGCAAGTGGTTTTATGATCCTTGTATTACAGAAGAGGAAACTGAGGCTCTGAGAGTTATGATGACTTGTTCAGCATAGCACAACTAGAGAGTGCCTGAGGCAGTCAATTTTTACTGATTCTTATTATAAAAGTTAATTTACTATACTACCTAACTAGCATTAAATTTCTCCAGGCATTAATTTCTCTATCTAGAAAATGAAGTTGTATTAAATGTCCCCTAAGGCCACTTACAGCTCTAAATCTATCATCCTAATGTTTACTTCCCTAGAGTTTAACTAATAAGAAGATGCTTGCTCATTCTTTTTTAAGAAGACTAGGCCTAAAGAAAATTCTGGGATGTTGATAGCTCCCAAAGAGGTAGAATTATGGATCTTATAGCTGTGACATTCTTGAAGTAATTGTTGAGTGACTGAGTATGATTGAAAATATTCCCCTTTGCAAGATGTATGGTAGAGTAGGATGCTGGTGATCACCAGACATGAGAGTTAAAGATTTCTTCTTGAGGATAGCAGTGTGGGATTTTAAGTAGTTTCAAATGTTTGTGGAAAACAACAGGAAAGTGGTAATCTATTCAAGCAAAATGTAGTTTGCCCTTTGTAGTAAATATGAATTATAAATTCTTTAGTATATGAATTTTTTTAAAATCTGCATAATAGGTGGGAAGGATTATGCTGAGTGCTTAGAATACAAATACAAAAAATCAAGAGAGCATTTTATCCCTAAGGAGCATACATTTTTATAGGGGAAGACAGCACATGTTGGGGATTGGTAGCGTAGGAAGAATGTTTGGAATTGGGAAGTCATGTGGATGGTGAGAAGAACCATAGGGCAATTGAGACATACTTTCCAGGAATAATTTTTGAAAATTTTGCTTAACATTCAGGAAGATAGCTGGAGTGTAGTATGGTGGAACTGAGGTCTTCTAGATATGGTGAACTCCCTTAATCTGCAAAATATCAGTTATGAATTCCCATTTAGAGATTGCATAATGGAGCTATGCTATATATAGACTATTTGGAACACGTGTAAACTAGTTCTATTAAGAAAATGTCAGAACATAGCTGGATTGAGAAAATGCTAGAGTATCTCTAAGCCTGGGATCTACCACTTTGGGGATTCTTGGTAGATTCTAGAAGCTATCTGAATTTGGATAGAAAAAAAAATAAAATTATTTTCACTAGTTTTGGTCTCCTTTGAAATTATTTATATTTTATTTCATACATTTAACATATTGGTTTCAGAAGTAGCCCTTAGCTTTCACAAAACTCTCAAGGGGATGCTTGACACAAAAATGGTTAAGAAATCCTGGGATAAAGGATGTTCTGGGAAAGACATCACTGACCAGTGAAAAGAATAGAGATCTAGAAGGAAGACCTTGAATCCAGCTCTAGTTATATCACTAACATAAAATTTGGCAAGTTAGGGAGACAGACCCAAAATGTCAGAGTAGAAACAGGACTTCCTTGAGGCTTTGGCTTCCACCTCCTCCAATATGTGTAAAATTGAGTCTAAACAAATTTCAGAGCTACAGAACCCACAAAGTGACAGAGAGAAACAAATCTGCTGCTGAAGGCAGCCCAGCAGGCTGGCAGGAAGGGGCTATCTCCCCATGCTGGGAGACAAGGCTAGTCCTGCATGAGCCACATGGTTTTGGCCCCAGGGCAGCCCCAATCACCAGAGCCCAGAGCAGACTTCAGCGGAGCGAAGCATAAGCAGTTTCCAGACTTCTCAACTCATAAACGCCAAAGTCAAAGTAAAAGGTCAGTGTGGAACTCTGTTGGAACAGAGGTGGACAGAAGAGTGCCATCCAGCTCCTTCCCCAGAGCAAGAAGCAGCAAAGGTATGTAGGCTTCAATGCGTGGCTGCCTCAGAAGCTTCTGTCTTGAAGATTGTAGAGGGACCAAGTGACCATTCAAAGGGTAATTGCTGTTGCTTTAAGCTGATTGGATCTGAATGGTGATCTTGGGTGGAGGTCTTGGGTATGTGGCCTGGTGCCAGAACCTGTGGAGGCTGCACAGAGGGCACCCTACTAATTGCTCCACAGCTGCAAAAACCCAAGTGATTTGGGACAAAGCTCTCTCAATTCTGAAAGCAGAGCTCTACCATGGCAAAGAGCTCAAAAGTCAAGTAAGTGACTGGCAACATGAGCAAACATAGGAAATGTAATCCTAACATAGATTCTTTTTTAGAGACAAAAGGGATCAAAGCATGAAATGGGAGGAAGACAATGAAGTCAGAATTCCTGCATCAAAAGCTCCCAAGAAAAATATGAATTAGTTATAGGCCATGGAGGAGGTCAAGAAGGATTTTGAAAACCAAGTAAGAAAAGTGGAGGAAAAATTGGAAAGAGAAATGAGAATGATGCAAGAAAATCATGAAAAGAGAGCCAACAGCCTGACTGAAGAAAATAACACCTTAAAAAAATAGACTAACTAAAATGGCAAAATAGGCCCAAAAAAGTCAATGAAGAGAAGAATGCCTTAAAAGTCTGAATTTGTGAGATGGAAAAGGAATTTCAAAAATTTACTGAAGAGAATAATTCCTTCAAAATTAGATTGGAACAAATGGAAGCTAATGACTTTATGAGAAATCAAGATACTATAAAACAGATCCAAACAAATAAAAGAATAGAAGGCAATGTGAAATATCTCATTGGAAAAACCACTGACCTGGAAAAATAGATCCAGGAGAGATAATTTACAAATTATTGGACTACGTGAAAGCCATGATCAGAAAAAGAACCTAGAAATCACCCTTCAAGAAATTCTCAGGCAAAATTGCCCTTATATTCTAGAACCAGAGGGCAAAATAGAAATTGAAAGAATTCACCAATAATCTCTTGAAAAAGATCCCCAAAAGAAAACTCCTAGGAATGTAACAGCCAAATTCCAGAGTTCCCAGGTCAAGGAGAAAATTCTGCAAACAGGAAGAAACAATTTGAGTATTGTGGGAACACAATAAAGGTAACAGAAGACCTAGCAGCTTCTACACTAAGAGATCAAAGGACTCGGAATATGATATTCTGCAGGCCAAAGGAGCTAAGACTAAAACCAAGAATCAATTACCCAGCAAAACTGAGTATAATGCTTCAGGGGAAAATATGGTCATTAAATGAAATAGAGGATTTTCAAGGATTCCTGATG
>CM053580.1:339397986-339423610 GCA_028627135.1 Pseudochirops cupreus
AGTCTTCCTAAATACTTCCAGCAGACTGGATAATAAAGACTCCAAGATGGAGGCCCAAGATGGCGATCTGGATCCAGGCTGCTCAACGTGAGAGCACTGGCCTGAAAACAAGCGCTAAGTCCCGCTGCTGTCTGCAGGCTGCGGGTGGGAAGCTACAACGTGGAGGCGGGTGCAAAACCTCTGCCTTTCGCTTTTCCAGTCTGGAGGCCTTTCACCAGACTGCTTATGTCCCTCTTTCACAATTCCCACTCGCAGCTGCTGCTAATCCACCCACCTGAGAGGCTCCTCCACTCCTCCCGTCCAGTCACCCCCGGGGCGCAGCCAGGGCTTCAGGGCAGGCTGGTTTCGGTTCACAGTGCTGATATGGTTCCTCGTAGCTGAGCTGACTTTAGTGGGAAGTATTTTTGTGTGAGTTTTGGAGTTCTGGGATTGGTTTAGAGTCCTCTTTTATGGGTATTTTAGGGTGGCTATGTGAGAGCCCTAGAACTTAGCACAGTGCCTCAAACTCAGTAGTTAATTAATAAATGCTTCTTGTCTCCATACTGATTATCTAGCTTCAACATTCTTTTAGCAGCTTCTGTGTTTGCATTCATAAGATTATAGAATTTGGAGTTGGAGGGACGTAGAGATATCCTCTATTTAATTTTTGGAAATCTTACTCTTATTCATTCACTTTTCACCTCTATCATTCTAAACACTGTGAATGGTGATGGAACCTCAGAATATTCTAAAGCAATGTTCATATTTCAGAAAAGGATAGAAAATGGAAGGGTAGGATTAAGATGAGGAGTCACAATCCTACCTGTATGCCCAGCTTGCAAGGAGTTAGTTCAGGTGGCAGCTATAATTAATAGATCGATCGATCGATTGATCGATAGATAGATAGATAGATAGATAGACAGATCAATGAAATGAAATGAAAAAATACATTAAAAGTTGAATAGTTTCAGTAATAGATCCCTTAGCGAACAAAGAAAATAGATGTTCTTCCACCAACTTCATAATCCTGAACAGACTGAAGAGATACAATACAAAACATTGTTACATTTGTTTTACGTGTGTGTGCATTCTTGAATCTCCCAGCCCCATTAAATTAGTGAAACATAAAAAAAAAAGTCCATTATTATCAAAAGGTGTTAAAAGCAGATTTCATCTACTTAATTTAATCTTAAGAGGATATATTCATAGGCATGTTTGCCATCTGGTGGGCATATAATTTAATAGCAAGTCATGTCAAAGATGCTGCAAAATTAAGAGTGATCTTAAAAAATGTAGATGAGGGTAGATGAATCTTAGAGGTGCATTTTAAAATTTAGAATAACTAATGAAGCATCCAAATGTCTTTTAATTATAAAAAAAACCTGAAAATGATCTACATTTTTTTACAAAATAAATTCAATATATTCAATCTTGCTTATATTTCCATACTATAATAGATCTGTAATTTTCTCACTGGGGATAACATAGATAGCAACCTCTAAAGGTTTTGGTAGATGGTTTCTAAATCACTACTATAGAGAAATCCCTCTACTAAAGCTTTACATCAAGTACCCTGTAACTTAGAATCTTAGAGAATTGTCTGGAATACTGAGATGGGAAGTGACCTTCTCAACGTCACACAGTCATTGTGGGTCAGAAGCAGAATATGAATGTACATATTATCGAATTAGAGATAGCTTTTTGACAGCTGTGCCGTCTCCCTGTGGTGCAAAAAAAAAATGACCACCAACATTTATTCCATTTCAGGGGCCTGAAATAGCAATGAGATGATTGGTTTCTCATATTTTACAATTACTTGAACTACCTTTGTTCTACAGAACAGATTCTAGTCATTTGAGATAGGTAAGCGGTTTCCTACTATATCTGATTCAATTTGACCCATGGATAGTATCCCTTTGAAGCGATATAGAAATGGAGAGTGCCCATAACAGCAGTATCAATTGAAACATAGTGGAGGTAAAATGATGCAACTTCCTCCCCTCAAAGTTTATATTGCCTAAAGCATGATGAAAAGAAACAGCATTCATTTGAAATTAGCAAAATCTGAACTAAAATTTAACATTCAAAATCCTGAAGTTAGGGGATCGGCAAGGGAGTAAAGGCTTTCTTTATTTTACTAGGTGACAGTGAGAAAGGGCTCTGTACCTTCAATTCTTCCATACACACACACACACACACACACACACACACACACACACACACACACACACATATTTTTTTTTTCCCTTGCTTTTAGATGAGAATCCCAATGGCCTTGTAGCAATTGCTAATAATCATTTTGGAGAGAAAGGAAGGAGGGATGATATTATCCCTGCTATCAATATAGATAAATTAACTCACAGAACAATTTTAAAGTATATGAGTATATATGTGTATATTTTTCTTTCTTCTCTATTTTGTAACCTACCCACAGATTTATTGTTACAGGAAATCCTAGAATGATGTACTATGAGCCTATAATGCCAATGTGATAGTCACAGCACCCATGGTGGCTATGAATATGCTGTGTAGTTGTGAATCACAAAATGTAACAGACTCCCACATGGAGGACAGAACCAAAGCATTCATTCCAATACCAAAAAGACGAATCCCCAAACCAGAAAGTCAAATTCAGCACAGCAACCAAGAAGATGGTACACACCAACATTTCCAAGCCTTCCCTCCATTAGACCTTCAAAACAAAACAGGCTCCCTTAAGCAAGAATGCCCCTCTCTCACTCATACTAGCTGCTCAGCCTCCATGCTGCTTGCTCCCAGCAATTCAGGCTCTCTCTCCTTTTCCTTCCTGCTCCAACCTTTCTGTTCTACCTATTCAGAAAACTCCTTCTCCCATGGGCTGCATGTGATTGCATTTGGCCTATTAAGGGCAGGGAAGGTCTTCAAATTCCCATTACCATTACAGGGCCAGGTATCCTATTTTCAGATATTACATTGATATATGACCTGTGTGAGTTTTTTTCATCTCTAAATGAAGATTCCATTCAAGAATGGAATTCTCTGACAGTGGCACAATCTATCTTTTTTTTTTTTTTACAATTTGGGGGGTCATCTAGGGAAAATATGCCCTTTCTTCCTGTTGCGTGTTTGGGGGAGTAAGTCATCTTAGCATTATTCTATTTCTAAGCATGTTAGAGCCTCAGCCTTCTAGCATTATGTTTAAATAGAAGACAGCTTACTGCAGCCCAGAAATCCCTTCTAAGTGGATGAGAAGCTTGGGGGAACATATGAGGTATCTTGGCACTTGAAGCAAGTTCAGGCATTGTATCAATACCATAACCTCATACTCAATACCTGGGAAGGAATATGACTTGGGTCTTTCAAATTGAGCAGAGAAGATAAATCCCGGGTTAGTACAGATATGGGGCAATTGATTTTAATAAGTGAGCTGATGGGGACTATTGTCTTCATTGCTCTCTGACTTTTACATTTCTGAAATTGTTCTCTCCTACTTCTGCCTTTCTAATTATTTTTTTTCAATTTTCTTTGCTTAATCAATATTACTACCACTGCCATTCATTTCATTTTATTGTTTTTTCCATTTATGTTACTGTAGTCATTGCATATATATTTTTCTCTAGTTTTGTTTAATTCTCTTTCCATCAGAAAAAAAGTGTTTTCTTATAAAGCCATTCTATTCTGTTAAATTCACATACGAATTTGTTTAGTCATTTCCAATTCATAGGTGCTAACTCTATTTACTGCTCTTTTTTCTTTATCTATCATAAAACACAATCCTGTGAACATTTTAGAATATATCTGTCTTTCACCTTATTGGGATATATGTCAATAAGTAGGATCACTGGGCAAATAATGTTTCAATCACTTTTTAATTTAATTCCAAATTAGTTTTGATAATGGTTGGATCAAATCAGATCTTCACCTATAATATTTTAAAGTGCTTGCATCCCAACAGATATATTTCCTATTTCTATCTTTTATCATCTTTGTCAGTTTTCTGGGAGTGAGATGAAACCTCAGAGTTCTTTTCTAAAAATTTTAATTACTCTGTGTGACCCTGGGCAAGTCACTTAACCCCAATTGCCTCACTAAAATAAAAAAACAACTTAAAAAAATTTAATTACTTCAGAATTAGTGACATAGTAGTCTTTTTCTTATGGTTATTTATTTATTTACTTTTAGTTTACAACATTCAGTTCCACAATCCCTTGATTTTCAAATTTTCTTTCCCTCCCCCTCTTCTCCCCTCCCTCACCCCCCATCGTGGCATGCAATCAAATATAGGATCTACAAATACCTTCACATTAAACATTAGTCAGGTTGTAAAGAAGGATTATAACCAATGGAAAGAACAATGGGAAAGAGGAAACACAACAAAACAAGAAAAAGAAAGGGAGCAAGTGGTTTGCTTTCAATCTGCATTCAGACTCTGTAGTTCTTTCTCTGGATGTGGATATCTCTTTCTATCATGAGTCTTCTGGAGTTGTCTTCTAACCTTGCATTGCTGAGAGGAGCCCAGTCTATCAAAGTTAGTCGTCATACATACATTGTGTCTGTAATTGTGTACAAAGTTCTCCTGGTTCTGCTCTTCTCACTCAACATCAGTTTACATAACTCTCTCTAGGTTATTATAAAGTCTGTCTGCTCCTCATTTCTTGTAGCACAATATTATTCCATTACATTCATATACCACAACTTGTTTAGCCATTCCCCAATTGATGAGCATTCCCTTGATTTCCAATTTTTTGCCACCACTTATATTTATTTATAGGTTTAAATTCTTCTCTTAAGAACTATTTGTTCATAAACTTTGAGCTCTTATCTATTAGAGAAAAACTCTTAGATTTATATTTTTATGTTAATTATCTACCAATCTCTATCTACTCTCTCTATTGTATATCAGACCCAATCTGACTTTTATTATGTTTGATGTGAATATTTTATACCATTTAATTGTAATCTTTTCTTATCATAGTTGTGTTGATCTGTTTGTGTAAAAGCTTTTGAAGTTACCAGTTTTTGATTTTGTGATCTTTTTTTTATACACTGTTTGATTAAGAATTCTTTCTCTAGGGTCAGCTAGGTGGCACAGTGAATAGAGCACCAGCCGTGGATTCAGGAGGATCTGAGTTTAAAATTGGCCTCAGGCACTTGACATACTTACTAGCTGTGTGACTTTGGGCAAGTCACTTAACCCCAACTATTTTACCTTCTTCTCACAAAAATAAATTCTTTCTCTAGTAAAAGTTGTGAAAGAAGATACCTGCATTCATTTTGGGTGGTTGGTAGATTAATTCTTATGTTCTTTATACATTTGGTAGTTACTTTAATTGAAATATCTATTTCCATTATTTTGTATTCATAATATGTATATCTCAAATATCTTATTTAGTAATACCAGAGTGGATTTTGGCTATAAAGTCTCAGCAATGGAGTTAAGGGTAGGGGATGGAGATTTTCAATATTAATGTTCTTTGAAGATATTTCATGTGTCTTTTACCTTTGAGAAGAATTTATATTTTCTTATCTTATTTAGTTGTAATTATTTCTGTTTTAGTGCCTTTCCTTTTATTCTTCCTTCTTTCTTTGTTTTTCCCACCTTTCTTTTCTTTCCCTCCTTCATTTCATTCTTTTCTTTTTCTTTCTTTCCTTGTGTTTTATGATTTAGTTACAGAAATATGTGGAAAATAACTCTACCATCTTAGAAAATACTTCCACCCTTTCACTTTCACCTCCCATAATTTTAAAAATATGAATCATTTAAAGGTGACTACTTTTTAGAGTCTATTGTGAATAAAGGAGGTGGGTGCTAGGAGGTCTGTAAGTCTTGGGTTCCATATGCCACTAATAAAAAGCTCATCCTTTTGTGAGATCTTTGAGAGAAAACAGTAAAGTTTAGCTGTCTGATTGATAGAATTAAATGTTTTTTCCTGCATTGAATATGACCTATCATGTGCGGTGCAAGATACTCTTCATCATCCATCTATTCCTCTCTCATCCAGCTTCCCCTCTTACCATTCTCTTCATCCTTCCCTAGAAATGGCTTAGATAGTATAGTGGATAGAATTGGATAAACAGTCATGAAGATGAGTTCAGATTCTATTTCAAACATTTACTAGCTAAGTGAACATTGGCAAATCACTTAACCTCTTTCTGCTTTGATATCCTCAATTGTAAAAGTGGAATAAAAAAAAATCACCTGCCTCCCAGGGTTATTGAGAAGATCAAATGAAATAAAATTTGTAAAGTGCTTAGTATACAATAGACACTTTTAATCTTCTTTTTCTGATCCCCTGGGTAACCCATCCCCTACCTTGTAAATATTTGCTGCTGTCATTGAGCCTTCATAAACCAAGTTTCTCTGCCAGGCATATGGCAAGATCTTGAAATGTTACTGTTTGTCTTTTTTGTTGCGAAGAGGACTAATGATATCACAGGTTATGTCTTGATTCTTGTGAGAGTTGGATTTGAGACAGATTTGCAAAAAGATATCCATTTCATTCTCTCTTTTAGAGTCATCAAAGTCCAGTGACAAGACAAAAGTCAAGACAACTGTCTGTGACCTGGGATACAGTGAATGAATGACCTTCGTATCTTCAATGTTTGACCAAGCTCTAAGTGCTCCACAGTGCCTGTTTCAGCTGCCTTCATGGTGCAAATTATGAAAGAAAGAAAGAAAGAAAGAAAGAAAGAAAGAAAGAAAGAAAGAAAGAAAGAAAGAAAGAAAGAAAGGAAGGAAGGAAGAAAGGAAGGAAGGAAGGAAGAAAGGAAGGAAGAAAGGAAGGAAGAAAGAAAGGAAAGAAGTAAGTAAGTAAGTCTTATAAGATGATAACACATTTATTCAGGAAGCAATATTGTTTTTTCACTGTAAGTAATGCATAATACATTGTAGCTATAAAACAAGTCTATCAGGAACATTGCTATAGGCTCTTTTACTGATTCAATTAAGTGAATTTTCAAATATCCAAGCTAATGAAATTAATGTTACCAAATAGGCAGGTAAAATAGTATATTTCAAACAAGGTAATATGAGACACTATGAAATAGCTATATAACAAATTTTAAAGTCCACCATGGTCTGCATGTGATGCCTAATTGTGGACTGAAAGCAGAGATTTAATTAGAAATTTTACCACCTGTATGGAGCTGTGGAATAAAACAGATTGGTGAAGGGAGGTAGGGGTAGTTCTATAGCATTGCCATGATGCTCATGATTAGGCCACAATATGAGAGGCAGAGAAGATGAGCTTAACATTGGAGGAGAAAAAAAGTATACCCAAGGAAAATTATGAAGTTGCTAGATGATGAAAGATTAATAAGAAATGCCATCAAACCCTTCTAATATTTAACATTATTGGCAATGCCCCAGTCACCTCTTACTATAAATGCCTCTGCATAGTTTTACCCCTGAGTCTTTAAGCTGTGTAAGCTCTAGCAAGTTCTGCCAAACTGGAAACAGTTTTGAAGATGGTTAGTAGTATACTTATCTTTAGTCTTCAGTTCATCCCAACCAAACTTGGAAAATTTATATAGATTTTTTTTTTAGTAACATCAGCCTTCAAAATCAGACTCATCATTGATTAGAGAAATGCAACTGGATAATATGACAAAAAAGGAAAATGATAAATGTTGGAAAAGATGTAGGAAAATTGGAACACTAATGCATTGTTGGTGGAGTTGTGAACTGATCTGAACATTCTGGAGAGCAATTTGGTACTACTCCCAAAGGGCTAAAAATTGTGCATACCCTTTGACCTAGCAACACCACTTCTAGGGTTGTATCCCAAAGAGATTATAAAAATGGGGAAAGGACCCACATGTACCAAAATATTTATGGCAGCTCTTTTTGTGGTATCAAATATTGGAAACTGAGAGGATGTCCATCATTTGGGAAGGGGCTGAACAAGTTGTGGTATATGAAAGTAATGGAATAATATTGTGATATAAGAAATAATGAACAGGTAGACCAGAAAAAAAACTGGAAAGACTTGCATCAACAGATAATGAGTGAAACGAGCAGAAACAGTAGAACATTGTACACAGTAACAGCCACATTCTGTGATGACTGACTTTGATAGACTTAGCTCCTGTCAGCAATGCAAGGACCCAAAACCACCCCAAAAGACTGAAGATGAAAAATGATATCAGCATTCAGAGAAAGAACTTTGGAGTCTAAATGCAGATATGAGTATACTATTTGTTCTCCTCTTCTTTTATTGTTTTGTTTTGTCTTTCTTGGGCCTCCTCCCATTAGTTCTTATTGTTCTTTACATCATGACTGATGTGAAAATGTGTTTTATATGAATGTATAAGCAGAGCCTATATCAGATTGCATGCTGTCCTGGGAAGGAGGTAGGACAGGGAGGGGAGAAAATTTAAAACTCAAAATCTTATGAAGTCAATGTTGAAAATGAAAAAAAAAATAATGTTTTTAAAAGTCAGACTCATCATTTATAGAGGGTTAACAATTTGGAATATTAGAAGAAGTTAGTATACACATTGACAAAATTATGGTTCCTAGGAATTTCAAATATTGTGTCTTAAAGTATCTCCATAAATTAAAGAGAAGTGTTCCCAGCTCATGGTCTCCAAAAACTGGGGGAGGACAAGGACAATACAATCTGCAATTTTGTTCAATTTTTCGTTAAATCTTGGCTAGGTTTCAGCTACCATAATAATTTGACAAAAAAGAAGGAAGTCATCACCAAAATCAGAATACTATTTTTGTCCTTATATTTTGCTTTTGTGCAGGAGAAATAAAAGTAAATAACAAACAAACAAGCAAGCAAAATGTACTGAAAACCATTTACATAAGCCATATATTTGTCTACTGCTTTAAAATTGGTACAAATTTACTCATCTTTTAGGTTAATACTACCATCTAGTGGTCATACTTTTGAATAGCAATTTTCTTTTTTTCTCTTTATTTTAATTTTAATTATGAAATAAAACAAGCATTCCTTAACATAATAGGAAAAAAGGGATGATTTCACATGAAACTTCAAATCTTTTATGTACAGCTCTCTATTCCTTTTAAATATATAATGCATTTATCATGTAAATTTCTTTTTTCTTCCTTCTACCTATCCCCCAGAGATGACTACCATTAGGCACAAATAAATATTCATGCACAGGTATATGCATATGCATGTGTACATGCATATACATACCCATATGTACTCATGTCCACACATATGCATACCCATGTATGTGTATATGTACATGTGTATCTGTAACTGTATATGTGTGTATGTATATATGTGTGTTTCTGTGTGTGTGTGTGTATAATACATATATTTCATATCATAGTTCAATTTTTCGCTTTTTTCTCTGGATGCAAATAATTTCTTACTTCATGTGAACTTTGTAGTTACTTTGAATAGCTATCTTCATTCGTTGTCTGATTGCTGAAATTGTCCCCCAGGAATTTCATAAGGGATTTGCCCTGTTCAAGGTTCTAAACTTTTTTATTTTTAGGAGCATCCAGAAGTAGCTTTAGTGGAGTGATAAAGTGATCCTTCTTTATGTGAAGAGCACCAATAGTAATAGCGACATGATAGAGTTTCCGGAGAGAGCAGTTACACAAGTTGAGAAGGAGAAGAGCATATGAGGCTTTCAGCATACGCTAGTTATGGAGACAGAGTAAAGCATGAGCTTATCTACCCTGAACTGGAGCCAATGTGGGTTAAAGAGGCAATAGCAAAGGAGTTCACGAAATAGCAAAAGTTCATTTTAAGGAGTTACTGATGGCAAAACCGAGAGGCACTGGAACGAATTTGGCTGCTAGGAGGAAGAACCTGAGTCTTTTGCCTAGAAAAATACCACACCCACCAAGGACACTGAAGTTCCAACCCTCACTGGTCTAAATTTTCTTGGCATTCGTTTTTCCTGGTTCCTCCAAACCAATGCATAACCTGCGGGGAATTTGATTGATTGATTGATTCCTTAATGAGGAACAACAGGTGATTCTACTGCTAGACTTTCCTCAGTCATTTATTTTGCTATCTTGTTCCAGTTAAATACTTTGCCTCACCTGGTCCACTACTTCAGATAGGTTCCATCCAAGGTCCATTTTATTCCCTACTCTTGGGTTATCTTCTCCCCAGCCCCCTTACTACTGAATATGTATTTTCTCCCTCAGGTCCTGTTCTCCCACTTTCAAATCAACTCTACCACTATTCCTGGAAAAAGGTGTATTAATTCACTCTTCTATGGCTCATATGCCAACCCTGCAGAGTTCCTGCCAGGATACCACTTCCCTAGGGGTTGACTCCCCCAAAGAGCAGGAATTGTACTTGCTTTCGAATTTGTATCCTCAGCACTTAACACTGTTCTTGGCACAAAGAAAACACTTGATGAATAATTTTAAATTCCATCTTTCCCTCCTTTCTTCCCTCCTTTCCTTTCTTTGTTTCTTCCTTCCCTCCCTCCTTCCCTCACCTTTCAAATCTTTTAGTGGTCTATTACTGCTTGTATACTAAAATGAAATTCCAAAGCCTAGCATTTGAAACACTCTATTATCTGTTTCTAATATACCTTATCATTCTTCTTCACTAACAGAACTACTAGGTGTTTCCAATTTGTTCTGCCACTCTCCTATCATCATGCATTCCTGGCTAAAGCAGATTCCTTCTACACGTTTACCTTTTTAAAAAGGTCTTTTCCTTAAAGGATTCAGAATGGATGACACCTCCTACATGAAACTGTCCCTGATTCCCTCCAGGTAAAAGTGATCTCTTCCCTTTCAATCTGGTATAACATTTTGTCTAGACTTCTCTTTTTCACTTGTATCTTGAATACAACTCATTTGTGTCCATTTCTTATCCCCATTAAAAAAAAGATAAGCTTTGAAAACAGTATCTGTGGGAAGTGGAGGGTGGCTAGGTGGCACAGTGAATAGAGCACCAGCCCTGGAGTCAGGAGGACCTGAGTTCAAATCCAGCCTCAGACACTTAACACAAAACTAGCCATGTGACCTTAGGCAAGTCACTTAACTCCAATTGCCATACCTTCCCCCCTCTAAAAAAAAAAAGCAAAAAAATAGAAAATAAAAGAAAACAGTATCTGTGATTTTTCATCTTTATATTTCCCTTGCTTAGCACTTAATAAATACTTGCTGTTTTTAACTGGTTTTGCAATGAATGCTTACTGGCTATTTTTAACCAATCAATTGATTGATTTACTAATTATCAAGTTTGTGAATTTTCCCAGTACCTCACATTTTTGATTCCTCTTTCCAATTTCTATCCATTTTCCATTACAGATCAGTGTTGCATAGTAATCTACTTACTCCTTTAGAAAAGATTAACCATAATTTCACTTATTAGTATTTGTTTCATTACCTAGTCCTCATCAACTTCTTAGATGTTTGACCTTACATGTGAGGCCAATCTGACCATCTTCCCCAAAATTGAGACTTTTTCTGTCCAAGGAAATCCTGGAGTAGATGAAGGAAAAAAAAAGGCAATTTTGTCATTTATTCCTAGTGAGAGCTTCATCCTTAAAAAGCTTAATTTCCAGATAAAAAAGACAATTTTTTAATCATATAAATTTTAAGGAACCCTGTTCTTTTGTCTCATCATTTAAAAAGATAATAAAAAGATGATAATATGACATTGAGAAAGGAATTTAAACTACAAGTCCTAGATTTCTAAGGACAAAATCTTTTACACTATTTCTCTGTTCACATGAGTAAGTGCAATTCAATTCAACAAGCAATTTTTAAGCAACTACTATGCATGAGGTATGCTACATTCTGGATGCATAAAGGCAAAAAAAAAAGTTTCTTTCCATCAAAGAACCCATTAATTGGTCCTAAACCATCTACCCTCAGGGCTGGTATTTTGATTTTTACTTCAATGTATCAGCAATTGATGAAGATATTCACCAAGCACTGGCTATTTATTTGTGGAATATACATTCCCTAGAATTTTGTGTTATAGGAAGAACATTGAATTTAAGTCATAAAGCCTGGGTTTAAATCCTAAATCTCTCATATTAATCAATCAATGAACATTTGTAAAGCACATAATATGTGCCAGGTATTGTGCTAAGTGCTGGGGATACAAAAAGAGGCAAAAGACAGCCCTAGCCCTCAAGTAGCTTAGAGTCTAATGGGGGGAGGTAACAAACAAATATATACAAAAAAGCCATCCACAGGATAAATAGCAAACAATTAATAGAAGGAATTAAGAGGAGAATAATTAAGAGGAGTTATGAAAGGCTTTATCTATGAAATAAAAAAAAACACTAGCTCAGGATTCAAAGGCTTGGGGTTCAAAGGGTGCTTTGTCATCTCACTTATCTTTCTTGGGACCCATTTCCTCAACTGTTAAGTAAATAGGTTGAACTAGATGAACTAGTTCTAGTTCTAGATCTTCAATCCTATTACACTTAGAAAAGTCACTTAAGCTTTCTGGGTTTTATTTTCCTCATCTGTAAAATAGGAGTATAATATCTGTATTATTTCTCATTATTGGAAGAATAAAATAAGCTAATAGATATGAAAAGACTGTAATCTCATATTGATCTATGCATGTAAGCTATGATAATTGTTATTTTGTCAAGATCACTTAGATAAACATCAGTAAAAACACCAAACTGATGAGTAGAATACTATTAATATATTATATGAATAGTGTAGAGAATACTAGATCTGTTTTTTACTCCAACAACTTTATTAATGCAGTTTTCATAATGGCAACCCTATCTGTCCCTATTCCATGCACCGATTTGCCTTTATCTGTTCTATCATCAAAATACTTTATCAAGAAATTATGATGATTTCTTATGCTACATAACTTGTAAAACTATCAATAAACTTAAACCATAAGGTAGAAATTAGGCACTATTACAATAAAAAGTGCTGTTAGTTTTTTACTTTCCTTCAGGGAAATTGGGAACGTCCCAAAATATATTCTTTCACCCTAAGTCTAATAAATTTGTGTCATGTGGCTAGCATGGTTTTTATAGATATGACATCTCAGTATGACTTTCCAAATATCATTTTATTCGCCATTGCTACTTTGTTTTCAACTCTACTTTCTGCGACTTATATCCTCTTAAAATTGTTTTTTTAATTTAACCATTAATCTGTTTTATTCCCCTTAAATGCTACCCATCATTTTAAAAAGAGTTTAAAAATCTACCCTTGTAATAGATATGCTTAGTTGAGCAAAGTAAATTCCTGTGTGGGCTATGTCCAAAAACATGTTTTTCATTCTGTACCCTCTCTGCCAGGATCCATTTTCCATTTTTGAAATTCATCTAAAATTTGTCTTCCTTCTTGTACTTCCAGAAATATGAAGAATGGAAGTAAATTTCTCCACTGGAAGAAATAAAGTCACCCATTTCTTCCTTCCAACAATAAAAAGTAAAAATGACTCAATAAGATCTCTTTGAACTCTATGCATTTGCTTCTTCATACAATAGACTACAGTCTAATCCTTGTATATCTTTCTTTGACTCCAAGTTCTTGTTGAAGTTTGTAACTCAAAGGAATTAAATTTATCTTTGGAAAATATTTCAGTTCATAACTAACTTTGAGCCAAAGGTATTCTGAATGCCCTTTTCTACTGTGTTGTGGTTATTGTTCACTCATGTCTGACTCTATGTGAAACCATTTGGGATTTTCTTAGCAAAGTCAGCGGAGGGATTTGCTTGTTTTACAGATGAACTGAGGCAAACAGGGTTAAATGACTCGCCAGTCACGCAACTATTAGGTTTCTGAGGCCAGGTTTATACTCAGGAAGATGATTCTTCCTGATTTTAAGGCCAAGATTCAAAGGATACTGCGATACCTAGCTATCTTTCATTTCTATGGTCATTTCCAGAATTTTGTCATTAAATACACATTACTTTAAAAATAAAAGAATACTCTAGAAACCTATATTTTTATTAATATGTACTCTAGGTATTAGTCATTGATAAGATTTTATTTTCTGCTTATGATTGACTGTATCTATTCATATAAAATAATATAGCAACAATATTAAATATGTCTAATAATACTAAGTGATATGTATGCCAGGTGATCAAAATTTTGCTACTCTCTTCTCCATTGAAATAAAGGGAAAACATAATGGTATGAAATGTTTCTTGTATTTATTTAACAATCAGTATACCTGCCCTTGTATTTGTTATCTTTTTATGTATTCTATAAACAACTTAAGGGCAAGAACTCAAATTTCTCCTAATATAATTTAAGTTTCTTGAGAGCAGAGAATGTTTAATTTTTAATATTTTCATTCCTTTCCATAAGAAATAATTTTTGTCCCATATAATTTATACAATATATTATATATAATATATTTAATATATTATATATAATATATTCATATATATAATAGAAATGGTATGAAGATTCGTTGAATGAAATTGAATGTGTTCCTTTTTTATGACCACCATACAGCCTAATGTAGTATCTTTCACATAACCGGCAGTTAATAAATATGTTTTCATTATTTTGATAAACATCTGAAACAAAACACCAATTCTTTTGCCCTGAGACTTTGGAATCAATACATTTTTCTACTTTTTTGATATTATTTTGTTTAAATCTGTCCTTTGCATCTCATTTTCATATCTTAATGCATCTGTGAGTTCACTCATATGAACATTCTATGCAATAATGACAATTATTCCTCATCCATAGTTTCTTATTCTTTTTTTGCACAACTCTTTTCCCAAGACTTCCTACAAATCTCTAATACAAGGTCCACTTAATATGCTGGAAACTTTCTTCTAGTTCTGCTGACATTGTTTGGATGTCGTCAGTTATTTTTAATTTTCACTCACTTTACTGTCCCACCTTCATTTCCTGTCACATATCTGCCTGATGCTTCTCTCCTTAAGTTCCATTTTGGTAATATCTGGTCTCCTTTCATACTTGCCATATGCCTTTCCTTTGCTTTTGGATGGTTCTTAACTTTAATTCATCAAAAGGGGCAATATTCCTTCACTCACAGTCATACAGCACTGAGGGAACGATAGTAGTTATGAAGAAAGATGGTCCTTTGTTTCAGGACGTAGGTGAGCATGGTTAAAAGTATTCAAGTATCCCAGAAGCAGTATTCCAATGTCTAGGTGCTAAGATAAATATAGTAAGTAGATGACTCTAAGGGTTGTCCTTCCAACTGGAGATATATATATATATATATTTTTTTTTCTTACACTGTTTTGCTAAGTCAAAATCTTTGAAATGATGGCAAATCTCATGTTGGAGGCTCTGTAGTATTCAAAATCTTGATGCAATTAGAACAATGAAATCAACCAAGAGAAGCATTTGGCCTCACTGTCTATAAGGAATCCTTCTTCCACTTGTCCCATGTCGGTGGCTAATACCTGGTGAGCATATATCTTCCCCTTTAATTCTTTCTTAATATTAATCATCATAAGATCTTTGGAAAAATGGATTATGTATTTCTAAGAATATGGTATGAGTTTGACATGCAAATGAGGGATACTGTTGAAAATTTCAAGGTGATGTTTTGCCCTATGGAATCATTTTCTTTTTTTAATATTAAACAAAAAATAAGCACAGTATGATCTTGTTTTCTGTTTAATTTTGTGAGTCGATGGAGACTATTGGTCAGAAAACCTGTCTATTTCACTCTCATACTTTTAAGGATGACCTTGCTGCATGTTTAGATTATTCTTACAAAATTAGGTAAAGATGTAGAAAGAGGCATATAGGTCATTTGCTTTTAATTTATGCTTGGTCATATATTTTTTGACATATGTTTGGTTTTTGATAATGATAAGGTTCACAATTTTTACCAATACATTATCTTCTCTTTTAGATATCTAGCAGACTTCCATTTTGGTAGTATCTTGTCTCCTATTCGTACTCGCCATATGTCTTTCCTTTGTCTTTTGGATGATTCTTAACTTTAATCCATCAAAGGCCACAATATTCCATCACTTACAGTATACAGCATTAAGAGAAGATAGTAGTTATGAAGAAAGACTCTCTCTTGTGTTTAGTTTCTGTTCCCATTTTTTGTTTCCCTTACCACAATTTCTGGAGTGCACCTAGCTTTCTCTAATTTGTATAATTTTATTTGTACTTACAGGGCAGTTAGGTGTAACAGTAGATAGAGCGCTGGCCCTGTAGATTAGACCTGAGTTAAAAATGCAGCCTCATATTCTTGCTGGCTATGTGAACCTGGTCAGCTTCCTTAACCTCTATTTTTCATCTGTAATATGGGGAAGATAATAGTATCTACCTCCCAGAGTTGTTATGAATCTCCAATGAGGTAATAATTATAAAACACTTAGCATAATATTTGAAATATGGTAGGTGCTTTATAATTATTAGCTGGTTGTGGTAGTTGTCCTTCATTCCCCAAAGAAGACCAAAATGACTACAATCTGTTAGAGTCAAGTTACAATGTGTCTGACTGTGGCTGATAAGACCAATATGAGCTCAGAATGCTCTACCACAGGTCAGGAACAAATCTATGTGATCATTTGGGGTGCATTCCCTAAGTTCATGCATTTCACATGTATTTTGAACTACTCCAATTCTGCTTTGCTCATAGAGCACAGCACTTTCTCTGATGAGGATGTGCCATGCTGGGCTATCTGTGCCAGTATCTCCCATGTCACAAAATCAGGACCGATGTTTTTAAGAGAGACCTTGAGAGTTCCCTATATTGCTTTTTCTGACCACCACATGAGCACTTGCCTTGTGTGAGTTCTCCATAAAAGGTGTTTTGGTTTTTTTTTTTGTCAAGTATACATTTGGTATTCAAACAACATGGCCAGCCCATCAGAGTTGCACTCTCTGCCGTAGGGTTTGAATGCTTGGCAGTTTAGTTTGAGAAAGGACCTCAGTGTCTGGTACCTTATCCTTCCAGGTCATCTTTAGAATCTTCCTAAGTCAATTCAGATGGAAGCCATTCAGTTTCCTGGCATGGTGCTGATAGACGTCCAGGTTTCCCAGGCATACAACAATGAGGTCAGCACGATGGCTCTGTAGACAGTTTGGTAGTCAGTCTGATACCAGTTCTCTCCCATATTTTCCTTTGTAGCCTCCCAAACACTGAGCTAGCTCTGGCAATGTGTGTGTTAACCTCAGTATCAATGTGTACATCCCTGGAAAATAGACTGACAAGGTAAGCAAATGTATCCACAACATTCAAAACTTCTCCATTGCTGTAATCTATGGTTCCACATATGGATATTGTGGTGCTGGCTGATGGAGCAACTGTGTTTTTTGGGGTGTTAACTGTTAGACCAAAATTAGCACAAGCAGCAGTGAATCAATCCGTACTTTGTTGCATCTCAACTTCAGAGGCTGCATTGAGTGCATAATCATCCACAAACAGAAAATCATGAACCAACACTCCCTATACTTTGGTCTTAACCTGTAGCCTTTTCATGTTGAAGAATTCATCCTCAATGTGGTAGCTGACCTTGATGCTGTTCTCATCCTCATTGAAGGCATTTGACAACATGGCTGAAAACATCATACTAAAAGCACAGGAGCAAGCACACAGCCTTGTTTCACTTCTATGGTAACTGATGGGAAAGCATGAAAGCAAGCATGCCTACATGAAATTGATACAATGCTGATGAACTTCTCTGGGCAACCCAATTCACGGCTGCTATTTGGATAGATTATTAGCTATTGTTAATACAAATTTATGTTCTATATTGTAACCTCTTTGAAAGCAGAACCCTTTCTTTTTATTCATCTTTGTAACTCCTGAGTTATGTAGGGCTTTGTACTTAGCATATACTTAAAACTTTGTGAAATTGAATTGATAAACCCAGTATAGGGGTTTAATCCTGAGAAATGGAAACAACTGTGATCATTGTATTTAGATAAGTTATCACTCTTATACCAGCATAAAAATTTCAGAAAGTCATAGAGTCTTATACCCACAAAGACCAGCAGAAGACAGTGTATTCTGTTTTATTTTATTTTTTCTTTTGGTTATGTCTCCATTAATCTGAACAACAAATATTTTATTTTCAACTTCGTTCTATTTAGGTAACAAATCATTATATAATTATTTATCTCCACTAGCATACATAATGGGAAAAATTTGAACAAAAAAAATTCAATACGTTTCTCCAATGTTCAATTGTCAATGAGCCCAAATATATTTGTACAGACATAGATCTTTGCAGTAAGCTATTGGGAGATTCTGCAAATACCATTCTTCTCCCTTTTCAATGGGATTCCCTGCTCTCCCCCCCCCAAAAAAGAACACACAGTTCCTCCATGACTTGATTAACGTTGACATACAACAGATCTTGTCTTTCTTGTAGAACATCAGATACAATATAGTTTAACTGGACATAAAGTGCAGAGGCCATTGAACCACACCTCTCTTCCCTTCCACCCTGCCTGCTTATGCTAGTACCTGTCAATACTAACATTTTGGTATTTGTTCCTCCACACAATTGACTCTATTAATAACATATGTTGCCTGTACATGAGAGAAGCTGTTATGCTTTCTCTAGAGAGGCATGCATTTCCATGGAAACCAAGCAGGAAAAAGAAAGGATACGTGCATGAGAATCACTCAGCTCATAGAAAACAAAGCTGGATGAAGACCAACTGCCTCATCAGTATTCAGCCAGGGAAACATCTGAATCTGGCTTGACCCTTGCTGCTGGAGGAATGTAACACATGGTGACTTCAGCAGTGAAAGACATTTCTTTTTTAAGTTTTTGAACTGGTTCTACTTTAAAGAGAAACGAAACAGGTTTTCTTTTTTTTAACATAAGAGACTTAAGTCTTGGGAAACCCAAACCTTGTTTTTTTACCTCCTGACACTAAACCAGCAGATATCCTTAATGAAAGTAAGTTCTTTTTGTATTAGTTTTTCTAATTCTAAAATGAGTCTTGGGAAAAACAGAACAAAAACAAAATCAAACCAAAACTGCCTTATTTCATGAGATTGTTGAAAACATCAGGTAAATAATGATAATGAACTTCAGAATACAAACCAAAGGTGTTAGAGTATAGCTCTTTGCTCATAGCTTCTCTGGCTGGAAGAAAACTTAGATAACATAGAGTAAGTGTCTCATTTTACAGAGATAAAACAACTAAGTTAATGTAACTGTGCCCAACTTACAAAGGAAGAAAGTGGTAGAACCAGCATTCAAATCCAGGCCCAGGCCTAGGTTCTCTGAACTCAGGCTCAGGGCTCTTTCCACTATGGCAGCTCAATCAGCTGAGAGAGAGGGAGAATGAGAGAGAGGGAAGTTTGGAGAGGAAAGGCGAGTAGAGGAGAGAGAGACAGAGAGAGGAAGAGAGAGTTCTATTATCATCTACTTTGCTGCTGTACCCTAAGAACCATTGGACTTTTCCATCTGACTTGCAGGTGAAAACTCCTCTGTGTTCTCTCCCCAATATTAACGCAAGCTCTTTCAGAGTTCCTTTAGAACAAGGGTTATCCTTCTTTTATATTTGTATCTTCAGAACTTATTATAACACTCTGCCCATAGTAAGTGCTTCATAAATGCTTTATTCATTCATTTACTCAGTTGATATTTATTGCATACCTACTAGACAAGGATCAGTCTCAGATTTTTAAAGAAACCTATGGATGGTTCAAGGCAGCTTGGTGGCCTGCAGTCAGGAAGACCCATCTTCCTATGTGACCCTGGGAAAGTCACTTAGCTAAATTTTCCTTAGTTTCCTCATCTGTAAAATGAGCTGGAGAAAGAAACGTCAGACTACTACAGTATCTTTGTCAATAAAAAACCCCAAAGGGATCATGAAGAGTTGGAAACAACTGAAACATGACCAAACAACATTCGATAGTTCTTGACCTACGTGGCCTTTTGACACAGTTGAAACAATTTGATGTAATTCAGTCTACTTCAAGAAGTCTTCCTTCCCTCCCAGAAAATGTAGCAAATAAGTTAGAGCAACAAATATTTTCACAGAGATATGTCTAGCATTACAGGAACTAGAGAGAGTCTGGACAAGTGTATAAAAGTACAGAAAGAAGGTGGATGATCAGACAGAGGAAAGAATTAGTAGTTGAATTTTGCTAGAATGTAGTAAGAAAGAGAAATAAAATGGAAAAGGTGGGTTGAAGTCAGCCTGGAGAAATACCAGGCTAAAGAATTTGCATTTTATCTAAAATCAGGAGAACTACTGGAAGTTTGCTTCTTCATTTAAAGGCCACAAGGTGGTGCAGTCGAGAGAGAGTTAGACTTAGGAGTCAGCAAGAGCTGAATTCAAGTCCTGCCTCAGACATATTAGCATTGTGACCTTCTCAAGTCACTTAACCTCTCTCAAGTCTTGGTTTCCTCATTTATAAAATGAGTATCATAATAACACACACTTTCCAGGGTTGTTGTGAGGATCACCTGAAATAACATGTAGTGTTTTACAAACCTTAAAGTTCTCTATAAATGCTAGCTATTATTGCTGTTATTATTGTGGCTTCTGTTTATTCCTCTATTTTTAAACAGAATGATGAAAGGTATGTTCAGGAGGTAAACTTGACAACTGTGGAAAGCAGTGGTGTCAAACTCAAATTGAAATGGGGTCCACTCAATCATCTATGAGGAGCCCTATGGGCTGCATATTGGGTTCATAAATCACATATTAATGTTATTTATGCTTTATTGTATTTTTATTTTTGGTTAAATATTTTTCAGTTCCATTTTTATCTGATTTAGGTTGAAATTGAAGGTATTGTGGGCCATATTGTGATCAGTGGGCCATGTGTTTGACATCTCAAGTGTAAAAGGTGAATTTAAAATGGAAGAGGATGGAAATTAATGGGTGATTTTTAGGCTATTGAAACAGAATGATGAGGGAGTGGTTCACATAAATCTAGGGCAGTATAAGGAAAATGAAGAAGATGAATTCAAAAGATGTTCTTGAGGCAGAATTAATAGAACTTTGCAACTGATTAGATGTGAGGAAAGCAGGGTAAAGAGGATAAAGGCAAGAGCTGTCTCTTCCTGTAATATGTTACATGTAAAGATGATTTTCAACATTCATTTCTGTAAGATTTTGAGTTCCAAATTTTTCTACCTCTTCCCTCCCCAAGAGAACAAGCAATCTGATATAGGTTATGCTTATATTATACATATAATATATAATATTAAACATATTTTCAAATCAGTCATGTTGTGAAAGAAGAATCAGAACAAAAGGAGAAAACCAAGAGAAAGAAAGAAAAAAAGACAGCAAAAAAGTGAAAATAAAGTGCATTCAGACTCCATAGTTCTTTCTCTGGATATGGATAGAATTTTCCATCATGAGCCTTTTGGAATTGTCTTGGATCATTGGATTGCTGATAAGAGCTAAGTCTGTCATAGCTGATCATCGCACAAGGTGTCTGTTACTTTGTACAATGTTCTCCTATTTCTGCTCACTTCACTCAACATTAATGCATATAAGTCTTCCCAGGTTTTTCTGAAATCTGCCTGCTCATCTTTTCCTATTGCATAATAGTATTCCATTACCTTCATATATCACAACTTCTTCAGCCATTCCCCAATTGATGAGTATCCCCTCAATTTCTAATTCTTTGCCACCACAAAGAGAGCTACCATAATTATTTTTTGTGTATGTGGGTCCTTTTCCATTTTTTTAAGGTCTTATTAGATTACAGATCTAGAAGTGGTGTTGCTGGATCAAAAAGTATGCCCAATTGTTTGCTCTTTGGAAATAGTTCCAACTTGCTCTCCAGAATGGTTGGATCAGTTCACAACTCCACCAATAATACATTAGTGTTCCAATTTTTCCACATTTTCTTCAAAATTTATCGTTTTCCTTTTCTGTCATATTAGCCAATCTGATAGGTGTGATCTGTTACCTCTGAGTTGTTTTAATTTGCATTTCTGTAATGAATGGTGATGTAGAGCATTTTTTATGTGACTATAGATGGCTTTAATTTCTTCATCTGAAAAACGACTGTCCATATCCTTTGACCATTTATCCAATGGTAAATGACTTGTCTTCTTATAAATTTGATACAGTCCTCTATATATTTTTAAAAATGAGGTCTTTATCAGAAGTACAGGCTGTAAAAATTGTTTCCCACCTTTCAGCTTCCCTTCTAATCTTTATTGTATTGGTTTTGTTTGTGCAAATCCTTTTGAATTTAATGTAATGAAAATTATCCTTTTGCATTTCATAATACTTTCAATCTCTCATTTCATCATAAATTCTTCCCTTCCCCATAGATCTGACAGGTAAATTATACCCTGCTCTCCAAATTTGCTTATGGTATCATCCTTTATGTCTAAATCATGTACTGGTTCCAACCTTATCTTGGTATAGGGTGTGAGATGTTGGTCTATGCCTAGATTTTGCCATACTATTTTTTTAGTTTTCCTAACAGTTTTTGTCAAATAGATAAACCTTTGGGTTTATCAAACAATACATTACTGTAGCCTTTGACTACTGTGTCTTGTGTACTTAACTTATTCCAATGATCCAACACTATTTCTTGGCTAATATCAAATAGTTATGATGATTGCTGCTTTACAATATAATTTTCTAACTGGCACATCTAGGACACATTCTATGCATTTTTTTCATTAATTCCCTTAATGTGCTCGACCTTTTGTTCTTCCAGTTAATTTTATAACTATTTTCCTGGCTATATAAAATATTTGTTGGTAGTCTGATTGCTGTTGCTCTGAATAAGTAAATTATTTTAGTAGAATTGTAACTTTTTATATTAGTTTAACTTACTTATGAGTAATTGATACTTTCCCAGTTTTTTAGATCTGACTTTATTTGTGTGAAAAGTGTTCTGTAATTATATTCATATAGTTCCTGGGTTTGTGTTTGCAGGTAGACTCCTGAGTATTTCAAATTATTTCAGTAATGTTGAGTGGAATTTCTCTTTCAGTTTCTTTCTGCTGTATGTTTTTGGTAATTTCATATTTACATATATAAATCATACATATACTATATATATATGTATATATATATATGTATAAATGCTGATGATATATGAGTACTTCTTTTACATCCTGAAATTTTGCTAAAGTTGTTTATTGTTTCAAGGAGTTTTCTAGTTGATTATCTAGGATACCATTATAGCATCTGCAAAGAATGATAGTTTTGTTTCCTCATTGCCTATTTTAATCCTCCTATTTATTTTCTTATTGCTAAAGCTAACATTTCTAGTACAATATTGAATAGTAGTGGTGACAACGGGCATCCTTGTTTCCCTCCTGATCTTATTGGGAATGATTCTAGCTTGTCCCCATTAACATACAATACTTGCTGATTTTTTTTTTAATAATGACTATCATTTTAAGGAAAACTCCATTTATTCCTATATAAACTGGTTTTTTTTAAAATAGGGATGGATACTGTATTTTTTCAACAGACTTTTCTAAATTTAGTGAGATAATTTTATGATTTCTGTTAGTTTTGTTATTGATATGGTCAATTATACAGGCAATTTCCGTAATATTGAGCTAGCCCTTGCCTTCCTGGCATAAATTCCACCTGGTCATAGTGAATTGTCCTGGTGATAAATTGCTGTACTATCTTTGCTAATTTTTATTTAAAATTTCCACATCAATATTCATTAGGAAATTGGTCTATAATTTTCTTTCTCTGATTTGGTTCTTCCTGTTTAAGTATCAGCACCATGTTTGTGTCAAAAAGGAATTTGGTAGGACTTCTTTACCTATTTTTTTCCAAATAGTTTATATAGTATTGGAATTAATTGTTCTTTGAATGTTTGGTAAAATTCACTTGAAAATCCATCTGGTCCTGGACATTTTTTCTTTGGGAGTTCATTGCTGATTTGTTCAATTTCTTTTTCTAGAATAGGGTTAAATATTATGTCCTTCTCAGTTAATCTGAGCAATTTACATTTTTTTCTAAATATGCATCCATTTCACTTAGATTGTCAGATTTATTGGCATACAATTGGACACAAAAGCTACTAATTATTGCTTTAATTTCCTCTTCATTGGTGCTGAATTCACCACATTTTCATTTTTGATACTTGTAATTTGGTTTTCTTCTTTTTTAAAAAATCAAATTAATGAAAGTTACCCATTTTATTTTTTTAAATGAAAGTGGCTCTTAGTTTCATTTATTCAATATTCTCTTAATTTCAATTTTATTAATCTCTTTTTTGGTTTTCAAAATTTCTAATTTGTTATTTAATTGGGGATTTTTAATGTGTTATATTTTCTATCTTTTTTTTAGTTATATGTCCAATTCAATGATCTTCTCTTTCTCTATTTTATTCATGTAAGCATTTAGAGATATAAAATTTCACTCCAATTTTTTGTGATTTCTTTATGGCAGAATCCATTTAGAGACCTGATTTAATTTGTTTTTGAGGGAAATTGGGGAGACATCAAGCAACTTCCTGACTTCTCTCTGCCATCTTGACTCTGCACCTGATTCCCTTCTTGAAAGAAGTATTCATGATACATGGGGTTATGAATAGTCTCCAAATCTTTGGACTCTTTTCTTCCTTAGTCTTGAACAATTTTGTGCATATGTCCACCATCATGATAAAATCAACAGTTCTGATGACATATGTTAACCTAATGTGGAGGCTCTTGCAAAATATTTAATAGAATACACACACACACATATCCACACTATAAATATATATTTTTACAAAGGATGTATTTTTTGTCATTGTGTTTCTGCTTATACTCAATATAAGCCCTAAAAAGCAAGATGACTAAATTTCTAATCAACTGATATTTCCTGCTATTTTTGTGTGTTGCAGAAATGAAATTCACTAACTCTTTTATTTTCCTCTCCTAGGAATTTTGACTATCCTTCCTTTCAAATACATTTTACTTATGTCTTCTTGTTTCATATTTCAACAAGAATATTTATTTCATTATGTTTGACTTTTTCCAAAAATCACTTGTCACTGGAAAAAAAAGATCTCACATTTAATTGAGCACACAGCTAAATGAATACCTGTGGTCAAAAAATGTGTGAAAAAATGTATATGTATATTACGTATGTATATATCCATATCTGTGTGTATATGTATGTACATGTGCACACATGTATATATGTATGGTATATATAGATACACATGCATCTCTACATAATACACATATCAAATATACATGCACATATGCATATATAATCTATGCTTGTATATACAAGTATAAATATGCGTGCATAATTATGAATGTGTGCATATATCTATATCTGTTTATCTATAACTATTTTGTGCCTTCCTGTACCTCACTGTTTTGTCACTATGGCTATTGCCTGAATTTGCAGCACCAACTGAAATGTGAAGGCGTGCATAATGAGTCCGTGGCCAGGTGAGCCAGTTGAAACTGAGCCAATTTTATTCATCTGAAGGTCCAATATATAGTAAAAAGCTGCACAGCCATCATGAGCCACTTTCTTGGGATGCTTCTTGGTGCCCTAGTTCCCATTCACCTCATATGTGACTGCTAGGTCTCTATCTTGTTTATCAGGGTACTAGTGCTGGGCAGGATGTTTCACTATACTCCCTTGAGCAGGATGGAATTATCTCAATGTTTCTAGGTGGGACTGAGATGTCTGGCAGACCTTGAACATCCTCTGGCCAGGATCCCAGAATAGGGCTTTGCCCTGGATCTCGGATTTACCAGGAAAGTTCCTTTACATAGCTGCATCACTGGGCAGATCTGGAGCTGGCTATACAGAACCACCTAAAATCTGGATCAGATGTTTTTTGGT
>CM053580.1:339424110-339441915 GCA_028627135.1 Pseudochirops cupreus
ATATTTCATTCAATTGAAGACACTAAATGTTTACTATATGGAAACTACTAAAAATACTAATCTATAAAGTTTCTACTTTTCCTGACCTTAAGATACAGTAAGATAAAAGAAATAGGTATGTAAATAATAAATAAAATACTGTTTATGAGAAAGGGAGATGTAACTTTCAGTTGAGTAAATCAGGGATAGTTTATGAAGTTCGTAGTATCTCAGCAAAATCTTAAATGAAAAAATAGGGAGATTTAAATAGGTGAAGAGGTAGGGAGAGTCTAGACCAAATATAATAGCACGCATACTCTTGAAGAGGTGAGAAAGGGCAGGATGTAGTTTGTTTGGAGCACAGAAGCATAAAGGCAAAGAAAAGTTCCATGAAATGCAGTTGGAAAGGTTCTTTGGAACCCTGCTACAAAGGGTTTAAAATTCAGGGGTGGGGAACCTGCAAACTCAAGGCCACATGAGACCTTCTAGGTTCTCAAGTGTGACCCTCTGAATCCAAACTCCACAGAAGAAATTCCTAATCTGTGAAGTCTGGATTCAAAGGGCCACACTTGAGAGCCTAAAGGGTCACATGTGACTTCAAAGCCACCGGTTCCCTACCCCTGGTTTAGATGTTTGCCCAAGGAGCTTGTATTTGGAGCTTAGGCAATATAATCTACTGAAAATTGTTGGGCATGGGAATGTCATTTGAGAACTGTACTCAGGAAAGAGGACTACAGCAGCAGTATGAAAGATGGATTGGAAAGGAAAGAACCTAGCGGGGCGGGGGAGGGAGCAATTACAACAAAACAGAGAAAAGATGACGAAATACTGAACTGGAATGGAGAGATGCCAACACATCCAAGAGATTGTCTGGAGTTAGAATTAGCAGGGTTTAACAAGGGATTGAATGTGGGTAGGTAGGGAAAGGGACAAAGATGACTGCAAGATTCAAACCCATATTGCTAGGAAAATATGAGTACCAGAAATAGAAGCAGTCCTGGCAGGGAGTGTGGGGTGAGATACACTGTTTAGTCACTTATTGATATTAAAGGGATTTTAATCCATCCATTGATTCTTTATCTTCCACTATATGTTTGTTGAATTACAGTCTTCCCTGCCATCAATTTTCACTTTAAAACGATATTTGCCTTTGGCTTCCATATGCCATCATCATTATCTTCTGTTCAGTTGCCCTATATTAGGCATTGTGTAACTATGGAACAATGACATGTTACTCCCACTTAAACAGAATTTATAGTTCATTAAGCAAAAGAAAAACAAGACAAATTGTCTAGGCCAATGTGGTATATTCTATGGACCAAAAGCAATGGGACTAACAATAACCTTTACTGGAATTCAGAGCAAGAAAACAATGTTGAAGTCATTAAACACTGATTCATTAACAAGGCAAGGTTTGAGCGGAACCTGCAATTGAGTGCCTATCAGGCAAGAGAAATAGATTTTAAAAATGTGAAGAAAAAGCTCCAGTCAAACTGATTTAATCATTTTTTTTCTGAATATGTCTTGCAATAGTCCATTAAATTTCAAGACTGAGTTTCTGGAAAACAAGTACTGTTTATAGGAATTGGAAAGTCTTTTGTGAGTGAGTAGGGGGAGTGATGTTGTGTAGCTACAAAATACTGAATTTTAGATTCCAAAATTATTTTCTGATTTTTTTCTATCAAAGTTCTGGTTTACCACTTTTTCTTTTTCTTTTTTTTTTAAAGTATATATCTCATATATATATATATATATATATATATATATATATATACCTATGTGTATATCCATCAATACTTTTTTCACACTAAGGGGAGCAAAATTAGAGATTTAAAAAAAAGTACTGAAGTAGGTAAAGAAAACTAATTACAAAGTTTATTATTTTAGAGATGTAAATAGACCTGCCAGGATGGGGTGTTTTATTTATTTTTAAAAGTGAAAGTAGATAGCAACTGTAAAAATCATAGTGTGTTATAGCAGTTATAATTCCCTTTCTCTACAACTCAGTAGTTTTAGCTAAACCATATAAGTATTCTGGACTTCAATTCCCTCATCTGTAGAATGGAGATAATAATACCTATCTTAAGGTATAATACTGAACAGATGATCCCTTAAGATAAGGCTTTTCCTTCCCAGACCAGCAGCTCAGAACCAGTCTAGTTTGTACCTATGGAAAGATCAGTCAGAACAAGCAGCACCTTCCAGCTTTGCTTTCTTTCTTGCCTCTGTCCCATGGCCCATGCAGGCCCAAAGCTCATTCAACATGCTTGACAGCTCATAGGGCTTGGGTCAAATGGGAGTCATCAATTCTATCCCTTCACTTAAGGTGGAGGACCATGAAGCCTCACTGTCTATTTGCCCTGTCATTGCCTACTAATATCCTCTAGCCTTTACCATCTGCCCTGTCCTCTATGGACCACTGTCATCTGACCTACTTATTATGTACTTTAAGGATCACTGGCCTTTTTCATCTGCCCTGTTGGTGGATTCTTGGGATTTCTAGGCCTTTACATATGAGGATAGTTAACAGAGGAAGTTCTTTGTAGGTAAATTTTCTGTTAGGTGTTATTTCTGCTAATTAGAATGCAGGCTCCTTGTGAAAAGGGACTTATCTCAGTATTTCTATTTGTTTCCCTAGTACTTAGCACAGTTTTTGGTATGTAGTAAGAACTTAATAAATGACTTTTTATAAGTTTATTTATTAGTTTTCAGCATTCATTTCCACAAGATTTTGAGTTACAAATTTTCTCCCCATCTCTCCCCAACACCCACCCCAAGAAATCAAGCATACTGAATACCTCTTCCCCCAGTCTGTTCTCTTTTATGTCCTCCCCCATCTCCTTCCCCCCTTTAATTTCCTGTAGGGCATGATGAATTTCTATACCACATTGCCTATATGTCTTATTTCCCAGTTGCATGTAAAAAACACTTTTTAACAATTGTTTTCAAAACTTTGATTTCCAGATACTTTCCCTTCTTTCCTCTTCAACCACCCCCAATGGGAAGAAAAGCAATTCATTATAGGTTGTATATTTGTAGTTATACAAAACATTTCTGTAATAGTTAAATTGTGAAAGACTAACTATATTTCCCTCCATCCTATCCCAGCCCTTATTTATTCTATTTTCTCCTTTGACCCTGTCCCTTTTCAAAAGTGTTTGCTTCTACCTACCCTCTCCCCTAATCTGCCCTCCCTTTTGTTGTCTCCCCTATTATCTCCTTCCCACTACTTTCCTGTATGGTAAAATACCTGATTGAATGTGTATGTTATTCCCTCCTTAAACAAAAACCAGTGAGAGTGAGGTTGACTCATTCCCTTTTACCTTTCTGCTCTTCCTCTCCATTCTAATAGTTTTCTCTTCCCTCTTTCATGTGAGATAGTTGACCCTATTCTATCTCTCCCTTTCTCTTCCCAATATATTCCTCTCTCACCTCTTAATTTTATTTTCTAGATATCATCCCTTCGTATTCAACTCATCCTGTGCCCTCTATCTATGTATACATGTACACACACACACATATACCCTCCTATACATGCATATAGATGTATGTATGTTTGTATGTATATATAAATATATATACTCATATATTCCCTTCAATTATCATACTGAGAAAAGTCTCATGAGTTACAATTATAATTTTTCATGTAGAAATGTAGATAGTTCAATTTTAATAGCTCCTTGTTTCTTTTTCCTGTTTACCTTCTCATGATTCTCCTGCTTCTTATATTTGAAAGTCAAATTTTCTGTTCAGCTCTGGTCAAGAATGCTTGAAAGTACTCTATTTCATTGAATGTCCATATTTTCCCCTGAAGCATTATACTCAGTTTTCTGGGTAGGTGATTCTTGGTTTTAATCCTAGCTCCTTTCACCTCTGGAATATCATATTCCAAGCCCTTTGATCCCTTAATGTAGAAGCCGCTAGGTTTTGTGTTATCCTGATTGTGATGCCACGATACTCAAATTGTTTCTTTCTGACTGCTTGTAATATTTTCTCCTTGACCTGGGAACTCTGGAATTTGGCTGTAATATTCCCAGGAGTTTTCCTTTGGGGATCTTTTTCAAGATGTAATTGGTGAATTCTTTCAAATTCTATTTTCCCCTATGGTTCTAGAATATCAGGGCCATTTTCCTTGAAAATTTCTTGAAAGATGTTGTCTAGGCTCTTTTTTTGATTGTGGCTTTCAGGTAGTCCAATAATTTTTAAATAATCTCTCCTGGATCTATTTTCCATGTCACTAGTTTTTCCAATGAGATATTTCACATTGCCTTCTATTTTTTCATTTATTTGCATCTGTTTTATAGTATCTTGATTTCTCATAAAGTCATTGGCTTCCATTTGCTCCAATATAATTTTGAAGAAATTATTCTCTTCAGCGAGTTTTTGAAATTCCTTTTTCATGTGACCAATTCTGCTTTTTAAGGCATTCTTCTCCTCCTCATTAGGTTTTTGGACCTCTTTTGCCATTTTAGTTAGTCTATTTTTTAAGGTGTTATTTTCTTCAATGAGGCTGTTGACATATTTTTCATGATTTTCTTGCATCATTCTCATTTCTCTTTCCAATTTTTCCTCTACTTCTCTTACTTGATTTTCAAAATCTTTCCTGAGCTCCTCCATGGCCTGAGACCAATTCATATTTTTTATAGAGACCCTTGATGCAGGAGTTTTGACTTTGTTGTCTTCTTCTGTTTCTATGTTTTGATCCTCTTTGTTCCCAAAAAGGATTCTATAATTGGACTGTGCTTCCTCTGTTTGCTCATCTTGTTGACCAGTTACTTGCCTTTTGAGCTCTTTGCTACAGTAGAACTCTGCTTCCCAAGTAGAGAGTGCTGTGTCCCAAATTTCTGGGGTTTTGTGCAGCTTTTATCAGATTTTTTTTTCCAGGCACCTGACTCAGAACTGTGAGGAGGGATTTCTCTCCACAGCTTCAACAAGCTCTGCCATACCGGTGCTCTTCATCCCAGAACCACCACCCAAGACTGCAATCGAGATCCAAGCAGCGCAAAGCAAGAGAATCCTGCCTCAGTTCCAGCAGAGTTATTCCTGCAAATGGCCTCTGGACAATCACTTGGTCCCCTTAAGAGTGGTAGGCCTGGATTCAGAAGCAGCAACACCAAAAGCAGTTGCAGCCACCATCGCCTCCACTGCCCCAGGGGCAGGGGCCGGACCATGCTTTTCTCTCACCCACCATCAACAGGGTTCCCCACTGACCTTTCAATTTCCCTTTGAGGTTTATGGGTTGAGAAGTCTATAAACTACCACAGTTGTCAGTGATTCACTCTCCTGAAGTCTACTCTGGCCAGTCTGTGCTGCTGATCTCAGCCTGTGGCTCATGTGGGACAGCATATGGCTCCCAGTGTGGTGCGATAGACCTGTCCTGTCAGCCTGCCAGGTTGCCTTCAGAGGGAGATTTGTTTCTCTCCAGCCCTTTTTGGGCTCTGTAGCTCTAATATTTCTTTAGAGTCATATTTTACAGGTATTGAAGGTGGTTGGAGCAGGAGCTCAAGCAAGTTCCTGCTTTTACTCCACCATCTTGGCTCTACCTTCTATAAATGACCTTTTCATTCATTAAAATCAAATTAAATTAAAATTTCTTTAAATATTTAAATTTCAAATTAAGAAAAGATGTTGTAAAGGAAGTAAACACACTTGCATTAAAAAATAGAAATAAATTTAGATTAAGTTTTTGTTCTAATACATTTGCATAGATAATAGAGAATTACCACGAAATAAAATGATTTCTAATAATCAGAAACATACATATATATTTAAATACATACAAAAAATGTTTGTGTATTATACATATTTATTTAATATATTCTTTTTTTCTTTTCCTAATTGAAGATAATTTGAGGAGTAGTGAGTACTCAGTAACTTGAGAGCTTTATGGAGAGAATAGATAATCAACTATATGGATTTTCCATGCTTTCATTCTCTGAGTAGGTAGTAATATATCTAACATATGAAGACTTTTATAACTGTAAGATTCTATGACTATAATTAAGTTCATAGGATTGCTAGTCCCACATTACCATCAACCTAGATTAACTAAGTCCAACGTACGTGATTCTTTCATTACCTAACAATTTTAAAATGAAATACATACATATATATGTATGAATATTTGTGTATATATACATATACATATACAGATCTATCTATCTATCTATCTATCTATATATATGTACCCACAGAAGAGTTATCAAACTATGTCCTCTTATTTTCAGAATCAATTTGGATTCTTGCAATTATTATATTGTCTCTAAGATTTCTACTCTCCCAATAATAGGAAGTATAATTTTCAAATAATTCCTTCTTTACCTAGTATTGCTTGTTAACTGGCTTTAGATTGAAGTTTAATATTTCTACCTCATTTTTTCCCTGCTAACACAAACTGCTGCTGCCAAAAGATGCAATGTGAACAAAAAGGTTTTGTCTATTTTTTGTTTGTTTGTTTGTTTGTTTTTAACCTGAAGAATTCAGATAGTTAGCTTTAGTGCATAGGAGGCAATGTTTTGCAAGAGGACAGTGAACAATTTATTTATTGTAAACCCATAACAAAAATTATAGATTTGTGAAGGCACTGGGGGAAAAAGCAACTTAGAGAGATAGAGCAAACAGTTAATATGATCAGTGAGTCAGCATGTAAAATGTTGTGGAAAAATTGCTTCATGCAACTCAGTGGTTTCAATTGCTACTTTGAGAAAAGATATATGAAGGTGAAGAATCATGAGAACTGTCTGATGGTACTTCTTTCTAAGGTTCATCTAGCGATAAAGTACATACATCACAAGTTATTTACAGAGGAACCACAATGAACAATCTGGGTGCTTGAAGTGCTTTGTTTCTTGTTAGTCAATCATTCGTCAGTATGGTTTTCATTTATTTATTTTACTAAAATAATATAGAGCTACTGTGTTGATTTGACAAATAATGACATTATTAATCAAGATCTTCATCTGGTTAATTCTGCATTTTGATTTTATTTAAGCCAAGAACTGATTTGTTTGTTTTAAATTTCTCATTGGATAGCTTACGTAGAATGTTATTTAAATAATTTATAACACATTCTTATTATTGCTAATACATCTCTCTAGTAATAACACAATCATAGTAAATTATTAATAGATTTTAAAATAATAATTAAAATAAAATAATAACAATAATTAAATAATAAGAAAACCATTATTTTTCAGTAGTCTTTGACTCTTGATATGTACACAAAGATGGTGAAGCTCAGCTCTGGGAGACTCTACACCTTACTGTAGTCCTTCCAAATAAAATTTGGGCCAGAGGGATTTAGGTAACTAGGTGAAAAGACAAATTGGAATGAGGAGGGGAGTGATATTTAATCCCTCTTGCTTTCTGGTTTAAGCCTACATTCAATAGAGTCAATTGTGTAGACTAAATCTGTGCATCAGTCTTTAACTCTGATTTTCAGGAACAGGATTGAGATAACCCCTCAAGCTGACCACGGAATCATTATCCTTTTAGCCCTACCTATTGTTGATCATGCTTTACTTTTATGTCCTTATATAATACCTAACCCTGAGTTTCAGGATTAATAATGTAAAAGGCATCCAGGATGTTATATTCTGACCCCAAGGTACCATCAGACTTCCTTGAGAATCCAAATAGGATTCCTTTGAGGTAAAAACAAATCAAGCTGGTATAAAATAACAGAATCACACCATCCATTACAGCAGAATCATTAGTTCAGGATTCACAACTTCTGGTACAAATAATTTTCACAAATAAGAATCCAGCAGATGTGTCAGTATTTGCATTGCAGTTGTTCAGTCATGTCCAATTCTTTGTGTCCTCATTATGGGGTTATCTTGGCAGAAAGTCTAAGCTGTTTACCATTTTCCTCTCTAGTGAATTAAGGCAAACAAGTTAAGTTACTTGCTCAGAGTGACATAGCTAGTGAATATCTAAGACCTGATTTGAATTAAGGTCTTCCTGACCTTAGCTCCAGGGCTTTGTTGACTGAGTCACCTAACTGCCTAGATATTACATACCAGATTGGTGTTTACATACCACTTCTATTGCCTGCTTTGTTATGAAAGTTAGTCTGAATATGAATTATATCTCATATGCTGATAAGGTGAGAGACTACTTACTAGAAGAGTGTTCAGGAAGAATCTGAACAGCCTGGCCTTAGTAACAGTGAAGAAGGATCAGTGTAGGGACTTTATTTTTACCTGGTTTAGACAAGATAATTAAAGGGAAGAAGATTCAGGCAAACCCTAACAAAATGACTTGATTTCACTTGGAATTTAATGTACTAATGAGTAATTTCTAAGTATTTCAATGTTAAATGATAAATAAAAGATGGTGGATCCGTTTTCCATTGTGTGGTATGAAGTGTCCAAATAAATGAACTTTGGTATCAGAAATTTCCTAAATATTTCTTCTCTAAATAAATGTAACCATTGTAGCCTAGCCTATTTCTGCAGAATAGATTTTGTAAAAGTCAGTATCACAGTAGGCGCGTCACATGTTCATGGTTTTAGCTCACTTAAGATGTACAATGAAGGAAGATCATTTTTTCCCTCCATTTACCTTCAATCAAAGAGAAAGTCAAAAATTCAGTGAAATTAAAACTGTGATGCTCATAAGGCTTGATTCTTTTTTTTTTTTTTACCTTTAAACCATCTGTTCCTTCCTGACAGGATCAATAGACAAGGATTTAGACGTGTTTCTCCTCTAATTCAATTCCCTTTAATTCCCTCTCTCCACTTCCCAACCTCATCAAGAGTTGGGGTGGGGGACAATCTCTGTGCCAAAAGATGTAAAACTACAAAAGAAGAGATTCTGTTCTTCAGATTATTGTGAAATTTTGAAGTCTTATTCTAGTCATTTTAGCTTAGCTTTAAAAAAAAACTTATCAATGTATAAAATTATGTTTTCCTATACAAGGTTATAGAGTATGGTGCTATGGAAAAGTACTAGCTTTGCAGTAACAGTACCTGAGTTTGAAACAAGTTCAGCTATTGTGTCACCTAAAGCTTCTCTCTGGGCCTCAGTTTCCTCACCTGTAAAATGTGAATGGGACTGAATTAGATGATTTGTCTTGTATTTTCCAGATTTAAATCCTCTGATCATGAGCTGATGCTTCATGCAAAGTCCAGATGAACATTTTTCCCCAATGTCAAAATTTTCAGACATTATTTTAGCATGAACTTATAGAATATCAGATACAGAGTGGAACAGAGATCATTCAATTCTCCCTGAAAACAATTAGGACTTTCTTTTTCAATATAAGTGGTGGTCACCCAGCATCTGTTTAAAGACTTCCAGTGAAGTCTGTCTTCATCACTCACTACCTCTGGAGGCATCCCATTCTACTTTTCAGCAACTCTGTTTGTTGGAAATTACCCCCACCCCACCCTTTTTTAGTTTACAGACACTCACTAGCTATCTCTGAGTCTTTTACCTGTTGCTAAGGCCGTGAGAAAATATGTTCAGCATTTCTTCCATTTAATAGTACTAAAATAATTCAAAACTTCTGTTAAGTCTAATGAAATCTTCTCCAGACTAAACTTTTTTTTTTTGGTAAAAAATTTCATCTTATCCTCATGTAGCATGATTTCTGGCCTCCTATAGATTCCCTCGGAATAGATACTTGCTTCCATTAAGGTAGCTTAGGATTCTATCAACATCATCATTGTCATAATCGTCATCATCTTTATCATTAGAGATTGGGTGTCCCAGCCCCCAGACTGAGTATGCAGTTACATCTACTTACAGTTTGATCCCATTATTGATCAAAACCAAAGTTTTGACATACTTTTTCTGACCTGGGTTAATTTCTCCCTTCCTTAGGCAGATTTTTGGTTTCATATTGAAATTGTAGTCACTAAAACTCCTAGGTAATCTTTTCGTTCAACTACAGTTTAGCTACATTTAGCCTATTTTCTACTTGTTCATTATTTTTTTTTAATCTCAGCATAGGAGTTTACAATTATCCCTATAAATTTTTTACTTAATTTGATTTGGTCTCATTGCAGTCTGTCAGCATAATTTCGAGGTGAGGTTTTTTTTTCATTCAATATTTTTACTACCCCCTCCTGGTTTTACATTACATGCTAATTTTAAAATATGCCTTCTCTGTCTTCATGTAAATATTGGTAAAAATGTTCACAAACATTATACCCAGGAAAGGAGTGCACTTAGAAATGCAAGAGAGATATCTCTCCCTCTAAACTTCCCTTTATTCCCAATATCCCTTTTTCTCTTGTTTTCAGTAAAATTCTTCCAATTACCTAGAATCAAAATTGATAGTTATTTTCTACTCCTTCCTCTCACTTTTCACCAGTCACCAGTCATTTGGCAAGTATTGTTCATTATATTTTTGTGCCTGTCACACCCATTATTTTCATTCATATGACCAACACCATATTTAGGTCCTCATCATCTCTTGCCTTGAATAGTTCAATAACTTCTAACTGAATTTCGTAACTACTATCTCTCCCTCTCCCAAGTTATCTTCCTAATTTATGTTTCCCACCTTCACTGGGTACCAATTGCCCACAAGACAATTATAAATTCCTTAGCCTGACATTTAAAGAGCTTCACAATATGGCTCCAACTAGGTAGCTATTTCACATTATTTTCTTTTATGAACTCTATGTTTCAGTCAAATTCAACTATTAGCTACTATTATTAGGAAGTGGCATGTTAATGTGGCATATTAATTTATCATCTCTTGCCTCTGAAGTTTACTTGCAGGTTGTTACCCAAGCTTAGAATGCATACTCTCTTCATGTCTTTCAAAATCTTTACCTCCCTTTAAAGGTAAGGAACCCTTCCCTGATCCTGTTCCACTCATCAGAAGTTGTATTCTCCACTCTCCAAATTTTCCTAAACTTTTGTCTGAATATTTTCTTTCCTCATCATAGTTTGAATTATGTTATACTTGTCAGTGTATACACTTTATTTCCCTAATAAAGGTAAGCCTCATAATGTCAAGGATTATGCCAATTGTGTCTTTGTATACCATGCACTGAACCCAGCACTTTGTACCTAATGCTGTCTTACTACCTATTTGTTGAATTGTGTTCCTGAGGGATGAAAAACATGAGGTTATACTGCTTGTGCAAAAACATCACTACTTCCCAAATGAACTATTTCGTAAAGTGCCTTGCAGTCTTTAAAGAGATATATAAATGCTATATATTCTCATATATATATAAAAATTATATATATTATAATACATATTATATATAATTATATATTCATATATAATTATATGAATTATATAATAATAATATATATAAATTATATATAAAATATATATAAATTCTTAGTATTTTAAAATTTAATTATACCAAATATTTGTTTGCAACATTTAGAAATACTTTTTTTTTTCTATTACTGTCAAACATTTCTTTACAAAGAAGTTGTTCTCCTGGCATTATAATAGTTTCTTTTTGTTCTTATTGGTTGGTACCCATAGAAGATGAGTTATTTTTCATGCATTTAATACACATGTATACAAATACATACATCTATTTATGTTATACACATGCACACACATAAAGATGGAAAGAACCAAATTTTAAGCCAATTATGAACTAAGAGGCTCCTTACTTTCCTTTGAACCCCAAGGAGTCTATTTTTTTTTTAACTCTAGTAGTTATCGTGATGCTATTGCCTCTGATGAATGCTGATGTCTTCCTCCTTTTCACCCTATACTCTAGTTTCTTTATTTTCTTTTTTCTTATCTTCCTTTATTTTTCTATTTTCAATAAATTCTCCCCATAAGTTTGACTCCTCATTCTCCTTCTAAAGGTTCCAGTGGTTTTCATAGATCTAGTACTTAATGCAGTTTGTTACTCCTCTTTTGTTTCATTTTTCACCTCCATAACAAAATGCCTTCATGCTGATGTGTTTGTCTGTAGGATGGGAAGAGAGGAAAAGTAAGGGGAATCAGCAATGTGATTCTCAACAATTTTGTAATGTGGTGACTGGTCAAGGTCTTTATTGACATCATACTATATTCAAGATAATGAAGTTTCAAGTGTATCACTAAAATATTTTGTATTTTTGCATTCCCTAACTGGTTATTAAAAGTTCTTTTCTTATATGTATAAACAAGAAATATGTTTCCCTCCTACTTTCTATTTCTGAAAAATTTTCCATTGTACAGTAGATGTCACTCTAAGGCTACCACACTGTTGTTCATGTGAATACTGCCACAATAGTAGATTCAGAATTTGGGATTTTCAGATCAAGGTTTTAATATTTAAAACAAGTATTTTTTAATATTCCATAAGTTGTGGAGGAAGCAACTTGAGAAATAGGTAACATGGACTGCCATAGCTAAAAAAATCCATTATTAAGTGGGTAACCTATTGGTGGTGATGAGCCTTGTGGTACTTGGATAGGCTAGACCTCAAAAAACAGACTCATCTGTTATTGGGACCAAACTTGAAACCCTCCCAGCATCGTATCACTTGCAAGGGCTGGCATTACACTGACATAGTCATAGAGTACCCAGGGTTATCTCCATGTGATAATAAGACATTACAGCAGGACTTTATTTTCAAAATTGTGGAACAATTTGCCTTTTGAGAGCAAAATAAATGCATTTTTAAAATGTAATTATAGACTTATTTTGATAAAGTTTTCATGAAATATTATGAAACTACACAATAACTTTGACTATCCTTTGATATTCAAATCTTTTATCCATAGGTCCAAGAGAACATGGGAGTAGAAAATCTCAGAAATTTATAGCTCCTTTCTGCTCTGCTACAATTTTGTTTTGAGGGAAATTTTTTCCATATTTTCACAATTCTTGAACTCTCCTGAGAAAGTCAACATTCATTCCATGGCAGTATCTTAGCTGGCAAGATAAGGATATCTTTGCCTAATATTTTCTTATATTTTTTCTTATCCAGGCTCTACAACTATAGGATCATAGATTTAGAGCTGAAAGGTATTGTAAGGTCATTTAATTCAAACCCCTCATTTTACTGAGAAAGAAACTGAGATCCAGAGATGTTAAATGACTTTCCCAATATAACACTACATATATGTTGGAAGTTATACTCTAATCAAGGTTACTGAGCTCTTTTCTAAGATTTTGAGGGTATCTATCTATCTGTCTGTCTATCTATCTATCTATCTATCTATCTAAGCATTTAATCATCTCTAGCTATACACTGAAATAACTGTAAGAAATCATTTTTCTTAATATTAATTAAAGTTTATAGTAAATAATTCAACTAGCATTTGTAACTTGCACAGTACATATATGACACTCAGCTAGGCATGGGGTATACAAAGATAAAAATAAAACATCCCTTGACCTTTAGGAGCTTATAGTCTATTGGAGAGAGCATATAGAAAACAAAAAAAAAATTATCATAGGGAAGTAAATATTAGCAGCTTTATGGCATCAGGAAAGTCTTTATGAATTTTTTTTCATTTTATTTAGGTCTTTAAGTAGAATACACTTTTATAAGGGAAGGCATGAAGAGGAAGTTCATTCCCACGCATGTGGAACAATTAATGAAAAAGTTATTTAGAAAGCAGAAACAATGTTAGAACACTAAAAAGGCTAGTTTGGCTGGACCATGGCATGTATGAAGGGAGGTAATGTGCTATAATACTACAGTCCTACAGGAAGGAAAATTGCTCATTGGACAGATGGAACATTTTTCTTAGAAATGAATTATGGTGCTCACTATGTGTGATTATGGATGCTGCAGTATATTTACAATGCTATTCCTACTGACAAAATAGTCTTTAATAATTCTCTTCCCCTTTGTAATATTATCTAAACTTTAAAATTCTCTTAATGGTTGTTAGTAATAAAGACATCATCAACTACACTACCACCTTTTCTCTTTGACATAAGATTTTTTTTCATGCAAAGTATCACTTGACATCATGGTAGAAGATTAAAAAACAACGCTCCCATGACCTCTTTTTGCCAGTCATTTAAATGTCTGCTAGAATTGGACTGAACTATCAAGCTTTACCAATAGGAAACATGATGTCCTTGGCACAAAAAATTAATATTCTTCAAATGATAGAACTGGATATAGCTTTATATAATTCCTTTATGGTCAAAGCAGCTGCTTGTGTAAAGTGAGTAACTGCTGATTCTTTATACAAGATACATAAAATAAAGGCATCGATATTGCTAGATGCTATTTTGCATACTTGTATAAAAATATTTATCCACCCTAAATCTTTTATATGTGTTCAGTACTTGTGTACCAAATGTTTATTTGTAATTAGTTAGCATATTAAAAGATGGAGAGGTTGTACGTGTGCGTGTTGCCAATGGAGGTTATGTGTGTCTTCATGGGTGTGTTTAGATGTGCCTCACAAGAAGACATGAATAGATGTCTCCAGTTTCCTCTGCTGAGCCTTCTCTGAAGGAGACTTAGATTCTTGCCAAGATGGAAAGCGGGAGTTTGGCGCAGTGAGACTGGTCACTCTATTCTCTTCAGAGAAAGGTTCATGTGTTAGAATTTTATCTACTATCCCCCTATATATATTTTAGTTTAGGGGACATCATTTTGACGTTCATGTTGTGCTCCTGATTGCTATACATTAATGAGAGTGTTCCAAGGTTTATATCCAAGGTTTAGCTTCTTTACTATTCCAGTAACACAAAGACCAGACTCAATGAATTGAAAGTAAATCCATTTATCCAAGTCAAACAGAAATCTAAGAAGTTATAAAAATGAGAACACAGCAGACAATACACAGAAGAAATTAGCTTTCCTACTAAGATTAAGATATCTCATCTCAATAAAGAGAGAGTGCCATATCTCACCCAAAGGGAAATTCCCTGAAGTCTATACTATGATAAACTGGGAATAGAGACATGATTGAGGGACTGGTTTTTCTACACATTGACTTCTCAGTCTTTCTTTCCTTTTAGTGACCTCTCTCTAAAGAGAATCTAGAACTTCTGTTCTTATCTTTTGAAGCTGAATACCAGAAGACTAGGCTTTCTCTTCTCCCAAGCTCTGTCCTTTCATACTGGCCTGGGACATTGAGTTATTAATCTTTACCAATGAAGAGAGTCATATATAAATGGGCATTGAACCCCTGAGATATAGATATGCCGACATATATGCATAGATGTATACACATACATATAAATGCATAAATAAGTGCACAGAGTGTGTGCATATACAGTTTCTATCTATACATAGTACAAATAAGCATTTGCATGTGTATGTCTTTTGACATCAAGAAAAACAAAATAAAGCCTGGATTTTAGCTTTTCTTTTCAATGTCCACAAAGGTTCAAAGAATATAAGCAATCATACTTGGGCCTTGGTCACTACATCTTAGCAAACATTTAAAAAATCCTTAGGATTCCTTTCCTCTGGCTAAAGAAGATTGTGCAGCATTATCCATATAAAAGGAAGTAAAATTATGGTTGTTCAGGTATGCTGGGTTTTGAAATTAGGTGCCCAGTATGAAATATATATTGTCTAGGCTTCACTGCAAGCACTTTGTACCTGCTCTCAGCTCAAGATGATCCTCAGATAAATCTGCATAGTGGACAAGATTGTATCCTTAGGTAAATTTTAAACAAAATCCTAACAATAAGGTGTGTGTGTGTGTGTGTGTGTGTGTGTGTGTATGTGTGATAAACAGTGAAACCTCAAGTAACTGTTAGTGTTCTAATGCTTAGGCCTCTTCCTATCCTCTCACAATTGCACATAATAGCTCGTTGTGCACAATGTAGGGTCCTATAACAAACAATAACAGACCAAGAAGGAAGAATGGCTTTTATATGATATCTATGAGTGTCATTTCTGACTTGCCTCACTGTCTGCTAAGTCTCTCAGATAGGAGACTTAACTCCATTTCAAAGGGATTGAAGATTCAGCCTTCCTGCATCTGTCTGTACCTCCTAAGGCACTATTTCCTCTAGCTGCCCAGGTGATGAGAACCTGTGGTTTTGAAAGAAGGATTTTGTGATGTTTAAAAAAATTCAAGGAACAGTTTCTGGATAATTAGCTATTTTATTAATAATACCAGAATTTTAATAATAAGAGGTCACTGGTTCTCTCAAATGCCTAAGACAATCATGGGTGGGCTCACTGCTTATATGCCCTTGGAAGAGGGATGATCCTGAGGGTAGCAATCAGCTCCGATTGGTTAATAAGTAATGAGAGAATGAATATTATAATGAGGGGCTGAACCCATTCTAATGAACTTTGATTATGTCATTTACTTCTAAATTGTTTGATATCCTTCAAGAGTTTGAACTTTGAAAAGAGGGCTATAGAAAAGGGGGAAACTCTGGATCTCCCCAAATGATTGGTTATTAATAATCATTTCTCCCAGTTTGTACTTCCAAATCCCATACAGTACCCATTTTTGAAAAATGCTAAGCCTATAGAATAAAATTCAGTTTATCTTTTATTGTAATAAACTTCAAAAGGGCAAATAAATTAGAAAATTGAAACCAATTTCATTCATGTTGCTTATCTTTGAGTTTTTCAGTTGTTTAAGTATTCTTAATCTTTTACTTATAAACAGTTAGGATGCCACATGTATTTTCTCCTTAGTTCTTTAAATAATTGTCATCAGAATCATCATCATCATTGTCTTGATCAACATGATCCTTTCAATAGAACGCTTTGTATTTTAGTTCACTTACATCATAATAAAATGGGCAAACTATTTCAAAGATTGGCTAAGTCATTGAAAACTTTAATTTGACTAAGATTAGCTATTATATGGACTTTTAATTGTCTTTATATCCAAATTAATTTAAGCACTCAAAGGGTTGTTTTCAATCTACCACCGAATTTCAAAAGTATTCTCCTCTCCAACAAAAGTTTTAACGTGAGAAAAACACTAGCACATTTTGTGCAAAGTCGGTACTCAATTAATATTTCTTTAATTGAATTGAGAACAAGTTCACTTTCATAGATTGGAAAATGCAAATATTCTAATTCTCTTATTCTGTTTAGATTTGAGTGACATGTATTTTGCTAAGTCAGGCTTCTCAGATTTATATTCCATCTATACGTCTATATTTATAAAGGTGAAACCTATAGAATAGATAGAAGGCAGATATATACATATATATATATGTATACATATACATTTATATACATACATATATACAGATAGATATTATATTAGAAACATAGATGAACCGCCTTTTCAGAGGAAATTATACATGGAAATCTATATTGCTGATAATAATGAGCTGATAACATGGGTTGACAAAATAACATATCTTAGTAGAAATGTTTTAGAGTGTTTATGAATAGGAAAAATGCAAAAGTATTTTCAGGTCATTTTTTTGAGTGGGGAGTTGGGCTCTTCATTTTGTTCAGTGGGTTCCTTCTCCTGGGGGCTCTAAAGCAGGAACTTGGAGGAGTAACCCTCTGCATTTTGGAAAAAAACATATGTCCTCATAAGGCCACCAATTCCCTCTACAAAGACTTGTTTTGCTTCAGGGTTTGTGTTCAAGTTTGCTTATAATCTTCTTTTCAAAATTATATTCACATTTATGGACCCAATAATGCTACTTGATTACAGCATCACTTTTTGTATCCTGCTCTAGAATGTGAGATACAGCAAGAGGCTCTCAAAAGTTACAAGACTCCAGTGTCACTTGCAAAATTACTTCTTTCCAGAGGCAATACATCTATAAAGTACAAAAATATAGTACCAATGCCCAGTAGGAATTGTTATAGACTTGTAGCTACCTAAAACACTTGCTTTTGTACATCTGTATTGCTTCATGTCTGAAGTTATTTCTTCTAAAATGTGAAGCTAGAATTAAACACATATACACACAACTACATACATAGATACACATAG
>CM053580.1:339442415-339463336 GCA_028627135.1 Pseudochirops cupreus
ACTCAAATTGTTTCTTCCTGGCTACTTGTAAGATTAACTCCTTTACCTGGGAACTCTGGAATTTGACTGTAATATTCCTTGGAATTTTCCTTTTTGGGATCTTTTTCAAGAGGCTATTGGTGAATTCTTCCAATTTCTATTTTGACCTCTGGTTCTAGAATATCAGGGCAATTTTCTTTTGGAATTTCTTGAAGGATGATTTCTAGGTTCTTTTTTTTTGATCATGGCTTTCAGGTAGTCCAATAATTTTTAAATGATCTCTCCCATATCTATTTTCCAGGTCAGTGGTTTTTCCAATGAGATATTTCACATTGCTTTCTATTTTTTCACTTGTTTGGATCTGTTTTATAGTATCTTGATTTCTCATAAAGTCATTAGCTTCCATTTTGCTCAAATCTAATTTTGAAGTAATTATTCTCTTCATTGAGTTTTTGAAATCCCTTTTCCATCTGGTAAATTTAAATTTTTAAGGCAATCTTCTCCTCATTGGCTTTTTGGGCCTATTTTGCCATTTGAGTTAGTCTATTTTTTAAGGTGTTATCTTCTTCAGTATTTTTTGGGTCTCCTTTAGCATGCTGTTCATCTACTTTTTATGATTTTCTTTCATCATTCTTATTTCTCTTCCCAATTTTTCCTCAACTTCTCTTACTTGATTTTCAAAATCCTTCTCGAGCTCCTTCATGGCCTGTAACCAGTTCAAATTTTTCTTGGAAGCTTTTGATGCAGGACTTTTACCTTTGTTTACTTCTTCTGGTTCCATGTCTTGATCTTTCTTGTGCCCAAAAAAGGATTCTATGGTCTGATAGTGCTTCCTCTGCTTGCTCATCTTGCCAGCCAATTACTTGACTTTTGAGCTCTTTGCCATGGTAGAACTCTGTTTCCAATGTGGAGAGCTTTGTCCTAAATCTCTGGGGTTATTGCAAATGTTGTCAGATGTCTGGGAAGGGCACCCTCTCTAGAAACACCTCAAGCTCTGGCATATTGCCCCACACTCCAGGACCACCACCCAAGACCACAGTCCAGATCCAAGCAGGTCAATGCAAGTGTGATTACCCTCTGAATGGTCACTTGGTCCCCCTACGATCTGCTGGCCAGGACCTCCAGAGGTAGCTATGTGGCAGCAGCTGCAGCCACTGTGCCTTTGCCACCTCTCACCCCAGGGGCAGGTGCCAGACCTCACTCTTCTGTTACCTGGTTCCAACAGAATTCTTGACTGACCTTTTACTTTCTCTTTGGTGTTTATGGGTTGAGAAGTCTGGAAACTGCTATAGCTGCTGATGATTCATTCTCCTGAAGTCTACTCCAGCCAGTCTGGGCTGATCAGGGCTGCCCCAGGGCCAGAACCATGCAGCTCACAACACTTCGTTCAGCTCCCAGCCTGGTGTGATAGACCCTTCTTGTTGGCCTGCCATATTGTCTTCTGTGGGAGATGTGTTTCTCTCTATCAGTTTGTGGGTTCTATAGCTGTAAAATTTGTTTAGAGTCATATTTTACAAGTACTGGAGGTGGTTGTGGTAAGAGCTCACAGACTTTCCTGCTTTTACTCCGTCATCTTGCCTCCATCCCCTGCGGTAATGTGTTTATCAAATTATACGTGGGAGCTCATGCCACATGCATGTGCTCTCCTTCATAAAGTAGGTGAAATATTCCTATACTTAAAAAGTAAGTTCACTGGAAGTGTAAGGCATTGTGATATTAAAAGAAAAGAAAATTTACAGGAAATATTTTGTACCAAGGAGGCAAGAAGGGATGAACAAAGGATTGGCAAGCAGCAGCAATCTCAATTAGATAATGGGTTACATTCTCTTCTTCCTCTAAAAGTACCATGAAGCATAGGAATATTAAATGATAATTAAAATTCCTAAGGTTAGTGGAAGGGAATTAGATGAAGAAGAAATATAGAAAAAACCCATGAGCCGTCTAGGAAAGTGGAAATTGGTGCTAGTTATCTTAGTACTTAGTAAGCCATGCCAGCAGGTAGGAACCATCATTGTCTTTAGTCAACACTTTCTTCTTAGATGCTGACACTAGCTACATAATTGCAGGCAAATTAATCTCTACCAGTATAATTTTTTTTTGTCTGAAAAATAAGAATAATTAGATGTTCACTATCTGCTATATATGATTGTTCTGATGGAAATACTTTGTGAACTTTAAAGCACTACTTAAATATGAGTTATTATAAGTGTTGTGATATTTCAAGTGTGTAGAAATATCTGTAATTCTTTTTAAAAAATTTTAACTGTCATTTTAAATTTTGACTTCCAAATTCACTCATTCCCTCCAGTCCCTCCCCCACTCATTGAGAAGGCAAGTAATATTTCATTATACATGTGAAGTAATATAAAACATATTTTCATATTAGTCATTTTGCAAAAAGAAAAGCTAGAAATATAAAGAAAATGAAAGAAAATATGCTTTAATCTGCATTCAAATTTCATTAGTTCTATCTCTCTGGAAGTGAATAGCAATTTTCTTCATGAGATTTTTGGCTTTGTCATGGATCATTGAATTGATGAGTTATCTCTAATTCTTAACAGGAAGTCCAGGGTCTTCTGGGCATTGTATATATGTAATATAGACTGGCAGATTCATAGAATAACTCTGACAGCATCCTCTTAAGAGACACTAGGAAGGCTGGAGAGCCTGATTCTGGAAGAGTATGGATGGCATGTAATGGAAGCACCCTGGAGATAGCACAACATACATAGACATTCTTTAACTGGTTCTGACTGGTAAACTACAGAGTGAAGAGGAGGAGGCCCTTTGGCTGTGGAGGCATTTGAAAAGAAGCTGACTAGAGTCTTATTTTTTTCTCTTTAAGGGTTTCTCTTGGTTTAACTCATTCCCTAGCTATATTCAGTGAGAGATGATGTTGGAAATGGAGAATCTGGATGTGGGCCTTTCCTTTGTTGAGGTCAGTAGGGAGCTCCTTAAAATGGGTCATAGGCCTTTGCCTCTATGTTTGATTTCCCCCCCCCCATCTCCTGTGTAGGGATTGGAGACCTCAACCATGTGAGTTTGGAAAGATCAGAAGAGTGAAACACCAGGTGTCCTGTCTGCTGGGTTACCTCATGTCCCAGCATCTAGCTTTGGCAACCAGCTTAGAACCAACATCCAAAGGAGCAAGGAGGCTAAAATTTGTGCGGGGGTTTATTATTATTATTGCTTATTTTAGTGTTGCTGTTTTCTTACTAGGTAAAGGGCTGCTTTGGTAAGAGCACTGGATTTTGAGATAGAAGACCTGGTTTTGAATCCTAGTTACGCTATTTATTACCTACATGGCCTACTGAAGATCACTTGACTGTCTGGGCCTCAGTTTCCTCATCTGTAAAATTAAAAGATTGGATGAGATGAGCTTTGAAATTGCTTTCTTCCACCTTTATTGCAGATACGTGATGAAAAGCAAATAGCCAAAAAGCCTTATGATTACGATGCAACCCGTGTATGAGAAACAGTCGCGGATGTGTGTATGAACATAACCTGTCTGGTTTCAGTCCATGCGACCATGAGCATATCTGAAGGTCAGTGTAATCACGAAATCATGAAAAACCAAGACCTAACGACACAAGTATTTCTGAACTAAGTGACTTGGCTAGGGTCACACAGCTAGAAAGTGTGTAAAGTTAGATTTGAAGTCAGGCCTTCCTCACTCCAGGTCCAACACTCCATGCATTGGACTGCCCTAGAGAACAGAGTGGATATACTAAAGGAGTGACCACCCTTGAACTCAGCAGTGGTTCAGAACCCTTAGAGCCACATTAGGCTGCCTGCTTAACAGAGAAACAAACCGCCAACGGGAATGTAGGGATGTCTTCATAAAGAGAGTAAAGGACTTTCAGTGTGAAGGGTAGAGAGGTTCCCTCTTCCCCATGTGTTTTCTGTATGTGACCTGAATAAATAACTTTATACTTTAAGTTTGACCCTACTCTCTCTCCTGTGATCTCATGTGTGAAAGAGAAGACTGAGACTCAGGTTTGGGGAGAATATTTTATAGAAATTCGTCTTGCTATGTCTTACAAAAAAACTAATCAAGCAAACTATTTATCCTTAAGAGGAAATGGTTGGTGTGGGCCTATGACAGACAGTGCTCATTGGGACCCTCTGGGTTATAGAGCCCTAAAGATTTTAAAAAAAAATAGCCATAGCAATAGACCTTTAAAGATTAAAAAAAAATAGCAGCTCTCTGGGGACTTTAATATTAGGGGCTGACTCCAGAAGGGGCACTGCAATCAAATCATAGATCCATTGAAGTCAACAAATATTTTAAAGTACCTTCTATATGGCAAAAATAAAAATAGAGGCAAAAATAGTTCTTACAAAAACTCATTCCTTAAGAAGCTCGGACAATATGCAAACAACTGTGTGCAAACACAAAATCTAAAGGACGACCTGGAGGTAATCTCAGAGGGATGGCACTACCATTAAGGGTGGTGGGATGGGAAGGGGCGACTGTAAAAGGCTTCTTAAAAGAAGATGAGCTTTTAGCTGGAATTTGAAGGAATTCAGGAGGTAGAAACAATGTAGAAAATTCCAAGTATGGGAGAATAGCCAGTGAAAACGTATAGTTTGGGGAGAAGGGAGTGTTCTGAGCAAGGAAACATCAAAGAACCAGTGCCACTAGGTTGTAGATTACATGAGGCATAACAAAATGTAAGAAAACTGGAAAGGTAGAACGGGATCAGATTATGGAAGGCTTTAAAAGTCAGAGGATATTATATTTGATCCTGGTGGTAACAGGAGCCATTGCAAGTTAGTGAGTAGGAGGCAGGACATAGTCAAACCTCTGCTTTAGGAGGATCACTTTGAGAGCTGACTTAGAGACAGAAGAGACATTAGCAGACATCAGTCAACCCTTTCATTTTATATGTATGTTGACTAAGCCTAGAAAGATGAAGTTGCTTTCCTAAAACCACACAGGTAAGGAGGAACAGAATCAAGATTTAAACTCAGGTTCTCTGACTGCAAATAAAGTACTCTTTCTACTATATCATGCTGCCTCAAAAATGATAAAAATATGATTTTCTGCTTTATAGTTCTATTTGTTTTTATAGTTCAGATACCTATAATTGTGAATTTTGGACACATATATTTGTTTTTCTTCTATCCTCACTAACTAGTTTCCTTCTGTGTACCCTAGGCCCTTCAGTGACTGGGTTTCTTCCTAATACCTTTTTTTTTTAAAGAAATCAAACTCCATTAAATTTAGGACACTCAAAAGTTGCCTCTTTTCCTTTGAAACTGTAAGAGTAAATGTTGGTCTTACTGGACTCTTGTCTCAGTGTCTCCAGTTGCATTGACATAGATTGAAAGTAGAATGAAACATTTTTTGAAATACTTATTCCGATTCTTGAACTCAAACTTTCCCAAGTTCACTTAAGTTTGTAACAATTAACAAAGGAAGTTTTTACTGGTACAAAGTTTTTGCTTTGTCCTAGTTCATTTTTCCCATATGTTTTGACTGCTCTAACTGTGAGTATCTGCCTTCCTCAGCCGTAGTTGAGGCATGTGTAACCTTGCTACTCATCTAAAAAAAGTCATTCCCATGACAGCTTATCTGAAATGCCCCTGAAGAAAACTCTTATAATTTCTTTTCCCACCTTTTCCCATCAAGTCTCAGAACTGGTAACTCTGTGCTGCTCACAGACTATGGAAACACCAAATTGCAGAATTGCTCCTTGGTCACTTGAGAAACATGCTATAGCAGGTAGCATGCCCTGGTGATTATCACTGCTTTCCCAAATGTCATTCAATCTATTCAACATCCTGGCAGTGAAATCACCATTTAATTGTGTTATCATATTTCCTTTCATTAAACAGTCCTGACAATTTAAATGCATGGGAGTTTAGGTTAAACATGGGGGGAAAAACCAACAACAACAATAATAGTAACAGTGATAACTCAACTAAAGAACTGTGATCTCCAGAAGACAAGGGATTTGGATTGCCATAGGGTATGAAATCCCAGAGACTTAAACTAAGAACCAAGACAAGCTGAGTTGGATTTCTTCATGGGCAACTACCTTAACCTCAAATTAACTCCACTTTTGTTATTTGTAAGATAGAGGTAATGCTTCTATCATTAAAATAGCTCATAAGAGCTACTTTAGCTGGTACAGGATCTTTCCAAGTTCTGAAGCTGAGTTTCCATAAAGCTACAAATGATCTATGTCAGTGGGTGAAGATGTATTACCCACTTACTCATCCACACTTCTCTCATCATGAAGAGTTCAGTAATTGCAATGTCAGACTACACAGTGTTATTTGAGGATGTGGTGAATTGGTTTCATTTAATTCAACACCAACAGGGGAAAAATAAAATGGCCATTGATTTGAAAGGACCTAATGTTTCAAAATTCCCTCTTAAAATGGAGCCTTTTATCACATGTATGTGCCATAGCAATCACTTTTCTTTGAAGATAGTATAATATTGTATGCTATTCTTGATACCTTCTATATTACATCCTATTTTTTAAAAGCAGGGTTTAGGAAATCAGAAGATCTGGGTTCTAATTCAGGGTCCTAGATGTACTAGCTCTGGGAGTGTGAGAAATCCACTTATTCTCCTCAGTCTTGATTCAATCATTTGGAAAATGAATATAAAATTGATCACATACTTTACAGTGGTTAAGAAAAGCATACTTTAAAGACCTATAGAAATATAAGCTATTTTGTGGTTGTTGTGTTTTTTCTGAATTTGTGACTTCATTGCCCTTGGCCACTCCTGATATAGATACTCTCTCCGTCAGATATAAAGAAATAAATAAGGCATTCATCACTAGTTTTGGCTTAACATGGTCAAAACTAGTGAAAAGCAAACTTGCAGTGATATGGGTGGAGGCGAGTACGCCTAGCTATAGCAAAAACTCACGGGGTCAACAAGCTAGAGCAAAAGAGACGTGTCAGCAAAAACATCTTTTATTGATTATAAAAAAATTTACATGAGCCTCAAGGCAGATTTCTTGAGCTCAGGATTTGGGAATTAAAGTCATTAAATGCTTTATTTCATTTCTAATAATATATTCAAATGTGGTTGTCATCACCAGAAAACCCACTAAAGATGCTGAGTGATTTAACATTCTAAATTAAAGAAAAAAGTATATTTTTAATAACTCGACTTAAAATTTCTTTAATTTTTCTTTTTCTATAATAGATACCTTTCCATACCAGATTACTCAAAATCCATTTCACCATTAAGCAGAAAGCCTGAGTCATTAGGAACAAATGATCATGATGCAAAGCACCAATATAAGACCCATTGGTTTTGAGGCATATTAAGGTTCTAATGTTCAAAACTTTATGATAAATATTTTCACATAACACAATATTGATCCATTATATGCTAGTAAAAGCTACCTAGCACTTTTATTTTATGGCTCTCTCTATTGATATTGAGCAAAAAAAAAATAACAAAGTGGCTGATGGCAGGTGCTTCAAAGTCTACTATACTTTGATGGGTGTCAAAGGAGATATCATGGACTAAAGTATTAGTGCCTCAGAGTGGAGTTATATAATGGGATTTTTTCTTTCCACAAAAGTGTTTCATCAGATACTACAAACACACACACACACACACACACACACACACACACACACACACACACACAAACACATTTAAAAAGCCTTTCTTGATATCACATTTATTTCACATTCCTCCTCATCAAACCCTATTTTTTGACAAAACTAATTGGAAAAAGTATTCAATACAGTGATGACTGTAAATAAATATTGTAAGTGATGACTGTGATACAGTTTTGACTGCAAATAAATAAAATGTTCTATTTTAATGGTTCCTTACCCCTCTGTCATGAAGTAGGCTATATATTTTATTATCAATTGTGGACACCGGGTGATTTTTCAATTAAACAGTATTTGACTACTTTCTAGTGATTTTTTCATTTAAATTTTTGAAGTTACTATGTATATTATTTTCATAGTTCTCATTTTCATTCTTTTTTAGTTTATCTTATCATATTTCACAGTATTCCTCATATTCATTATTTTTTAGGACACAGTACTTTTCATATCTGTATGTCTCTGTCTGTCTATCTATCTATCTATCTATCTATCTGTCTATCTAATATTTTCCAACTGTTCTACATTGGTGAATACCTGTTTTGTTTTCATTCATTCATTCATTTAATTATTTATGTATTTGCTTTTTTGAGGGGGGAAGGCAGGAAAATAGGGGTTATGTGACTTATTCAAGATCACACAGCTAGTGAGTGTTAATTGCCTGAGGCTGAATTTGAACTCAGGTCCTCCTGACTCAAGAGCTGATGCTGTATTCACTGTGCCATCTAGCCATCCCTATTTATTTTCTACTGTAGAAGTACTAGTATAAATATTTTGGACCTTTGCTTCTGTCTTTGACTTTCATGACATTTACATATGTATATATCTGAGTTAAAGGGTATTTAGTCACTTTTCTTGTATAATTTCAAATTGATACCTAGTATGGTTGAAGTACTTCACAGGCCCACCCAGTATTTGTCAGCACGCCTAACTTCCCAGTGAAATTATGGATTTATAGAAGGAGGGTTTATCACTGTCTCCTTAGTCTTCTGAATAACTCACAATGGCAATTAGACTGACTATGTTTAAAGATCTTCTAATCATGTTCAGGTTTTCAACTTTTTTAAATTTTGTGGTATTGGGATAAGAAATATAAATCACAAAGACATCAAATATGTATATATTTCTAATCATTGATTTATTTTTGTTTTTTTTTTAATATCTTCAATTTTCTCTTCAACATAAAAATACTTTGATGTCAACTTGAATAAAATGGGTGAAATTTCAGTCCTACTCTCACACTGGTTTAATTCAGATTTGAATCCAAGCCCTGGCTCCTCAGTTTTCAGTTCTTTTAAGTTGGTATCATAAAGTGAGGAAGACAATAAAGGTAAAACAAAATTAGCTTGAATTGCAAATACCCTGCACACAACTTCCTATCTGGATTTCTTCTAGCAAATGTAGGAAGGTACATTCATACATTAAAGATTGCAAATTCTTCAATCCTATTGTAACCTACAAATTATATAGGCATGTCTCTTGGTGATAGAATTTGTCTCCAAATTGCTAACATTAGAAGATTTGTGTTTGTAGAAAGATATGGCTTTTTTCTTTTTCTCCCCTACCCTCTCCCTCTGTAAATTGATGCTCAAAACACACTTAAATTCAGTGCTATAGTAAATCTTTTTCTTTGTTTTTTTCCTTAGAGGTAATTCTGTAGTGAAAAGTGCACTAGAAATAAGGTATGATTTTGTATTTATTTGCTGTATGGCCTAGAAAAAAAATCTTACCCTCAGTTTCCTCAGTTGTAAAATTAGAAGGGTGAACTAGATGTTCACCCTTATGTGCCTTGCATATAAGATCTTATGTCAATTATATCAATTCATATCAAAACTATATAAAACATTATAAACAAATGAACCTCTCCCCACATTCCCCTTTTGCTCCCTGAAGCCGTATGTTCAAAAACTAGGACTTTTTTGAAAGCCCCCAAATCCACTGTTTTAATGTGACCTTTATAGATCAACATATGAAGGGTGAGGGGAGAATGCCAAGTGGAATCATAGAATGAAGGACTTTAAATTGTTTTCTTCCCTAAAGTTAGAACTTATTGCTAACCAAACTTTATCATCCTCTCAAACGCCTTGAAACTCATTTAACTATGTTGTATCTGTACTTGTTGGCAGATTTGAGAAAAAGCAATTTTAGATGTCAGAATGAGAAAGCACCAAGAAAAAAAAAACAGTGAGTTTTTAAAGAACTCAGTCTTTGTGTGCTGATGCATTATTTTTCTTTATAATGTTTCTCCTTGAAGCACATAGTTTCCAAGGGAGTCAATTAAAAGATTAAGAACACCAGTGACCTGTTTCTGTAATTGTTTGGGTAATTTGATGAACAGGTAAATGCTTTTCTCAGAAAGAGTTACAAATATTATGTGAAAATGATGATAATATAAAGGTCATTGAAAATTTATTTTCCTTATGGGACTAAATACTGCTTTGCAATTTCTTGAGCACTTTGTCTTTTGATGTGAGTTGTAAAAACCCAACAGGCTCCTGTATTTTCGATTTCTTGGAGGCACATTGCAGATAAATATATTTATTCCAATTTAAATTTCTCTGGAGATAAGAATCCTATTCTGTAAACAATTTGCTCACCATTGACCAACACGATTTCTGTTGCAAGACTTTCATTGTAGTTTCTCTAGCTGTCAATCTTAACGCCAACCTTTCCACTCTAACCTTCCCTCGTGCATTATTCTTTTCCCTGTACTTTCCCAATCCACCATGTTCATGGGTCAGTTCACAGTGGCTGAACTTTGTAACCTTTGTGGGTTACACTGCAACCACACAGGTGCCAATTCTACCTGGTAAGTTGGACAATCTAATTACTTACCATGATTCTTAAAAATAGAATCACTCCAATATAAACACACATATACATCTATATATACATATATATATTATATATATGTATATATAGATGTATTTTTACATATGATGTTTAACATAAAGGTGTTTTATTGTAATGATAACTTGTATGAAAAACTGAGCAAATGGTGCTTATTGTTTCCTAAATGAATCCACCTAATGTGAAGTGTTAAGTAATACTATTGTATTCCCAGAACAATTATTTGGCTCTCAAATGTAGGGATACAAATGGTATGGTTTATAAGAATTCTATACTCTTATATTTAGATGATATGGGCTTTTAAAAAAAAAGGAAGTGTGGTGTATCATAAACTTAAAAACCCAAATCGTAAGATTTCCACAAGCTCTAATGTGAAAGAGACAATTTATTAAATAGACATTTACTATATACCTACTATATATGACAGGAAGCATCTAAGCCAGGGGTGGGGAACCTATGGCTTTGAGGCCACATGTGGCCCTTTAGGTAGTCATGTGTGGCCCTTTGAGTGTTTGATTCTTTCACCATCAAAAGGCTATGTGGTTTTATTAATGGCTCTATCAACTATCATTAAAACATACCTATTCCTGTGTTCCAGTTCATTCACTAAAGCAGTGTTGTCAAATTCAAATAGAGATGGCCCACTAAACCATACAGAAAAATCCTTGCCATAGCAAACTGTCTTTAAAAAACACATATTTCCATTATCTATGTTCTATTGTATTTTATTTATTTTGTTAATTATTTCCCAATTACATTTTATTTCATTTGCACTTGAGAGTGTTGCTAGACCTGTTCGACAATTCTGCTCTAGGAAACATTCCTTCTCTTTTCCTTACCCCCCATATCTGATCTGTTTTCTCTTCTTTTTGTTTTTCCTCACAACATATCTCACATCTGTTCACTTTTCTTCCCTCATGTGACCAGTATCCTTGTTCAGTCATTCAATTAATTTGGGCCTATGATATATTAATGAATTCCTTACTAGGTTCCATAATTCCCCTTTCTTTCTTCTTCAAACTGTCCTTCATGTAGCCAATAAAATAATACTTATATTATGCCAGTGTGATTACAGCATTCCCCTTGTCAAAAATCTTTAATGATTCCCTATTGCTTCTAGGATAAGATGCAAACTTCTGAGCCTAGTATTAAAAAATCTTCATAATTTGTTTCCAGCTTCCCTTTCCAACTTCATTTGACATTACTGTCCTGCTCACACCCTATGATCCAGCTATTCTCCTTAAACTCAGTATGTCTTCTTTTTTTCTCAAGTGTGGTACAAGCAGTCCCCTGTATCTCATCAGCTCTGCCTTCCAGAATCCTTTTATTTCTTCACTTCTTCAATCAGATGCCACCTGCTCCATAAATCTTTCTCTGATCCTGTCCTCCCCAAGCTAAAAGTATTTCTTCAATCTTCAAATTTTCCTGGATCTATTTTTATTGGATCTCTTCTTTCCCCATCAAACTTAACTGTGTATTATATTTATTTATTTTCATTCTATCTCCACTCCCCATCAATGATATTTTTAGTGCAAAAATGTCATTCTAAAAAGAAAAATATGTTATCTAAGTATCTTTATACTTATACTTTATACTTTATACTTAGTAGGCATATATTAGGTTCTTGTTGAATTTATGTATTTAAATTCTGTAAGCCTTTTCTTCAGGGAGTGTATTTAATTTTTTAATATGTAAAAGTGAGTTGAAATAAAATCTGCTCATTTAATTGAAAAAAAAAATTGTTCAGAATTTTCCTCAATGCAGACAGGGAATTTCAGGACAATGAGATCAGACATCGGTTTCTTAGGACTATCTACTTCCAATCAGTCCCTCTCTCATAGAAATCTCTGCAAATATCAAACAATTATAACTTTCTTGCCATACAGATGAATACATAACTGATTCTATCAGTGCACCTACCTGCCTCTATAAATACATTTAAGTACTAGACATACTGTCCTCGGCTTTCCCTATCAAGTCTGGACTTCAGCAATACAAAGAACTCACACAAAGGGGATAGTAGCTAAAGGTTCCTCTGAACTACTGTGAATTAGGGAGAACCCCCTGAGTCCCACGCTAGTGAAAAATATAATGCCTATCAAACATCAGTGGTGCTAAGAGCCAAATCCGCCTTTGTGTACCATAATGAGCGGTCTGAGATATACAAATCAACTATACAAATTAGTATCTCCTACTGGGTTTATTCTCTTGGTGGTAATTGGTATTCATGGGCAATAAATGGTGAATGAATGCTCACAACTTTGCTACACATGAAGGACTTTTGCCCCAGCTCCTTTTCTCTAAACTCTGATAATTTTTCTGGCTACCTATCTATTTACAATACAACATAATTTATATAGTTTCCATTTGTGTTCATGGCAGGCTCAAGCACCTCTGTTAATGAAAAGAAGAGGTGGATGAAGAAGCTGGTCAAAACCAGAGTTTTGCTATATAGACTAATACTCTTATATTACTCAGAAAGTGTCTCTGAAGACATTTTCAACAGTAGTTTCAAAAATATTTTTAAAGATAGGATATCAAAATAAGTGTATTGCACCAACACACCCACCCCCATGGGACTTTCTTGAAGTGGGCAATAATGATTTGTATTTATAGCTGCAAAACTCAAAACAATAAAGCACCCTATACTTATGACTTTGTAGACCCACAATTTATAATGCTTCAGGTCCATGCCCTTTGGGAACTTGTAGACTGCTTTGGATATTGTTGGAAGTGAAGGGAAAGGATGACAAAGTATTTTTGGTCCAAAATGAACTCACCTTATACTTTTGATTTTTCAAAGCTCATGCACATGCTAGAATACCTGGATCAGGTTTACTGAAGGCATTATTGTTGAGGAGTAGTTGCTTTCACTGAATCTTTCCCTCCCAGAAAAGATCTGCCTTTTGTCTGTATGTGGAATACTTTTTCATCTCTGCTGACTGCCCCCTTCTAGTTCCTAAATCCCTTTGGCTCCTTGAAACAATAATTAAAAAGGGAGGCTAACTTCTGAGAACAGGGACCCCATAAGCCCTCATGCACTGAAAACTACAGTTTGCCCAAGAGGAGAGTGGTCTATGCATATGATACAACAGGGCAATTTGGGTGACTAAAAACCCACTGTATAAGTAACAAATAGGAAAGTGGTTTATACTGCAGAAATCATGTCTCCTTTTACTCTGGCTTTTAGGCCAGGACTTATAAATTCCTATTTGTTATTCTCTGGCTTTTATCAGAATTTGTGGTTTTTACAAGTATAGTCAGTGCTCTCTGGCCCACTCTCCCAGGTCCGTGCCATATAATCTGCCCCTCAGGTTTTCAGCATCCCCTGAGGACTGTGTATCTGTTCTCTACTGCCATGAACCCAAGCCTCTCACCTAATGTATTCCCATTGTTCACTGTCCAATGTCTGTTGTTCAGTACCAGTGACAACTTCTTTAGATCCCTTTAACCACTTTACATCAATTAACTCTTACAGAGGCGTAAAGTGAAGTTCGAAATAAAATAAATGAAACATTAAGCTATCTTTCATAACTCTGAAAAAGTTAAATATGAAGATTTATCTACAACTAATGTACAAACATTTTACCCAGTACCTCAGGACCCTTCACCATTGTAGTCACTGGGGTTATGAGGAATAGACTGTACCTAGCTAAGTTTTTATACAGCATTGGTCTCACCAAGTTTGTGCCCAAATGTAATGACTGTCAGATCAATCCTCATCTTGGCTTCCACTGGCCTGGGTGTACAAGGTCACATCCCAAAATCTCTCCTTGTCCTTTGGGGCATCCATAATAGGCAAGTGCAAAATTGGTCTGAACCCTGACTTCCATATTCCCACAGCTTCCTCTCCTGATCTTTCAAAACTCACAAAGTCAGACTGCACTCATTTTCACCTAGAATGGAAAAGAGCAAGTAAAGAAGCAAAAACCAAGACCAACTTTTTAGAGCTGCTTGGCCTTGAATAGCTGAAGGCACCATGACCATCCCCTTTATAATCTCCCACTAACTCATGGACTTAATTGCTAAGGAGTCTAACTACAAACAGAGCAAATGAAAGGACTGAGATAAGAACAATGTAGGAAGCCAAGGTTTTATCCTCTTGAATGCCTCTGTGACCAATCTAAAGCCCTGCCATCTGCTTTAAGGTTGTGTGGAAGCGCACAACCTTCTACCTAGGTAAAGCAGTGGATAGTGCACTGGGCCTGAATCAGGAAGACTGAGTCCAAATCCAGCATCAGACATTTTTGAGTTAGTGACCCTGATAAAGTCCCTTGACTTCTGTTTGCCTCAGTTTCTTCAATGGTAGAATGAGGATATTAACATAACTTCCATGTCTCCATTTAAGTCTGTGTCTTTTACTTATATTCACTGTATTAATTAGTATTTTGTGCCATAACATTTTATAAAACATATGTTTAACATTTTAATATTTATTTATAATTCCTCTGGTCTTGAAATTTATATTATATGTAAATATATATAATTTCTGGGGTCTTGTTCTTGGTCACTGCCAATACCATCTGGTGATAAAAAATAAAAATATATTTTTTCTGTCCCAGTTGAAAAAATTCCACGTCTTTTACCTCTCAACTCTTCAACAGTTTGTACACTTCTAGCTCTTCTCTTTTGTTCATCTATTAGACTTGACCAGCTTTGAAACAGGAGAATTACAGATGCATTATTACTCTTGCGTTTTTATTTATATCTTGCTTTCAATCTAGTTAAATTTATTAATTTGATTTGTTTGTTTTCTGGTGCATTTATTGCTGATAGCTAGATTTGATAGATGAAAAGATAGGTTGGTAGATAGGTAGATAGATAGATAGAAACAGACAGATAGACAGATGGATAGATAGATGGATAATTTATTAAGCCCATACTGTGTGCCAGGCACTGTGCTAAGCACTGGCAACATGAGTGAAAGCAAGCACAACAATTCTTCTCTTCAGGGAGCTTGCATTCAAATGGAAATTCATAATAAATAAATGATATTTGAAACGATGTGTTTTAGGTGATGAGAAGAAAGCTGGAAAGTGGAATGCATGCCTGGGGTACGCCAAGATAAGATGAAAGTTTGCCATTCAGATATGGGGAATCCAGAGTTGAGGTCCACTGTTCTTAAAGGAGGAAGAGAAGAAGAATGGACTGAGAGCATGAGGCATGTTGTAGAGACAGCTGGGAAGTATGTTGGAGGCATAGTCATAACCTGAGAACAAAAGGGCAGAGTTCAAAGTTCCAGAGGAAGAGAGAGGAGGAGAATCCAGAGCAGAAGGTATGATACTGATATGTTTTCTAAGATTCCTTTCAGCATGATATAAATCCTTGTTATTTCTACTGTTTTTTTGTGGATTAAAAAAAATTTTTTTGCCTGATAGCATGATTGCAATATTAACTTCAAAAAAATGTACCTAATGCATAGAAAAACTCATTTTATCATTTCATTTTGATCTATGTTTAAATGGATATTTTTAGATATACATATTTCAAGTGACAGATTATTATAGGCTTTTGCTTTCTTATCCATTTTGCCATAGTTCTTAATTTAATTGGATCGATTAGTCCTTTAGAGTTATGAAAGATAGCCTAATGTTTGATTTCTTTTATTTGGAACTTCATTTCTTGCCCCCCCCCCCGCACTCATCTTTTTAAGGTATAGCCTGCATTCACAGCACCAACTGAAATGTGGAAGCATGAATAATGAGTCTGTGGGCCAAGCAGAGTTTCGCTTTCATAAGTTTATTGCATGCTAAGCAAATCTCAATTAAGCATCTGAGGGTTAGGGTTTATATACTGTAACTGAAGCACTTACATCATACTTTCTCATGGGAAACTTCATGTAGTTTGTTACATGAGGCACCTAACTAGCAACTTTGCAGGAGGCTACTACCGTGGGATGGTTTCTTGCTTTCTTATCTCATGCATCATTACTTTATCTATATTGCTCAAGTAGCCAGGGTTTCAGGGAGGGCCAGAATATTCTAAGCTTCCCTTCCAAGGGGGATGAGTAACGGGGGAGAAGGGAGCGACGGTGAGTCAACATACTGAGATACTGGGCCCAAGTTGGGAGAGACAGGCTCAGGGTGGTCCTTGGCCTGTATTCATGCCCATGGCAGACCCCTCAGAGCTAACCCTCAACATCACCACCTACATTAAAGTCTCTATTTCTATTTGGTCCCTGCAATGAATTTTGCTTCAATTATTTTGAAGCAATTTTTGTCCCATAAGCAGAGTGGGAAAAGGAACAGGTCTGTTCCAAGCTGGATCCATTCCAACATATGCTGACCCAACTCCAAATTTTTCCCTATATCTCATCCTTTCTCTCTTTGGTTTGAATCTGAACTGGCCATTTTTTTTGAGGTGTGTAGAACACATTTTGAGGAGGATCTTTAAAGTTTAGAAGATCTTTAAATGCTTTTGAAAGCGTAATGTTTTCAATGCTCACCCCAGCCTCTTTTTTCTTCATATGGCTGTACAGAATTAGTATCTGTCGCATGTTCCAGGGTGGGAAAAGAAATGCAGGGGTGTTCTGAAAAGGTTTCTACAAGAAGACCAAGATTGGATAGATTCTTCAGGGAACTTCAGACTTATGCCTAATAAGATAATTCTGTCTTTTATATGAGAATGTGAAAGCTAATGGGACAAGGATGTTGAGTGAGAATTTTAAGAATTAATGTCCTTTTGTGTAAATTCATAAGGATATTACCTTACTAGAGGTCTATCTGTCTTCTACATTCTATGGATTCAACTGAAGTTTTTTCTGTATTTTGCACATAACACATCCCTTGCCTCACTTAAAAATGAGTGTCTAAATAAAGTGACTAATATGTCATCTTACTGTTAACATGGCTAGTTTAGAGTCTTTAAATTACAGGGAAACACGAGATTAAAAGATTTGCCCAGCATCACACAACTAGTATATATCAAAGGTGGTACTTAACCCAAGCCTTCTTTATTCCAAAGTTGAGAATTTATACCACTTATACCATTATACCATGCTGCCCCTTACTTCCATTTATCCTACTTTTCTAGAGGGAAAACAGATAATTTCCAAGAAAGCATTTACAGGTGAGTTCACTCTTCTATCATGTTTACCTTTTTTTCCTCCCTAACTCCATTAAGAGCAATGGAATGTTGTTGTTGTTGTTGTTGTTTGTCAAGTCCTGGCTTTAATGAATATTGGCTATGTGAGTCTGGGCAAGTCACTTTGCCTCTAAATGACCAGAAACTATACATACATACATACATACGTACATACATACACACACACACACATATGTTAAAAGGTGACAAAAAGTTTCCTCACAAAGAGTTTCCTAGACTAATACAATCACCAGTCTGGTATAAAAAGAGAGAAACATCTATGAAATATATATATATATATATATATATATATATATATATATATGTATATATCCTCTCTGCAACTTTCCTTAATTTCTAAATGACAAAGTAAATTGTATCCTTGGTGAATATAGAACAATTTTTTAAAAGCATTAGTTGTGATTGAACTCTTTCTGTCTTTTCTTTATATTTGTACGGACATTTGAACTTAATAATCACAGCAATTTTATTATTCTTATAAACATTCATATATCATTTAAACTTTATGAAGCAGTTTATATAAATAAAAACAATTCCCACAACAATCTCATGAGCTATGCACTACAGGTATTCTTATTATCATGTTACAATAAAAGCAAGTGACATTCAGGTATAGTATGTGATATACAGCTAGTACCAGGACTGAAAATTTAACCCAGGTCTTGTTTCTACCTAAATTAACTGTCAAGGTACACATATAGCACACAAACGCACATGTTATTAAATTGTCTACACATGTATGCATATACATGTATGCGTGTATGTGTTTATGTATGTGTAGATACACGCATGGGCAGCTAGGTGGTGTAGTGGATAGAGTGCTGTGTCTGAAGTCAGGAAGACCTGAGTTTAAATGTGACCTCAGACACTTACTAGCTGTGTGACCCTAGGCAAGTCAGTTAACCTTATTTGCCTCAGTTTCCTCATCCATAGAATGAGCTGAAGAAAGAAATGGCAAATGACTCCAGTATCTTTGCCCATGAGCAAAAACAAATAAAACCCAAAAGGGGTCACGAAAAGTTGGACATGACTGAAAATAACTAAATAACAACAAAGATGCATACATACATGCAGGTACACATATAAGTATGTATATATGAATATATTCGTAAAACCTATGACCTGGAGTGGAGGTGAAGGAGAGAAATTCAAGATTCTTCTTGAATTATCAGACTCTTTATGCAACTCTCCCAATGCCCAGGGGAAGATTTCATAAAGGACAAGCTTAGTCTACATCTAGGGTCTTGCCAAAAAATATTAACAAGTTTCCTTCAAGAAAGGTATTAAATTTACAAAGTATTTCAGAATGCAACAATTCTTTATTTCCTCCATCACAAAGAAATGCATAAGAAACAAATAGCCTCAAAAGTCCGATTAATACTTAAAATATTATTGAGATGTTTCTGTAACAAACATATGATTATATGTATATACCTATGAAAATATTTGAGCATATTCTAAATGTGTGTAAATATATTTTATAAATATATAACCCAAAGGTGACAGGATCAGGATTATTTTTTTGAACTATTTTGTTCATTACACACATATCTCAGAGCCATGGGAAAAATCTCTTAAAGCACATATATGGCTTATGTTTAGAGTCTTGGCAAATACTATTAACAAGGCTCCTTGAAGAAAGGTACTCAATATACAAAGTAAGTCAGATATAAAACAACACTATTTCTTCCATCAAAGAGAAATACATATGATGCAAACAGTCTCAAAAGCTTGATTGACAAATATTTAAAACATTATAGAAATATTGAAAGCATGATATTATAATCTACTGCTCTTGCAATGTTGCCTCAGAAGGTGGATAATTAAAACATTGGAACAGGAAACAATTTGGAAGACTACTGAATAGGCATTTCACCTTTACTTCAGCTCTACCTGTGCTTCTCCTTCATTTTCAAAGAGGACCATGGCATCAGGGAAATGATGAGAAGACTTGCAGTTGACTTTGATTTGAGTGAGGGAGGGCAGTGCAAGGTCACCAGCCTCACTTTCTCTTGCAGAGTCATCTGCATCCAGTGACCAGGTAGACATCAGGATGACTGGAGATGACCCAGGATACAATGGGAGACACTGGTCCTTTTCAGCTTAGGCCTTTTCAGGTACTCACTTAGAATGAGGTAACTAAAATCCATTCAGTGAATAGGCCTCTTTAAGAAGTGAGTCAAGGGGTGGCCCCTTTGAGGGGAGAGGAAGAGGATGAGCTGAATTACTCAACTAGATGGGTCCCCATTCAGGCAACTCAGTCTACTCACAGGTTGTGTTTGTCCTTCGTTTTTGAAGAGGACCTTGGCATCAGGGAAATGATGACACAACTTGCAGTTGACTGTGATTTGAATGAGGGAGGGCTGTGAAAGGTCACCAGTCTCACTTTCTCCTCTGGCGTCATCTGGATCCCGTGACCTGGCTAAGAGTGAATGTCAATGGTAACTGTTTCTCTTTGCAACAGCAACCCTGAGCATCTTCCCTTCCCAGCTTGATTTTTTTCTTTTTTTTTTCCTAATTAAAAGGGCCTTCCCTTGACTCTCTTCTTAAAGAGGCCTTTTCACAATGGGCATTACCTCATTCTAACTGAGTATGTGAAAAGGCCTTAGCCTAAAAGGGCCAGGGTCTCCCTTTGCATCCTGGGTCATCTCCAGTTCAGTTCTGCCTTGGCCAGAGCAGTCCCTGGAGATTTTTATCATCTGTCAACCTAGAGAAAAGCCTGGGTTTATCTTCCTGGCAGTAGTCATCTTCTCCTCCAAGAAGTTGTTTCAGGGTCCACCTCTTATTGGGCATTTCTGCCACACAACTCTCAAATTCAAGAGGTCACCTCTGGGTCTAGAAACACCCATGTCAGCATCTTTATTCAGTCGCCTATGCTTTGGGAAACAAAACACCAAGCAGAAGAAATGTGAGAGACTGAAGGTTCAGTTTCAGGTTCATCTAAACAAACAGAATCAGTCAAGGTTCCCAGAAGGGGCCTATGTCCAGGCATGGGTCCTCAAAGAGATGGATACTTTAAACACTCACACTATACATTTTTATATAAAATAAGTGTGTTCATTTATAGCTATATAAGCATATAGATTTTTTTTTTTACTAGAGGTAGAGCATGGCATCGTGAGTAGAGAGTTGGCCTTGGAGTCAGGAAAACCTCTATTTAAATCATACTTTGGACACATTGGATATGTAACTCTGGGCAAGGGATTTAACTTCTCAGTGACCCAGATAAATTTCTAAGACTTTAAGTTTCAGAGGTGCTTATGTGCAAGGGAAAAGAATGTTCCACATGACAGATTCTCTATACTAACGAAATAATAGATCTTGTAAATACCTTCTATCTATCTATCTATCTATCTATCTATCTATCTATCTATCTACCTGTCTGTCTATCT
>CM053580.1:339463836-339540131 GCA_028627135.1 Pseudochirops cupreus
ATTTCTTACCTTTTCGTCCTCCTCCTCCTCCCCATCCCCATCCTCCTCTTGCTCATTTTCTTCCTTTTTCTCCACCTTTTCCAAACAAAGTCAAAAGTTCATAAACAAGACACTGATGAACTTCCACATATCCTCTCTCTCTGTCTCTCTGTCTCTCTGTCTCTCTCTCTTTGTCTCTTTCTCTGTCTCTGTGTGTCTCTGTCTCTCTGTGTGTGTCTCTGTCTCTGTCTTTCTCTGTGTCTCTGTCTCCTTCTCTGTCTCTGTCTCTCTCTGTGTGTCTCTGTCTCTCTCTAGCTCTCTCTCCTTTCTTTCCTCTCTCCCTCCTCTCAGTGCTGAAAAGGTCATATCTTAAGAGGAGGGGGTGGCTAGACCAGCAACCCCTTCATTTTCCATCTATTTGCATTCATTTGAACACCTTCAAAGTAAGCTCTTGCCCTGCCTCCCTTTCCCCCTCCCCCAACCTTTTCCAGCTTCCCTTTGTACGTTGTCTTTGCCCATTAGATTTTAAGCAAGTCAGAGATTGTTTTATTTTTTTCACATTTGTGTCTCTAGCACCCAGCACATTACCTGGGTCATGGTAACGATTCATTAATGTTTATTAATTGAATGACTAACTTAAAAAAGATACCTTTTCCTGTTTTTTCCATGATTAACATTTTAAATTCTTTCTTGAGTTAATAAATATTTTGTTATCAAATGTGATTCCTATCAGAACTTGAAAGACAGTTTTCCATTGAAGTTTATGATTATAATCTATAGAAGTATCATCAGCTTTATCAAAAGTGTAACACCTGCCCACCCACCCTCCCACCCCCCAACCTGGGAGGAAAATTGGGGCCAAAGTATATATCTGTTCAAGGACTGAGTTGAGATTTGATTTAGTAGAGAGACTACACAAGCAGGTGAAATTACAGACCCTTGGATTTGTGAGGTATTGCTATCTCTATAGCAAAATCTTGAATTTTCCAGAAAATGATTCATCCCAATTAATCTAATATTTGTCAACCTAAAATTGCCATTTATGCATACATAAAGAAGTTATTTTTTCAGAGAATTATGAACGATAAAATAGTCTGAGTTAATCTAAACCATGCTCTATAAAAAGTCTTTGTCTTGGGACTAAAAAAAGAACATCAGTTCCTCAGCATTGTAGCCATCTATCCTTCTCTCCATTCATTCATTGGGTGAACATAATTTTAAACATCAGTCTCTGTGTTTAAAGCACAATGCTAGACACCGAAAGAAGCAAAGAGTTTAAATATGGAAGTTCCATGCTTGCATAAAACTTATAGTAAGTGAGGAAAATAGTGCAAAGATAAGTATGTCAGATGTTTGCAAAATGCAAACCTATTTGAACTCCAAGTGGAAGACGATCAGGATAAGCCTTGAGGATCAAGGAATGAATGTTGAAGGAGATAGCATTCCTGAATTGGATTTTAAATTCATGACTATTGTAATACGAGAAGGAAAATGCTAGTAAATAAACATTTCTGGTTTTTCAGTTGTTGGATAAAATAGTTATCACTGTGTGATATTAGAGGCTAACTCTCGAGTGCATCAACATATGTGGATTTTTTTCATTGCATTTTAATATGTTTTTATTTTACAGTGAATGTAAAATTCATACTACCATAAAACTAGGAAGACCTTTTATGGAATTTTAAATGTGATAGAGGCTCTATGTACTTTCAGTAAGCTTTCTCATATAGTTTCCATAGATCATTTAAGGAGAAAAAGCAAGGGCTATGTTATTGATACTTCATAATAATACCACCTTGGGTTTACACACTGTCTTCCTTCTGAAGACCTCAAAGCATTTTCATATATATTATTGCCTTTGCTCCTGCATTTTCATAAATTGAATCTTCATGTATCATTTTTCCCCCTGGGCATCACAAATAAGATTTCCCTGTCTTACTATTTTATGAGATGGGAAAAATCATCTTTTTTTTATTATTTCACTTTTGAGGTTTCAGATTCTATTTTCTTCTATCATTGAATTCTTTGCAGTTTGGGTAAAATTTCTCATAATATTGGTGATCATTGTATCCAATTTAATAAAGGAAGAACATTCTCCCAACTTAAAAAAAAAAGCTTTTTCAGTTCATATTTACATTTTAAAAGCTCTTTCGAAATAATGAACTCTGCATTGTTCCCAGAGCTGGTGTCTCTGTTGTTTGGATTTCCAACATAAAACTTCATTCCCTCTTCCTTTGATGCAATTTTGTCTTGTTAAGTTCTTTCACTGGTGTGTCTGATATTTTCTTTTCAAAAGGTTGTCTTTATACATTTTTTATTTCTACCTTTCTTTCATCATTTCTCCCATTCTTTTTCATAGACAAAGATATAAATTGGAAACTTGGGACATTATAGGAGTAGGGAATCGGGGAAGGAAAGTTGTTACTAAACATTGTCTTGGGATTTTAACTCACTTAATTCATACCATGGAATGCCTACAAAGGGTTTGTAGATTAGCCACACTGGAGATTTTTCAGATAGCAGCCAAGTTATTTACCCCAGCTTTTTTTTCTTTTCCCCCAGTAGTCATACAGAACAAAATTATTTTTCCTTTCATTGCTATTACTGAGCTTTTCAGTGAAGGAATGCTAACTATATGGAATTACTTGTCAAATAATAATTGAACTTCCCCATCATGGAAAACTGTAAATTTAATTCAACTCGGTGCCATAAAGCATTACTATATTTTAGGTGCTAGGAACTGGTGATACAAAGGCAAAAAGGAAGAAACCCTTGCCCACAGGAGCTTACATAAATCCACCGGAGAGGATGAGGCACAACATGTACACATAAATACATGGGATCAAATAGACATCAAAGTTCATATACAGTAATGGGAAGTGAAGGGAAAACTAGCCCCTGGAAGAAAATTTGGGATCAGTTTCCAAAAGAGTTAAGAGTTAAGCTGAGCTTTGAATGATGCTCAGGAATCCTTGAAGTGGGGATGAGAAGAAAATAAATTCTAAGATGAAACTCAGCATGTGCAAAAGCATGGAGCTGGGAGATAGGATGTCACATATAAAGAAAAGTAAGAACAGCAAGTAAGTAACAAAAGTCAGAAACAGTGGAAGTTGGTCAGTCAACATGTATTTATTTGATGTTTGCTATGTAGAAGGTGATATGCAAAACACAAAGTATAAAGAACAGTCTCTGTTCTCAATGGACTAATATCCTAATGTGTATGGGAGGAACCAAATATAAACACTTATGTACATAAGCAATTTAGATAGTTAAGAGAGAAAGCAGTAGTGGAGGGCTAGGGGCCAGGCAAAGACCAGGAAAAGGAGAATAATAAAAGAGAAGCCTGGAATGATAGACTGGAGCAAGAGTGTGGAGGATTTTAAAAGTGAAACAGAGAAGTCTTACCTTTGCAACATCTCTCAAATAAGGCCGCCTTCCCTTCTCTGTCACTGAAAGCACTATAGAACAGTACTTCATCATGTCACACCCGGACTATAGCTTACTGATTTGTCTGTTGCCTCAACTCTCTCCCCACACGAAACAATTTTCCAGTCAGCTGCTAAAGTGTTTTACCTAAAGTGCCAGTCCAATCATGTCACCCCTCCCTACTCATTAAACTTCAGTGACTTCTTTTCACTTGTAGGATCAAATACAAAATCCTCTATTTGGTGTTCAAAGTTATTCATAACCTAGCCCTCTACTACTATTCCAGTCTTCTTACACCTTAACCTACCACACACATTCTCTTTGATCCTGGGCCACTGGACTCCTTTGTGTTCAATGAATAAGGCATGCCATCTTTTGACTCCAGACATTTTCTAAGTGTCCCTTGTTGCTAGAATATTCTTCCTCTTCATCTCTGCATATTGGCTTGCCTGGCTTCCTTCATGACCGAAGCAAAACTCTGTCTCCTATGGAAAGACTTCCCCACACCTCTCAGATCTGGTACCTCCTCCTAATTATTTCCTTTTTTCCTGTATATAGTTTATTTGTACATATTTGTTTGTTTGCTCTCTTCTCCTTTAAATTGTGAGTTTGTGAGGGCAGGGACTACTTTTTACTCTTTAAAAAAAAATCTCCAGTGCTTAGCACAGTGCCTGGCACATAAGAGGTACTTAATAAATGCTTATTGGTTGACTGAGTTTGTTTTGTCTTATTTCTTTTTCTAGAGGTAGTAAGGGGGCAGTGAAATTTTTCCTATTTCCTTATGTCTTTCAAGAACATTAAGTAGCAGATGAATTAAAGAGAAGAGAGGCTAGTGTCAGGGATGTCAACTGGGAACCTACAGGAAAAGAGATGATAGGGGTCTAAACTAGGGTGATAAGGATAAGAGTGGAGAGAAACATTGTGGGAGTAGAAGTGGCAGCACTTGGCAACTGACTGAATAGGAGAGGTGAGGTGTTCTAGTAAATGCTTAACAACCTGCTCTCCAGAAAAAAAATCTAAGCATAATATATTTAAAATTTTATTATCCTTTATTGTCATTTCCTCTCCTATATTTTCTTGAATCTAAGTAATCAACCAATAATAATAATAATTAATTCCCTTTTTTGTAGCATTTATATTTTTCCGAAATGTAAATGGCCATGCTAAAAAAAAAATAACATTTCACTCTCAGAAGCCAGTTTAAACTGACTTTGGAACATCAGAGATAAAAAGACGAAGTTTCTCAAGTTGTGAACTTGGGCAAATGAAAAGGTGGTACTACCCTCAACGGAAATACAGAAGTTGGACTCCAGAAAACATATCTGAGAAAATCCAGAGTCCTATTTTGATCTTGTTGAACATGAAATCTGACTTTCCATGAGTAATTCATATTTCTCTTCTTTGTTTTAGATCTTTCTTTTTGTATGTCAAAAATGTTTTCTAGTTGTGGTCATATAGTTTCTGGATTAGTCTGAGGAGCAGATGCCTGAGTGTTTTATATCGTCTGTAGTTACTTAACTTAAATTTTTTTCTTTCTATCTCTTGCTGCAGGGCTTTCTTGGTAATTTATACAAATGCTGATGATTTATTTCAGTTTATTTTGTATCCTAAAACTTTGCTAAAGTTATTAATTGTTCCAAATCGTTTTTTAGTTGATTCTCTAGGGTTCTCTAAGTGATACCATCATATCATCTGCAAAGAGCAAAGTGATGATTTTCTTTCCTCATTTCCTATTTTTATTCCTTCAATTGTTCTTATCTTATTGTTTGCTATAGCTAGCATTTCTAGTAAAATATTGAATCATAGTGGAAATAATATACATCCTGGCTTCACCCCTGATATTACTGGGAAGGCTTCTAGTTTATCTCCATTAAAGATTGCTCCCATTTTATATGAAATATTACTTATCATTTCAAGAAAGGTTCCATTGATTCTTCTGCATTGTAGTGGTTTTAATAGGAATAAATGTTGTATTTTTGTCAAAAGTTTTTTCAGCATCTACTGACAAAACCAAATTTTTCTTTTTGTTTTTGTTATTTATATAGTTAATCATGTTTATAGTTTTCCTAACACTGAATAAGCTTAGCTCTCCTGGAATAAATCTCACCTAGTCATAGTGTATAATCTTTGTGACATATTGTTGTAATCTCCTTGCTAATAATTTATTTTAAAATTTTGCATCGATATTAATTGGGGAAATTGGAGTATAGTTTTCTCTCACTATTTTTGCTTGCCCTGGTTTAGGTATAAGCACCTTGTTTGTATCATAGAAGGAATTTAGTAATACTCTATTCCCTATTTTCTAAAAATAATTTATATCGTATTGGAATTAATTGTTCTTTACATGTTTGTCAGAATTCATTGTGAATCCATGTGATCCTAGGGATTTTTCCTTAGGGAGCTCATTTGTGACTTGGTCAATTACTTTTTTAGAAGATAGGATTATTTAAGTATTCCATTTCTTCTTTTAACATCTGGGCAATGAAAAAATTTTAAAATATTCATTTTACTTTGATAATTTTGTTGGAATATAATTGAGAAAAATAGTTCCTAATAAATGCATTAATTTCAATTTCATTGGTAATGGATTCATAATTAATTTTTTGATCCTGGTAATTTGGTTTTCTTCTTTTTTAGTTTTATTTTTTGAAATAAATCAATCAATGATTTATCTATTTTATTGACTTTCTAACAAATCAGTTCCCAATTTTATTTATTAATACAATTTTTTTTCCAAATTTTAAATTTCATTGATCTCTCCTTTGGTTTTCAGGATTTCTATTTTGGTGTTTAATTGGGTAATTTTAACCTGTTCTTTTCCAAGTTTTTTTTTTAATTTAGTTGGCAAATTCACTGGTCTGTTCTTTCTTTCTTTTACTGATATACATATTTAGGGATTATAAAATTCTTACTAAGTACTGCTTTGGCTGCGTCCCTCAAAATGTATTATACTGTCCTGTCAATGTCATTCTCTTTAATGAGATTGTTGATTGGTTCTAAGATTTTTTCTTGGGTTCATTCTTTAGAAATAAATTATTTAATTGCCAATTAATTTGAATCTATGCTTCTACAACCATTTGTCAAATGTATTTTTGGTTGCTTTATTATCTAAAAAGTGTGAATTTAGTATTTCTCTTTTGCTGAATTTTTATTTTTTTATGCCCTAATACATGATCAGTTAATTGAAGTTTTCTTATATGGCTGAAAATTAGATACTCTCCTTTACATTCCCATTTAATTTTCTCCAGATATCTGTCACTTGTGACATTTCTAAAAATTTATTCATTATTTTGATTTCTTCCTTATTTATTTTATGCTTAGAATTGTCTACTTCTGAGAGGTGTAAGTTGAGGTCTTCAACTACTGCAATTTTATTCTTTATTCTCTACTGTAACCCATTCAACTTCTCCTTTAAGAATTTAGATGCTATACCACTTGTTGCATATATGTTTATTATTGATAGTACTTCATTGTCTATGGTACCTTTTAGAAAAATGTAATTTCTATATTTATGTCTTTTAATTAAATCAATTTTTGCTTTTACTTTGTCTGACTTTATGATTCCTGTCACTGCCTTTTTACTTCAGCTGAAACTTAATAAATTCCTCTCCAGTCCCTTATTTTAATTCTGTGTGTATCTTTTTGTTTCAGGTTTGTTTCCTGGAAACAACATACTGTTGGATTCCACCTTCTACTTTATCATAAAAGTTCTTCCTTGTGTACCATCTTTACATGAGACAATTTTCCCAATTTTTCCTCTCCCTTGCCCCTTTTTCTCAAATTTTTTTCTCTTTTCTTCCCAAAAATTTATCTTTGAAATCATCCCAACATAACTGACTCACACATGAGTCCTCTTCTATGTAGACTCATTTTAACTGCCCTTATAATAATGACAAAATTCTTAGGAGTTATGTGTATCATCTTATCATAAACACATGTAAATAGTTTAACCTTAAATAGTGACAATGCAATATTCACAGTACCTATGGTGGCTATGAATATACTGGCATAATACTTAATCACAAAATATTGCAGGCTCACCATATGGAAGACAGAATCAAAACATTTATTTGAACCCCCAGAAAGCCAAATCCCAACACCAAAAAGCCAAATCTATCATAGCAACAAAGAAATCTATACACAATAACAATGCACAGGGGCACTGTCATCCTCAAACTTTCCCCCTGTTAATGCCTTCCCACAAATACACACTCATAGCTTGCTACCTGCTTCTTCTCTCTCCCTCAGCTCTCACTGCTCTGACCAACTTCCTCTCAGCTCTCTTCCCTTTCTGCTCCCCCCTTACTGCTCATCCATTCAACAAGCTCCTCCCACCATAGGCTTTATGTGATTCAAATTCATGTGTCTTAGGATTCCATGTGACCTAAGCAGGTCATATGGAACTATTAAGGAATGGGAAAGATCTTTCTATTTACATTACCACTACACATGATTGAATTCCTTATAATTTCTCTTTCATATTTACCTTTATATGTTTCTCTTGAGCCTTGTTTTTGACTGTCAGATTTTCTACTCAGCTCTGATCTTTACATCAGGAATACCTAAAAGTCCTCTATTTCATTAAATATCCATTTAATAATTTCCATTTTCCTGCTGAGGGATTATACTCAATTTTACTGGTTAAGTTATTCTTAGTTTTAATCCTAGCTCCTTTGCCTTTTGGAATACTATATTCTGAGTCCTCTTTTCCTTTAGCATGTTAAATCTTGTCCTTTGAACTTCTCCAACACATCTCCTTTCTAGGTACCTTCCATCTTTTCCTCCAACCCTTTTCATTTTCCTTTCATGTGGGGTCTCCTCCCATTAGATTTTAAGCTCTTTGGTGGGGAGTGGGGGTGGGAAGAGACTGTCTTTTTCCTATTGTATTTCCAAAACTCAGTGGTCATGTCTTTAACATAGTCTTGGAGAGATCCGAGAATTCTAAGAGGTGATATGACAGCATATTTTTATTTTGAGGGAAAGCCTTGCAAGGCATAAAGAAGAAGGATGGAATATTATATGTAAGGATCAACAAAACTGAACTGTAGAATGCTCAGAGGGTAGAAATCTGTTAGAAGATGAAAAATAAAGCTATGCTGTGAAGAGCTTTGAGTTCAGAAAAATTTATAGCTGATAATAGATGCAATAGGTTTATAACAAGATAGAGTTTATTGAGTGGGAGGGGGCATGATATGATCAGACATAAATTTTATTCAATCACTTTTTATGACATCTTTATTTTTTTTTAAGTTAGTATCTTTTATTTTTAGAGAATAATAAAAGAAATGCATTTTTATGCCATTTTAGAATTATCAAAGTTCTTTACATATATTTCATTTAATCTCCACAACAATCCTGTGTATAGGTGCCATTGTTATCCATGTTTACAGATGAGGAATCTAAGGATGAAAGAATTTAAATAACTTGTCTAGGATCACACAATTTGTCAGTGTCAAAAGGAGGGTTTGAGCACAGGGTTTCCTGACTCCATGTTCTGCACTCTTATCTATTGTACCACCCAACATGAGTTGCTGTGACTGAAAAATTTTCATCACCTAGTGAATATCTTTTCCCAATAAAAGTCTATCTTTCATACTTCATTATCTCATTATCTATCCCCCTAAACTTTCCTCTTTTCCAGCCTTCACTATTTCTTCTGAAAGCACCTCCATACTTCTATAGTTTTGAGTTTGTAATCTTTGTATTATCCTGGGTTCCTCACTATCTCTCACCTCATCATCTAATCATACTCTTTATATCTTCACATCTTATACATCTGACCCCTTCTATTGGTGGGGTTAGAACTATTGCCACCTTAGCGCAGGCCCTCATCACCTCTCAATTAAATTATTTCAAGAGCCTCTAATTGGCATCCTTGTCTCTGGTCTCTCAGCACTTCAGTTTGTTCTACACACTACTGCCAAAGAAATTTTCCTGAAGCACAGATCTGTCCATGTTACTACATTACTGATGCACCTTCAATGACATCTTAGTGGATCTATAATACAATGTAAACATCTCTATTTAGTTTGTAAATCCATATGAATCCTGGTGTCAAAATACTTTTATAGCTACATTGTACATTATTTACCCTTCTGCAATCTGAAATCCATCCACACTGAACTTTTCTTTCTTCCTTCTTTAACAATCCATCTCCTCTTTCCATGGCTTTGCACTGGCTGTACTTCATGCCTGATGCAGAATCCTTTATCTTCCTTAAAGATGAAACTCAAGTAGCATCTTTTTCAGGAAGTGTTATCTTACCTCTCCCCTGAATCCCACCCTTACTGTTAGTTTATTCCTTCTTAGATTACCTTATATTTAACTACTTTGAGTGTATATTTGATAAGTTTATATTTACATCGTGTATATTTTTGAATACATGGAATGATGATGTAAGTTCATACTGAGTATAGACTGCTTCATTCTTCATATTAGTATCCCCCCTGACTGGCATAGTAAACCTGACAGGCTGGCATATAAGCACTTAAATACTTCTTGACAGCAGTGTGCCAGTAAATGTTTAACTACTGGTTCTTAAAAAGAGTATGCATAGCAGATTTTTAAGTTTAATTTGAATTACTTTTTCTCCATCCCTTTCTGAAGTCTAAACAATTAACAGAATAATAAATCAAGACCTTTTTGTAGCATTTGTTGATTTCTGAGGTACACATGCTACCATAAAAATTTAAGAATCAGCTTTCAGCAGCCAGTCACACTCCTGCTTGTTGGTTTATTCATTGCTTGTCTCCCTTTCCAGAGAGTCACAAAGAATTAAAAAGAGAGGAAAAAAACAAATCTCAGAAAATACATGAACACATCGACCAAGTCCATCATTACCAAGACCACCAAGACCATTACCAAATTTCACACTCATAGTTTTCACTTTTGCAAAGGGAGGGTGGTCAATTTTATATCTTCTTTGAGGCCCAGCTTGGTCACTGTAATCTTACAGGACAGAGTTTTTGGGGGGTTACTTTTTCTTTACATTACATTGTTATATAAGTGTGTGTGTGTGTGTGTGTGTGTATATATATATATATATATATATACACACACACACATATATATGTATATATATACATACATGCATGCATACATACATATATGTATATGTAAAATGTGTGTGCATAATTTTCCTGATCCTTTTTAGTTCTTGTATCCGTTCACATTTTCTCATAGTCCATCCATGATTCTCAGAGTCTTTGATTCCTCTTATTCCTTCATACTGAAACTTTCTAGAGAAAGTGTCTAAACATGCATTATATATTCATCTTTCCACAGTCTATCAGTTCCAGTGCAGTAACTCCACCTTGAAACCTGACACAATCATATAAGAAGCAAGACTATTCAGCTGACCTTGCTGACAGTGAGGATAACTGCCTATCTCTCTGATAGAATTTTAGAGGCATGAAGGAGGCCTAGGAACTCAAAATGTCCTTCCTCAGTCACCTCTCTTCTGTGATTTTTAAAAGTTTCATAATTAAGACTTCCTGTCACCTTGGTTCTATTTTCATGACACTATTAATGAGACCCAGGGCATATTAGACCTGGGATATCCTTGCTATATTTCATTGTAAAAACTGCCTCAAATCCCAGGTTACCTAAATAACTCTGGGAAGGACATTTAAGCTGTTACCAATCACTTAAACATGAAAGAGTATGAAGGATCAGAGAGCTAATTTTGAAGCTCTTATAGATATAGTTTTGGTTAGTGCTTAGAGGTAGAGGAGAGAGAATAAACCATGAAGTTGTAGTGGATGCCCGAAGGAGAGAAAAGGTTAAAGAATACTAGAGTTGAAGATGAAGAAAAGATTTCCTACCTTGCAATTTTGCCTAGGATTGGCTCTGTATATGGTGATGAGTTACATTTGCTCTCTGTTCCCTTTTTCTCCTTTTTTGTCATGGCATCGATTGCTTTAATTTTTTTCCTACTTCATTTTGTGGCTTAACCCTCAACTTGCTATGCCTGCTACTCACCCTGGGTGAGGGAGAGTCTAATTGCTACAGCGAGTTATTCAATAAAGAGTAAATGGGTCTCATGAAAAGGCTCCTCACTGACTTTAAAGAGAAGCTTAACGACCTGCTAACCTTCAAAGATGGCTCAATGGTTCCCACAGGGAGAAATGTTCACAAAGATGGAGAGAGAGTTAGTGCATTTTTACTGGCTCCAGACTGAAAAGAATCAGTATAAAGCAAGTAGCTTTTGAATGATGTTAGAATGCTGTTCCTGGAACGACTTCCAGAGTACAATGTGGTAACTCAGAAGATGCTGTCCTAGTACAAACAGTGCACTTTCACCTTCGTGAATATATATGTATATATATATATATATATATATATATATATATATATATATATATATATATATATATACACACACACACCCACACACACACACACATATATATATATACTAATATATACACATATATATACATATGTGTATTGTGTGTGTATACACATACACATATATACATATTTAAGACTGAACTCACCCAGTGGCTTTTTAAAGGATTTCAGCTACTCTAGAAGTACTAGATAATGAGAGTAGGGTTTCAGAAAGGGAAATAGATCCTGAGACTTTTCTGTTCAGGTAAGAGTCACTTTCACAAACACGTACAGACAGCCAAGATCCCTGGTACAATGAAAAAGGTGCTGGACCTGGAAACAGAAGACCTAGGATCAAGTACACAACCCCTTATTCTTACTACTTGTGTTACCTTGGGAAAGTCACAAATCACTGATATGGTGGAAAAAAGCACCCAGTGAAAAAAGAGGACTTGGGAAAAATCCAGTCTCTTGAACTTACTACCTGAATAGCCTTGGACAAATCATGGGTCTACTTTCTTATTTGTAAACTAGATTGTATTGGATTAGATTACTTCTGAGGTCTATTCTTGCTCTAGATCCTGTGAACTAGGCAGAAAGATTATGGAACAGAATGGGCTAGAGATGGATGATGGTGATTAAAGTGGAAACAGGGTCAAAGCCAAGAGTAACAACCAAACCCCAGATGGGTTATCAAGAGGCTTAACTGGGGTAGTTTGGCCTCTGACAACTAATTGCTTGTTGAGCAAGAAAAGTACTATCTCGATTTGTCACACCCAGCTGGTGTTTTCATGCCCAGCCATAGGCAGCAGGCCCCATCCTCCTGTTTCTTCTGAAGTCCCTTCAGCTGGAGAATTCCTGCTGATCTTCTTGTTCTCCATGGCAACAGCTGAGACCACATAGCATTGGACAGTGTCTCTTACCCGTAAAAAGCGAAATGGCACTCAGGCAATTTTCTGATGAATTTCATAAGTGTACATAATTCAAAAGGATTAAATAAATACTCATAGTATTTTTATTTTACCCTTTGTAACCATTGGAAAAAATATAAAGCATCTATTTTATTCTGTGTAATGCTATGGATAGGATAGTCAATCATAAGGTATCTTTTTTTTCTGAAGAAATGAAGTTGTCTCATTTATTTTTCTTTTTATTTCAGATATAGATTTTTACATATTCTTTATTTCTTTTAGCCAATTACAGTGACTATAAGGTAGCTTTCCCTCACTTAAGAAATGGGGATTAATTTATGAAAATATAATTCAATAAACACCATATATCTGTATGTAGATATATGTATATTGACAGAGAGAGAGAGAGAGAGAGAGAGAGAGAGAGGGGGAGAGACAGACAGAGAACTCTGAAAAATAAAAACAAAGAGCTAACAATGGTTATAAGTAAAAAAAAAAACAACAAACTTTTTTTATTCCAGTGTAGGAAGGAAACTAAATACAGTTGCTGGGGTCTCCTCTAGTCAGAGCCCTGCTTTAATGAGGTCAAACCTTGATACATACAGCACTGGCAATGCAGTGAATTTTAACCATGACAATGAGTGTTAGCAGCAACAATTAGACAAGTTTGACTCAGAATTGCTTCATGGCCATAACATGATTCCTACAGGTGCTTGACTGAGCTCAAGGACCACCTGGGGCTGGTATGAAATAATTCTGGGATTTTGCTATGGCAGAGTTCATCCAGAGGGTGAGTGCAAAGGATTACTGTTATGCCAAGCTCAGGGCACATCTTGCTTTCTGGGCCTTATCTCTGGAAAACAAGGTGTCTCCTAACTTTTTTTTTAAAAAGAAGAGTAAAAAGAGGTGTCATCTGGGCATGAGCATCCTGACTACACAATAATATGTACATATGTTCATATGCATATGTGCATGCATGCATACACATACAGACAGACAGACACCTACATGTGAAAATTAGTCTTGCTCAGGATAAGCAGGACATTACAACCCAGGTCCTGCTGACTCCAAATCTAGTACACTACACCTACCTTTGTGTACCTATCATCACCGTCTCTATCTTTCATTCTCTTTAAGCTCCAGAGAGTCTGTAGGGGTATGTGAGGATATCTTTTCAGTAACAGAGGAATTATCTTTCCTCTACTAGGCCTACTAGGCAAAGCTATGCCTGGGATATGGCCTTTATTTTCTTTGGTACAAGACTTCTTGAGATCTCAAAAGGTAAATGGAGTCTTTCCCCTTCCAGACAACTAAGGAAATATGGCACTGACTACCAGAACAACTGCAAAGGAAAGAACCACAGCCTAAATGGCAGGCAGATCAAGTCATCTGTTGAGAGATAAACTATAGGAAGAAAGAACCTACTTTCTATTTAAACAGATGAAACAGTTAATAAGCCAATAGCTACTGTTGTAAAAGTTGTCAAGGTAATTGAATGTTAGCTTCTCAAATGATTGCAATCATTCTATGATTCATTACTTAACATCCCACTTCCTATAGGAGAATTAAATTGTCCATTCTGTACATGATCTTTATTTGTCTCTGTACTTCTAAAATGTCTTCTTTGCTTCCTCCTCCTCCTCCCCTCCAGGTACTCAGGTACCTTTATGGAGGCTAAACTTAAAATACATGCATACATACATACATGAATACATACACACATATATATATATACATATATATTTGTGTATACACACACATTCCTCATTAATCATTGCTAGGGATAAAATTGGAGCACTGGGGAGCCTAGTTTTCCTGTGGATGAGACACTCCGTCCCCAGCACCTAATCTAAGAAAAAATACACGGGACAGGATAAACCAGTGTCTTCAGCCTCTCTGTCCTCAGACCAGCAGTGCCTGGTTACCTACTATGTCACACATGCAAGATGTGCTACATTTTGGAGATGGAAAAACTAAAATGAAACAGTCCCTGCTCTTACAGAGCTGCAATTTTACTCGTGGGGGTATGTAGGAAAAGTTACATACTATATATACATGAATCAATAAGTATACAGCATATTCAATGTTGAGGACCACAGACCAGGGAGACTCTCACCCTGATGGCTGAATAAGCCCCTTCAGGTGAAGGGCTTGCTGCCAGGCCTGGATCAGTTCCCCCTCCTCCAGGGAAGAGTTCAAGCACACACGTGCGAGGATTCAATCCTCAAGATAAAGCATGTTGGTTTCAGCCCCGACCTGGGAACACTGTAGTGCACAATGTCCACAGGGAAAAGTCATTAGGAAGCATCCTATAAAAGGCTTACACTCAAGACAATAAAGGAGACTCTATTTTCCGGCACTCTGAGTCCCTGTCTCTCTTTTAGCTCACTCTCACAGCCTCTGGGTAGGTAACTCTCTCAGCCCTGCTGAGGAATAGCAAGGCTCCCAATTCTCTCTCAGCCCTGCTGAGGGACAGCAGAGCTCCCCACATTCTCTCAGCTCTGCCATGGAAGGCAGGGTTCCCTAACTTGGCCCACCACAATTCAAAGTAATAAATAGTAAATTTGAGGAGAGAATTCAAGTGACTGGAAAAATATCAGGAAAGGTTCTTATGTATATAAGATGTGGTACCTGAATTGTGCGTTAAACAAAGAGTAACTCCATGAGGTGACCATAGGGCAGAATCGCATTTCAGACATAAATAACATTAGAAAATACATTTCTTTGATAAAGCCATTTTTACCTCAATTACATTTCCAAATATATTCCTCCATGCTCACCTCAGAGAACCATTCCAAACAATAATAATGATGATGATGATGATGATGTTGATGATAAAAATAATAATAATGATAATGGTGATATTTTTAAAAATTAGTTTAACAAAATGACCATCACCTCAAAATCACTTCACATTGGTGACAATATCCTGATTTCATAGTTGCCCCACCTTGGTTAAGAAAAAGAAAAATCTTTTCTCATCTCTATTTTGTGATTAACTTTGTTTATAACTTCATAGAATTCAGTTTCAAATTATTGTTGTTCTTTCCATTTTCATTTACATAGTATTTTACTGGTTCTTTTTGCTTTACTTTGGATCAGTTCATGGAATTCTTCCATGTTTCTTCCACGTTCATCATTTCTTACATCATTTTAGTATCACTGCTGTAGTCATGAAGTATTGTTTAACCACCCCCTAATTAATGAGCATGGATTTGTTTCTAGGTTTATTTTTGTTGCTTTAAAAAGTGATGCCATAAATGAAAACAAATTGTGAGTCAACATCAAATTCCAAAATACTCTATGTTCACACATCATCACACATATTAGTAACCATCTCAATTTATATCAATAGCATGATGATATTTGTGTTTTGGAGGTCTTTCAAATGATTACTTTCTGTCAGGCAAAGTAATGACTAAAGGTTTAGGTCCACAGGAAATGTGCCCCCAAATCACACTATCTTTATTCACTTAATTTCCTTATAGAAAGTTTGGATCTATCTCCCTTGGTATTCCTTCTTTTTGGCAAATTACTTGGTCATTCAGAGAATTATCATAACATGGTCCAAAATCTTAGAGTTGAGGGACATGTTGTGCTTTGAGTACATAATTTGTATCCTCTCCATTCGAAAGTCTATGTAATATAAAGGCTAGTTTGGAGATAGGGAAAAGGACTAGACTTGTAATTTTACTGGCATAAGATATTCCTTTGTAAGCAAATTAACTCTCTCAATTCAACTCAGCCGTTTCTCTTCCACTTATAGCTGTAGAGTATTGTCTGACAAGTTAAGTGACTTTTCTAGGTCACATGATATTTGTCAGAAGAAAAACCAATCCAGACCATCTTAACTCAAAGGCCAGTTTTCTCTCCACTATGCCTTCTTTTGAAATAAAGATTTAAAAACAATATTTTCTTCTGTTGAGATAACTCTAGTTATAACCACAAACCCTGCTAATAATATTCAATAATAAGCATTTGTTTACTTTTTCTCCGAAGCCCTTCCCCCACTGGAGAAATATAACAAAACCCTTATAAAATTTGGATAAATAAGCAAGACAAATGCCTACATCAACTATATCCAGAAATGTGTGTCTCTGTATACTTAGCCCATTGCCTTTCTTTCAGGAGGAAGATAGCGTCAGTCTTTTGCAATCATGCTTGGTCATTGCATTGGCTAAACAGATTGTGTTATATAAATGTAATGGAATACTATTATACCCCATATACTGGTGATAATAAAATCATATTTCTAAACTAAAAAAATCCTTTAAAATCCTTTAATGAATCAAGTATTGATTATATAATAATATTAAATATTTCTATTTAAAATGGGTAAAATAATAACAATACTAAGTGGGGAAGCTAGGTGGCACAGTAGATAGAGTGCCAGTCCTGGATTCAAGAAGACCTCCTGAGTTCAAATCCAATTTCAGACACTTAGTAGCTGCATTACCCTAGTCAAGTCACTCAATCCTATTTGCCTCAGTTTCCTCACCTGTAAAATGAGCTGGAGAAGTGAGTGGCAAAGCATTCCAGTATTTTTGCCAAGAAAACAACATATAGCATCATGAAAAGTCAGATACAACTAAAAAAACCTGAACATCAAAATAACCACAACTACAGAAAACAAAAACCATTTAAAGGGAGTAACTATCCATTTTGCAAAACCTTTAGTTGTTCTTAGTATACTACACAATTACTAGTCTTCTAGGAAATTAATTGGTTCTAGCCAACTTTTGAATGCCTTTTTATTTCCTGGACTTAAATATTGATTGGGCATGGGGGTAGGATAGGATGTCTGCAAGCTAACCTTTGAACTTAAAAAAGTTCATTCTCAGGAACTCTAGTCTCTTCTGCAACTTGCTCAGAGAAAACAAAGAGAAAGTGGTTAGGATCTGAAAGTCCAAAATCCCTCATTTCGACTTGACATTTTTTCAGTACAAATCATTATTACTTTTCTGAGGTGGAGGAGAATGACGTCCCTAGCTGCCCTTTTCCATCTCTTCCCTTCAAGGCTAAAACTCTACCAAAATCTGTCAAAAGGTACACAAAAGAGTGAACCATTCATATAACACTTTTATAGACCATAAAGAGGGAGACGTCTCCAACAAAAATCCATCCTCTTGGATGAGAGTCCAGACATCAGTTATCTTGCAAGTAGCCTCAGTCACTAGCAACCAATCTGAAGAATTCCCTGCATTCCTCTCAGCATGATTCCAGAGTAGACATCTACATCCATGGATTATGCGCTTTGGGCAAACATCTCTGTCATATAATCTCATCAGGTTGTTACTGAAGATTAATATAAACTGTTTAAGAACTCCTCCCCCGTCTAAATCTTACTTATCCTTCAAGGCTCAGCTCAATTCTCCCATCTTTTCCACAGGTGCTTCAGCCAGTAGCAATCATTCCTTTATCTGACCTCCTCTGGCAGTTACTTCTTATAGCTAGTAAGTCAGTTAATAAATATTTACTAACTGCTCACTATGTGCTAGGCACTGTTCTAAGTGTTGTTTGATGCTTTGTCATATGCTTCCTCATATTCATATATTCTATTACTGGTTCATATCATTATGTGCATCTGCATGTATTGTTTCCATAACTAGACTAGAAACTCCGTGAGTGCAGAGAGTATGTCTTATATTTCTTTTCACTGTTACAAGGCATATATTGATAAACCTAGAGTGGAATTAATAAATATTTGTGGAAAGGATTGAAATTCAGCTTGATTTCTTGCTTCCAGCCTGAATTTAAGGAGTAATAAAATTCCATTAATATAACCTATCACTAAGTGAATTGTCTATTTTCCTTCTCTCTCTATAAACATTGTTACTAGTATATATCATTACTGTAGCTTTGTTCCAATGCTTTATCATGGTATAGTGGTTCTTAGTATCTATGTCAATTACATACAAGCACTCTTGGTTCTACCAAAATTATGAGGAAATCACTGCCAATCATGAAAAGAGGAACAATGTGACTGAATATAAACAAAAAAAAATATTTTATTCCAGTGGTGGCATGACAAATAGATTAGAGTGTGAAATGAGTATCAAAAAAAATCAAAAATTTTTTAAAAATTAATTTTGTTTTTGGAAGCTCTTGAGGGAACTCTACTATATGATAATGATGACCTGAACTTTGGGCTTTGGGTATGGCAATGATCATATAGAGAAAAGGAGAGATGAGAGAATTGTTGATTTGATGATCGAATGGATATGAGAGAAAGAGAAAAAAATCAGTGATGACCTCAAGATTCTGAAAAAGGAAGATGAAGTGAATGATGGTGGTGTACACAGAAATAGACAGAAATATGGGGAAAGTTTAGAGGGAAAGATAAAGTCCCTGGTGTTGTACTTCATTCATTTGAAGAATATACTAATGCGTTTCAGAGAATGACTGCTAATTGAGATGACAGTGGCAAAGTACTGGAAAAAGAAAGAATGAGATGATGCTAAGGATCATGATTCCAAACTCATCTAAAATTAATATAATTGTACTTTAGTGGATAAACTTTGTCCAGTGGCAATAAACTACTAACACTCTCAGAGGAAACATACTACAAGTATTGGGGGGAAGGGGGTGGGGAGTGAGGCAATTAGGGTTGAGTGACTTACCCAGAGTCACAGAGCTAAAAAGTGTCAAGTATCTGAGGCTGGATTTAAACTCAAGTCCACTTGACTCCAGGGCCAGTGCTCTATCAAGTACACCACCTTGCTGACCCAAATATGTGTATTTTGGCACAACTCCTATAAATAAAGGCAGATGATATAAAGATATTATATCCAAATGAAAGAACGGTTCACAGATGCTTCTCAGAGACAAATACAAGATTTTATGGAGGTGATTTGGATCATGACAATTAAGGCAGCAAAAAATATCATTCCATAAGAAATTTATCTTTCCTCCTTGTGTTCATAATGGTAAGAGGTAAAAAGATCATCATGAGGATTGTTCCTACTTAAGGTGCCATCCACTTGCATGTTCTTCAAACTCATAATCAACACCAAGCTCATTATCTTTGTCTCTAAACCGTATCCCCATTCTAATAGCTTATTTCTATCTATGATATTGTTATTCATTGTCTCCCTTGTTCAGAACCTCTGAATTATCATTGACTTCTCTCTTTCCCTTCTCCCTCACATTGAATCAATCATCAAGTCCTGTTGATTTCCACTCAGCAACAACTCTCATCTCACTTTCTCACATCTCTATGGTACTCATCAAAGTACAGCCTCCCACCATCATTTATTACATATATTTAATAATTTCTTTAAAAAAGTTGTTTTAATCTACTATGCTGATACTTTAATTTGCCTTTTATATAACCACAAAGAAAAAATATTATATACATAAATATGATCACATTTTTCCTCTTACAAAAAAAAATCTTCAGTGACTCCACTTTGTTTCTTAATTAAAAGATTTATTTAATTAAAAGGCTTTTTTCTTAGCTATCATATTTTTCAAAATTTACCATTACATTACTTTTCCGTGTTTATGTTGTTATTTTTGCTGTATAAAGAGCCATAATTGGAGAGGTCTTTCATTTGTTTTTGTTTTTTTTTCTAGTTGTGGCACTGAGAATATTTTGGGGTTGGGGAGAAACATTTTGGGTAGAGAGATGGTGGATTAATCTTGTGGATTAGATATTAACACAATTAAATGGATACCAAACTGGCTGAATGACAAGGTTCAAATAGTATTTATTGATGATCTAAGATCTGTCTTGTAGGAGTTCTCCAGTGGAGTAACCCAGGGATGCATGTTTGCCTGTGTGCTGTTAAACAGCATTATAAATAACTTGGATTAAGCTGTAAATGGCACGCTCATTCAATTTTCAGATAATTAAAATCTGAAAGGAATTACTAACACAATGTATGGCAATCAGCCAGATAGGCAATGAGAATTTATTAAGCATTTACTATATACTAGAAATTATGCTAAGTACTGGGAATAAAAATACAAGTAAGAAGAAGGACAGCTCCTGCCTTTGAAAAACTGAAAGGGGAAAAGTTGAGAAATGGTACTTACCTGGGGGCATGGTGATGAAGTCCAGAGAAAGAAGCACAGACAGGAAGATTAAGGAAGATTAACCATCCCGAGCCCACTGCCAAAACTGGAATGTAGGCAGGGCACCAGCATGATGCGAGGATGTTCAGGGAAAAAATGTAGTTAAGTCCAGAGAGATTCAAACATATCAAAGAGGGGAAAAAAGAATAGCCAGTCTAGACCAGTCCCCCAAATGGAGGCTCCTGTAGGAACTCAACAGCAGGAAGAGTCAATATCTAAAAGGATCTTGACAGATTAAACCATCAAACTGAATATATGTCATGTGAAAGCAAGATTAAATTGGTTCTACTAATCTTCAGAGAGTAGAACAATGCAATAGTTGCAAAGGTATAAATTTAGGCTTCCTTGCAGAATAAAAGAAAAAAAATCCCTAACAATTATGTTTAACCAAAAGTCTAATGGACTGCTTCAAGATCTACCAGGTCTTTGTAGGTAATAGTCCATTTATTTTTTCATTAAAAGTTTTGATAGCATACAATCATGTGTAGTACACTGTGATAATTTTATTTTATTTTTTCTCTATCACGATTTATCCTTAATTTTTTTCTAGAGATCTTTCTAGGTTCCTTCATGAGTAAGATTTGTCCCTATATAAGTCACTTGAAAGGAGAGGATTTTAATATTCGACATGTCTATGAAGCTTTACATCACATGTGAAAGCTGTGTAAAATAATAGATTGTTGACATCAGGTTGACATATTGCACCCCAAAGTGTAATGAGTGGGCAGATGTAACTACTCATTTCTTCTGCTTTTCATAGCACTGAGTGACCTTCCCCCTGCCCCCCAATGGTAGAATGAACATTTATTTACATCAGATCTTATCCCTTGATAGGGAAATATTTATTAAAACTACCATATGGTATAATTATGTGTTTAATTTCTCCTTAGTAATTAAGATAACATATCTTTGCATGTCATATTTTTTCTAGCATTCCTAAATAGCTTTGTTGATTAAAGAACATTAAATCTCAAAATATTAGGTCATCAGGAATATAAGACCATTTATTACTTTCCCAATTAAAAAAATATAGTACCTTCTCCTATATTGTTTTAGACATGACCATCAGAAGTATTCTGCAGAAGAAGGTGCATCTTAAACCAGAAGACTGACTGTCCTGATCATGCTGCTACATAGCTTGGTCAATTCAATGGATCTTTCCCCCAATCATAAAAATAAGGAGTTTAGACTCAACATTTTGAAGATTATTTCCAGGTCTAAAAGCCTATGATTTGAGATATTCTGTGATATTGATTATTTTCAAGCTTCTCAGTGAGGTAGTTCATCCTTATCAAAACTAAATCCTACGTATAACAGTTTAAGGGCATCCCCTTTTCTTCTCTCTTCAGTGGACATAAAGAGAAGCTTATTAACTTCTTAGAAGCATCTTATATTTGAAAAAGCCTGCACTTTTCACACTAAATGGTCCTACCTAGTATTTTTCTTAATGTCTTACTTTTCACCCTATAATCATTCATGTTATTCTCCTTTGAAACCACTGCAATTCCCAACATTTTTCTGCACTTTTATATCCTAGAATTAAACAAAGCCTTTTAGTAACATTTCGAGCAGAGCTCAGTGTCCTAGCTTAACATAACTACTGAGCAATTTTAATGCTCTTTCATGGTTGACAATTTCCCACCTCAACCCATGTTTTGTTTTGTTTTGTTTTTCCTCCATTTCCCCTCTGGCAACTCAAAATTGTCTTACAGATTAATTATGATGTACCGTACTTCAGTAAAGTTCAAATACTAATATTGCATGGCTTTATTAAAATACATGATTTTCTGTAGTTGTCACATGAAACAAAATTGAAGAGGAAGAGAGGAAAATGCATCTCAGAAGGATGTTTTAACATCTTATGACAACAGATATTATTTATGAAAAATAGAATAAAATTGCATTCTGAGATACTAATATATATTGAATTATTTGTGTTTGCAGCACATATTGTAGTTGGAAAAAATCATAACTCAGAAGTTTAATCATGAGTCTTCTACCCTCTGTGTAATTTTACATCAGGAGAGGCTCAATTATGTGATAGATTGTCTTGTAAAATATTTTGGGTTGCTCCTATAATCAATGTTTTATAATATTCTCTGAGGACAGTAATATAAGGTTCACAGCTCTGATTACATTGATTCTTTCACAATAAGCCACGCTTTTAATGCATTTTAAATCAGAACCTCTAGTTGTATTTCTATTAGAAACTGAAAACTGCCTTTTGTGGTTGTCTTTACAGCAAGCCATGGTGTATTTTGCTAATACCTTCCTGATTACAACCTGCTGCAGTGGTCAAGTCAAGTCAAAAACAAAAATATATATCCTATTAATAGAAATTATATTAAAGAACAACACCTCTGCTATTTTAACCTTTTAAGGAAAAAAAAACATACTTGCTTAAGTTTATCTTATAATAAAACTCAGAATTTGGGGCATGTATTTAGTATGTGCTATAATGCAGTGATAAGTGAACACATTGACAATAGCTTTACAATGACCTTTGAATATAAATGAAGAAAAATGGGGCTGCAATATGTGAACTGTCATTGGCAAAAGAAATATTTAAAATAAAAGAATTTCAAAAGGGAAAAATAAGCTTATTTTAGTAATAGCTATAAGGATAGAAAGTATTCTATTAACAATGCCTGCTTTGCTTTACAATATTAAATTATCCATATGTTGAGAAAAAGGCTTTTTAAAAAAATTACTTCAATGCCTTTATTTTTCTTGGTCATTGCAAATTTCCTTATTGATTAACTTCAGGTTCCTCGTTAATTTATGTTTACATTTAAAGAGACATCTCTTTAATCTGATCTTTTACAGGAAAGTTATTGACCTCTTTTACTGGAGAGAATGTACTCGCAGAGTTTTCTTCACCAGTGAAATTGCAGTTACAGTCCCTTCTTTCCACCACTTTCCCATACCTTCCCCCTCTCCAAAAAAAAAAAAAGGTTCTTCATATTACTTTCAGATTCATCAGTGATAAAATAAAGATTTTCCAAAGGTGATAGTGAAATGTCTAGAATCTCTCAGAATGTGAAAAGATTTTGAGTTATAAGATCTGAGACTCTAGGAATTGTCAGATTGTAGTCAGAGCTGTAATTCTTCTAAACTATATATATTTTGTTTCTCTCAGATATCAAGTAAATTGACAACATCTTCTTTGACATCAAATTTACATCTTGTTTTTCCTTAGTAAATAGCATGGCTAAGGGACAGAGCCAAGATGGCAGAGTAGAAACAGGATTTCCACGTGGCTCTGGTTCTCACCACCTTCAATACATGTAAAAAAAGTTACTCTGAACAGATTTTAGAGCTACAGACCCACAAAGTGACAGAAAGCAACAAATCTCCCGCTGAAAGCAGCTTGGCAGGCTTACAGGAAAGCTCTATTGCAGTGTGCTGGAAGCTGAGCACAGTCCCCCATGAACCACACAATTCTGGCCCCAGGATGGCCCCAACCAGCAGTGGCCAGAGAAGACTTCAGAGGAATGAATCACCAGTAGCTATGGTGGTTTCCAGACTTCTCAACCCATTAACACCAAAGAGAAAGTAAAAGGTCAGTGTGGAACTCTCTTGGTACTGGGTGGAGAAGAGCATGGTCTGGCCCCTGCCCCTGGGGAGAGAAGAGGTGAAGGTGCAGAGGCTGCTTACCCCACTGGAAAATAGGGGGGAAGGGGAGAAGACCAGGGATGATGATAGGGAGGGAAGATTGGAGGAGAGGTTAGTTAGAAGCTATAGGGTCAATAGGGATAGGGTCAAAGGAGAAGATAGAATAAGTGGGGGCAGGATAGGATGGAGGGAATTATAGTTACCCTTTTACCATATAACTACTATGGAAATGATTTGGGTAACTACACATGTACCACCTATATTGAATTGCTTATCTTCCCAGTGGGGGTGGGTGAGGAGGGAAGAAGGGAAAAAATCTGGAATTCAAAGTTTTAAAAACAAATGTTTAAAAAAATTTCCTATTTACATGCGACTGGGAAATAAGATATATATGCACTGGGGTACAAAAATCCATATTGCCCTACTAGAAAGTTATGGGCTGGGGGGGAATGAGGGAGGGTATAAGACAGAACAGATTGGGGGAGGAGTATTCAGTAGGCTTGCTATTTTAGGGTGGGGGGTAGGGGAAAGATGGGGAGCAAATGAATGTTGGAAACTAAAAATAAATAAATTGGGAAAAACAAAAATAGAATAAAAAAGAGCATGGCTAAAACACATATTAATTTATCTTCCCTTTAAAAAACATTCCTACTTTAAGCCTTCACCGTTTGTTTGTTTGTTTTTAGCTTGTAAGTTCTAAAATGCTACTGGCCACTGTGCCAAGTGGTTTTTCACTTTATTTGACATCAAATTTACATCTTGTTTTTCCTTAGTAAATAGCAGGGCTAAGGGACAGAGCCAAGATGGCAGAGTAGACATCCTGCTTATGGCTTAGAAAACAAAATAAAACAAAACAAAATACCACCCCCACAGACTAAGACAGGATTTGGTGAATCGAGTCCTACTGACTTAGCAGCATTTGTGATTTGGCAGATTTCAACCTCATCATTTTTTTTTATACTTCACCCCTACAGTTTAAAGAATTGCTGTTTTCTGAGTCTGTTTTCATACTGTAAAATTATTGTCTCTGATTCCTTCAGTCATTCTCATTTTGCCCTTATTTTGTTCCATTAATTCTCTTTAGAAATTCGCTGAATGGAATTGCATGCAGCAGCAGTCTAGATACAGACCTCAGTGGTTCTCTGTGTAGGCAATATAACATAATATGTTTAAAGGGTTTTGTTTTTATAATATCTTTTCTGATGACAGCCATCATTAATATTGGCTAGTTCAGCTTCAGCCACACATTGAGATGATTTGAATTCTGCCATCTTAGTATGTGATTTATTATGTGAAACAAAGAGCAGCCAGACCTGACCAAATGTATGCAGAAGAAATCTTTGCTATTGGCAACACAACTGTAATGATAGTCAAGGATCAGTCTTAGAAGAGTTTGACAGGAAAATATATTTTATAGCAAAAATATCTGAAGGAATAGAAAAGGTAAAAGATCATGCTTTTATCTACCCACCACAAAAGTAACTAAGAACATGCCAATTATCATCTACTCATAATTTATCACATTTAATTGATCACTCTTTGCCTCCCTGCCTTTGAGGTTTATGAAATTCATATTCACCATACAGTCAAAATTTTGGTAACTGTTATTGACAGATCTGTAGCTCTTTCTCCTCCTTCCTCACCAAGTTCAGTACTTGGCTCACAAATTTTATCTCCTCTTCTAGTCCTGTCCTCATACTAGGGAACTTCAAAATACATATTGATTCTCCCTCAAAAACTGCAACAACTCAGTTCCTGAACTTGCTCGCTTTATATGACTGGCTCCTCAACCCCCTCTCAGTCACAAATAAAGATTGTTATATCTTCAGGTGTGCTATCACTCACAAATACACCACCTCAATGTTCAAAAAATCCAAATTTCCCTTATCTAACAACAAACTATTGGCTTCCCATCTCTCTCTCTGCTTTTCCTTACCAAACCCCACTCTGTCCACCCAACAATTTCTAATACCTTGACACTTTGGTTCTCTCCTAGACTGATATTCCTGCCCTAGACATTCTCCACTTTTCATCATCTTGACTCCTAGGTGAACCAGTTCAATTCTACTTTTCATAAGAGTTGTCTTACAAGTGTCAGCCCTAGATAATTTCCACTAACTGCACCTTTCCCTCCGACAAATACATTGCAATGAAGGTGGAGAAAATCAAGTAACTTCTGATAGAGACCATTACACGTTTATGTCATATAGCCTCAGCTTGGCCCTCACTGATGCTAGACAATAGTTCCATATTGTTTTTATTGAATCACTCTCCCACCCTCCATGGTGGCTCTTTCAAACCTGTACATACCTCCTCAAATTTTGCATGGCTTCCCCTTCCCTCGCTTGCTCAGCTGAGAACTCTACCTCATATTTTACAGGAAAAAAAAATGAGACCAATTGTTCTGAGCTCTCTCTTCTGCCTTCTTCTTTGTCTTCTATCATTCGTATGTTTTCTACCATCAACCTCACTGTCCTTCAGGTTTGCAATATGGATGTCATCTTCACTATCTTAAATGTCACATATCCAAGCTATTGTCAAGGCCTGTAGATTTCATCTTTGTAATTAATGTCTCTTGAACATTCTGCATTCTCTCTTCTGACATTACCAACACCATGTTATAGGCCCTCATCACTTCATGTCCAGAATATTACAATAGTCTTCCTCAAGTCTCTTCATATTCAAATTTGTCCTCTGTTAAGTCGCTAGGATGATTTTGTAAAATGCAAATCAGATTTTGTTATCTCCTTAAAAAATGAAGAATACTGAATCCTTATCACTTACAGGATCAAATAAAAAAAATCCTCTGGAGTTAAAAGCCCTTCACAACCTACTCCCCTCCTACCTTTCCAGTCTTCTTATGCCTTACTCGACGAAATGTCCTATTCAATTCAGTGACACTGGCCTCCTCTCTACTATTATTTTTATATACTGACTATTACAGAAACTTTGGTCCCCCTGGATGACACAGTCTTCCTGGCCATCTATTTCACTACTGGTTGTACCTCCATTCTTCATTTTTCTTAGCTCACCAGTTGAAGAGGGGAAATTAAAATAGTTGTTGTTCATCATCGCCACCTCCAGTTCTCTCCCTACCCCTGTGATTCAGTAAATTTTCTTCCCTTGAAGTTCATGCCATTCATATCTATCACCCAATCAAACGTGGTAACTGTTTTCTATGGAACCCCTAAGTGTAATGGCAAGCAAAGTTGTACTTTGCTCTTTGTTTCAGCTTTTCAAGTGCCTTTGAGCCTCACCTTTGTGTAAAGTCTTAGTAGGACACAGTATACATTGTGTTGTCCTTAATCCAAAGGGAGTTTGGAGACCTTCCCGGACCTTAACAGGCCTAACATCATCACATGGAGCCCATGGTGTTTCACTGAAAGGGCAGAACAGAAAGGGTGGAACAGGAAGGAACAGAGCTGATAAAAACTCAAGCACCAGCAGGGACCAAGCAGAGCTAAGAGAGAGAATGCTTGTGATGTTGGTACTCCGTCTGTTGTTCTGTTTATTGTTCTGTGTTGGTATTACTTTGTCAGATAGAAACACTGTTGATTTGTGTTTGTGCTACTTTGTCAGGCAAGCACTCTGTTGATTTGTGTTGTTGATTTCTCAGACATGAAGTGAATTGAGATGATAGTGCTGGCAATGTGTGTAAATATTGTTGTAGCCCTGTTGAGTTCTGTTTTCCTAGAAACAGAAACTGTGAAGAACTTGGGGTGGAGCAGTCCCTGTGAGCTGTGAACAGGAGGGGAGAACTGTGAATGCAGACAACAGTTGGGTGAATCCAGGCAAGAGCTGGGAAGGTAAAAGAAGAGCCATGGGGATTGTAAGTCAGCCTCAAGTTAAGATGAAAGGAGACTTTACTTGGGCACTCAGTGCTGACTTATGATACTGTAACTTACTGCATGATATGTTTTGTTTAAGACTATGTGGCCACCTTAGTAATAAGTTCTTATTTTATGTTCTTGTGAATCTTGTGCTTTAGCTTCTTGAATGTTTTGCTTTAGTTTATTGTTGAATAAATAGAGAGTTCACTATACTATGCAATTAGATCCTTAAAGTTATTCACAGCAGCAATCCTTAGGAGAACTGCTTGTGATTGACCTTATACTAAGTTATTCCTATTTTTTCTTCAATTTGTTCATTATATGAGTCTGTCATTCTTTTTCTTTCCTTTCCAACTCCTGCTCTTATACCAGGAGACTTCAACAAACATTAACTCTCCCTCAAAAACTCTAACTATTCAGTTCTTCAACCCTACACACATATCCTCCACCCCATATCAGCCACATATGAAGATTGTTATCCCTGTGATCTTGTCATCACCCATAAATGTACCACTTCTGTGTTCCAGAACTCTGAAAAATCCTTATCAGATCATAATCTACTGACTTTTTATCTCTCCAATTGCCTTACCTTACAAAACTTTACTCTTTGTCCACACCATGACGTCCAATCCCTTGACCCTCAGTTCTTTCCCATGACATCTCCCCTTCACTGACCAATATTTCCTGTTTTCCCTGTATTAATCCCTTAATGAATCCATTCAATTCATCCTTATACTGTCCTCTCTTGAATTCTTCACCCCCTTATTAAATCCGGTAACACTTCAGCATGAGATTATTCCAATCATTTATCACCTTGACTCCTACAAAAACAAACAGGTAGAGAAAATCACATGACTGCTCTGCCTGGGTCCAATACCAATTTTTCTTACATAACCTCAAATGAGTCCTCACTGCTGCAAAGCAATCCTACTGTATCTCTCTTATCAGCTTACTATACCACTCTCATCACAACTTTTTCAATCTTTTGCACTCCTCCTCAAACCTCCTATGGCTCCCCTTTCCCTTACACTCTCAGGTAAGAAATTTGTCTCATATTTTCCATGAAAAATTGAGGCCATTCCCCACAAACTTCCTCTTTTCTTTTTTTCTTCATTTCCTATCACTTAGATATCTTCTACCACTATGTCTTCCTTCACTCCTGTCTCATATGATGAAGTAGCCTTACTCCTTACCAAAATAAAACACTTTCTTTGTTCAAATGATCTCTTTCCATACTGTCTCCTGCAGTAGATTGCTCTGTCACCCACACTCTCTCACTGATTTTAATCTCTTTCTTACGGTTCATTTCCTATTGTCTACAAATATGTTCTTGTCTTCCTCAATCTGAAAATCCCTCATTTGTTCCTTTCCTCCGAATATTGTCTAATCTCCTCTGCCTTTTATAGTTAACTTTCTAAAAAAGGTCAACTACAATATAGGGTCTTCACTTTTTCTCATCTTACTCTCTTCTTAACCCATTAAAATCTCACTTCTGACCTTATTATTCTATCAAAACTGCTCTCACCAAAGTTATTAATGATATCTTAGTTGCCAAATCCAATAGCCTATGCTCTATCCTCATTTCCTTGTCCTTTCTGAAGGCTCTGACACTATTGATCCTTCTCTCCTACTTGACACTCTCTTCTCTCTAGGTTACCACTCCTCATCTTTCCAGTCTTATTACCTCTTAAACCCCACCGCATATTCTTTGATCTAGTGACACAGGCCTCCGCGATATACCATAAACAGGAAAACTCCATCTCTTGATTCGAGGCATTTTCTCCAGCTGTCTCCCATACCTAGAATACTTACCTTCTTCTGCTCTACTTCCTAATTTCTCCAGTTTTCTTTAAATACCAACTAAAATTCTTCCTCTTACTAGAACTCTTCCCTCACCTCTTTTACTTGTCTCATCTAGCTGACTGTTTCTTCTCTGTCTCTTTTGGTGGATTCTCTTCCAGGTCATGCTCCCAACTGTAATTGTCCCTCAGAGTTCTGTCCTGGGCCTTCTTTTCTTTTTTTCTATACTACTTCACTAAATAATCTCATCAGTTCCCATGGGTTTAATTGTGATCTCTATGCTGATTCCCAGATCTACCTATTCTGCCCCCACCTCCTGACCTCCAATCTTGCATCTCTAACTGCTTTTCAGACATCTAGAACAGGATGTCCAGCAAACATCTTAAGCTCAATATGCACAAGGCAAAATTCATTATCTTACTCGCTAAAAACTACCCCCACCTTCTCTATTTCCTTAGAGACCAAAGCTATCCTCCTAATCCCTTAAGTTTACAATTTAGGAATCATCCTTTCTCTATCTCACTATCTCTCACCTCTCCTAACCCTTATCCACTATGTACAATCTGTTGCCGAAGCCTGTTGTTTGCACCTCTGTAATATCTCTGCCACTAATCTATTACAGACTCTTATCATCTCACATTTGGAATATTGAAATATCATTCCTCAAGTCTCCCCCCTCTCCAATTCATGTTCCATTCAACTGCCAAAGTGATTTTTTTTTCTAAATATAGGTCCAATCAGGTCATTCCTCTACTCAATGAACTCTAGTGATTCTTTATTTTCTCTAGCATCAAATATAAAATCCTTTGTTTGACATTCAAAGCCATTCATAATGTATCCAGTCCTCACCTTTCCAATTTTCTTACCTCTTAAACCCCACCACATATTCTTTGATCCAGTGACACTGGCCTCCTGGATATACCATGAACAGGAAACTCCATCTCTTGATTTGGGACCTTTTCTCTGACTGTTTCCCATACTTAGATGCTTACCCTCTTCTGCTCCACTTCTTAAGCTCTCTGCTTTCCTATAAGTCTACCTAAAATTCTTTGTCTTACTAGAACTCTTACCCTACCTCTCTTAATTCTAGTGCCTTCTGTCTGTCCCAAAACAAATTATTCTCAAGGTCTGTTTGGCCCTGTTTTATTGGGCAGAAATTCCTGGTCACCTTAGAATATAAAAAGTTCCAGTCTTGCTTCTCAGACATGGTAAGTGTTCAAGAACATACAATCATTACGCCTTGCCCTGAGGACCTATTTGCTAGATGGGTTTCCATAAAGAAATGACTGATTTTGAGTATTCTCAGGCTGAAGATAAGTGTCACGTTATTCTTGTTGTGTATTTTTCTTCTACTAGGGCAAAGTTAATCTCCTTTGTTACAAGTATCTCATTTTTTCTCAAATAAGATCTGAAATAAGACAGTTCTGTTATTAGGCCTGCTTCTTATAGCCAAGAGAAGTAGGAGAATGAGAAGGAAGTACTGTCAGGAAAACCTAGAAAAGAGAGAATATCCAGGGGAAATGGTAATTGATGGCATAAAAGACTATAGAGAGGTCAAGATTTATACTGGAGAAAAGGACATCAGATTTGGCAATTAAGAGATTGATTGGTAACTTTGGAGTAAGCAATTGGAAGCCAGACTACAAGAGATTTAGAAGAAAATGAGAGGAGAAGAAATAGATACGCCAATTGAAACTGCTTTCTCAAGGAGTTAATCTATGAAAGGGAGAAGAAACATAGAATGATAGCTAATAGGGATGGTAAGATCCAATAAGACTTGTTTTTGTTTTTTTTTTAAATTTTAGTTTAGACAAGACATGGGTATGTCTGTAAGTAGCAGTGAAGCAGCCAGCGGGTAGGGAGACAATGAAAATTAGTGAGAGAGATGCGATGACTGCGAAAGCACTCTTCTGGAAAAAAATAATATAGCTTCTGATCAAGGATCTATGTAAATGATTTGTCTAAGCAAAGGAAAAGTACATTTATTTTTGCATATGAGGTGGGGGTTCATGAAGAGATTTTAGAAAAAACAGAGCTATCCATGAATATCTTCAAATTTTTCGTGAAATATAAGACAAGGTCCTAAGATGAAAGGAGGGGATGTCTCAGGAGGCTTGAGAAGGGAGAAAAATGTTTTAGATGGATATTGTGATAAGAGGAAAAGCAAATAGCCTACGGAAGTACAAAAGGAGTGTCTTGCTGTGATGAAGCCTCATTCGAACTTTTATAGCATAAATTTATAGTGGAACCATTTAGTATGGTTTTGTAATATTTCTGTCTCAGTTGAACAGCGTGTCAATAGATATGAAGGCAATAGATGATGAGAATAATCCAAGATTGTAGGTTGGCAAGTGTATTGGTAATGGAATTTAGAGATGCCCCTGTATTGGCTTGTTTTTTGAGTTGAGTGTTAAAACCCAGAGCTTGTGAATCCCACTAGTCGGATGGATTTGTTGACAGGAAGAGAGAAGGCTGAACTGGGAGGAGCCGTGAATTGGGAGAGACACCCAAGCCTAGAGAAGGCCAGAAGAACTTTGGGAGAGTAGTATCAAGTATTGCGGAGCCTGAAGTGCTGAGAGAAAGACTGCTAAGAGCCCGTTGGAGTTGCCCAGGACTTTTGAGAACTGCCACCCAGAGCTGCCAAGAACTGAGGAGACATGGCTGTGATGTTGGTATTTTGTCTGTCTGTTTTGATGTTGTTTTGCCAGATTCACCTGATGGTGAAGGACAGTGCTGCTGTTGTAGAGGTCCTGGAACCTGGCTGTTGGTTCAGAAGCCCTGAAGGAGGATTTTCTTGTGGTACCTGCACAGAAATCCTAGAAGAGGGCCTTGCTGATGTTTTCAGGGGTTCTGGGACTGTTCCACGGGCAGAGAGTGGCTTGATGAGGACACTGGCTCTGGCTTTGTTTAGCCTTGTCTCCCCAGGAACTGAGAATGCTGAGGGCTTGCCTTGAGTGAAGATGAAAAAAGGCCCTTTCCTTGAGTATTCAGTGCTGAGCTTAACCTTTCTGTAACTTAAGGGTGGATGGCCTTTTGTGTTCTCCTGGCCCTTTTGAGATTCAGGGGTGGGAAGCCTTTGAGCTTTTTGGGTTCTGTGATTGACCAAATGAATGCACTTTGTTTATGGTTGGAGACTAATCTCCATTTGAGAAGAGACTTTTGACTGACTAAATGAATGTACTGTCTAAGGGTGGAGTAGTACCTGGATTGAATTGAGAACTTACTTGCTAAAGGAACAAGTTACACTGTATTTTTACTTTCTCTGTTCTGTGAATGTTTGCTGAATAAATGGGGTTTATTATGCTGGTAATCCGAACCTTGGAAGTTGCCTTTGTTTGGCATTACAGCAAGGAATGAAAAATGATAAAATAAGGCAGTAAGAGATTTGAGTGAAGAACTGAAATTTTCACCAAGTGGTGGATCTAGAGAAGTGAGAAGAGTGTAGTCAATGCAGGTGCAATGCTGTAGAAAAGACTTGAAAAGTATAAGGATTAAAGTTCTTGATAATGCAAATAAAATAAATAGGGGGAGGGAAAGAGAGAGAGAGAGAAGGAGAGAGAGAGAATTATGAGACAATGATTGGATAAAATGATTTGCAAGTTCTTTTATGTGGAAATGGGGCAACTAGGTGGTACAGTGGATAGACCACCTGGCCTGAACTCATCTGCCTGAACTCGAATCTGGCCTCAGACAATTACTAGCTGTGTGACCCTGATCAAGTCACTTAACTCTGCTTGCCTCAGTTTTCTCATCTGTAAAATGAGTTGGAGAAAGAAATGGCAAACCACTGCAGTATCTTTGATAAGAAAACTCCACAAGGGGTTATGAAGAATGAAACATGACTTAAGAAAGTGACTGAACAAAAACAACAACATGTAGAAATAGGACACTTGTGAGTCATGGCAAGAACAAGAGTATGATAATCTCTGTGTGTAGCTGAGAGGGGATAGAGTAAGTCATGGGGTATAAATAGAATAGAAACTTTAAAATTAGTGGTTTTGAGGGACTACATATACACACACATACATATATATAAACTATGTATGTGTGTATATATGTATATGTATATATGTATGTGTGTATATATGTATATGTATATATGCATGTAAATATATACATACATATCTATACACACATATACACATATATATTCATCAATTCTCTCTCTGGAATTGGACAGCATTTTTCATTGTGGGTGTCTTGGAACTGTCATGGACCATTGTATTGATCAAAATAGCAAAGTCTTCCACAGCTGATTTTCCTTAAAACATTGATGTTACTGTGTACAATGTTATTTCAGTTCTGTTTGCTTCATTCCAGGCCAATTTTTGCATTTATTCCTGAATTTCAATCTATTTGCTGACACTAAACTCTGGATGTGAAGGAACAATTTGGGTATATTCTAAAGCTGCATTTGGTAAACTAGGTACTTACCAAATCTGGGCTGGTATCTGTTTTTGTATGTCCTATAAGCTAAGAATTATTTTTATATTTTTAATTAAAATTTGACTAAATTTCATAATATAAGGAATTTTTTAAAAAGGCAGCTAAGCCAGAGTTGGTCCTTGGGACATAGTTTGACAGCCCTCTTCTAAAAAAGCAAACTCAATGTGCATATTATGTCCTCCTTACTAAGTTGGCCCTTTGTACCCTCATCATGTTTACAAGAATTCTTACTGCAGTCTTCCTTTTGTAATGAACAAGAATAAGGAAGAACTTATCTATTTTGGAAATCTTTGCAGCTATCGATTAGCTAATTGGTCAAAAATTATCTTGAATCCTGGTGACTGAGCAATGTAACAAATTGTCATACCACTTTATTTTTAACATCTGTAGATGAGGCAATATTTTATGGGCAGAAAAGATTAACATTTGGTGTGCCAACATTTTTTAGTATCTAATTTCAGAGTTAAACTATATCAAGGCAATAAAATCTAGCAACCCCCTGACGACTCACATAATAAACAAAGCAATTTCTACAGTATCACTCCGAAGTGCTCGCTTCAATTTCTTCTATAGAAAAATCTTTTAAGAAAGCACTACTGCTAATACTAGCAGTTAATTAAAGAGTATGTGTCATTCACTGGGCTAAGTACTGTGGAGACCAAGAACAAATAAAAAGCAAGTTCCTGTCCTCAAAGAGCTTAAATTCTAATGGTGGATGTACAATATACATAAAGAGTTGGTGAACTATGCTAGCAGGTTGTTAAAGGTGATATTCTCCTAAATTTAAACTTGTAGTCCTAAATGATTCTCAAAAGTACAATTTTAGTTCTTGTGTGTTTACAGCCTACACATTTATATTGACTACTCCATGTGCGTGTTACTTAAGGTGGTTAAACTGTTTTGTGCAGTGGGTCAATATTATACCACCAAACTTCTGTCTCCCCATCAATAGCAGAGCTTCCTTCTAGAACATCCAGTCTAGTATTTGACCACTCTGTGGAATTCTAAATTTTACTTGTTCAATTTCCGTTCAAAGAATAAATGGACCTTGAGTGTTATTTCACCTAAGAGATAAGCACCAGTTCACTGATTCACTCTCAGAGGAACCAACTTGAAATAGCTACCATTATCCTATAGTCCTTTGAAGAGCTAACCCCAGAGATAAGCTCAGAGCAAGTTTCAATTTATGTTGTTTTGCCAGTAGCCTGAACTCTGAAAATGAACCTAAATGCAGAAGTAAATAACATTGGCCCATACACAATGAGAACTGAATGATGAAATTTCATTTTCCTGGAAGTTGAACTATGCAACGCAAACATTACTTCATCACTTTATCATCTCTGTCCATAGCTTATGTTATATTTCTAGAGTGACATGAATCACCAAAGTGCCCCATCTTTATTCTAGTCTTCCACAGTAGATTTAGCTGAAAAACACACCCAGAGGCAACATAAGAATATCAGGTAAGGAGGACAATAAAACTACACTAGATAATCAACTTTCCCTAAGGAAGCATGAATTAAGCTGGCAGTCTTTGGTATTGCTTACGTAAAATTGAACAAAAGCCCACTCCTTTATTTTAAATTCAAGTTGGAGCTACTGATACAATCTAAGTAACCATATCAATCTATCAGAATGCTTTGGTATTTCTGACTTGCAGACTAGAATTACAAGGTAGGAAAATACATAATCTCATCTCTACTTTTTCTTTGCATGTCTTCTGTTCTATCTAAATGCTGTTTCAATTCAGTTGTGTGAGAGTCTAGGGGAGTAAAGGAGTGACAAATCTTTCAAGGACAACAATCTACTTGGTCTGACCATTGCTTAGTAAAATTAAGAAACCTTATTTATTATTTATGTATTTTGAATAAGTTAAACAAAGTGCAGTCTTATAGGATTTTTTTTTGTTTTTTTGTATACCCTTTTACGTGTCTGTTTCTCCCCTGTTAAAACATAAGCTACTTAAAGATAACTGTTTTATATTTTTGCATTCCTTTCACTGAGCAAAGTGACTGGCATGTAGTGGGTACTTTAATAAATGTCTGTTAATCTTCTTGTATTTCACTCTTGGACTTTTTCTGGTCTGTGGAGTGTCTATTAGTGGCGGGCAGCAGAATAAAAATGGTTAAATCTTAGAACCATACTACCCACAACCAAACACAAAAATGGCACAGAAGTGGCATCAAAAAACCCAAATCACAGTGATTCAAGACTCTAGAAGGGGTTGACAAGAAACACAAGAAGAGACTGAAGAAGATGCAGGCCAGCAACATTAAAGCAATGCCATCAAATCCCAAGTAGAGGCCATCAAGGCCCAGTGCACCAATGCCTCCAAGGCCAAGCTCCTCAGGCCTAAGATCCCCAAGGTCAATGCCCAGCATGCTGATCCCAAGATGACCACCGCACCAAATGCCCAGGCCCCACAATCACAAAGCCCAACTTTATGGTTTACAGAACCACTGACCTCAAGGCTGCCAAGCCCACTGACTCCAAGATCACCAAGTCAATATCAGCAAGTCTGACTTGAGGATCACCGGATCTGATACCAAGGTCACCAAGTCTGATCCTAAGGTCATGAAGCTCAGTGATTCCAAGGTTCCCAAGCCTACTGACTCTAAGCCCACAGACCCTAAGAATACTAAACCCAAAGATACTGGGGCTAAAGCTACCAGTCACAAGCCTTCAGGATAGGGGCTTCAGGACAGGTCTTATTTAAACCCTAAACCACCATTTTGCCCAGATGGGGTATGATTATTCACAGTTTTTTTACAAATAAAGGAAATGGTGAGTCATTAAAAGAGTCTACTGATTATTTTAAAAGGTAAGAGAAATAAAGAATTCACATGCATAAAGTATGAATGTAAATATGGTCCCCCTTTTCTCTAGGCTCTCTGTCTCTGGGCTGGCTTATTTACAGAAATTATATATACTCTGGAAAGTCAGGGGTTCCTAGACTTCTTCTACTCACTCTCAGGGTTCCGGGGTTAATTAACCCTGTTGTGGAGATTGCTGTCCTACTACTGAATATAGTATTTCTGAGCACCTGGGGATTTGACTTAATCAGCAGAGACAAATTCCATTAACCTTTAACTACAAACATTTCTGAAATAGAAGGCAAAGTAGTAGTAGTAGTAGTAGTAGTAGTAGTAGTAGTAGCAGTAGCAGTAGCAGTAGTAATAATAATAATAATAAAATTACTTACTATCCTTAAATTGGCATATGCTCTTTCACCAATGTATACAGTGCCCATGGGTGGAGAGAAGGCACAAACCTCTAGAACCATAGCATAGAGCAGCAGCTCTCAACCTGTGTGTCGCGACCCCTTTGGGGGTCAAATGACCCTTTCACAGGGGTCACCTAAGACCATCGGAAAACATCTGTCTCCAGGTGGGCCCGCCCACGTGCAGATATGCCCACATACAAGTATTAAAGGGTCGTGGCATTAGAAAGGTTGAGAACCACTGGCATAGAGGAACATGGGTGAGGCACTTGTATACCATGGACAATGCATATTCCCTAATGGTCAGGGCTGCCGCTCCATTCACTTCCACACTTAAGATACTAATCTTTTGTGCTACCAAGGCAGTTTTACATTCATTCAGCAAAGGCAGGAACTAAATATGGTATCTGTGGAACCTTCCTGGTCATCTTATCTCCTTTCAGCAAAAGCAGAAACTTGCAGACTGAAATTTTCAAATTCATTCTAGGACTGATCCCTTAGCTGAGCTTTAATAGATTTCAATGTATGAGGGAGTCTGTATTTATACAAGTGAAACTTTTCTCCTCCAGTTGGATTTTCCCAAGGAACAAAGTTTAAGTCTTTTCCTCCAATCACTTCTTTCAAGCAACAGGGGTCAGTGAGGTCTCTTCTTATATCTGCCCAGAAGAGTCTCCTGAGATCAACTCTGCTCTGAGCTCAGCTCTGTTTTGGATTTAGTTCTTATCAGGGTAAGCATTTTACAAAACCAAAATTACTTTTCTGGTTCAAAGTGGTGGAACTTCAGGGAGATGAACACTTTGATCAAATAATGATAAAGAAAAATCCCCATTTCTGCAATATGAACTATAACTAGATCATAAATATCTGTCCCATTTGGCAAACAATTCTAGAGACTATGGTTTCTGAACTACTGACCTCAAATCTTCTGATCAAGTCATATGCATAGACATGAGGAAACAGTACACTTTGGCAGTTTGGGGGCTGAGTGTCTACTATTTGGGTTTGCTTTTTTTTTTTTCTATATTTTTTTCCTAATTGTCCTTTTTCTCCTACAGCTTTCCATTAACAATTTATTTTTCAATTATTTAATTTAATATTTTATTTTTCCCAAATTGCACATACAAACAATTTCCAACATCCATTTTAAAAATTGAGGTACTGACGCAGTGAAAAGAGCACCAGCCCTGGTTTCAGGAGGACCTGAGTTAAAATCCGGCCACAGACACTTAACAGGTACTAGTTGTGTGACCTTGGGCAAGTCACTTAAATCCAATTGCCTTGCCTTCCTCCCTCCAAAAAGACAAAATACAAAACAAAATAAAAGTGAATTCCAAATTGTCTCCCTCACTTTCCACAGCCCTCATTGTTAATGCAAAGAATTTGATATATATTATATGTGTGTAATTGTGCAAAGCATATTTCCATATTAGTCATGTTATAAAAGGAAATAAAGACCAAAATTAAAACCCAAGTAAAATAAAGAAGTTCTTAAAAGTATGCTTCAATTTGTATTCAGATTCTACCAGTTCTTTCTCTGGGGATGGATAGCATTTTTCATGATATGTCCAATATGATTAGTTATAAGTGATGATTTAAAGCTAGTCTAGAATATCCATATAAGTGTGTTTATGGAAAAATAAAATTTAAAAGGCAACTCATTAAATTATAGAACATTAATTTGGAAAATTTAAGTAATTGTTTGACTATAGTCTAGGATACATAATGTAGCATTTTAATATGGGGGAAAAAACCTTGTTTCCTATTGGAACAGTACAACAATGATTTATAGCCTGATATTTAACTGCTTTTACAATTTAAAATTCCTCCCTAGGTGTCACATTGGAAGGCATAAGGCATCCTTTTACTGGATGATGTGACACTGACTTTATAATTTTCAAGTGAGTAAAACTACAAATGCTAGATTTATAAGGCACACAATGAACTTATTACAAATGTGGCTTGCTATCAGTTTGCAAAGATAAAAAGGATGGCTTTTGCACAAGAAAAAGCATTCCTAATAGGCTAGCAGCGTACCAAAACAGTTTTTTTACCCATGATCATTGATAAATTATTATATCACACATTTGTAACAAGAAGAATATAGTACATTACAAATGGAAATTTTCAGAATCAGAGAAAAGAGTGGGATAAAGGGAAAATATGAGTGATAAAGAAGTTGCACTGTTCATCCACAGAGAGATACAATGTTCCATTGATATCCTTATGGTGTCTAGAGAAAATGGAGAAAGTCCATAGCATGGTTGATGACTCTTCTCTATCTTGGCAAACTCTTGGGTACATATGGACAAGAGGTACAGAAGATGGGCAAGAATGGAGGGTCTGTGATCTACATCACTGAAAAGAATACACACATTGATAAGATTGTACATCTATTTAAGTATTTCACATATTCTCTTGGCTCATAATTATTATTACATTATCATAATAAATTATTAAAATAAACATTTCCTATTATCTAAGTAAATGTTTACCTACTTAATTTCATTCTTTCTTTTTATCTTTCTTCCTTTATTACCTCTTTTACCTAAACCACATTTCCTGAATGTTTGTATATGTGTGTGTGTGTGTGTGTGTGTGTGTGTGTGTGTGTGTGTGTGTGTGTGTGTGAGAGAGAGAGAGAGAGAGAGTGAGAGAGAAAGAGAGAGAGAGAGAGACATAATTCTCACTCGTATCCTAGGGGGAAAAAAAAACAACTGGATTAAGGTCTGTGACATCTCTCTGAGCTTCTCTCAGCCAATGGGCACTTGAACAGTTATAAGTCAATCCTGACTTCTTTTCCAATATCAGTCTGGACTAGAAGTGAACTGATGGTCCATTTGGTGAGAAGATTTCTTCTCAAACTATCTAATCTTCTTTCCTGCCAATGACAATTACTTGTTTAATGATCATAGCTTAGTAAATAGAGAAGCTAATTTTATTTTGAACATTACAGTACAATTTTAGCCTCTGCTTCACTGTAAATTAAATTGTGATTTATTTGGTGTTGGGGGCTGGGAAAGTTGAGAGTACACAGAGAAATGTACTATATATCACACATTATTGCTTACTTGTGATCTTCATTCAAATGTATCCCTGCAATCTCCAAATTGAAGAAAAAATATTTATAGTACTGATTTCTTGAAGTAATTTATAGCTAATCACATATTTCATTGATGCCTTCATTTTTTCTACTCAATTAAGTTATTTTTGATAGACCTTTGACAAAATAAGGTATCTTTCTAGGTCGAATATTTTTAACAAGTTTTTGCTTGTTTTGTCTTTTGGAAATTAAATGTCAGACTTACAGACCAACTGACGATGTTTGAGGAATGCCTTATACTGTGGGCATTCTGGAGTAGGGAGGTGCTCAATATTATTTGATTATTTTATATTTAACATAATATCTAATTTTTTCTTAAAGAAAATGGCTACTTTTAGAAACACAATTCTTTATTTTAAACAAAATAAACATGAATAAATTGCAAATGTAATATTACCCTGTAAACATATACAGAATTTATTTCCCTGCAATCATTTTTTAAATTAGGGTAGAGGTGAAAAATGTTCCAGTTCACTGCCTCTCTAAAATTACAGTAAAAAAGAATATAATTAAATAATTGTGTGATTACATATTTACATATATGGGTATTACATATATGGATGCAACAGATTGCAATTATATATTAAAATATATCACATGCAGATTGACATCTCATGAGATGCTTGTGAAAGGAACCAGCTGTCTTGCAATGCTCCCATGGTTTTAGGAAGCAGTGTTGATTTTATAAGACAAAGTGATTTCAAATGAGCTCTCTCTCTTCATGAACTTCTTATAAATACAATTTATCAACTGGTCTTTTGTAACTTTTTGTTGTATGATAAATTGTGCATTCGAGACTTTCCTGACTGATGTGCCAGTATCATGCAATTTCATTATTTATCTTTGATTTAATTCTGAAAACCATTCTGTGAACCCTGGTCAAAAAAGATGGGGAAAGAGTCTGGGGCTGCTAGCCTTCGCCATGGCAGATGTGTTGAATGTCGGGGTGAATCTGGAGGCCTTCGCTAAGGCCATTAGCACCATCTAGGCGCTGGACTCCAGCATGAGCTAGGTGTTCAACTTCCTGAAGGATAGCAAGCAGAACAAGGAGACACTGCAGGGCAGGGAGAAGGCCTTTATCGCCCACTTCCAGGACCACCTGCACTCAGTCAATAGGGACCTAACTGAACTGGAGTGTCTGAGTAACTTGGTAGGCAAGCCATCTGAGAACCACCCTCTCCATAGTAGTAGATTGTTAAGCCCAGATCCTGTTCAGGACAAGACTCCTCTTTATAGCCAGCTTCTTCAAGCATATACGTGCTTGAACGTGTAGCAGTACCATGCAGGTCTAGCTTCTGGTCTCCTGAATCAACAGTCTCTGAAACGTTCTGCCAACCAGATGGGAGTATCTGCAAAATGGAGATTTAAAGCTCAGTCTACAACCCTTGTTTTACTGCCACAGTATGTTGATGATGTGATCAACTGAATTGATAGGATGTTCCCTGAAAAGTCAATTCATTTCTCCAGACCCAATGAAACATCTGCAATGCTTTTGGTTACTTTAGAAAAGGTACTGAAAGTCATTGTGGTCATGAGGAGTCTCTTCATTAATCGAACAATTGTGAAAGGATACAATGAAAGTGTATACACAGAAGATGGAAAGCTTGACATATGGTCTAAGTCCAACTATTAGGTGTTCCGGAAGGTGACAGATCACGCCACCACTGCCCTCCTCCACTACCAGTTGCTCCAGATGCCAGGTGTTGTGGTCAGGTCCTTCATGACCTGGTTAAGAAGTTACATAAAGCTGTTACAGGTTCCATGCCAGTGCTGCCAAAAGTTTTTGCAAGATGGCCTTACTCCCACATGGAGGGATTTCCAAACTCTCAAAGCTTTCCATGACACCTGCAAACAGTAACCCTACACAGCCCTGCTTTCAGACCCTCAAGATAACAAGCAGGTGGAAAAATAAGCCCAGCACCCAAAACTTTGCCAGATCAACCTAAGCAATATTGATGGCTCAGTAGCTAATTCTCTTCTCAACATCAGTACATTCATTCTTTTCTTTTAGTAAACAGTGCTTTGCTGTGTATTAAGGCTGAACTAGTGCTGTTGGATACCAGGTTGTCTCTGTGGTTGATGGGGACTAATTTTATACTTCAGCTGGTACACAGAAGGAAAAGAAGACTTTTTTGGTATACATAACATAAGAAAGTAATGCAGCTTGTTTTTCTGTGTCTGTTAGTGGTGAGCTCATCCTTCTAGATCAGTCTTGTAAGTCATTTTCAGGAGCTATTGTCATTTAATGAGAACTTCACACATGGTGCCAGAAATCCACATTGTTAAATAACTTACGTTTATAAGCAATAAACTGTTTGTACTCGAAAAAAAAAAAGATGAGGAAAAACTGTTGAATCACAGGATATTGGATCTAGAGCTAGGAGGGATCTTAGAGGTCAATTCTAAGACATAAACCCTTCATTTTACCAATGAGGAAACTGAAGTTTAGACTTAGCCCAAATCATAAATGTAGAAAGTGGCAGAACCAGGATTTAGCTTGAGTTCTATGACTCTAAGTTCAGAGCTTTTTCTATTGAAGAAAGGTTTTCGACCTAACACTTAGTCAAAGGAAATGGAAATGATATATATGCAATACTATTCCTCATCAAAAGGAAACTTACTTGAGAAATAAAGGCACCATATTTTTTTTAAAGTATGTTCTACCTATTGTTACTGTGAGGAAGTTCTGAAAGGGAAGACTTCTATTGCCTGAGGTGCCTGTTGCCCCACCTCTGCAAATAAATGTCTATTTTTCATAGAATCTTCACTTGTTTGGTTGTATATTTTGGCTCAAGCCTTGATTGAATGGTTTCTCCATTTTCATTTGACCTTCTTGCTCAGGAGGAGCCCCCTTGTTTAAACACAAAAATCCTTCCTTGGCTAGTACAGTTCATTTATATTTGACATAAATCTCTTGAAGTGATTTATAAGGCAGCTCAAATGTATTAAGTCAATGTGGGAAGAAGCCAGTTTGTGCACATTGCTTATGCTGGCAAGAATTTCAGTTTAATCATTGTCTGAATTACTTTAGAATCATCATATCTGCTATGGAGGAGTTTTGTGGAGAGGAGAGGAGAGAAAAGGAATTAGATTTATATAATAAATCAGGTCAGTGTGCACTTCAAATCTGTCTTCCAAGATATAATGAAATATCATTATCCTGAGAATCATACTTACATTTTCCTTATAGGCTTTGGCAATCTTGCTGTGTTTAAGCTAGGTCACCACCTTTGTACCATGATATGGTTCCTAATTTCCCTAATGAATCCACTGTTATTATAAATTATTTAAAGTTTTTCAAGTTTAAGTGGAGAAAAAAATAGTATTCAAAAAGGGAAATAGAAGGCTAACAGAGAGCAGGAGTCATTTAGGAAAATTAAAAGGGCCAAAGTTTGAGGAAAGCCTGAATTCAAGAGAAAGGCAAAGGGCAGCCAAAAAGTGCTTCCTTGTTGCCCCTCCCCCACCCGCAGCCAACCTTTCTTCATTCCACAGTTGGATTCCTAATTTTACAGCTGAAGGGGAATTCAGGAATTGAGTCCAACTCTCTTATTTCATGGGTGAATAAATACATGTCAAGAAAAATAAGGTCATTTGTCCAAGATCTCTCAATAAGAAAGTGGTAGAGTGGGACAGGAATCCAGGATTTATGACTTCAGTCCATGTAAATAGCACTGGGAACACCGTACCACTTTGCCTATAAGTCTTGCAAATGAAAAGCACTTGCTAAATGGTGAATGAATAATGAATGAATGAATGAATGAATGAATGAACATTTATATGATTATCTGTCATCAGTCTGTAACTATGCTAAATTCTGAGGATGAAAAGACAAAAATGGGATAATCTCTGAGGTCAAGAAGTTTACTTTTGGGGGAGAAGGGAGATGGGGAGAGGCAACATATAGATATATAAGTACATAGGAAATATATACAAAGCAGATACAACTTTGGAAGGGGAGGTCACTAGTAGGCTGAGGGATCAGAAAAGATATTATGTAGAAGGAGGGATTGCATCTTACCCTTGAAGGAAACAAGGGGCTCTAAAATATGGAAGTAAAGGAAGAGGAATCATAGAGTAGAAGGGAGGAGATGGCTATAATGGTAATGGGAATTTGAATATTTTCCCTGCCCCTTAATAAGCCTAAGGGAATTTGAAGACCTTCCTTGCTTTGAAAGTAAATTCTGGCCCCTAATAGGCTGAATGTAATCACATGTAACCTGTGGTGGGAAGCATTTGCTGAAGGGTGGAGCAGAGCCCACAGAAACTGGGTGTCAGAGCCAGAGAGCCAGTAGGAGAGAGAAGATGCTCAGACAAGGAGTTACTCAGGTTTGTGAGTAAAATATTGAACTTGTATTGGTTTGTGGGAAGGTTAAAGGATGCTGTAGATCTCTGTCTTGTTATGGCTAATTAATTTCTTTGCTACTGTGATGGAATTGGCTTACTGGTTTTGGAATTTGGTTTTCTGGTATCTGAATAAATGCTTTGCTTCTGTCTTCTATATGGTGGATCTGTTATATTTTGCAATTGAAAACAATACGGGAATATTTATAGTCATGTTCGGTGTTGTAAATATTTCATTGGCACTACAATGACTTGTGAACAGAAGTAAGAAATACAGTGTTACATGTGAGGAGCAGGCAGAGAAATAGTTTAAATTTCAGTTTATATTTGATCCTAAGGTCAATAGGGAGCCATTTATAGTTATTAACTGCATGGATGACATTGTCAAACTTGTGCTTTAGGAATATCTCTTCAGTGGCTTATGTGGAAGGTGCTTTGGGGATGATGAAACTTAAGTCATGGAGAAGATATAAGAAGCTTGCAATAGTATAGATGAAAGGTGACCAGACCCCCAACTAGGATGGGTGGTAAGACTGAGTAAAGAGAAAAGGATAAATGAAAGAACTAATTAATTAATGGTAAAGCATTTAAGTACTACTATGTTCTAGGTACTCTATTGCACTTACATTCTAATAGGGGAAGAAGAGTATATCTTACAGAGTGATAGCCAGAGAAAGGAGTCACAGAGATTGTTATGAGAGACAGGGCAGTTGATTGTTGCCTCCTTTTCAGCGGTTTTGAATTGAATTGACTTCCTAGAAGAAGAAATGAAAAGCAGGAAGGTGCTAAGTAGGGGAAACTATATATGAGGTGGCAAGGCAAATGTCAAGATGCCTAGATATGTCTGCTTGCTGGGAGATGACTGGATGGGATTTGAAATATGACTAGGGGCTAGCTAGATATAGTAGATTATATGAGTTTAGCTTACTCACTAATTGGGACAATTCAGCCCAAAGGCATTGTTCTTAAACTCAACTTATAAAGTTCCCCAGGGAGGCAGGACATGGTCTCTGGAGATCCAGTCCAGAATGTACTGTTCTGAGGTCAGGAGAAAGAAGGAAACAAGAAGACAGATGGCAAACACCATAGTGGACCACAGTTTTTTCAAGGATGACCAGATACAATGTTAAAGATGAATAAGTGAATGAATGTGGAATCCTCGAACGTTCAGATCCTAACCATTTTTCAAGACTGAGCCAACCAAAATACCACCTCGGCTGTTAAGGCTTAACTTAACTGATCAGACACAAATGATTTTTCCCTCTTCTTGTCTCTTAGAATTCTGTATCCTTATTATAAAATATTTTATATGAGTACATCTCTTGATACTTCTCATAGATTTTAATTCCTTGAAGACAGGAATAATGTGTTTATCGTTTGTAGATATAGCCAAGCACTTGACACAGTACATCTCTGTCTCTCTCTTTCTCTATCTCTGTCTGTCATTCTGCCTCTGTCTCTGTCTGTCTCTCTGTCTTTGTTTCTGTCTGTCTGTCTGTCTCTCTGTCTCTCTCTCTCTCACACACACACACACACACACACATACTGACAGACAGACAGACAGACAGACACACACACACACACACACACACATACAATATGACTGGGGGGAAGTGAATGATGTCTCACTAAATGACAGGGCGTACTGCAAAGAAGACTTGCTTACCTTTTTCTAGTTTTGGCTCTGAAAAAAAATATTTCACTTTATCCTAATGCAGAGGATATTAAACTATGATTTCTGGAGTTTTTTTACCCTGTTTTTTTTTTTCTATTGTCATTATCTTTTTTTTTTTTAAATCAGCACTCCCTCTGACTTCCAGCAATCAGGTACAAAGATATGTCCTTAATAGAAATCACAAATCAATTATCATTTTGAAAATTATACTTCAAAAGTAGAAAACTTTCTGGTCAGGAAGCTTTCTGAACTTTATATTGTCTGTTAAAAGTCACATATTCAAAGTTTTTCTGACATAATTAAAAAAAATAACTGCAGAGAAAATAGACTTCATTTTCAGGAACAAGGGGTTACCAACCTAACTCTGTACTACAGTTCTAATTCAACATATTTTAAAATAAAATTTTATCATAATATCCAAGGGTGCAAACAATTTTTTTAAAGAAAAAAGTTAACAAATTATCAAACATGTTTTATTATGTTATTATAACATGTAAGTATGCATTGAAACTTCAGGCCTTAGAACAATGCCTTTAGTAGCTATACCATTTTAAAAAAGCCTATTCTCCAACTTGTTGCATACATTCTGACTTTTTTTATTTTTTTTAAACTCTTTGTATTCTTCTGGATGAGGGCAACTGAGTTTGACAATATTTCAACATAATTTTTTTCAGGAATTAACTCATCTTATGGAATTGAGAAATAATGCAAACAGCATCTGCTATCACACGCAGATATGTTTTTTCACCCAAGAGATATGTTTTTTCACCCAAGAAGTTTATGATTTTGCAATTGATTCTTTCTCTTGAATAATAATTTGAATAAAAATTTTGTTGAGGGAATAAGTATACACAACCTCTTGTATCAAAAAATATAATGAAACAAAAATTTAAAAAAGGTTAACACCTCTGATCACATTTTGCACAGGACTGCAGATTGCAAAAACTCTTGCAAAGTCTCCTAGATTTCTCACTGCTTGTCAATGCAGAGTTTTGTTTATTTGTTTTTTTCCCTTCTTCTTTCCAAGAAAACTTAGCTCAACATGAATATGATTGAAATCCCTTTATGGGATTCCACTGGAAGCCTTCACAGTAACAGTCTGGCCCTTACGAGAGTTATTAGCATTTTTAGGGCTGATTGTCTGATTGCTGAGAATAATGTTCATTCTTCCCATACTTAGCACAGTACATAATAGGTGCTTAATAAATGTGGACTGGTTGATTTGATTGTGGTTTAGCCCTACATTTAATAACTAATGAAGAAATCTCTTCCATCTGTATAAACAGTTGTTCTTCAATTCAAGGTCTGAGAGAGGTACATGGGGCACACATAAAAAGGAAATAATGTGGGTCACACAGCCATCAGATGTAACAGCACCCAAACTCAGGGCTTCCTGACTGTATAAGACCAGTTCCCTAGACATCACATTGTCTCTCATTCTTTATGGTAGATTCTTAATAAATGTTGAATGAATGAGTTAAAGAAAATTGTCACTAGTGCCTCAAAACTGAACAATTGTCATCAATTTCCCATTCAGTATGCCTTAGAGGGAACAGAACATATGCCTTCGGTACAGCTATTTGAATATAAGAATAGCTAGTGATTTGACATTATCTTATTTTAAAGATATACAGTTATTTGTGGATTCAAAATTGAATGTATTTTCTTTCTTTTATCATTTGAAATTCCAAAGGCCACAAGAATACAAAGTCTTATTCCTGAAATGTGTTGCTGTACAAACACACACAAAGAGACAACACACACACACACACACACACACACACACATACACACATACACAGATGCATGGAAATATTTCAATTTCAGTAAAGGGTTTCAGATTTTTAAAGAATGAATGTGGATAAAAGGAGGAAGAATGTACCTAGAAAATTTTTTTTTTTAATTTCAACCTTATTTGAAAGGAAGAAGAAAGGAAACTAGCATTTATTAAGTGCTTGCTATATGCTGGGCTACATGTTAAACCCTTTAAAAATATTATCTCATTTGATTCTCAAAACAACCTGGGAAGGTAGGAGCTATTATTTTCTTTATGTTACCATTGAGGAAAATGTGGCAAACAAAAGGTTAAATGACTTGCCCAGGGTCACCAATTTGAACCTGTCTTCCTGGCCCAGAACTCTGTCCATTGCACCATGCCTCCTTTCATATCTTCTCAAACATGAAAAAGAGCAAAATTAAAAAAAAAGTTTTAAAATGCAAAAGTTTCAATGATCTAGATTTAAATAGCTGAATTCCTTCAAACTTGTAAATACGCTTTTCAATCCTACCTATGATGATGAGGGGTGAGGACAGAAAGGAAAGCATTACTGTATTCCACATATACATTTTCACTTCAAATATGACTTTTAAATTACTGAATGTATTTTGCAGAACTGAAAACCCAGGAAATAACTTTAAAAAGACTAGTTATTAAAGGATACTAAATTGTTCCAAAATTAATAAAAATGATATTTAAAAGGAAATTTTAAGTTGAACCACAGTTAAAATTACATTGCACTGTGGCATTGAAAGAGTTTTTTTCCTTGTCACTTTCATTTTAATATGACTTTAATCCCTTTCAGAAATAATAAAAAAGTGAATTTTTTTACTTTCATTTTTTCCCCACCTCGAAAGGGATATTTCTTTTCACGTTTTTTAAAGTTGTACACCATAGTTGAAAGAACACTAGTCTTGGAATCAGAGGCTCTTATCACTCGTGTGATAGACCAAGGATTCAAATCCAGTTTCTCTTGTGTGATAGTGTCAGCCTCTATCTACCAGAGTGATTCTGGGCAAATCACTTTTCATCCATGTACCTCAATCTCCTCATATGCAAAATGAGGAAATTAGTCTAGGTAAACATTTGGATGACCATCTATTTCTAAATTCTATTATGATAAGCTTTCCTTTGAATACTAACAATTAAAAATTGATCACTGAATCAAAAATGATATTTCACTGACTCCATTGATTCATTCTTTTCGTTAGTTATTCAAGACAAATTAAACCATTTTGATTTATTGAGATTTGGTTATAACCAATGGAGGAAGGAGCCAAGGGAACTTCTAAGAGCAGTTACAATGTTAGGACATAAGGATCTCCAATGCAAGCTGCCTTTCCATTTTAACTATCATCTGACTGCAGCAAACATTACAGCAAATTGAATGTGGCTGACTTAACATGATTAAAATGTCATAACATTACTGATTGGAAAGGTGTTATATTTCTTAATCCTTGTTGAGTATACAGCATTGCAAAATTAATGAAACATTTGAACTGGCAGATTTCAATTTGCATTTATAATTTCATGGTGAGAAAAGGATTAAAATGATTGAGTGGTTTTTCAGGGAGAAAAGTGGACACAAAACTCCTGGGTGGATAACTCAGAGAAAATAACACTGAAAAATCATTGTAATAGAGGTACTTCCTTCAATATTTCCAGACCTAAATGTTTTAGAGCAAAATCTGTATGCTAAATGCAACTATAATTTAAATAAGGAAAATGCAAATCAAAATTTATAATTAGAATAGTTATGATTTTAAGTTATTTATACATGATACTCTGATAATTTTCATTTCATAATAATTAATTCCAAACACCAAAATATCTCTAAAGTATTCATGCCTGCCTTTTAAATGAAAAATTTTTAACCTTCAATGATATTATAGAAAACCAACAGTAAAATATGGTCCTTTCCATGTAACAATTCATTTTAATGTCAACTCAAATAATATAATTTTGAAAACTCTCTTAATTACATATCATGTGTCAAGTGAGAATATTTGAAAAGTGTTTCACATAGTTCTGGGCACATAGGTTGTTAATAAAATATTTTTTCCTCTTTGTTTTCCATTTGTGTGTACGCATGTAGGTATCTGTGCATACATATATGTATACATTTCTAGATTGCACATATATGCATACATGCAAATGGGCATATACAAACATGTGTACATATAAGTATGTGCATACATGTGCACCAAGATTGTGGGGATGTTATCTGTCTCCAATGTCTTAGTACAATTTTAAGCTATTAAAGCTTAAATAGTCACACAGATGGAAATCTGTTTATCTGTCCGTCCGTCCGTCCATCCGTCGTCGGTCCATCCATCCATCCATCCATCTATCTATCTATCTATCCATCTCTTACCACTCCTACTATTCTTCTAGTATGCTCCAGGCATCCTCCTAATGCTATAAATTTGAGAAGTGCTGGTTTACACTTGAGAAGTGTTGGCAGATGATATATCCCACCCAGGACTTCTTATATCAGTGAAATAACATATCAAGATACCACTTTTCTTCCCTTTATAAAAATTTTAAAAAATATATTTTTAAGTAAATCAGACTAAATTATATTTTGTTGAACCAGAAGTAGAATAAACACACAAAACTCTGACCATGAACCAACAAGCCATACTGGGGATGTCTACCATCTCTTCCTACAGTGGGAGTCACTCACAGAAACTTAGGTACCAACACCAAAAATAAAATTAGGCAGACTACATTGTCCCTCTGTTTTTTAAGTCACTCTTTACAGTCAGTGGGGCTTTCTTGGCTGTAATTTTTCCTTGTTTCTGAATACCCTTAAAATTATTTTCCCCATACCTCTGTTCAAACAGCACGCTCAGAAAAACAGCATTTCAATTACATACATTCCACAAAAATAAACTTCATCCACAATGAAGGCAAATCTTTTGAAGATTCTGCTCCAGTTTAGAAGTTCAATCATCAATTGGACTGAGGATGGTTCCGTTGACAGTGTGAAAATTTCATTATAATACATGCCTGGTCAAGACCACCTGGAAAGCCAAAGGTGAGTCCTGGGCTGCTGTTGGCCCAGAAAAAAAAAAACAACAACAAAACAAACCACTGTTCCCAATTCCGAACATCTTTGGAGAGGGATAGCTTCAAGTGACTTGGTATCAATGATTAGATCAAAGGAGTCTAAAATAGAGAGAATGGAGAGTTAGCATACATTGAACCATCCATCTGCCCAGGACATTAGTCCTAAGCCACCCTTCCCCAGACTTGACTGCAGCTTACAGAAAAGTGTGCATACTACAGAAAAGCCATCTATGACACTATGAACATGAAGCCCAACACTCCATGAAGATGAAATTCTGAGGCCTTACTACACAACAGAAGTATTCCTCTTGGGCCTGCCCTGCCACCCCCCCCACCCCGCCAAGCTCCTCCCTTCAATAGCTACTTTTATTCTCTATTTCCAGAGATACTCCAATTTTGTCCCAGGACCCAGAATGCCTTGCAAAAGTTTTGAAATTATAGACTATATTTCAGAATTAAAGAATATTAAAGTTGGCAGAATAAGAAAGCCTAGAGGTCATAGGATCATCATGAAACTGAAAGGGGCTGCAAATATCCCGTTGAGTCCAACTATATTGTTTTACAGATGAAAAAACTAAGGCTAAAAGAGTTGACATGACATGCCCAGTTTCATACAACTAGTAAGTGTCTGAGGCATAATTTGAACTCAGGTCATCCTGACTCCAAGTTCAGTACTCTTTCCACCAGGGGCAGGGAAACCGTGCGTGGCCTCTAGATCTGTAATGTTAATGGAATAGGAAGATCTGCCCTGCTCATTAATAGGCCTATGTGGCCTCGTATTCCCTTTTGCCTTGGAACAGGAGCCATTTTCTCAGGTTTGAAGGTACACAGGTATTTCAATTACAGATGTCTTGTTGCTTTCACATCTGTGGTACATCCTGAGTCACATAGAGCCCATTGGGGGAGGAACTTGCCTAAGGAGGAGCTTGCTTAGAGGCAGGTTTGCTTAAGGTGAGGTTTGCTTGTAAGAAGGCTTTCACACATTTGTTACTAAGTTAATTAGGCACTGAGTCAAGAAGGTTGTTGTGCATTCTACCTCTGAGCCTTTTAAGTTGAAAACTATATATACTGTGAGGTTGGTATTTTATTTTGGGGGCTCATTTATGAGAAGGACCTTTTGATTGTGATGGGTTGATGAGTAGCCATTTGTTAAAAGTCCCCTGACTACACAGATGTTGGTGCTCTTCTGTTCTGGTGGTATATGTAGGTGATTATATTATTCTGTTTAGACAGTTGGAGCCCTGTCTATTGGATTTTTTCAGGGATACTAATTTTGTTCTACTTATCTGTACTTATCTGTCTGTTAATTTAAGTAAAATAGTTAATCCCTTTAAAGCTGTCTTTCCTTTAGAAAAGCAGAGCAAAGAACCTATGCTATCAGGGTGTGCTAGGGTGCTTGCTGGTACAAGGTCCTCAAGGGCAGTCCTTTAACTGAATTCAAACGCATTACAATTAATCCCCTTAACGAAAAGGTTTGTTCTGCAAAACTTTGATTCAGTAAAAAAGCTGCACCCAAGAATCTATAAAGTCACATGTTTCCCACACCGTGAATATACCAAGTCAAATTCATTCATTTTTTTTTTTAATCTGAGAAAACTGAAGCCCTGAAAGGTCAAATAATTAAGAGGTCAAACAGCTCCTTCTATCTCATTCTCTACCATGCCATGTGGCTATAAAAAGTAAATATTAACAAAACAACCCCACCCCCAACTCCCCTTCCAGCAAAGTCACAAAAATGATGTAGCAAATTTGGAAGGTATGCAATCTCCAAAACGAAATCAAGATTAGAAATGTTAACTGGACAACCATTTTTTTCCTTTGGGTAAGTCTAACATTTTTGCCCATTTTAGTGAGTGCAGATAGCAAAGAAGATTTTAAAAAGAAACAGTTACAGTGATAACTGGCCAAGCACAACTGCTCGGGAATTAGGCCTCATTGTGCACAACAAGTTTACCTATGGATCAGATGCTAGGCATTTGGGGTAAGGAGAACTGTTAAGCTGATGTGCTCCAATACCCATGGTATTTGGGACATTTTCCTTCTTAGACTTAGGGAATTTTAGGTGATGATTTTTACATTGAGGTAACTGCTGTCCCCAGACTTGGAGCATTTTGGTCTCAGAATCCCTTTGTCATTTTTAATCAGAATATATTGGCATTTCTCTTAAGGCTAAATGTATTCAGGTTTTGGATGAAGAAGCCTTTCCTCAATCTTAAAGACATATAATTTATCTTTCATTGATAGTAATCATAATGTTTGTGAATAGCCTTATTTCTTAGGTGAAAAAAAGAATAACATCAGAATAAATGTATGAATCATATGTATTTTAAATATCCTTTAAAAAATACTACTTTCCCTATAATTTCCAGACTTCTTTTGAAATTAACAAAAAATGAAAGAAGGAAGTTCAATAACGCAGTACTCATATTTTCAAATTTAGTTTATATATGTCACTGCTGGTGCCTTTGACCAGAGATGTTTTTGCATGGCTGCCCATATGGTATGTTTTAGGAGGTCCAGGAAGGACCTCTAATCCAAAATACCTACCTAACCTCTACCTCTACTCCCCACAACACATTAGTCAAAAGTTTTTGGAAGTTTGCTTCTTAGAGAAGCCTGGAAAGGACCCAGTACCAGAGGATCAGAGATCCAGTGCTGGGAGGGACCTCAGAGACAAACCCCTAACCTCTCATCTAACCCCATCATTTTTACAGTTGATGAAACCAAGGTCCGGAGAGACTGTTACTTGCCCAGTATCATACAACTAGTACATATATGAGGCAGTATTCAGATACAGATCTTCCTGATCCCAAGTCCAGGGCTCTTTTCTGTTTCCTCAACTTTGATAACCAATCACAGCTTATGCTGTGCAAATACTTCTAAAGGGTATAAGAGGGTTGGGAACAATTATTCATACCTTGATGCAAATTGAATAAATTATATTGCTAGGGTCTTGTTCTCTCTCCTGAGGGAGGTCGGGCTCCCTCAAGAAATAAGAAGGAGGGGCAGTGGGGGCTGGGAAGCATTTATCAAATACCTATTATATTCCAGGCACAGTGCTAAGCACTTTACAAATATAACGTCCTACTATCTCAACAACTCTGGGAGATAGGTGCCATTATTGTCATTTCCATTTTAAAGTTGAGGAAACTGAAGCAGACAGAGGTTAAGTAATTTGCTCTGGGTCACACAACTAGCAAATTTGTGAGGCATATTTTAAACTGTGCTTCCTGACTCAGAGCTCTATCTACTGTGCCACCTAGTAGTCTTTAGGGTTAGGTAATTGGATGCATGGTTGACTTGAGGGAGAGAAAACTAGGTGAGAGGGAAAAGAGTCAGCAAGGGGGAAGGAAACAAGATAATCTTCACTACACACACACACACACACACACACACACAAACACACACACACACACACTCACAATTTTGCTTTGATTCTGGTCACAGCAATTAGAAAACTGAATTACTTCACTTTCGATTTTTGGGAGAGGTAACATTTATACTTTTCTCGTCTTTAGCAGAGACCTGGCTAGCTAATCAAATTTATTAATAGGCACCAACAGAACCACATTATTTTTTCTCCTTTGTCAGTAGCAGCATAAATATGATAAATAATCTTGAGAGAGGAAGTCAGAGTAAAGCTAGGAAAATAATAACCCAAGGAAAATATTATGATTTTATTTATGGTCTTTAGGAAGCACATATTGAATGGGAAGCCTTTAAAGTTGAGATTCTCCGAGGCAGTATTAGAATACAATTAGAAACCTTGTTGTTGTGGGCTAGGAGAGGCAGAGCAGAACTTGTGTTTGGGAACAGGGTGAGGACAAAAATCCCACGAGAGTTGCTTGTCTATGTAAAGACTGTGCTCCCGTGCCTTTTGCGCAAGCAAAAAGGTGAGGGGGGGGGGGGGAATCTTTCTTTGTTTAAATTCGCGCTGAAACGGGACTCCGCCCCTCCTCCAATGAGAAGTCAGAGACCCTTTGACTCTACCTGCGCGGAGTCTGTACCCTCCCTCTCACCCAATAGAACTTCAAGGATGTGCTTTTTTTATGACTTTTTATGACACTCAAGGTTTTAAAAAAAAGAGCGCCTGGAGGGGTGCGCTCTCTCTCTCTTTTTCTTCAGACCTGTGGCAGGGAGAAGTCTCTCCCCGCCCCAGGGTATTTTTAAAAGAATAAAACTCTTGTCCACCCGAAGCTCTCTTCTACATTTCTTTGATTTGGGTAAGTGAGGTTTCTCACCCACACAATATGAAATTCAATTAACCCTTAGTGTTAATTCTTAAGTAAAGTTATTAAGCTTTTTTCTTCCCAATAGAATATGAAGTAAATCATGTTTATCTTTCTGATGCCATATTTTATTTTTAACAGATCAAATTAAGCACATACAAGGAACATATACAGATTAACACAAATTAAGTACATAGGTGTGTATGAGATAATCTGGAATTAGCACTTTATTATTTATGGATGCATTTTTTATGAAGAAATGATTCTCATGCTATTGTGTGCAACAACTAGGTTTTATTTAGGTTTTTTCTTTTTAAAATGGAGATATAAATAGTTGATCTACAGGATGTCCCAAAATTCCCAGTGCAATTTAAAGCTATGAAAGCTTAACACTGAACTGGTACTTTTGGGACATCTGGCATAATGAGTTAACAAAACAGAGTTATTTTTCCCTTCCAATCCACTTATGAATTTTCATGGCTTATGCTGATAAGGAGAATAATAATAAAATAGAGTGAAAAGAAAAGTGGCTAAAATTAAGGAAATAACAAATTGCATAGATCTCATATTGGCTCCTGGTGACTACATCAGCCAGCACTTGAAAAAGATCTTTATCCAGGTCAGTGTCTGCTATTTTTACTTAGAATAAAAATAACAGCATGATATTCGTATATTAAAAAAATATAAGTTGAGAATAACTGTCACTGACTGCATTTTTTGTGGAGGAGGAAGCACGGCAAAGAGAGTAGAGCATTGGAACTGAATTTGGAAGCTTTTTGTTCAGATTCCACCTCTAATATTTATTAAGTATGACCTTGGACAAGTCAGGACCTTCCCCAACTTTAATTTCCTTTCCTCATATATGAAATGGATATAATAGAAACTGATGTATCCACCTCTAAGAGTTGATGTGAAGCTCAAAAGAGACAATGGATGAAAAATAAATTTTAAAAAATAATGATTTTTAAAAATTATTTTTGGGGTTATAAATCCAAATATAATCTCCCAACCGAGACATACATGAATAGTATACAGTATTCTTTTGCGGGACTTTGTAGAAATCGCAATGTCACAGATGGAAGTGTATGAAGAAATCACTTAGAATCACCTGAGCAGAATCTCTTCTACAACATACCTTGCATTTGGTTCCTCCCCCTCCCCCAACTGGAGACTTTTAGTGACAGAGACTCAATACCTCCTGGGAAATAATTTTAAAATGTTTTTATTTTAAAATGTTTGGAGTAAATATTTTACTGTGTAATTTGGAGCTCAAATATTATTTTTTATTATTTTTGAGCTCCAAAAAAATATTTTCTGGTTTTTCAGTCATCATAGTTACTAAGGAAGTGGGGCTACTATGCCCTTGGAGATGGTTGCTAATTCACATTTCCACAAGGATTTTTTCCTTGGCAGTAGGGACCTTCCCTTCCACAGCCTTGAATTTTATAAATCTCTCTTCTGCAAGAGAAAGTCCCAATGTAGAGACAACTAGTTGACTCAGTGGATTGAGTACCAGTTCTGAAGTTATAAAGACCTGAGTTTAAATCTGGCCTAAGACTCTTTCTTACTAGCTGCATGAAGTAGGAATGAGTTACTTAACCTCTGTTTGCTTCCCTTGTGTCAACTGTAAAAATGGGGATCCTAATGGCACCTACCGCCCAGGCTTATTTTGAGATTAAATGTGATATAAGTAAAGTGCTTAGCATAGTGCCTGCCACAGTTTCAGCTTGACAAAAAATTGTTCCTCCCCCTAATTTTCTTTGAATGACAGTTGTCCCCCTAATGTACATGCTCCAGTTTGTTAATGTCTTCTCTAAATGACTATCAGATCTGAACACAATATCCTTGTTCTGATGTAACTAAAGTAGAATAAAACAGAATGGTGAACTCTCTTTTCTGGATACTTCAGTCTCTCTAGTCAAAGTTCACAATAGTTTTTTCACATAACATGCCATAATGTTGATTCATTCTAAAATTATACATTATAATTCCTTATATTGTTTCCAGAAAACTATTGTCTAGCCAAAGCTCCCTATCCTATTCTTGTGTAGTTCATTTAGTAAGTTCACGTGTAGAACAACAAACAACTAACAACAAACCCTATTAAGTCGAATCTTATTTGATTTCACTCATCCTTTTAGGATGTTGGAATCTCTTCGTTCCTTGGTCTGGTGTCCAATGTACTAGTCATATTTTCAAGTTTCATATCATTTTCAAATTTAGTAATTATTCCATCTGTGCCTATGTCCAAATCATTAATAAAATGTTCAGCCTAACAGAATCGGGGACATATTTAAGGCACTTCCTTAGAGACCTTTATCTTGGTTGCCATTGATCTATTATCACTTTTCTGGGTCCACTAATTAAACCATTTTCCATCTATTTGCCTGAACTATTATCTAAGCCATGTCTTTTCCTCTTCCTGTAAAAAGAACATAAGGAAATTTTATAAAATGATTTGCTAAAATTCAAGTATACTGTGTATTCTATTTCAACCCTATCCATTAGTTTAATAAGCCTGTCACAAAGGGAAATGAGGATTTTCTGGCATGACCTGTCCTTCAAGAATTCTGGTTTTTAGCCATCATCCATTCCCTTTCTAAATCCTCACAAAACATCATTTTAATTATACCTTTAAGAATTTTGTCATGAATAGATGTTAAGCTTAGTCTATAATTTGACAATTCCCCTTTCTGAAAAATCAAGAACACATTTGAACATAGCACCAAATACCTCAGTGAATTACAGCTGGATAACAGACTTAAACAAAAAAAAGAATTATAACAAGACAAAGGAAAATAGAATACTGTATTTCTATCAGTGATGAAGGAGATATTTCTCTTTTTTCTATTCAAAAAATAGAAAAAAGTATTCAGGAGAATACAGATTCTTTTACTAAGTAATTTTTAAAATTATGGAGGGGGGGGAACCCTGGCCCCTTTAGGCTAGGGTCTTTTCAAGTTCTCACTTTGAGTGAGATAACACCCATTCAGAGAATGTTTAAGTAGTTACTCAAGAGATGGCCCCTTGAATAAAAAAGAAATCAAACTGGTTGGGGAAGGCCCTCAGGGTTCCTGGCCAAAAGAGAAACAGAAACAGCTACTATTTAGTATTTAAATTCACTCTGCTAGGAAGGCAGGAACCTATTGTCCAGTCTATGAGCTCCAGAGTGAATTGGTTTTAAGGCTTGGTCTTTGAGAAAGAAATCTAGCCAGTAAACCCAAAGGACAAAAGATAGCATTTGGCCATCAAAATGTATCTTCCCCTGGGCAGAGCACCCCCAGGTAAGAAGGAGAGGAGAGGAGAAGAGTGGAGAGGGGAGCTGAGGGGAGGAGAGGAAAAGACCTAGTACTCATTCATAGGTCATGTTTGTCCTTCATTCTTGCATAGGACCATGACATCAGAGAGATGGTGACATGACTTGTAGCTGACTGATTTGATTTGGCCCATCTCTAGATGGCTCTGGAGGACAAATTGAGGCTGGCGACCTTGCACAGGCTTTCCTCACATAAATAAAAATTTACTGCAAGTTATCTCATTATATAATCTACTGCAAGTGATCTCATTACATATATATATATATATATATATATATATATATATATATATTTGTTCACAACCCCCTCTCCAAGAAATTAACTCATCTCAGATGATATGCCTCGCTAATATTGAAAGAGTACAAGCCCCAGAGATGAAACTTTGGTGTTTGAAATATTGTAGACTCAGGAGATTAGCCATACAAGGGAAACTTGTGTATGAAAGGAGAAAGGAAATATAGTGCAGACTTTGGTTCTGCAAATGACTGACTAATTGAGATGAAATATACTTCATCATTTTGTGCAACACTTGGCATATAGTAGAAACATAATGAATGCTTACTGACTGACTGACTTTAATTTTTTTTGCTTTCAGGAAGGCAAGGACATACCAAAACAAAAATATGATTTACTTTAATTTTTTTAACTACATTGAATACTGATAACATTATTATTTGAAGGAAGGGTCCAAGTAAAAAGTGAAATTGTTAAATTGGTAAGCTGTTTTTATACCCTTACTTTATTTCCCAATAACCCATCCTTGAGTGATTTTATTATCTTTTCAGAATAGGAATGCTGTAAAGAAAATCTTATAAAACAAAGATTTAATGAAAAAATGAATAACTGGATAAAGGCATTAGAGTAATAGAAAAAATTTAAAGTCAAGTTTATCGGTTCCAGCAATGTTTATATGTATTAGATACAGAAATAAGTAGCATTATAAAAGAAGTTGTTAAAAAAAACTATGCAAACTTGTTAATGAGGTCACCAGAATGAAGACGGAACTATTTAGCCTTAACAAAAATTCAGAAACCTGATAATGTATCATGTTCATAGCTTCATTCTGTGAATCTAGAATTTTCTTACCACATATATTATCAACCATATATTTAACAGTAAAATCCATATCCTTTTGCAAAAATATGTGATGTTTTAATTTTCTCATATTGCATATAATGCAGATTCAAAGAGAGGACTCCATGTAAATAAATATGTAAATGTATCTTTTAAAGCTATATATCTGCTTATTTCTAACATTTTTTTTTCATATAGGGAGCTCCTAGGTCAGTGGTTCTCAACCTTCCTGAAGCCTCGACCCTTTAATAGTCCTATGTGGGTGTGTCTGCATGTGGGCGGACCGCCTGGAGACTGATAGAGGAGGTTCCTAAGACCATTGGAAATATGTGTTTTCCCATAGTCTTAGGCAACCCTGTGACCCCTGTAAAAGGAACATTTGACCCCAAAGGGGTCGTGACCCACAGGTTGAGAACCACTGCCCTAGGTGAAGAAAGTCTCTCTGCAAATACTGATCAGCATTTTCTTTTCAACTCACTCTCTTAAGAGATTCCTCAAAGTACAGGGAGCTTACATGACAGCCACTATATGGGAGGCAGGATTTGAAGCTAGGTCTTCCAGACTTTGAGACCAACTCTGTAACCACTATAAACGTTGCTTATCTAGTTGATTTTCTAGTGGAATTTATTTGGGTCTCTTTGAGACTGATTCATATGAAATTTCATTCTCAAAACTCTCTAAGTTATTTTAGTATTGTTTAAAAATAATTCAATATGTGCATGAATAGATAGTTTTGTGTTCAATAAATTGTGCACTTTGAAAGATCAAGTTGATTAGAAAACAAGCATTCAGATTGTGTGTGTGTGTGTGTGTGTGTGTGTGTAATGACAATTCAGCAAATATTTATTGTGTACCTACCTTGGCAAGTTGTAGCTATAAAGAAGAATAAAGAACCGTGTTTACCCGTATACAGTACACATTTCTCACACCGTAATACATTTATAGGCATCTTTTTGATATATCCTAAAGCTGATTTTATACAGTGTGAAACAAACTTGCAAAATTCATAAATGTCAGCTTTTGAATGATATAAAGAACATTAAAATACTAGTATTGACAGTCTGAAAAAAGTTCATTGATATTTGTAACAAGTAGGTAAATATATGTTTTGCTGTTTTAAAGAACACACAAGAAATATTTTGGATTACTAGAGGTCTTAGTACAATGAATCATCAAGTCAGCATACAACTTGTTTTTCCTATGTCTTTTTCTCATTTCACAAGAGCATGTGGTGTTCCATACATGGAAAAAGCCCTCTGTGCTTTTTGAAAAGCTAATATGTCTGTGCCTATGAAATACTAAGAGGCAATGTATCATATGGAAATCTCCATGGGAACAATAGGAATGTCATGCATTCACACACTCACAAAGAAGGCAAGGTAGAATAAAAAATCCCAGAGCTGTGGGAAAGTACACCTGAGAAAATCAGATCTTCAAGATACCTGAAAAGGAAATCAGACTTCTTGGTATCCCCGAGTGAAAAAAAATGAGAAATTTCAATTATTATTTGCCCTAATCAGTATCCTGTGATCTTTAGTACTAAGTGGGAATCATGTAAATACTACTTTACTTATCTTTTAAAAATATACATGTGATATTGCATGTTATGTGTCGCTAATTGACACCCGTAATGGCAAGCAAAGAAGTACTTAGCACCTTGCTTCAGCTATTTAATTATTTATATTTTGTTGCAATTCAAGTTTTTTTTAAGCTTTGCCCATGATTATATGAAGTCTGTTTTAAGAAACAGAACTTGTGAACCCCTGTTGCTGATGCAACAGGAAGGAGAGGAACAGGGAGGAGCTAATGACCACATATAAAGAGAAGCCCAAGCTGAGAGAGAGCAGAACTGAGAAGAGAACACTTGTGGTGGCAAAATTGAGAAGGGGGACTTTGTGGTGGCCAGGCACTCTTTTTGTCTGTTCTATCTGTGTTGATTTTTGTTTGTGAGACTTTGTATAGAAGCCTTGGGACCTTACTGGAAGCCCTGAAAGAGGATTTTCATGTTGTCTGTTTACAGAAGTCCTGGAGGAGGGTTTCAGAGGTCCTGAGATTATACTGATGATTTGTGGTGAAATCTCAGACCTTGTTTGTGGGTTTGTGTTGAGTTCTCAGACCTTGTATGTGCATCTGTGTTGATTTCACATGCAGATACTGAATTGACGGATGTTATCGTGACTCTATTAAGCTTTGTTTTCCCAGAAACAGAAACTGTGAAGGATTGACTTGACACTGTGAGCTTTAATATGGAACGTGAACTGGATGAAGAGCTGGATGACTAGGAGCCAGACTAGGAGCTGGATGAGTTGTTGAGAGCTGCCTAACTTTGAATTCAGGTGACAGTTGGGTAAATTTGGGCAAAAGCTGGACCCATGGAAAAGGAACCATGGAATTTCAGAGCCAGCCCCAAGTCAAGATGAAAAGAGGTTTCCTTGGGTACTTGATGCTGACCGAGATCATGATTTACTGTGGCCTAGGGGTGGGATAACTATGTACTCTGTACCTTGTACCTCTTAAGGATGATTGGAAAGTAATCTCTATAAGAAGAAAGGAGACTTTTTGACTGAGAGATTAAGACAATGTGACCTAGAGGAGGAGAACTTTGACCTTTGTACTTTTTGTTCCTTAAGGAAGATTGAGTTAAGAATTTACTGAATGATGTCTTTTGCTTAAAACTATGTGGCCACTTTGGTGAAAACTATGTGGTCACTTTAGTGATAACTTGTGTTATAACATTGTGAATGCTGTACTTTGGTTTCTGTGAATGTTTTGCTTTAATTTACTGCTGAGTAAAAGGAGAGTTCACTATACTATGTGATCAGAACCTTAAAACTATTCACAGCGGCAGTTCTCTGGAAAACTGCACATGCTTGGCTTTACAACACCACCCTACTTACTTCTAGGATTCATGATTCAATTCATGATTCAAGCAATCATCATTCATGATTCAATGTAGGTACCCCTCCAACAGTTGAGGTCACAATCATTATACAATTTAATATTCACAAACTGTGGTGGCTCATAGAAGAAGGTAATCTTATTAAAATCTGGGTCACACTTTTGTCTTTATACTCCTTATTACTAGGCCATACCATTTACAGAGTAAATAAATGTTTAAATGTGACTGGAAAAGAAAATCCATTACTGAGTGGTCAATCTTCAGGTGATGAACTTCTCTTTGAATTTAGCCAAGCTAGCACTTGAAGAAAATATATCTATATCTATGATTCCATCATCTCTGTCTTTATTATCTATACAGATATGTGGTGCAATGAATAGAGTTCTAGGTCTTCAATCAGGAAGTTGTTAAGTTATTCAGTGATGTTCAATACTTCGTGATCCTGTGAACCAACTTCCATGGGACTTTATTGGAAAAGATCCTAGGGTACCATTTCGTTTTCCAGTTTTATGCAGGCAGCATTAAAGTGACTTTCCCAGGGTCACAGACTTAGTAAGTGTCTGAGATTATACTTGGACTCTGTCTTTCTGACTGCAGGCACAGTGCTCTATATGCTCACCACCTAGCTGCTCCTTCCCTTGTCAGGAAGACCTAAGTTTAAATCTGGCCTCAGACATTTACTCATATCCCAGGGTGAGTTAACCCCTGTTTACGCACCATTTCCATATTTGTAAAGTGGGCATAATAATATCTAACTCCCAGGGTTGTGGTGAGGCCAAATGAGATAATATTTGTAAAGCACTTAGCACAGTGCCTAGCACATAGTTATCACCATCATCATCATCATCATCATCATCATCATGTCAATGGTCAGGTCTTTTGGTATTCAAAAACTTTCCAACTTAGTAAGACTTTCTCAGGTTTGCCTCTCACAGGATCAATTTCTTGGAACCAAGGGTACCCTTGTCTCCTTGATGAGGAATCATAGTTAGTTAGTATTCTCAGAAGAAAATACTACCAAAGTGAAATAATTTAACTTTATACAAAAAATTTAGGGTGGATAATCTGTTCATAGATAATTCTTTATTTTTCTTAGAACCAAGTTTATCGAATAGGTAATACATTGTCTCTTGTGTTTTGTAAGCTCAGGCAGATTATCTTTCAAAAAGCCATGAAGGTGTTTCTCAATATAAAAAAATAAGGTATATTCTTTAAAAAAATGATCATATGAACAGGCAGTTTTCAAAGGAAGAAATTAAAGATATCTATAATCTATATTCACTATTGATTAGAGAAATGCAAATCAAAACAACTCTGAAGTATCACATCTCACTTGTCAAATTGGCTGACATGAAAAAAAACAGGAAAATGATAAATGCTGGAGAAGATGTGGGAAAATTGTAACACTAATGCATTGTTGGTGGAGTTGTGAACTGATCCAACCATTCTGGAGTGCAGTTTGGAACTATGACCAAAGGGCCATAAAAGTGTGCATACCCTTTGACCCAGCAATACCACTTCTAGGGCTATATCCCAAAGAGATCATACAAATGGGAAAAGGACCCGTATGTACAAAAATATTGGTATAAGCTCTGTTATGGTAGCAAAGAATTGGAAATCAAGGGGATGCCCATCAATTGGGGAATGGATAAACAAGTTGTGGTATATGAATGTGATGGAATACTATTGTACTATAAGAAATGAGGAGCAGGAGAATTTCATAATAACCTGAAGAGACTTATATAAACTGATCCTGAGTGAGGGGAGCAGAACCAGGAGAACATTGTACACAATTACAAACACATTGCCATGGAGCGGGGAGAGGGAAAGAAAATTTAGAAATCAAAAGTTGTGGAACTGAATGTGGTAAACTAAGAGTAAATAAATTTAAAAATGCAAAAAAAATTATAAAAGTACACAGGAAAATGACAAAATGACACAATGTGGGGGAAAATGAATGTTAAACAGTATTCTTAGTACTTCATTTAATCTTACATCTCATTGGTCTGGTGACCTCCTTCTTCCTTGCTGATTCTAATATAAAAACATCCACTCATCTTCCCCTGTTCTCATGTGCATATTTCTATAAATCCCACACAGGAAACTACTCAGTGTTTAAGAAGCCTTTCTGTAAGTTCTTGTTGATTTCTGTTCAATCATCACTCTGTCCATATAGTAAAAATCCTCAAAAGGACCACTTCCTGTTCTAGTCATATATGTCTTTGAGGATGGATTTTATAGCAGTCATTGGCAAGGTGCTGCAGCCTATTTACATCCCCAAATGTACAATACTATAGTGTTCAATATTCTATATGCAGAATTAAACATATCTTGAGTTCTTACACATGATGAGAAAGGTTTGTTTTCCTTGTGATTCATTTTGTTCAAAACTCTATTTTTAATATTTGCTGTTTTCTAAGGACTTTTCTTTGGTCATTACTAAGAAAAAGAATGACATAATGGATAGTGGGCAAGCCTTTGTAGTTAATATCCTACTCTTCAGTCCTTTCTTATATACATATATGTATACACATATGCATGTATATGTATATAAACAGAAGTACCCAGACTAATAAGTATTAACATATACATGTAAACATATATAACACACACACCAAGTACCTGGGGAGGCAGAGGAAGACAAAGAACAGTCCCTGCTCTCAAGGAGCTGCAGAGAAATTGCAGGTTTGACTTGGCAGAGGAGAGGAAGAGACAGACAGACAGACATCCCTATAAGAATGAAATTTCAAATTCAAAAACCCCAAATTTGTCCCCATTAATTGAGATTCCTCTGAGGTCATAGGGTTCCATGTTTCGTAGCTATAGTACATGACCATGAGAATATTGGTAATAAAAAGATGGACTTCCCCATTATGATTTCTCAAATATTACCAACCTAATTCTCCAGCTCATTGTAAGTGTCTCTCCCAAGTATATGTACAGATGGACTAACTATACTCATCCAGTGACATTTCATATTCTGGGCATTCTCCATTCTCCACCTACTTGGGTTTGTTATTATTTTTTTTACCCCATTGTGGATGCCTGTTTCTCTTTTCAGTGATCGTGGATGTTTCTCAATAGCCTTCTTTTAGCTGGACTTTAGGCACATCATCCTCCATAACAGCATGGACAACTTCAGTTAGCAGATATTTCCCTCTTTTGTGTTTTCTTGATGCCAAGATACTAAGGAGCTTAAAAAGAAAAAAAAGAAAAAAGAAAAAAAAAACCTTAAAAGTACTTTCTCAGATCTTTTATAAGCAATAAAATGCAACCATGTAAAGTGAAAACGTCTTAAGGCTTTGAAATTGTTATTTTTTTATCTAGGGGAAAACTCCAAGAATATATGGCTTTAAGGAAATTTAACTTAAAATATTGAGTTTGACCATATTATGTGTTCTTCCATATAATGAAAAAAAATGTGTTTTCCTTGTGATCATTTTCATTTAACATCTTATATCCAATTGTCGCACTGCTTTCTATGTTTTGTTTTAAAAGGCTACTATATAATTTTTACTCAAGATTTCATTAAGAAGAATTCAATTATTGAATTAAAAGCTCCTGTTAGAAGCAAAAGATGGGTCTGTGTTGCTGGTATTTATTAATTAACCAAAGTGTCATTTCCTTCCTCACAATCACATGGGATGACTGAACTTTTACCATTTTCTTTTTCTAGTTAATGTAAAAGTATGAGAGATTCACTTTTCTCAATTTTGACCATAAAGTTGAATATAAATTTTTTTCATCAAATAATTAAATGTGTAAAGCCTTGAATGAATGATTCTTAATACAGTATACTCATCAAAATAATAATTGTCAGCTAAATTTCCTCCTTCCTATTTTTTATTATCAGTGTCATCCTGACTATTTTTCATGTTTGAACTTTGAAAATGGAAAATGAAATCGGGAAAGGATTAGATTCTTTGGAATTCACAAAATAAGTCTTCATTTACCATTAATCTTGCCTTTTTTTTTTACTGTCATTGTTGCTGTTGTCTTGTTCCAGCTGTTTTGAAATATTTAAATATGAAAGCTAAAGCAACATCTCTTTAAAATTAAATGTATTTGGTGCTATGAAAGTTTGAAATTCTCTTGTGTTCGCCCTAAATATAGCTTTTTTTTTTCTAATCTTCAAAGCTGGGCACAGCCACCATGTCTGATTACTGACACTTTGATCATGGGGGACAAAAAAGAATAAAACTTTTATTAGTGAGAGGTAATGAAACATAATATATAGAAGACAGGCCCTGTTATGAGAATCTGGATCAAGTGCTGCCAGATCCCCATCCTGAATCCTATGGTGAAAGGTTTGGGAATCATCCCTGTGGTGGGTGAGTCAGATTGACCAAGGTTGCTCCCAGGTCCACCATGGTCAGGTCTGTGCTGGTGCTGCCCATGCACTCTGTGCTCTGCACTCCCCACGCCCTGCCCAACAAATCTTACCCTTCCATGCTTTTCTGGGCTGGAAATCTGACATATTCCATCTCCCAGTGGATTCTGTCACTCTAAAATCTGTTCAGATTAACTTTTTAGAGGTTCCTGAAGGAATTCATGGGCGAGTTCAGATGAGTTCCTGCTTTCACTCTGCCCCCCAGTACATTCCCCTGATCTCCGTCTTGCCAGTAGACCCAGATGGCTCCAAAGAAGAGAGTGAGGCTCGTGACTTTGAATAGGCCTCCCTTACTTAAATTCCAAATCACTTTTATGTCATGGCATCACCTCCCTGATGTCATGATCCTTTTTGAGAACAAAGGACAAACAACAACAGCCGTTTACATGTTCATAAGCTCTGAAATTCCTATCTCTTATCACAATCTGTTATCATTTCTTCTCTCTTTCTCTTGTGACTCCAAACCCTATTCTTGATTCCCAACATGACCTCCAATCCCTTATCCCCTCAGATTTTTATCATAATCATTCCTTACACTACATTCTCTTCCTTTTCACATCTTGACCCCTTGATGAATGAGTTCAACTCAACTCTGTCCTCTTGAGCTCTTTATGTAGCAGATCTTGCCTTTCCAAATACCCATATAATTACTGCCATTATTCCTATTTGTTCTGCTGAATGAAGCTGCAGAAAATCATGAAACCACGTTAAACGGGTCCACTGCAAATTTATAATACATAATCTCAACAGAGTTTTCACTTTGGTAAGACAATTCTTTTATAGCTCCCTAATCAATTCACTATCTCATTGGTGATTTTCCAAAACTTTTCAGCTTTCCTCAAGCCTCCCAAAGCATCTCCTCCCTTTTTCCTTTCAGTTAATAACTTAGCCTCATATTTCAGTGAAATTTTTCTTTAAAGTTGATGTCATTTGCAAAGAGCTCCTAGTAGATAGACTTTATAATATAGAGACATTTAATTTTACTGATGAGGTCTCAGTTTCTAACCTTATAACTTAAACCCATAATCTTACAGCATGAGGTTACTTTGACATTAATAATCATAAACTACCTATATTGCTTTTAATGTTATTAAGAAGATAAGTTAATTTCCCTTTAGGGTATAAAATATTAAGGAGATGTTGTTTGCTACATATTGTTTTTAGAATAAATAGGAAATGGTTTAGAGTAGTTAAGTTTTCAAAAACCTAAATAAATATCAGACATTTTATTATATATATAAGCATATGAGCCTCTTAAGAAGCAGACCAGAAACTCTTGCCATCTTGGCAATTTTTGGAATGTTAGCAAGCAAAGTAATACTTCTCTAAACACCACCAGAATACAGTTATCCTTCAGCAAAGACTTCAGAGTTGCTTCTTTGGATTCTCTCAAGCAAAGATGCTAACAGCCTCCAGTCTAGTGGAATCTCTCTGATCCTTTCTTAGCAACAGATTATAAGAACACTAAATTTAGAGTCAGAGGATGTGAATTTTAGTTTAGTTCCCTTACTTATGGTGTAACTTTTGTCAAGTAATGTAATTTTTCTGTACCTCAATTTTATAACCCATAAAATGAGGGCATTGGACTAGATGAATTCTAAGAACCCTTCCTGAAATAAATCTAATATTCTATAAATGTTTAATTGATGAACAGAGCTTTTCTTTAAAAGTAGAAGAATGAGGAAAACAAATCGTATATTTCCTGAGAATGACATACAATCTATGAACTAATTTTTTTTCTCTATTATGGTTGCAATATCTTTTCCCCTACCAATCAATGTACAAAGCTAATGTTGTATTCTACTGCATGTAACCATGCCAAGTTGTATGAATCCCCTGATGAGATGATTTTAAGCCACAAATTCTCCTATTAAAGGAGTCCTCATTACTCTTTAGAACATTTCCAGGCTAGAGAGAGGAAGTATAAGATCCCATTACTCAAAGTAAACGTGAGCTTAGTTGTATAAAACTCTGAATGCAGTGACAGCTCTGTGTATGCATGAATCTGTGTCAGTGATTCTTGATCTGTGATCCAAGTCGACAAAGAAAGTGTGTCCTTACATCAGAAAGTGGGACCCAAAATTTCACCTCTGTAGTGATATTGCAGTGGAATCCTTGTGAAATCTAATGATGCATTTATACTGACTACATCAATTATGTTTTATGAGAATACAATGGTTCAGAGCTGAGAGATGCTGTAGGTTAATTGTGTCAATGTCTGTGGCTTAGAAATATAATTAATATAGCCCTCTAATTTCCCTGAGGGCAAAGATATTCTTGGACACACGAATGAAATGCTGTGACTGATTTTCTAAGTGAGAAGTAATTTTATAAATATTAAAAGACCTATGAGCAGAATTATAATTAGTTTTTGAAAAACATGCATTTTTAGATTGGAAAAAGGGATGGAAATATTGTTGGAGGGATAGTCTAATCTAATGTACAGCAACAAGATTTTGAATTGGTACAGAATAGAGAATAGTAGAAGAAATTTCATGAGGAGGAGCTTCAGAGAAAATTTTTGTTTCAATAGAATTTTGAAAAAGAAATCATTCTGTGCTGAAGCAATTTCAATTCACATGGGCAGTGGAATAACATTGAGAATTTATGTCAATTTTTTATGGTTCATATGTTAATTTTGAAAACATTGCCCTTACTACATCACATGCTTTCCAAGGACAAACTTAGATAAAAACAGACAATATCATAACTGATCAGCTTCCAATCTGAAGTTGCATTCTTTGGCCATGACAACCCTGGAAACAAAGAAAAGTGCAAAATGGCCCTTGATCCTGTGGTATCTCCTTTTACTTCTACAGCGGTAGTGACAGAGTGAAATAAAAAAAAAAATAACAGAGAGTGCTTAGAAACAGACAGTTCTTAGATCATCTACAAAGCATTAAATTAGTCATTGATATTCTATGTGAGATCCTTGTCCAAAAACCTATGAATGTATTTAATAGAAGAATTAAATCATCAGTCAACTTTATCATTGTAGGTAAAGCAAAAGAAATTGATACTAAATGGAAGAATGACTCACAAATCCTCCTAGGAGAGAAAACAAAGGAGTTGGTTTCATTCTGCATCCAAGGGAACAAGAAAAGTTATTCTGTGGCTATTTGTTCATATTTTATTGAAGTCCATATCACAAATATTTGCAAGAAAACTATGATGAAAATAATAGACTTTAATTGTCAGGTACTTCAATGCTGCAGAAGGAGTAGGATAGAAAGGAAAAGAAATATATTGAAAATATGGTTCACAAGAAGGGAATACTATGTGTCAAAGGTGTGTAGACTACACAGATAGCTTAATCTATTTATCTTGGGTTTTCTTCCCAAGAAAAGAACTGGGAAGTGCTGGGAATCATTAACACCAAATAATAATACAAATAGTGAAGCTGATTATATTTTAAAAGAAAGAAAAGAGGTCACAGCATATTAAGAGACAATTTTCAGATGAAGAAATCAAATCTCTCTCTAATGACAGAAAAATGTTCTAAGACACTATTTGATAGAGAAACACATTAAAATGACTCTGAGGTGCCACCTCACACCTATGAGACTGGCTAATATGACAGAAAAGGAAAATGAAAAATGTTTGGAAGGGATGTGGAAAAATTGCGGTACTAATGTCCTGTTGGAGTTGTGAATTTATCTAACCATTACGGAGAGCAATTTGGAACTATATCCAAAGGGCTATAAAACTGAATACTCTTTGGCCCAGTAATAGCACTGCTAGGTTGATATGCCAAAGAGGTCAAAGAAAAAGTGTTAATATGTACAAAAATATTTATAGCATCTCTCTTTGTGGTGGCAAAGAACTGGAAACTGAAGGGTTTTCTATCAATTGGGGAATGATGAGAGAAGTTGAGGTTTATGATTGTGATATGATTGTGATCAGATACTATTGGTGTATATGAAATGATGAGCAAGGAGGTTTGAGAAAAACCTGGGAAGACTTACATGAACTGATGCAGAGTGAAGTGATCAGAACCATAAGAATACTGAGCATGGTAACAGAAATATTGCATGATGATCAACTGTGAATGATTTAGCCATTTTCAGCAATACAGTTATTCAAGAAAATTATGAAGGCTTTCCAATAAAAAAAAATGCTATACAGGGAAAGAACTAATGGAGTCTGAATGCATATCAAAACATGATTTTTTTTTCATTATTTTTCTTGCTTTTTTGCGACATGACTAATATGGAAATGCATTTTTCATGATTTCACATGCACAACTTAAAAAAATTCATAGCTTTATTCCATACTTATAACACCACAATAAACTGTCTGGTGGTGCAGAAAACTTCTCCTACAATCACAAAATACTGACTTAAAAGTGTCTCTCCAGAAAAAAAAGGCTCTCTACCTGTGTATCATCCTTCAGCTTTATCTTTTTTTAAAAATACAATAGCAATTTGATGAGTCAGACTGCTGTTTGTCCAATTTGTGTCCCTCACCTCTTTATTAAAAGACAGAGAGTCGGGCAAGTCACTTAACCCCAATTGCCCTGCCTTCCCCCCTCCAAAAAAAAAGACCAAAGAAAAGACAGAAAGAATAGATCATGATGAAAATGTTGGTAGTGTCCCTTCTACCGATAATCTATTATAAAAGCGTTAGTCTGAAAACATTTAGGGAAGGGGGAAAAAAGATGAGCAAAAAGAAATCCAACCAAAACAAACAAATAAAGAAAACACAACAACCCACCATTTTTTCTTTAAAAATCCAGGCTGACAGCACAGGCATTCATCAGTCAGTGCACAGAGTGAGGATGCACAATGGGCATTTGCTTTCTCTTCTATTTAACAAAAGCTTAAAAATCAGTAAGAATAAGTGGGTTTTAAAACTCCCTCGGGGTATTGTTTTTGTTGCTGCTGCTGCTGCTCTTTGTGTTGGTTAGTGATCCCTCCCATTTGGGGTTGTCTTGCAAAAATACTGGAATGGTTTGCTATTTCCTTCTCCAAATCATTTTGCAGATGAGGAAACTGAGGTAAGCAGGGGTTAGTGACTTGTCCAGGGTGACATAGCTAGTGAATTTCTGAGGCCAGATAAACTTCAGTTTTAGTTTAGTTCTATCTACTCTGCCACCTAGTTGCCTTGAAATAATAACAAATGATTGAAGTGTCATGTCACGTGAAATTCTAAGCAGGGCATGTAATGCCGCTTTCTATCCTTAAGATATTATTCTCACTATTCAAATCCTTTGGTATATTTAAGTGTCAGTAGTTACTATTAATTTATTTTTGCTCCTTTTTGGGACTTTCTATGGTAGATTCTTAGGTATAATTCTCAATTATGGAAACAGCAATGACAAGCATCAAAATACAAAATGGTCATTTTTTTGTCTGCTTTAAAATATGGTCAACATCCCATTTATTTGTTATTAATACAATAATACAATTTTGTGCTACTTATAAACTATAGACTTGTAACAGTAATAGAAATTTCAAGATCTTCCCTGCCCCTTAAGATGCCTAAGTTGAACTTGAGGACCTTTCCTGATTTGAAAATATGCTCTGCCCGCTAATAGGCTGCATGTGCTCACCAGGAGTCTGTGGTGGGAGGCTTATTTTTCAGGAAGGTACAACTTTTGTTACTTTGTAGTCAAGTGGGTAATGAGGGCTGTGACATTCTCTGACTGTGGAGAAGGCTATATATATATATATATATGTATGTATATATATATATATATATATATATATATAACAAGATTTTGAGTTACAAATTTTCTCCCAGTCTTTCCCATACCCACCACCCCAACACAGTGATCCCACTGAATACCCCTTCCCCCAATCTGCTCTCTCCTATATCATCCCCCGTACCCCTTCCGACTTTCCCATAGGGCAAGATGGATCACCATACTCCAGTGCCTGTATATTTTATTTTCCAGTTGCATGTAAAACAACAACAACAACAATAATAAAAATCATCATAATAATTTTTTTAAACATTTGATTTTAAAACTTTGATTTCAAGATTCTTTCCTTTGGAATTCCCTTGTCACTCACCCTTACTGGCAAGATAAGCAATTCAATATAGGTTGTACATGTGCAGTTATGCAAAACATTTCCATAATGAATATATTGTGAAAGACTGATTATATTTCCCTCCATCCTATCCTGCATCCCCACTTGTTCTATTTTCTGCTTTGACTCTGTCCTTTTTCAAAAGTGTGTGCTTCTAACTACCCTCCCCCCAATCTTCCCTCCCTTCTCTCATCCTCCCTCTTATCCTCTTCCCCCCAACTTTCCTGTAGGGTAAGAATCCCAATGTATTGTGTATGTCATTTCCTCCTTAAGTCAAATTCAATAAGAGTAAGGTTTTTTGCCTTCCTGTCCTTCCCCTCCATTGTAACAGTTTTCCCTTGCCTCTTTTATATGAGATAATTTATAGTATTCTGTCTTTCCCTACCTCCTCTCACTATATTCCTCTCTCACCTCTTAATTTGATTTTTTAAATATCATCCCTTCCTATTCGATTGATCCTGTGCCCTCTTTCTATGTATACCTGTACACATATATACACATACTCACACATGTATTCATATGCACATATACCATCCTATATAGACATATATGTATGCATACATATATACATATGCATACATACATACATGCACATACATACATACAATTTATATTCCCTTCAACTATCCTCATACTGAGAAAAATTTCATATGTTACAATTATCATTTTTCCATGTAGGAACATAAATAGTTCAACTTTGATAAGTTTCTTATGATTTCTTTTCCCTGTTTACCTTCTCATGCTTCTCTTGCTTCTTGTATTTGAATATCAAATTTTCTATTCAACTCTGTTTTTTTTTTTCATTAAGAATGCTTGAGGGTGGCAGAGATAGTGGAAGGGCTCGTGGTGTTGGCCCTGATCAGCGCTTAGGCTTTTTGTGACGAAGCTGGTGAGGAGACAGATTTCTTTCCAAAGTGCACTGAAGTAACCAAGACCATCATCATGGATTTTCAACATCGACCTGGGGGCAAGACAGAGAGCAGTGGGGTGGCTTCATCTTCTGAGAGCAACCAAGATAGAAGGGAATGGACAACTGGCTCTTGAAACAATTGATATCAACAAGGATTCATATTTTATGAAGAACCATTTGGGTTCCTATAAATGCAAACTCTACTTAACACTTCACAACAATGAGGGGAGCTACTTAGCTCATACACAAGGAAAAAAAGCAACAAACAAATTTTGCTCACAGAGCAGCAAAAGAAGCCAAGGAGGCTCCAGCCCAGCCAGCCCCAGAGAAAGTCAAAGTAGAAGTGAAGAAGTTTGTGAAAACTGGCCTTCCAGGCTACAAAGTGACCAAGCAGCGGGACACAGAGATGGGCCAGCAGAGGCTCCTCTTCCAGACTGATTATCCTGAGATTGCTGAAAGCGTCATGGCACGCCACCGTTTCATGTCTGCACACGAGCAGAGGATTGAAGCCCCGGACAGACACTGGCAGTATCTTTTGATGGCAGCTGAGTCCTATGAAACCATTACTTTCAAAGTGCCAAGTAGAGAGATTGACAAGGCTGAGAGGAAGTTTTGGATCCACCAGTTCCATTTTAAGATGGAGAGGCCTCCTGCTCCTTCAGGCCTCCCAACTGGGCCTCCTGGAGTAAAGTGGCTCCCACCTCCGCTGATGAATGGTTTGCCTTCTTGGCTACCTCTGCCAGAGTCCTTGCCACCACCACCTCCATTTGGCATGCCTCTGCCACCCATGCCTCCCAGTGGACCTGCCCCCCCAGGCCCTAATGGCCCTCTTCAGATGCCCCCTCCTGTACCTGGAGCTCATCCCCCTGCTCCTGAGGTTCAACCTCCAGCTCCTGGGGTTCACCCTCCTGCTCCTGGGGTACACCCTCCTGCTCCTGGAGTACATCCTCCAGCTCCAAGGGTATACCCCCAAGCACCTAGGGTTCATCCTCAGGCTACAGGAGTTCAGCTTCCAGCACCTGGAGTTCACCCTCAAGCTCCTTGGGTACACCCCCAAGAACCTGGGGTTCACCCCCAAGCACCTGAGGTTCATCCTCAGGCTCCAGGGGTACGCCCCCAAGTACCTGAGGTTCATCCTCAAGCTCCAGGGGTATACCCCAAGCACCTGGAGTTCACCCTCAAGCTCCTGGGGTACACCCACAAGCTCCTGAAGTTTACCCACAGCTTCTAGAGTTCACCTACCAGCTCCTGGAGTACACCCACAAGCACCTGGAGTTCACCCACAAGCACCTGGAGTTCACCCACAGGCTCCGGGGATTCATCCTTAGGCTCCAGGGGTTCATTCTCAAGCCCCAGGAGTTCATCACCAGGCTTCAAGGGTTCACCCCCAAGCCCCAGGTGTACATCACCCAACTCCTATGCCCCCTGATGTTGAGGCCCCCTCTTCCCTCAGAAGGACCCGGAAATATTCCTTCTCCTCCACCTACCAATTGAAAAGCTTTTCCTCCTCCCCTACCAAGTTGGTTTTTATTTACACTGCATCATTCCCCCAAAGACAAGTTCTGGTGTTTTTTGCGCAGAGGTTTGAACTCTGTCCTCAAAGTTGATTGAATAGGTTTCTGCCTTGTTTACTTGAATGGAATATTGTGGAATAGTCTCATTAAGCTACTGTAGAGTCCTGATAACAAGTCATTTGGAAGTAACCAACCTCTTCACCCACTTTCCCTAGTTACTGTGTCTATGGGGTCTGGGAAGAAAACTGCTAAACCGCTGATTGCTGGGTAGCTGACTTGTACAGATGTTCCTACAGAACATGTTGGGTTGAGGTTCAGCCCTTGGCCTTTG
>CM053580.1:339540231-339585769 GCA_028627135.1 Pseudochirops cupreus
CGCTTGAGTTTGTCCTAGGGGGTGTGAATCCTATATTTAATAGGCTTAGGTTCCCAACTCTGGGACTTTTCTTTTTCTTTTTTTAAAAGAATGATAGCATGTATTGCTTCAGGCTCCATTTAAACTCTAGTCCTTCTAGATCTTTCTCTGAATGTAGTTATCTCCTTCCATCCTGAGACTTGTAGAGTTGTCTTATAGTTGTGCGTTGCTGAGAAGAGTCCAGTTTATCAAGGCTGGTCATCACACATGATGCGTCTGTGATTGTGTACAAATTTTTCCTGGTTCTGCTCTTCTCACTTAGCATCAATTCGTATATGAAGTCCATCTCCTTCCCCTTTCTTATAACACAATAGTATTCCATTACATTCATATACCACAACTTGTTCAGTCATTCCCCAATTGATGGGCATCCCCTATATTTCCAGTTTTTGCTGCCACAAAGAGAGCTGCAATAGATTTTTGTACATATGGGTCCTTTTCCCACTTCTATGATCTCTTTGAGATACAACCTCAAAAGTGGTATTACTGGGTCAAAGGGTATGCAATTATTTATAGCCCTTTGGGCATAGTTCCAGATTGCTCTCCAGAATGGTTGGATCAGTTCACAACCCCACCAACAATGCATTAGTGTTCCAATTTTTCCACATCCTCTCCAGCACTTGTCATTTTCCAGTTTTGTATTCTTAGCCAATCTGACTGCTGAGATGTCGTGCCTCAAAGTTGTTTTGATTTGCATTTCTCAAATTAATAGTGATTTAGAACATTTTCCCACAGATTAAAGATATCTTTAATTTCTGCCTCTGAAAATTGCCTGTTCATATCCTTTGACCATTTATCAACTGAGGAATGACTTGTATTCTTATAAATTTTGCTTAATTCCCTGTATATTTTAGAAAAGAGGCCTTTATCAGAGATACTGGTTGTAAAAATTCTTTCCCAGTTTCCCACTTTCCTCTTAATCTTGATTACATTGGCTCTTTTTGTACAGAAACTTTTCAATTTAATGTAATCAAGGTTATCCATTTTGCATTTTATAATGCTCTCCAACTCTTCTTTGGTCATAAAGTCTTCCCTACTCCATAAATCTGACAGGTAAATTATTCTTTGCTTTCCCAGATTATTTACAGTATCAGCCTTTATACCTAGATTGTGCACCCATTTAGACTGGACTTTGGTGTATGGCATTAGATGATGGTCTGTGCCTAGTTTTTGCCATACTATATTCCAATTTTCTCTGGGACTTTTCTTGAACCTTAGGGGAAGGAGGTGGGTTTTTCTCTCTGAAAAATCTGATTAGGGCCTGAGTTAGACTGCAGAGTTCAGTAATGTGTAAGGCCAATTTTTAAGAGTCACTTTATATTCTTGTGGCATTGTCAATTTGAGCTTGATACTAATGAAGCCAAGGTCATGCAGTCATTCCAAGTACTCAGCCCCAATCCCAGGCAAGTATTTTGCAAAGATATGCCCAGGTAATCTGGTATGTGGGCAACTTAGTGGAACCCTTCCAACTTCCTCCCCTATCCAGCTGTCACAAACCCATGTTCTAGGGAGAATATTGAGGGATTTCACTTCTTCTTGTCCTGCCCCTCCTCACCCCAAAAGCTTAGATTTAAAAATTATAATAATTTTATTTCTCTATGCAGTTATATGTGGGTGGTCAATTTCTTTCAAAGAACATTGCCTACATATACTATGGCCAACCTCGTATTAAGTGCCATGGGGAAATACAGGAGGAGACAGTCCCTCCTCTAAGCAAATTAGTTGGGAAGGTAAGATAGATACATACACAATAATTAGAGAGTAACATTGGATGCTAACTAGTGTCTCATTACAACTTTGTCAGGAGTTGGAAGGGACTTCAAACATTGCTGGCCTGTATCTGACCCAGAATCCCTTTTATAACATTCTTGAGAAGTATCTATGAGACTCTCAAGGAGAAGTGGTATATGTCTGCTTGGAGACCTTTGATAAGAACTGTTTTAACACCTATAGCAAACGTCTTCATTTTAGGACATGTCTAATGATTTTTCCTTAGAGCACCTGTCATCTGCTCCTAGTTCTGCACTCTTGTCCTCACCCAGTCTGTATTAGTGAAGTTGATTTTTTTCAACCCAGATGTAAAATTTTACTTTCATTACTATTAAATTTCAATTTACTCAATTGTACCAGAAAAAAAAGAATGCTTGAAAGTCCTCCATTTCATTGAACAATCATATTTTCTCCTGAAACATTATACTCAGTTTTGTGGGGTAGGTGACTCTTGGTTTTAATCCTAGCTCCTTTGACCTCTGGAGTATCATATTCAAAGACCTTTGATCCCTTAATGTAGAAGCTGCTGGATCTTGTGTTATCCAGATTGTGTTTCCACAATATTCAATTTCTTCTTGGCTGCTTGTAATATCCTTGATCTGGGAACTCCAGAACCTGGCTATAATATTCCTAGGAGTTGTCTTTTGGGGATCTTTTACAAGAGGTGATTGGTGAATTCTTTCAAATTCTATTTTGCTCTCTGGTTCTAAAATATCTGGGCAATTTTCCTCGAGAATTTCTTGAAGGATGATTTCTAGGTTGTATTTTTAATCATGGCATTCAGGTAATCCAATAATTTTTAAATTGTCTCTCCTGGATCTATTTTCCAGGTCAGTGGTTTTTTCAAGGAGATAGTTCACATTGCTTTTTTTTTTTTTCATTTGCTTGGATCTGTTTAATAGTATCCTGATTTCTCATAAAGTCATTACCTTCCATTTGCTCCAATCTAATTCTAACACAATTATTCTCTTCAGTGAGCTTTTGAAATTCTTTTCCCATCTGACAAATTTGGCTTTTTAAGGCATTCTTCTCCTCATTTGCTTTTTGGGACTCTTTTGCCATTTGAGTTAGTCTATTTTTTAAGATGTCATTTTCTTCAGTCAGGTTGTTGACTCTCTTTTCATGATTTTCTCCCATCATTCTCATTTCTCTTCCCTGTTTTTCCTTCACTTCTCTTACTTGATTTTTAAAACCCTTCTTGAGCTCCTCCATGGCCTGTAAGCAGTTCATATTTTTCTTGGAGGCTTTTGGTGCAGGAGTTCTGACTTTGTTGTCTTCCTCCTGTTGCATGCTTTCATCCCCCCAAAAAGGAATTTAAAGTTGGATGTCTGTGCTTGCTTTGCTTCCTTTGCTTGCTCATGTTGACACTCAATTACTTAACTTTTGAGCTCTTTGTCACAGTAGAACTCTGCTTCTGGGGAGGAGAGCTTTGTCCCAAATCTCTGTGGTTTTTGCAGCTGCTGGAGCTATTCATTGGGTGCCCTCTCTGCAGCCCCTCCCCATGGCTCTGACTCACTGGTCACACACCCCAGGACCTCCACCCAAGACAGTGATCCAAATCCAGGCAAGTTAAAGAAAGAGCAATTACCCTCTGAATGCTTTCTTGGTCCCCCTACAATCCGCAGACCAGGAGCTCTGAAGCAGCTACATGGAGGTGGCTGCATGGCTGCAGTGCCTCCACCACATCACACTCTGAGGGCAGAGGCTAGACCACGCTCTGTCCCTTTCCCCCTCAATTCCAACAGAGCTCTTTCCTGACCTTTTACTTTGTATTTGGCATTTATGGGTTGATATTTCTGGAAACTGCCACAGCTACTGGTGATCCACTTCTCCCAAAGTCTGCTCCAGCAGCTGCTGATTCAGGGCTGCCCTGTGGCCAAAACTGTGGGCTTACACAGGGCTGGGCTAGGCTCCCATTGTGCTGTGATGGACCCTTCCTGTTTGCCTGCGGGGCTGCCTTTAGCGGGAGATTTGTTTCTCTCTGTCACTTTGTGGGTTCTGTAGCTCTAAAATCTGTTTAGAGTCATATTTTATAGGTATTTGAGGTGGTTATCAGGAGAGCTCAAAGAGTTTTCCCGCTTCTAAGCAGCCATCTTGGCTTGACTCCTCTAAATGATATATGTTTGATTGATTACAGTAAAATTCTTAACCCTTTTTGAGTTGCTTTCCTTTAGAAAAGCAAATCAAAGAACCTGTGCTAGCAGCCATCCTGGATATAGTAGGGGTGCTTGCTGCTACAAGACTATAAGTACTTTAATTCATAAATAGTCTAATAATAGTTGAAAATATAATCAGTTTCGTATGTTTTGCATGCCCACACATGTATATCGAATTTCTTGCTTTCACAAGGAGGCAGAAGGAACAGGGCAGAAAGCCAAAATTTGGATCATAAAATCTTGCAAGAAATGAATGTTAAATATTTTTATTGCTTGTAATTAAAAAAATACAAATATTTCTCCCAAAATAAACAAAACACATTTCTTTTAAAATGTATTAATTTGTTTTAAAGCAAAACTACAACAAATATAATGGCAAATAATTTGAGAAAAATACAGTATTTTTTGAAAATTTTAAATGAGAGTAGTCCGAACTCCAGTTTAATAACTAATGTTTACTCATTTTATGTCATGTAGTTGAAGCTACCACATACAACATTTTTAAAATCACCTTCAAACCTAGGTGTGTATTCTAGGAATGCAAGCTTTATCATTAAAAAAATAACAGCAAAGTTTACCCATGGTAGTTAGTTGAGCATTTCGCAGAATTCACTCTAAATGATTAACAAAACCCTTTAACTCTTACATGTAGTCGGTATTTACTTTTCTTTTCTATTTCTTCCACTCCTGCTTGGGTCATAAAGCCAGCGATTTTTTTTTTCTCACATCATCAATGTGACTGTTCATGTCATCACTTTGGGTAATTATCTAGTCTGACATGGTCTGAAACTTGTCCTGAGTCTGCTGGAGAAGTGCCTGAACCACAAAGGTGAGGTTCTGTACAGTCTGGGGGTCTGGGTCCACTACAGTGCCAGTTCCTGACTTCAGTCAGCTTTCCAATTCATCTCTAATACACTATCCACATATACAGTTCATATCACATTTCTTGTCTTCACGATAATGGGGCAGCAGTGGGAGGGAAGGACATAATTAAGGACTCAATTTTTAAAAATAAATGTTAAATCTGTATGTGTGTATACATATGTGTGTGTATGTATATATGTATATGAAAGAGAAAAAAAAGGAAACACTGTAATTGGTATGAAAGTAATTCTTGTTTGTTTTTTTTTGGAGGAAGGAAGGTGGGGCAATTAGGGTTAAGTGACTTGCCTAAGGTCACATGGCAAGTTTTGTGTTAAGTGTCTGAGGTTGGATTTGAACTCAGGTCCTCCTGACTCCAGGGCTGGTGCTCTATTCACTGTGCCACATAGCCGCCCTGGAAGTAATTCTTTAATTATCTTTTTATTCATCATAAGACCACACATTTCTTAGAGCAATAATAAAAATTATTACAAAATAGAACTAATAAAATGAGCAAAAAAGATAAGAATACAATTAAAACAATTCTTCACTGATCTATTCAACTTATTTCATAATGATAAGTGAATAGAGGAAAGGATTAATTTTGATTGTAGTGATTCCCTGAAGGGGTTTAACTGGCAAAAATAAATTTTCATAAAAAAGAGACAAAAAGATCTGGGAAACCATCTTACTCAGCAAATACTCAATTTCTTTGCAAAATGAAAATACGAAGATGGCCTCTGACAGACACAAAACAGACTCTAACCTAATATTTTATCAAAGAGAATGGTGGAAGATTACGTGCATGATGACCATATAAAATAGAAAGAAGTGATTGTGAAACGAATAAACTTAACAGAGGCTTGGCTAGAGGTCCAGAGAATCAATGTCATTCTAGTGTTACTTAAAGATGATACTGAGAGGAGTATGCTACTTGCCTCAATACACAAACTGATCTGTAATTTTACCAGTCTTGATTGATTGCAACTCATCTGTATTGACCTGTTCTGTGGTTCTAGACTATGTCCCCTCAAAAGTTAGTGGGATTAGAATCAAATAACATACTGGGGACTTTGCTCACTTTTTGTTGACATCATAAGGTTTCAGTAGAATACTCAAATTGTTGTTCTGTCCTCCCTTGACCTTCATGCATGGCCAGTCCATCTTCTTTTCCTATCATCTATTTTAAAATGATGTCTTTTACTCCTGTGCATCTTCAAAGTTCCTCATTAATTATGTAGAGTCACCTGTGGATATACATCCACTCTGCGCCTCCCCATTGTCTTCTGTGTGGTATTAATTTTCAGTTTTTTGAAACATATTCAGTGTTGCATAGCCATACACTCACATTTACATGCAGGTGTTGAAAAGATGGTTCTGTTTTTCAGGGACATGTCAGCATAATAAAGGAGCTTTTTAATTTCCTAAAAAGAAGCTAACCTATATTTTTTTTACCCTCAATTAATTCTGGACTAACTGGGCTATTTGTACTGTCCATCACAGATCATTATCACCAGGGAAAAGCATTGTAGTTTGTTCATTCAAATGCATGTTAACATATAGACAATCAATATTCCTTATCCAGGATTGAATTGTGGCAATTTTATGAAATATATTTTCTAATTATCATGGATTTCTGTCAGCTTTTAAAATTAATTGCAATGTTTGTTCTCACAACTGAATAATTTATTTAAAATTAATGCCTGTCCTACTTTCAAAGTTTATTTTACAGGATTGATAAAATTAAGTACAATTAAAATCAGGTAACTATAGGTAAAAATAAGAGAGGTCAAAACACTTAGTCTTAAAATCATTTGATCTGTTTCATCTACATCAATATAAGTGCCACTAAATTAAGTTTCAAATCAAAACAAATATCTCAGCAATGTCTTTTCTTCCTGCCAGGCTTGATATATGTGGACCAAAGAAGATATGGCCTAGCCAGGTGAAAATGATATTGACTGTAGTATCCTCGAATTGTGTGATGTGTGAGCTTCAATTACTTGAAATCAGAATAGAGCTTTTTCATTGAACCATATTACCAGAGCCCAAATCAAATTGGAAAAAAAATGTAATTTCCTTATTCCCTTGTCTTTTTTACTAATTAATTTATTTTTTGTTTTCAACCATAAGATTCTGAGCTTTAAATTTTATCTCCCTCTCCTCTCCCCCAAAACAAACTGCAGTTTGATATAGGCTATACATTTATACTCATATTAATCATATTTTCACATTAGTCATGTTGAAAAGAAGACTTAAGACCAATGGGAAAGAAGAAACAAAACCACAACGATAGAAAAAAGAGAAAATAATATGTTTCAATCTGCATTCATACTCCATAGTTCTTTCTCTGGGTTAGACAATGTTTTCCATCAAGAGTCTTCTGGAGTTCTTTTATAATTGTGTTCATATACTTCCTGGGTTTGTTTTGGCAGGTTGACTCACATATATTTTATAATGTCTACTGTAACTTTAAATGAAATTTCTCTTTCTATCTCTTGTTGTTGGGCTTTGTTAGTAATATATAGAATTGTCGATGATTTATATGCATTTATTTTATATCCTGCAACCTTGGTAAATTTGTTTTTATTTCAAGTAGTTTTGTATTTGATTCTCCAACTATACCATCATCATCTGCCAAGAATGATAGCTTAGTTTATTCTTTGTCTATTTTAACTCCTTCAAATTCTTTTTCTCCTTTTATTGCTAAAACTAACATTTTCTCATATTAATATTGAATAACAGTGGTGATAATGGACAGCCTTGTTTCACCCCCAATCTTACTGGAAATGCTTCTAGCTTATCCCCATTACATACAATGTTTGTTGATGGTTTTAGATAGATGCTACCTATCATTTATTCCTATGTTCTCTGGTGTTCTTACTAGCAATGGGTGTTGTATTTTTCGAATAGTTTTTTCTTCATCTATTGAGATGATCATATAATTTCTGTTAGTTTGATTGTTGACATGGTCAATTATGTGATAGTTTTCCTAATATTGAACCAGTCCGGCATTCCTGGTATAAATCCTACCTGGTCAGAGTGTATTATTGTCATGATAAATTGTTGTAATTTCTTTGCTAATATTTTATTTAATTTTTTTGCATCTATGTTCATTAGGGAAATTGGTCTATAATTTTCTTTCTCTGTTTTTACTCTTCCCAATTTATGTTTCAGTACCATATTTATATCATAAAAAGAATTCAGAAGGACCCCTTCTTTTCCTATTTTCCCAGATAGTTCATATAGTGTTGGAATTAATTGTTCTTTCAATGTTTGATAGAATTCACTTGTATATCCACCCAAGAGGTTTTTTCTTAGGGAGTTCATTGGTGGTTTCTTCAATTTCTTTTTCTTAAATGGGGTTACTTAAGTATTTTTATTTTCTCTTTTGTTAATCTAGGCAATTTATATTTCTGTAAATATTCATACATTTCACTAACATTTTCAAACCTGTTGGCATACAGTTGGGCAAAATAGCTCCTAATTATTGTTTCAATTTCCTCTTCATTGGTACTGAATTCATTCTTTTCATTTTTGATAGTGGTAAATTGATTTTCTTCTTTCTTTTTTATAATCAAGTTAACCAAAGTTTTATCTGTTTTATTGTTTTTTTTTTTATTAAACCAGCTTTTTAGTTTTATTTATTAGTTCAATAGTTTTCTTAATTTTATTTTTATTAATCTCTCCTTTGGATTTCAGAATTTCTAATTTGGTAATTAATTGGGAACTTTTAAATTTGTTTTATTTCCTAGCCTTTTTAGTTGCATGCCCAATTCATTGATCTCTTCTTTCTCTTTGTTATTCATGTAAGCATTTAGAGATATACAACTTCCTCTAAGAACTGTTTTTGCGGCATCCTATATGTTTTGGGGTGTTGTCTCATAATTGTCATTCTCTTGGATGAAGTTATTGATTGTTTCTATAATTTCTTGTTTGCTGAGAGGTATCTTGCCACTGACTTACTGGGATGCAGCTTGACCTATACTGCTCTCCCCCCACCAGAGGGAGAAGGCCCATTCCTATTAGTCCCTGAAGCCACCTGGGCTATAAAACTGCTGCACCCCATCTTTCTGCTGGCACAGCTGTTCCAGGGTTTTTCATGAAGCAATATATTTTGGGCTTTCAGAAGTCAATAAGGGAGAGTGAGAACGACTTACTTCTTACTCCACCATCTTGGCTCCCAGAAATCTGATTTTCCCCTTGTCTTAAACTTATCTGCAGAAAACTGACCAGATAAAAATTATGATGATACATTTTTGGCCTTGGGTAAAGTCATGCAAAGAGGGATCATTGTATACTAAATAGAGAGCTAGAGTCTGTTTCAGAAAAAACTTGGGTTAAAGTGTTACTTTTGATGCCTATCATCTATATGACTAAGCAATTCACCTAATCTCTCTTTTCTTAAGGAAACACTCCCTATGTTGCAGAATATTTGCATCTGCATTAATAGACTGTCCAACTGGCCTAGATCAGATAAAGATTCAGAGAAGACAGGATCTGTGTTAGTGTTGAGTATAGTTAGAAGATTTTTAAATGTTAAAGTATGATACTTGAGGAAAACAGACTCTTCTTTTGTATAAACCAGGTAGCCACTAAATCTCAGCATGAAATGGGAAAAAAAATGAAAAGAAAATAACCATTTGTTTTTATCTTCTAAAATTTAATTAGATCTCAATCTTAAGTATTTTAAATTTTTGCAAAACTTTTTAGCCTATAATATTGTTACACCCAGAGAATTATCTTCATATGCTATTAGTGAAGGAAATAAATAATTAGAAATGTAATTAAAATTAATTTGCTTACCTGGAAGCATTTATCAAAGATGTGTTGATTTGGTTACTACTGAAAATGGAATTGTAAGAAATGATTGTTAGGAAGAGAAAATCATACTTTCATAAATTGATGATTCATACCTTGAAATGAAATATTAGGGTATAAAATATATAAGGATAATTTAGTGTTACTTTAAACATGGTAACATATTTCTTTAGTAATGCTGCAATAACCTCAAATGAGTCTACTATAACTGATTAAAACTTTGTATGTCCTTAGTCTTAGAATTAAGTATGACAGAAATTAATAAATTTCCAACTCCGTTTCATTCCTGAACGGCATCCTGGGCAAGTTCTCTATTACCCTCTACTTTAATGAATAAATGAAAAACAAACAAGAATTAATCTGTTAAGTGTGAGAAATACCAACAACAACAAAAAAAAGCACTATCTTGAAGTTATAGGGCACTTGTCATCTTATGAGACACTGAAATCCATTTTTGGATCTCTTAGTTTGATAGAATATTCTTCTTAATATTGTCTCCAAGAATAGACTGGGGGAGGGGGGAAATACTGGGATGGCTGTTTTGGGGTGGTGGGTGGGGGAAAGACGGGGAGAAAAGATGTAACTCAAAAAAATTTAATAAAGAATCTCATATTAAAAAAAAAACAATAAAAAAAATATTGTCTCCAAATTTGCTTTACTGTAGAGTTTGTTTATATGTATGACAGATACATGTATGTGCATATATATGGGTATGTGTACATGTATATGTATATATCCACTGACTATGACTGTCAGAGACAAATACTATGGAGGAAGTTCTGATCCTGGTTCAGGACTGAAGACAGGAATCATGTCTAGAAGATTGTGAATCCCAAGACTCACAGTTAATATAAACCCAATTGGGTTGAAATCTGCTGTCAACCTCTACCCCCCCAAAAAACAAACCAAACCAAAACAAAAACACCTGTCCTAATTTACCCGAGTAAGTAATAAATCACTCCAGTTCTATAGATTTTTACAAGAATTCTCTTCCTCTCCCTGAAGTGAAGCACAAAATATTTAATGTGAATACAAGACATAGTATAGCTCTAAAGTAAAAATTTGAATAAGCACACCCATGCTGTTATTAATTTGTTGGAAAACAGACAGCAGAACCCTTGCTGTTTTCTAAGTGGATTGCTACAGTTTGTATATAAGGAACAATAATTATGTGAGAACAGGCTGCCTATACCTGATCTATCAGGAAAGGAAAAGATGACTATAAGTAGCTAGCTACTCAGAGATCAGACAGCTAATGTTTGTGGCCTATTCCTCTGACTCTGAAACTAAACAGCATTTATTCTTGATAAGTAATGGAAAAAACAAAATGGAGTTAGAACTTCAAAAAAAAGCTTTGACAAACATGTAGGTTTAGAGAAGTTATATCCTTTTCACCTTTTTTTTATTTGCCTCCTTCCCTCTCTCCAAAACCTGCAATTGCTGTGGAGAACTTCCAATGCAGACACTCTTTTAACTGATTTAGATCAGCAATTCACTTATTACCTGAAATCTTAGAGAGCTGCTGAGCTGTCTAGGGCCACTGAGAGTTTGAGTGTCTTGCCTATCGTTTTAGAGGAAATAGTGGTATATGCTCGAGGCATTAAGCAGCAAGATTTATGATATGGCTGCTATTTGGTAGACAATTGCTAGTTGCTGGAAATACAAAGGATACAAAAAATAGTCCTGTTGTGGCTGTGGGGAGGGTGAAAAGGGGAGAACCAAGACAGAGGAGTCCAGGCTTGGACCCAGATGAAATTCATCAACATTCCCATCTAAACAACTTTAAAATAGCACCTCAAATCAAAATTTGGCATGGCAGAACCAACATAAGGTCAGGAGACATTTTTATATTGTAAGACAACTTAGGTGACCCGCAGGAGAGGTCTGCAAGAGCAGGGTGGATACAAACCAGAAACACAGCAGGACCACCAGCACCTTTGAGAACTTTCAGCCCAGCAAAGCTGAGTCAAACAAAAGGTCAGAAAAAGATTAAAAGGGATCTTTTACTGCTACTGGATGCAGCTGGCACTGATTGGCGTTTCTATTGCCCATAAGCAGTTCTAGGTCACAGTTCTAGCCTAGAGAGGAGCACTTGGGATCAGTCAGAAGGAAAGAGAGGGCCTGGTTACAATTCCAGGGTCAATAAGAGGGCTAGTGTTTGTGACTGCAGGAGATTAGGGGACCTGGTTACAGTTCCAAGGCCAAGAGGAGTACAGTTACTGGCTGTTCTAGGAAAGCATGAGAAATTTCAGGGTAAAGACCAAAGTGCAGAGCAGAAGAGCAATGAACACACCTTTCCCAAGATAATACCACTGTGGAAGAATGGAAAAATGACAGACTTCCAGAAATATCTCTGAGAACAGTAGCATGAAAAAAGCCCAAAGCTTGACATAGTACCTCTCCACTCCTAGGTTAGCTGAGACCAACTTTAACATAAAGTTCAAAGAAGAAATAATGCGGGGAAATGAACAAACAACAACAGCAACAAAAAGAGTTTGATGATTAAAAAAAAGAAAGAAAAATGCTACTGTGGTGATAAGGAAGATTAAGACATAAACTCAAAGAAGACAACAATGTTAAAACAACTACAAGTAAAGCCTCAAGGAAAAATGTTAATTGAACCTAAACCCAACAAGAGTTACTGGGAGAAATAAAGAATGACAGGAGTGGTAGAGTAAAAATTGGGGGGAAAATGAGAATGATGCAAAGAAATTATGAAAAGGGAATTAACAGTTTAGGGGAAAAGGCACATTAAAAAAAACCCCGGGGGCAGAGGCAAGATGAGGGAGTATAAGCATCTTGAGCTTGCCCCCAAAACCCTCCAAATACTTGTAAAAAATGACCCTAAACAAATTTTAGAACTGCAGAAGCTAGAAAATGACAGAGTGAAACACATCTCCAGCCCAACAGCCTGGAAGACTTCCAGGAAGGGCATATCACAGCAGGCTGGGAGTGGAGCTCAATACAGTGTGGATTGTTCCTGGTGTGAAGAGGCTAGAGCAGCCATAAGGGGACTAAATGACTGGCAGCTTGTAGTTAATGGAATCTGAAGATCTTCCAAGCCCTTTTGTATTGGCAAGTAAGCAGGTACTTAGGACCTTGTTTCAAGTCAATACCTTGTTTAAGCTATTTAATTAACACAGGAGTAGTTAACACCTTGAGAGGAAGTTACTGATATAACAGGAAGGAGCAGAATGGGGAGTAGCTTTACTGTATATAAGGAAGAGCACTAGCAGGACAATCAGAATTTCCCTCCCTGAGCATCTGCAAGCTGCAACTTCTGCTGAGACCCTTCTTCTGGGAACTTCTGCTGAGACCTTCCCTTTGTGAATTTCTGCTAAGAACTTCCAAGAACCAGGCTGAGGAGCTACCATGAGTGAGAGAGGAGGATACCTTCTTAAGGGAGCCTTTTCTGTTGTGGAGGCTTGGGAATGTAGGTTTTTACTACACTAACCATGTGTATCAACTTTGTGGCTACTGTAATGACTTTGGCTTTCTGGTTCTGGGACTCAGTTTCCTGGTATTTGAATAAAGGATTTGGTTCTGCCCTCCATGTTTGTGATTCAAAACCGTACCAGCATATTCATAATAACCATGAGGGTTGTGAATATTGCATTATTGTTACACAGCTGAAGCAATTTCCAGATTTCTCAACTCACAAATGCCAAGAACAGCATAGAAGATCAGTGTGGGAACTCTGTGGGATCTGGGTGAAAGAAGAGTACACAGTCCAGACCCAGTCCTGGGGAGACAGAGGTGGTGGTGGTGGCAGCAGCAGCAGCAGCAGTGGCTGCTTCCAGAGCTCTAGGCCCACAGACAGTGGGGGATCCAGCAGCTGATACAAAATGTCAGAAACCTGGGACAGTACACCTGCCCTCCACCCCCAAGCCCACTGAAAGCAGAGTCCTACCTTGACAGAGAGTTAGAAAATCAAGTATTTGACTGAGAATATGAATTAAAGCATAAAAAAAGGCAGTCTATAGAAACTTACTTTGGTGACAAAGAAGAACAAAGTACACAACCAGAAGAAGACAACTAAGTCAAAGCTCCTACATCAAAAGTCTCCAAGAAAAATATGAATTAGTCACAGACCATGAGAGAGTTAAAAAAGGATTCTGAAAATCAAATAAGAAATATAGGGGAAAAACTGGGAAAAGAAATGAGAGTGATGCAAGAAAGTCATGAAAAATGAGTCAATAGCTTGCTAAAAGAGACCCAAAAAATACTGAAGAAAATAGCATCTTAAAAAATAGACCAACCCAAATGACAAAAGAGGTCCAAAAAGCCAATGAGGAGAAAAATGTCTTAAAAAGCTGAATTTCCCAGATGGAAAGGAATTTCAAAAGCTCGCTGAAGAGAATAATTCACTCAGAATTAGATTGGAGCAAATGGAAGCTAATGCCTTTATGAGAAATCAAGATACTATTAAACAAATCCAAACAACTGAAAAAATAGGAGGCAATGTGAAAAATCTCATTGGAAAAACCACTGACCTGGAAAACAGATCCAGCAGAAACAATTTAAAAAGTATTAGACTACCTTAAAAACATGATCAAAAAAAGAATCCAGAAATGATCCTTCAAGAAATTCTCAAGGAAAATTCCAATGATATTTTAGAACCAGAGGGCAAAATAGAAATTGAAAGAATTCACCAATCACCTCTTGAAAAAAATCCCCAAAAGAAAACTCCTAGGAATATTATAGCCAGGTTCCAGAGTCCTCAGACCAAGGAGAAAATATTACAAGCAGCCAAGAAGAAACAATTTGAATATTGTGGAAACACAATTAAGATAACACAGAATCTAGCAGCTTCTACATTAAGGGGTCCAAGGGCTTGGGATATGATTTTCCAGAGGTCAAAGGAGCTAGAATTAAAACCAAGAAGCACCTACCCAGCAAAACTGAGTATAATGTTTTAGGGGAAAATAAAGTCATTCAATGAAATGGAGGACTTTCAAGCCTTCTTGATGAAAAAACCAGAGCTGAATAAAAAATCTGGCATTCAAATACAAGAAGCAATAGAAGCATGAGAAGGTAAACAAGGAAAAGAAATCATAAGGAACTTATCAAAGTTGAACTATTAAGATGCCTACATAGAAAAACAGTAATTGTAACTTATGAAACTTTTCTCAGTATGAGGATAGTTGAAGGGAATATAAATGTGTATATGTATATATGTATGTGTGTATGTATATGTATACATACATATATGTCTGTATAGGAGGGTATATATGCATAGAATACATATGTGACTGTGTATATATATGTATGGATATACATAGACAGAGGACACAGGATCACATGAATATGAAGAGATGACATTTAAAAGGTGAAATTGAGAGGTGAGAGAAGAATATAATGAGAGGAGACAGGGAGAGACAGGATGGGGTAAATTATCTCATATAGAAGAGGCAAGGGATAACTTACAATGGAGGAGAAGAACAGGAAAGCAAAAGAGAATGGGTCAACCTTATTCTCATTGAATTTGGCTTAGAGAGGGAATGACATACACTCTAAATTGGGTAACTTGCCCTACAGGAGAGTAGCGGGGGAAGGGGATGAAAGGGGGGATGATGGAGGGGAGGGGAGGTTGTGGGGGAGGGTAGTTAGAAGCACACACTTCTGTAAAGGGACAGGGACAAAGTAGAGAATAGAACAATTGGGGGGGGAGGGCATGGAGAGAAGTATAGTTGGTCTTTCATAGTGTATCCACTATGGAAATGTTTTGCGTAACTACACATGTACAAACTATATTGAATTGCTTATCTTCCCAGTTAGGGTGGGTGATGAGGAAAGAAAAGAATTGGCAACTCAAAATTTTAAAATCAAATGTTTAAAAAAGATGATGATGATGATGATGATGATGATGATGCAACTGGGAAATAAGATATACAGGCACTGGGGTGTGGAGATCCATCTTGCCCTACCAGAAAGTCAGAGGGGTTATGGGGGAGGATATAGCAGAGAGCAGATTGGGGAAGGGGATATACAGTGGGATTGCTGTTTTGAGATAGTAGGTAGGGGAAATGTGGGGAGAAAATTTGTAACCAAGATCTTCTGGAAATGAATTATGTAAACTAAAAATAAACATAAAAGTTATTTTAAAAAAAATAGACAAGGGATGGGGTTGACGAAGAAAACAGAATAAGTGTGCAGCAGAATAGGATAGAGGGAAATATAGTTAGTCTTTCACAACATGACTATTTTGGAAGTGTTTTGCATAACTACACATGTATAACTGACATTGAATTACTTCCCTTCTCAATGAGTGTGGGTGGGGTGGGAAGAATGGAGAGAATCTGTAACTCAAAGTTTTAAAAACAAAGGAAAAATCATTTTTACATGTAACTGGGAAATTAGATATACAGGCCATGGGATAAAGAAATCTAGTTTGCCCTACAAGAAAATAAGGGGAAAGGGGATAAGAAGGGGAGCATGATAGAAGGAAGGGAAGACTGATGGAAGGTGAAATCAGAATGCACACCATCTTGGGGTGGGGGAGGGGGAGAGAAGGGGAGAAAATTTGGATCTCAAAATCTTGTGGAAAGAATTTGGAAAACTAAAACTAAATTAATTAAAAATACTTTGAAGAAAATAATATATTAAAAAATAAAATTGGTCTAATGATAAAAGAGGCACAAAAATTCACTGAAGAAAATTACTCGGGGCAGCTAGGTCATGCAGTGAATAGAGCACTGGTCCTGGATTCAGTGGGACCTGAGTTCAAATTCAGCCTCAGAAACTTGACACTTAACTAGCTGTGTGACCCTGCACATGTCACTTAACCCTAACTGCATTGCTTTCCTCCCTCCAAAAAAAAAAAAACAAAAGAACTTCTTTAAAAGCAGAATAAGCCAAGTGAAAAAGAAGGTACAAAAACTTAGTAAAGAAAATTATATCTTAAAAATTAGAATTAGCAAAGTGGAAGGTAATGACTCCATGAGACTTCAAGAAAAACAATTAAACAAAGTAAAAAAAAGTAAATAAAATAGAAGAGAATGTAAAATTTCATTGGGAAAAACAACTGACATGGAAAATAGATCCAGGAGAGATAATTTAAGAATTATCAAACTGCTTGATAGCCATGATCAAAGAAAGAGTTTAGACATCATATTTAAAGAAATTGTCAAGGAAAACTTCCCTGATACTTTAGATATACAGAGTAAAATAGAAATTACAAGAATCTGCCAATCACTTCCTGAAAGAGATCCTAAAATGAATACTCCTAGGAATATTATAGACATTATAGTTCTCCCAGGTCAAGGATAAAATATTGAAAGAAGCTAGAAAGAAATAATTAAAATATTGTGGAGACACAAACAAGATTACACAAGATTTAGCAGTTTCTGTGTTAAAGGAATGGAGGACTTGGAATATGATATTCCAGAAGGTAAAGGAACTATCCTTTGAAAGGAGAAGGAGAGGGTTGGATATTTAATGAAACAGAAGACTTACAACCTTCCTCATGAAAAGACCAGAGCTGAATAGAAAATTTGACTTTCAAATGCAAGACTGAAGAAAAGCGTATAAAGGTAAATGTAAAAGAATAATCATAAGGGATCCAATAAAGTTAAACTCTTTACATTTTCATATGGGAAGCTGATACATGTAACCCCTAAGAATTTTATCATAATTAGAGCAATTAAAAGAATTGTGCACAGACAGAGAGTACAGCTGTGAGTCAATTACGTTGAGATCATTCCCTATTTGCCCCCCTCCAAAAAAAAGGGAAAGTATAAGGAGAAAGAGAGATACAGTAGGAGAAGGGGAAAGGAAGAGTCAGAATGGGAAAAAAATTTCTCACATCAAAGAGGCATGCAATGAAGACCTCCTTTATAGTGAATAATAAAATGGAAGGAATGATGGGCTGTGCCTGAACCTTGTTCTTACTGAAAGTGGCTCAAAGAGGCAAGTGTATTTGTATTTGTGTATATACACATGTATATTGCATGTATGTGTACACATATATACAAATACATATATGTACATATACACATGCATATATGTACACACATACATTTATACATATAGATACATGCATATACACATATTTTATATGTGTGTATATGCATTGTATACATGCATACATATATGTGAACATATGCACATGCATATATGTAGTGCATATTATATTTTGTACATTATATATTTCCATACACTATATATGTTTACATATGTGTGTGCATATGGTATCTATATACATGTGTGTATAAGAGTGTATGTATATGTGTGCGAGCATGTGTGTATATACATGCATGCATGTATATTAACCTCATATATATGTATGCCTACTCATACATATATACACATACATATATACATATGCACACACATATACATATACATATACATGCCTATACATAAACATATACATACATATATAAATACAGACACACAGAATTGTGTATTGAAAACTATCTTGCCCAATAGGGAAACAGGAAGAAAGGGGATAAGAGTTATGGAGGACAGAAGAAAGATTAAGGGAGGAATGGTCAAAAGCAAACCAGATTTTGAGGAGGAATGGGAGGGGGGAGGAGAAGGATAAATAGAAGAAAATAGGATGGAAGGAAATACAGATTTAGTAATCATAACCATGAAAGTGATGAGCATAAAATGGAAGTAGATAGCAAAACAGATTAGAAACTATGATTCAACAATATGTTGTGCACAAGAAACACACTTGCAAATGAAACACACACAGAGAATTAAAATCAAGTGTTGGAGCAGAATCTATATTGTTTCAACTTAAGTAAAAATGGCAGCAGTAGCAATGATGATCTCAGACAAAGTAAAAACGAAAATAGACTCAATTAATTAGAGATTGAAGAAACTTACATTTTGCTAAAAGGTGCCATATAAAATGAATAGTACAGCTTTTTACAGCAAATTTCTCTGATAAAGTCCTCATTTCCCAAATACATAGAGAAGGGAGTCCAATTTACACAAAATTATGTGAGCTGTTCCCCACTTGATAAATGTTCAAGGGATATGAACTGGGAGTTTTTAGTTGAAGAAATCAAAACTACCTATAATCATATTTTTTATAATGCCCTAAATTGCAAGTGACTAGAGAAAGGCAAATTAGAATAACTTTGAGGTACCACTTTATACCTATTAGAAGTGACAATTTCTGGATAGGATGAGGAAAAATAAATACATCAATGAACTGTTGGCAGAGAATCTGGAACTACGCCCAAAAGGGCATAGCAAAAGGGTATGAAACCATATACTCTCTTTCTCCAGTAATACCTCTGCTAGGTCTGTATCTCAAAAAGATCAAAGAAAAAGGAAAAGAACTTAAATGTACAAAAATATTTATAGCAGCTTTCTTTGTTGCAATAAAGAATTGGAAATTGAAGGGATGCCCATCAGTTGAGAAATGGATGAACAATTTGTGACATATGATTGTGTTGGAGTACTATTGTGCTATTAGAAATGACAATGGGGATGGTTTCCAGAAAAAAATGTCAAGATCTATATGAAATGATGCAAAGTGAAGTGAGAACTGGAAGATCATTGTACATAGTAACAGCAATGTTGTAATGATGATCAACTGTGAAAAGGCTTGATTATTCTGATTGATATAATGATCCAAGATAATTCCAAAAGATTCATGAAGAAAAACTTCTATTGATCTCCAGAGAGAGAATTAATGAAATCCAAGTGCAAATAGAATTATAATTTTCTCACCTTAAAAATGGTGAATTTTTTGCTTTTCTGGTGATATTTCTAACATTGAAATATTTTTACATGATTACACATGTATTATTGGTATCATACTGTTTACCTTCTCAGTGGGTGGGGGAAGGGTAGGAAGGAGGAAGAGAATCTGGCATTCAAAATTTAAAAGGAAAAGAAAGTTTAAAATAAATAATATTTTCAAAATGAAAGAGAGCTCTTGGCCTCAGTGAGTTTATATTCGATTGGAGGTATTATTTGAACTCAGGTCTTCCTGATCACAAGGCAAGTCCCCTATCCAGCACACTATGCTGATTTACCATTCTTGTTTTATTAGATTTTAATAAAGGTACAAATCAATTACTTTATAAAGATGTAAAGAATTTTGTATAAGCATAGGTCAGCACCAGAACAGATCTGTGAATCTTTTGAAGGTAAGGATTAAGAAAGGATCTGAAAATTTCCTTAATACTATTGCTTCATTTGTATTTGAATTATTGTAAAATATCTTGGGTTATGAAACATCAGTCCTTGATTATTTAGATATTAATCATATTCCCCATAATTGCTAAAAAAAAAAAAACAACTAGGAAATGATAGTGAGAATTCTAGCAAACTAATTTCTTTTTGGAGGGGGAAGGGTGACTCTCTCAAACATGTAAAGTATATTTCTTTGTTATTAACTGTGCAGTTTACTGTATGGAGCCCCTGCTCTCTGTAGATAGAGTAAATGAGAATGACAACTTCTACAATAGACGGAGGGGAAAATGTACATGCTGTTCAAGGATGTGTGAAAATGCAGATTGACACAAATTGAGTCAATATTTCGGAAATCCTTCATGCAAAGCCAGCAGGAAAGCCAAGAAAACAATGAAGTGGAAAGCTAGAGGGGAGAGAGGTGGTTTTGTCAATATCGATACACATCAGTTGCTTTCAGCAGCTCTGTACCGTTGATGGCTTTTACTAAATACAGAAAGAAACCTGATAGCAATTTTAAAATGCTAATTTTTTTCTATAACCCATAGAGACTGATGTGTTTTAAGGACTCCATTCTAACAGCTCATTTATTTTGATCATCTGGGTAACAAATAGAGAATTTTTCCCAAAATGTTATTTTCATGATCATATGTTCCAATGTTGATGCCAAGAGTAGGAGAAAAACAGGCTGTGTTTTACATATAGATAGATAGATAGATAGATAGATAGATAGATAGATAGATAGATAGATAGAGACAGAGAAAGAGAGAGACATAGATACATACACAGATGTGTATGTGTGTTTAGTGTGTGTATATGTGGATATACGTATATAGACACAGGTGTGTGTATGTATAAACACACACATATACATACATGCTCTTTTCAAATAATGTATTTCACACTTCGATATCTTAGAGGACTTTCTTATATTTTAGATCAGAATATAGATATTAGAAGAGATATATAAATACCACCAATGATTTTTATAGTTATTTCTCAAAAGAAGAAACTCTTTCTTTTGTAACAGGTTGGCATTTCTTCTATAAAGTCTTAAGTGAATTGCCTAGAACACTCAGTTATTAAGTGGCTTAGCAAGAATTAAGTGGCTTAGCCTATATGTGTCAGAGGAATAAGTTGACCCCAGTGTTCTAGGGCAGGTGTCTACTCACTATGCCACATTGATTTTATAAATACTTAGGGAATTTCTCTAAATACAGAGAATCAATTCTTGATTATAATTTGACTATTTGTTGGAAAGTTGGTCCTTAGAAAATGCAAAACAATGGACTTGGCATCTGAAGACTTAGTTCTAAGCCTTAGTCTCACTACTTACTGGCCATATTTCCTTTAGCTAACATCTTACTCTCTCTAGGGCTCAGTTTTCCTTATCTAAAAAATAGGAATAGTAATACTTGTAGTTTGTGGTACCTAACTACAGGCATGCCCTGAGAATCAAATTCCAGTGTTTTATAGTCATACAGTGCTATATAAATATAAATTGTTACCACCATCATCATCACTATCATTTTTATAAACAGTATCTTAACACCATCATACTAATTATCTGAGTGACCTTGGACAAATCACTGTGCCTCGGTTTTCTCATCTGTAAAGTGAAGGATTGAAGGAGATGCTTTATAAGGTCCTTTCCAGTTGTACATCTATGATCCAATCATCTCTATCATCATCATTGTCATTTGTTGTTGTTAATGAAGTAGTTAGGGACCCTTTTATGACTTACGGTTCAATTGTTCTACACAGCTATGTCAGCACCATAGTCTGATGTCACCCTGACCTCCAAACACAGAGGGCTCATTGCTACTAAAATTAATTGACAGTTTTTAAAGGGAGAACTACAGAGTCTCATTCTGAAATCAGGACACAAAAGTATGGACACTTTGGATTTAGAATAATTGTTGTTCACCCATGACCCTAAATCACTTTTATTCCTTGAAACAGTACACACATAATGAAGCAGAGGCTGAGAATGCACCATCATACTCCTGCTCTTTCTTTTTCCCTCACTAAATCATAAATAAGGTTAAGCATAAAGTAGCAAAAGTCATCCTTTGCAGGAGGGAATGGGCCTGATTTTTTAAGACCTGGTATGTGTATTGTGAGGTTTTTGTCATTTGCTCTTGGAGCTGACCTGTCTGTAATCTATCCCTATGGACAAATGGGGAGCACAGGAGCCCTTTCGAATTCAGGGAAAGTACTATCATGCCTGAACACTTAGGACAGCAACATCTATTTCCAAAATGAGAATATTGAAGATATGTAGATTGCAAAGATTTTTAAAAAAATCAATGTGACCTTGAATAAGATTATACGTTTATCCTAAAAAGGCAATTTTTCATTTGAGTGCACAGCAGGATATGAATAGAGAGGTTCTTTTTTTTTCCTTTCTCCACTTGGAGAACATTTACTACTTTACCCAAAATGTCCTTTGCTATGAAAAGATATATTAGTAGGTATTATAAATAATATACAATATAGTAAAACACTTTATATGGATAATACATTTTATGGTTTTTTAAAGTCCTTTAAATTTAGGTATTTTAAATTCAAATTCAAGACTCTTTCTGCCACCAGATATTATTTAGTCATTTCTTGTGAGGCCAGAATAGTATGGAAATAGTGTATGCTATTTGCTTGAATATTCTGGTTAAATGGGAGTTATTGCACATGGTATCTTTTTGTGGTGGTTGTTGTTTTGGAGAAGGGGTTGTACCTGAATCTTTTCTGGCATAAGAAACTGTTAAGGAAAATACACAAATGCACATCATCAACTGATCTGCATCTTAAAGGGTCTTTGAGAGTTGCTTAGGTCACTGAGGGATTAAACGGCTTGTCTGGGCTCACACAGTCAGTGTTTATCAAAGATAGATGAGGCTCAGATCCAGAACTTCCTGGCTCCTAGGCAAGGATTAATAATTTTCATTTTATTAGCATATGAAAGTCAGTTTAGTGCAGTGGATACTGTTGAATTTAGAGTCCAAGGACCTAGATTTGCAACCTGTTTCTGCCATCTACCATCTATGCAACTTGGGGTAAGTTATTTGATTTTTCTGGGTATTGGTCTCTCTATCTTTATGCAAACACATATGCACACACATATGCATATGTGTGTATAAGGGGGTGTGAATGTCCCTCAAAAATCCTTTCTCTGGTAAAATGTGTGCTCATATGAAAAAATGTAATTTATACCTGAATATACAAAGCGACTGACAGTTTGGTTGATAGGACACTAGTCAGAGAAAAACCTGAGTACAAATTCTGACTCAAATACTTAGTAGCTGTGAGACCCCAGGCAAGTCACTTAGTCTCTGTTGGACTTAATCCACTGGACATGGAAATGGCAAACCACTCCAGTAACTTTGTCAAGAAAGCTCCATGGATAGTATGGCCCATGGGGTCACAAACAGTTGGATATGACCGTATGACTAAACAACAAAGAGGGAGCAAAATGTAATCTTCCTTTGAGGTTGCAGAAAGTACGTCAGACTTCCACATATGAACATCAATGACCAGTATACACTGTTTAAAAACAACAGCAATAACAATGAATTGGACTATAGCTTGCATTTTTGAATGAATGGGAATTTTTAGCAGGGTTTCATTCACAAAATTAAGATAAAAACAGTATTTTACATTAAAAGGATAATTATCATTGTCTTGCTGTTCTAAGGTAAAAAAAAATCTAGATAATTATTTAATTGTTTCTTCTCATGATGTTTCTTTCTTTTAAAATCCATTATTGCTCCCCAAAAAGGACGTTCTACTTGTCCAAGTGCAGTGCCCTCCCTATTTGTAGAGTTCCTAAATAATTATGCTTTTATCTTCTTCTCTGACCTAGGTAGGTTAAAGGGAGGTTCGGTGAAGGCAACTCTGGAAAAACTATTATGCATATATTTAAGTGTTCTAATGTTGTATGTCTCCAAAAGTAAGTAAGCTTCCTAGGGACAGAAATTGGTTTGGGTTGGTTTTGTTTGCATGATCACAGGACTTGACAAAGTGCTTTTGACTTGGGAAATGGGGATAGGGAAGCAAGGTCCAAAAGAGAACAGTTAAGTTCCTTAGCTATAGCAGTGGTTAGGATGACAAATTCTCAAAATAATTTTTTTCAAACATTCCTTAATGATTCTCTCCCAGATTTTTACAACCACTTTTGTTTTCTAATTATGTATCTTTGCTATTATTTGTTAATAGCCAATGACATTTACTGTGCACCTGGCTGTTTCCACATCTCAAGTCTTTGCTCATAAGTCTGAAACAAATATTTGCTGGATTGGATTGAAAGCTCTTAGGAGAACTAATCTTTTATTTGTTTCATTTTTAAGAACATCAGGGCTCGGTTTTGGAAAGCAGTTTGAAACTATGCCCCCAAAGTTACTAAATTGCCCATATCTTTTGAGCCAGCTACATCACTGCTTGACTGGTACACAAAATAAATGAAAGAAAATGGAAAGACTTTATATGTATAAAATATTTATAGCAACTCCTTTGTGGGAGCCAAAAAGGGATGCTAAGGAGATATTCTCCTATTAGAAAATGACTAAATAAATTATTACATATGAATGACCATAGAAATGATGAGACAAACTATGTCAGAAGAAACTAGGAAGGCTTTTTTGCTCTATGTAGAGCAAAGTGATAACATCTTTTTTAAAGAAAAGGGATCATGGAAGACTAGAATTTTGATCAATACAATGATAAACAACAACTCCAAAAGAATGAAAATGAAACATACCATTCATTTTTTGCCAGAGAGATAATGAATTTAAATACATAAAGATATTTACATTTGCAGACAGGGCCAACTCTGGACTTTATTTTCCTGGATTAAGACTGTATTCAATGAGCACTTTTTGCCCCCCAGACTTACTTGATGTGCCTGTGGGGATTTGGCTGGGGGGCGGGAGGGGAGGAATACTAAAGCAATAAAGGGAAAATCAGCTAAAATCATAGAAAAATTAAAAAGTCACTAGGACTAGATGGCTATCATCTAATTATATGATCATTGATGTCACCTTGTAGATATGATCTCATTTACCCCACAGGACCGAGTGGTTAAGCGATTTTCCCAAAATCATAGAGACAGTGTATCTGATACAGGATCTGGAATTAATTTCTTTGACTCCAGAAGCAGAGGTTATCCCACTGTGCCAAGCTTTCTCCACTCCATGATTTTATATATGAGAACACCAAAGCACATGAAAGTAGTGTGAGTTGTTGCTGAGAAGTAGCCGAGGTTGTGCTCAAATCCAGTGCTTCTGCTTCTAAATACAGTTATCAAATGCTCACAATTCAGTGCACTTTGGATTCAATTGTATTACCTGGCAGATTTGTTTATTTCCAGTGAGAAAATCCACAGATCATATAGGTCCTTGAAGGGTTTGCATAACAAAGAAAGGAGGAAGGAAGGAAGGAAGGAAAAAGGAAGCAAGGAAAGAAGGGAGGGAGGATAGAAGAAAAGAGAGAGAAAGGAAGGAAGGTAGGAAGAAAGAAAGAAAGAAAGAAAAAAAGAAAGAGAGAAAGAAAGAAAGAAAGAGAAAGAAATAAAAGAAGGAAGGAAGGGAGGGAGGGAAGAAAACAGGGAGGAAGCAAGGAAGGAAGGAAGGAAGGAAGGAAGGAAGAAAAGAAAGATTTAAAATGCCTTGCCTGGGCTACCACATATGGGCAGTTTAGCTACCTTGTTCTTTGATAAAACTAAAGGTACTGATGTGTCTATGTGCTGATTTATCTGACTTTTCAAACAGTGACATAGGAAATATAAGAATCCAAACAACCTATTTCTTCTGCCTCTCTAATTTCACTCCCCCCACCCCCGAAATAATTCCATATCACTTTCCCAACATGAAATATTTATATAAAAGGTATGAGGAGCAGGGAAACAAGCATTTATTAAGTACCTACTTTATTTCAGACACTTTGCTGATCACTTTACAAATATTATCCCATTTGATCCTCATAACATCTCTGAGGAGTAGGTGCTTTTATAATCTTTATATTACACTTGAGGAAACTGAGGCAGACAGAGTTAAAATGACTTGTTAAGGATCATACAGTAAATGTCCAAAGTCAGATTTGAACTCAAATCTCCTTGATTTCAGGCCCAGTATTCTATCCACTTGTAAGGTAATTAATTTAGCAGGTACTTAGTCCTTAGTAACTAAGGGCTGTGTGAAAAGAAACAGAGGGTGTGAAATGTCTCCTGTGTGAAAGAAATGGAAGGTGTGAACTCTTGTCTCCTGTTGCTTACATGGCAGGAGGGGGTTGGCTGAGACAGGAAACCAATGTGTGTGTGTGTGTGTGTGTGTGTGTGTGTGTATAAGAGGAGTTCCAGGGACAGAGAATCAGAATCAAGAATTTTCCTCCTGGTGGGTCCTGGTGGGGGGAGCAGAATTTTCATAGCATCTGGAAGCTGGGCTGCTGGACTGAGAACTGAGTTGGAGTTTTCTATGAGACCAGAATCTGATGAAGGCTGAAGTTGCCTGGAAGGCTGAGATTCCTTCTGAGTCCTAGGGCCAGCTGTACTGCTGGAGGACTAAAGAAGCATGACTAGGATAAGATTTTGTTTGTTTGTGGCTTGGTTGATTCTTGAGTTCCCAGCAACAGAAGTTGTGAAGGTTTTGAGATGTGCTGGACCCTACGAACTTCAGTGTGTAGCAAGAAAGGCCTGGAGGACTGGACGAGAACCATGCAGCTGTCTGCCTCTGAATCCAAGTGACTGGTGGATTCAGGTAGCAGCTGGGACTATGGAAGGGTATCCAGGGAATCTGAGAGACCACTCTGAGTCAAGATGAAGAAAAGGCCTCTCCTTGGATATTGAATGTGTGATGAAACTGAAGTTTACTAGACACTGAGGGGTGGAGGGTTTGTGTAATTTTCTAATGATTGTATTTAGTGCTTAATGATACTTAGTGACTGATTGCTAGATAAGTAACTGATTAAGTTAATCTATGATTGCCCCATGAGTGGAAGATTGATTATTGTATTGTGAAATGACTGAATGATTAAGTAAGGAGGGTTTTCCCACTTACAGAAAACAGATGATTATTCTTTTGTTCTTTGTTCTAAGTATTGTGAAAATTATGTGGCCATTATAATGTTAAGCTGTTGTGAAAACTATATTGTGATTTTCTGTGATAAGATGTAATGTTTGAATATTATACCATGATTCGTTGTGAATGTTTGCCTTAATTTGTTATGGAATAAACAGAGTATTCACTATGCTGTGTAATCAGAATCCTAAAAGCTGTTCACAGTAGCATTCTTTTGGGAAGCTGCTCATGCATGGCATTACACCACTGTTCTAACTAACATTAGATTGATTATCCAGTATAACACAGGTACTTTACTTGCCCCTTCCCCAATATCCACCTCTACAGACTTCTCTCCAATAACCTCTTTGAACTTGTTTCTAAGCTTATATATCCAAATATTGTTATTACACATAGTATTAATATGCTGTTTCCCCCTAGTCCCTGACACATAATTAAGTGACTAGATTTTGAATGATTAATAAACATGCCATTTAATTTTGATTCTCATTTTTAGTAGATACTAAATGCAACAGCAATTAATCAATGAGCCAGGAATACCAACTAATATATGTGTATAAACTTGTGTGTAAGTACACAAGTACTTTCTTGTGATATCTGGCTAATTTTAGAAGTCATTTTAGGCATAGCTAATACAAATGAAATTGTAGAAATCCCTGTCTGTAGAAAGCCTTTTGGTTTTAGAATCTTGAGATTCACATTCCTTGCTTATTGCTTGAAATTTTTGTGGGGATAAAAGAAAATGACAATTATGGTGCTATGTGGAAAGCTTCTGGAAAATAAATGTAGTATACTTTGTACTCAGTCTTACTGATGATAGGAGACATAGGTTTTTATCTTAAGAATTTTGTCTCAGGAACACATGAGAGCAGAGATATTTTATCATCATCCCAATAGCTTTCACTTTGTAATCCAACCCAAACAGTGTGTTCCTACTACATAGATCTATCAAGGTGAAGTATTTTCTCTGGCACCAGTCCAAAGTGTGGTTGGGTTGATATAACTCTCTTTTGTTTAGACCACCTCATGCTAGCTGGAGCCTACAAAATAATTGAATAAAAACTATTTTATTAAAATGAAGGTGATTTTCTTTCAGTGTTATTTAATATCAAATTAAGATCATTTTTAGATGAATGAATTTTGGTAGAGGTTACAAAAACTTGAATTCTTAAGTCATTATTCAAAAAAGAATAAAAGTTAGATAATGACAATCTTTTCCCATTTTAGAGCAATTTCTGATTTTATCATAGATATGTATGAATTTGTTGAATTAGTTAATTAGCAAATTATTTCTTTATTTTATTTTATTTTATTTTTAAATTTATTTTTAGTTTTCAACGTTCATTTCCCAAAGATATTGAGTTACATCTTTCCTTTCCACCTCTTGCCTATCCTCCAGCCCAAGATGGCAAGCATACTGAATACCACTTCCCCCAACCTGCCTTCTCTTATATCCCCCCTCCCCCAATTCTCCCCTTACTTTCTTGTAGGGCAAGATGGATTTCTATATGCCAGTGTCTGTATATCTTATTTCCTGGTTTCTGGTAAAAAACATTTTTTTTTTATATTTGTTTTCAAAACTTTGATTTCCAGATTCTCTCCCTTCTCCCCTCCTCACCCACATCCATGGAGAAGACAAGCAATTTGATATGGGTTATACATGTGTAATAATGCAAAGCATTTCCATAGTAGTCATATTGTGAAGGACTAACTATGTTTCCCTCCATCCTATTCCTCTCCCAATTTATTTTATTTTCTCCTTTGACACTGTCCCTTCCCAAAAGTGTTTGTTGGTAATTGCCCTCTCCCACAATTTGCCCTCCCTTCTACTATCCCCCCTCTTATTACTTCCCCCCTGCTTTCCTGAGATTTCTTTTGCATTCTAGGGCCAGCTGAACTGCTGGAGGACTGAAAAAGCATGACTAGCATAAGACTTTCTTGGTTTGTGGCTTGGTTGATCTTTGAGTTCCCGGCAACAGCCATTTCAGCCTTCCAGGAGGTAGCAGCCACTTCAGCCTTCCAGGAGGTGGCAGCCACTTTGGCCTTCTAGGAAACAGCAGCCACTTTGGCCTTCATCAGATTCTGGTCTCATAGAAAATTCCAACCCAGTTCTCAGTCCAGTAGCAGCCCAGCTCCCAGATGCTGGAACAATTCTGCTTCCTCTACCAGGAATAAAAATTCTTGATTCTGACTATCTTTCCTCTCTGGAGCTCTTCTTAAATACACACACACACACACACACACACACACACACACACACACACAGGCTTCCTATCTCAGCCAAACCTTTTCTATTATGTCAGCAACAGGAGACAGAGTTCACACCTTCTGTTTCTTTCATGGAAGTGCTTAGCCCTTAGTTACTAAGGGCTAAGTACCTGCTACATTATTTACCATTATACTCTCTCACCTCTTAATTTTATTTTTTCATATCCTCCCTTCACATTCAACTTACCCTGTGCCCTTTGTCTATGTATACACATACACACACACATACATACATACACACCTACACTCACCGATACATACATGCACACATACATACACATACACACACACACACACACACACACACACACACAAAGTCTCATGAGTTACAAAAATCGTCTTTCCATGTAGGAATGTATGTAGTTCAACTTTAATAATTTCCTTATGATTTCTCTCTCCTGCTTACCTTTTCATGCTTCTCTTTCTTCTTGTATATGAAAGTCAAATTTTCTGTTCAGCTCTGGTTTTTCATCAAGAATGCTTCAAAATCCTCTATTTCACTGAATTCCCATATTTTCTCCTGAAGTATTATACTCGGTTTTGCTGGGTAGATGATTCTTGGTTTTAATCCTAGCTCCTTTGACCTCTGTAATACCATATTCCAAGCCCTTTGAGTCCTTAGTGTAGAAGCTGATAGATCTTTGGTTATCCTGATTGTGTTTCTACAATTCTCAAAATGTATCTTCCTGTTTGCTTACAATATTTTCTCCTTGACTTGGGAACTCTGGAATTTGGCTATAATATTTCTTGGAGTTTTCTATTTGGGGTCTTTTTCAAGAGACAATCTGTTAAATCTTTCAGTTTCTATTTAGCCCTGTGGTTCTAAAATATCAGGGCAATTTTCCTTGAGAATTTCTTGAAAGATTATGTCTAGGCTCTTTTTTTGATCATGGCTTTCAGCTAGTCCAATAATTTTTAAATTATCTCTATATTTTGGATCTATATTTTCCAGGTCAGTGGTTTTTCCAGTGAGATATTTCACATTGCCTTCTATTTGTTCATTCATTTGGATTTGTTTTATAGTATCTTGATTTCTTCTAAAGTCATTAGCCTCCATTTGCTTCAATCTAATTTTTGAAGGAATTATTTTCTTCTGTGAGCTTTTGGAATTTCTTTTCCATCTGGCCAATTCTCCTTTTTAAGGCATTCTTCTCATTGGCTATTTGGGCCTCTTTTACCATTTGAGTTAGCCTATTTTTTAACATTGCTATTTTCTTCAGTGAGGCTGTTGACTTGCTTTTTATGATTTTCTTGCATCTTTCTCATTACTCTTCCAATTTTTTCCTCCACTTCTCTTACTTGATTTTCAAAATCCTTCTTGAGCTCCTCCATGGACTGTAACCAGTCCATATTTTTCCTGGAGGCTTTTGATGCAAGAGTTTTGACTTTGTTTTCTTCTTCTGGTTCTATGTTTTAAACATCTTTGTCCCCCCAAAAAGATTCTACAGTTTGATTATGCTTCCTCTGTCTGCTCATCTTGCCAGCCATTTACTTGACTTTTGGGCTTTTTGCCATGGTAGAATTCTGCTTCCAGAGTGGAGAGTGCTGTGTCCCAAACTTCTGGGGTTTTGTGAAGCTGTTGTCATAGCTATGAGGAGGACACCCTCTCTACAGCCACCATAAACTCTGCCTCACTAGTTTTCCTGACCCCAGGGTAGCCCATTTAAGACTATGACCCAGATCCAACCAGGGCAAAGCAAGAGCAATTCCCTGTGAACTGCAGCTTGTTTTCCCCTATGATCTGTAGGCCTGGAGCTCAGGAGGCAGCCATGGGGCAGTAGCTGCAGTTGCTACCACCTCTGCCCTGCTCCCCTGGGCAGGGGCAGGACCATGCTCTTCTCTCACCCAGTTCTGACAGGATTCCCTACTGACCTTTTACTTTCTCTTTGGCTTTTATGGGTTGTGAAATATGGTAACAGCCATAGCTGTCACTGGTTCACTCTTGTGAAATTAGCTCCAGCAAGTCTGTGCCTAAAGTCTGGACTGCCCCAGGTCTGGGCTGCTGTAGCTCACATGGGACTGCTCTCCAGTCCCAGCCTGGTGTGATAGACCCTTCCTGTTGGTCTGTCAGGCTGCCTTCAATGGGAGATTTGTTTCTTGCTGTCACTTTGTGGGTTCTATAGATCCAAAATTTGTATAGAGTCATTTTTTATAGGTATTGACGGTGATTGGAGTGGGAGCTCAAGCCAGTCTCTGATTTTACTTTGCCATCTTGGCAGATTATTTCTTTAGCACATGTGAAGCACATTGTGTCATATTAAGGACAAAGAAAAATGCAAAAGAAGGTGAAGAAAAATTTATTTTGCTTAATGAAATTATCATTCTTTGGGGAAGACACAAGTATTCTGACATTTTGGAAAGCAATCTGGAACTATGCACCCCAAATGATTAAACTGTAAATATCTTTTGATCAAGTAGTGGCGCTACTAAGCCTATAAAATCAAATAAAGAGAAAAAGGGTCCATGTGTATTAAATTACTTTTAAAAGCTCTTTTTTAGGTGACATAGAATTGGAAAGTAAGGGGGTATCTATCTTTTGGAGAATGATTGACCAAATCATTATACATGGATATAATGGAATGCTATTGTAGTTTAAGAAATAATCAAGGAGACACTTTCAGAGGACCAGGAATGACTTGTGCATAAAGAGTAAAGTGAACAGAATTAGGTACATACCTTATCCAAGGTAGGGAACCTGGGGCTTTGAGGCCACATGTGGCCTTCTAGGTCCTTGGGTGTGGCTTTTTGTCTGAGTCCATGTTTTACAAAACAAATCCTTTTATTAAGAAGATTTATTTTGTGAAGTTTGAATGTAGTCAAAGGGTTGCACTGAGGACATAGAGGACCATATGTGGCCTTGAGGCCACAAGTTCCCCACTCTTGCCTTATATCATAGAAACAACAGTTTAAAGACAAACAGTACCCACACATTTGAAAATGCTCTTTGAATTGACTTCTGGGTCATGTGGCCAACAAGAAAGAGAACGAGAATTGCTTTTTTCTGATTCTCATGACCTTTCAAATTTTTCCAAAAATTATTTGCAGAGATAAAAACAATGTAACTGTTTCCATAGTTTAAGAAGGAACCAAATAAGGCAAAAATCAGATCAACTAAAAATATAGAAGGCTAATATTCCTTTAACCCTAACCTGTTTAATCATTACCATCTCCTCCAATTCCCATTGCACTCAGTGAGCAGGGCTACACATGCTCATACACAGTCTTGCCACAGAACTCAGTGCTACACTCCTTCTTCTGAAGAAAAGCTTGTTTAGTCTGAGGGAAATGGATACCAGCATTCTGTGCCATAATGTACTGCACCAAAGAACTGGTTAACAGAGGGAACTGGGGCAAGACACATGTCAATGGCTGCGAGGGACTTTGTTAAGTCCAGAAGATGAAGCCTAGTATTCAAATGGTTCCAGTTCTGTCCACCCAGAAGTCACTTGGGGCAGAGATAAAGGTTTATAATGGAAGAAAACTGAGAAGGCTTTGAGATACAGCCCTCAAGGAAACTGCTCTGAAAAATAAAGAGAATCAAAAGTGAGGAACTAGAAAAAAATAAGAAAGAAAAAAAGACTGAAATTACCAAAGATCTTAGAAGATAAAACTCATTTAAAGTTTCTGAGCAAAAAGAGATAAACCAAATGATAAAGTGTGACTATGGCCTCCAGGTCAGCTAAATGAGGCCAGGTATCTATGAATAAGTATCTCATGGCAGAGGAAAATGAATCAATGCCTGATGAGAAAGAGAACTGTGAGATTCCCAAGGGAGCATGAAACAACAAAAAGATCTTCCTAAATGGTTTAAAAGAGAAACATGCATTGTGAAAGTAGAAATTTATGCATGCACAGCAGAAATAATTGGCAGAATGGATAAATCCTGAATAAACAGCAGCAAGCCTCCCGAAACAAAAGAGAATAATTAATTGGGAATGCAAATATATTTAAGTGAAGGACAATCTGGAAGAAGAGAAAGAAAAAAAAACAATAACATCAAAAAAACCCACAATCTCTATATAAACAAAACACATTGCTATCTGCTGGAAGGTATGTGAAGACAACTGAAAATTTATGTCTCCCAGAAGAATGTGAGAAGTTAAAAAAAAAATCTAACAACATAATGCAAGAAATAATACAAGAACACTGCCCAGAACTTCTGAGCACAGAAGAGAAAGAGCCAATTGAAAGAATCCACGGATTGCCTCCAGAAAAAGAAAGCAAACTATGGTGCAAACACCAAGACATATAATAATAAAATTTAACAATTTCCCTGATAAACAACAAATTCTACATGTGAACAGGAGAAAGGTCTACAAATAGAAAAGAAAGAAATTTAAATAACAAGACTGTTCCATACCTACAAGAAGCAAACCCAGGAGGGAATAGAATAATATATTCTAAAGAGCAAAAGAACTCAAGATTCAACCCAAGGGGTTTTACCCCCAAAATTTGAGCCTAATCATTAATTAAAAGAAAAAAGAAATGACCATTAAATAAACAAGTGGCAATTTAAATATTCCTAGAAAGGAAGCCAAATTTGAAGAAATGAATTGCTTGAAAACCTCAGGAAACAACAACAAATGAAAAGGATAAATAAAATAGAGACCAAAGAGAGCAACAACAAAATAACAGACAAACCTTGAAGAGATTTCTTTCTTAATGCACACCAAGGGGCAACGTGGAAGCAGAAGTCAAATAGAAATAATGGTGGAGAAAGAGCCTGAAATACAATAAAATAAACCTTCATTATCATAAAACTACAGAATAGGAGAATGCATAAGGGGGTGGGTTAGAAAGGATTAAAGACGTACTCTGATCAAGTTAATGGCTAAGAATGAAGGGAAAGATAACACCTTTAGTCTCTCAGGAAGAAGAGATGCTACAGAAGAATGAGCAAGGAGGCTAAGGAGGAGATTTAAACAGCAAGAAAGACAAGAGTAAAATCTTCTTTCAGTGGTAAGAAAGAGATACTACTGACAAATGCTTCCATGAGAAAAGAGAGATATTCTAAAAGGGGAGATTGTACCAACCTAAGCATATGAAAATAGACATAATCTGCAGAAATTTGTTGCTTAGAGAGACCATTCATGCTAATTCAGGAGAAGCAGAATCAGAGGCCCTGGGAGCAACTGACACCCAGGTAAGTGGGAGGGCATGGATCTCTGACCTCATGGCCAATGGGGGGAAATGATGAAAAGGAGGTTAAAAGTTAGTAACTGAAATGCACTATAGGGAACATATGAAATTTTCTATCATGAGACAAAAACTTCCCTATCATCTGTAAGAAATGGTATTTCTGAGTGAAAGACAATAGAAAAAAGGGGGCCTGGGATGGGGGCAAGGTATAAATAAAAACCATTTTGGAAAGGGAGCCCAAAATAGGTATCATAGAAATATTAATTCCACAATAAATATGAGGATAAGTAACCATAAGTTATTAATTAAATAATAAAAGTCTAAAACATACAGAGAAAGAAAATAAATAATGATGACAATGAAGACCAAATACATTTTAGAAAAATAAGACATGGAAAGTGAAATTCAACCCCCCCGCAAAAAACAAACAAACAACAACACTACCCAACTAGACAAGATGGAGGGGAGTAGAAGGAGATGGATTTCATTTAACTGCTTAAATGGAAGAGAATTAAATAACTTGATAAAAGCAAGCAAAAAAGCAAGCAGCCATCAGAAACTTGGGGAAGGACTAACATATAGGAAGAGATCAGACTTGAAGATAGAAAGGGATAGAGGAGGAGAAAGAGAGTCAATGGGAAAGTGTTGCCATCGAATAGGAAAATCTAAAATAACTGAAGACATGATATTGTTTTTAAAGAGTAAGAAAGGCTCTCTTCTTCTTCTCCCCAGTGTCACTGAGTGAGAATTTGCTACCACAGTCTTTACCGTCCCAGGAACTATGGCTTCTGGAGTAACTGAATGATGAAGTAATAAAAGTTTTGAATGAAATGAAAGTGAGGAAATCTTCTACACAAAAGGAGATCAAAAAAGAAAGAAAGCAGTTCTTTCCTGTTTATTTGATGACAAAAAACCAAGTAATTGGAGAGGAAGCAAAGCAGATCTTGGTGGGTGACATTGGTGATACTGTAAAGGACCCCTACACATCTTTGGTGAAGTTGGTACCTCAGAATGATACGCTTTGTATGATGCCATGTATGAGACAAAAGAATCTAAGACTTAGTTCTTACATTCTGGGCTCCTGAATGTGGACCTTTGAAAAGCAAAGATGATTTATGCTATTTCTTAAGGTACCATTAAAAATAAATGTACGGGTATTAAACATGAGTGGCAAGCAAACAGCTTGGATGATATTTAGGATTGTTCGATGCTTGGAGAAAAACTGGGAGGCAATATAGTAGTCTCATATGAAGGAAGATCTTTAGAAAATAACAGTGAAGTGCCATCAGCAAGTAGCTGCCATTTCTGCAGTTTCATCAGTTGGAATAGTGTGAGGTTTTTGTCCCTTACCATAGCTTCCCAGAAAACTTAAAGGAGTTGTCAGTTATTTAAGCAACTTACAAGTGATTGCCATTAGACTGTTTCATTGCCATTAGATTGTAGAATCTGAGCAATGTCTTCATGCCACATTTTAACCAAAACAAATGACAATATATGTATCTCTTGAAGAAATAAGATAAATTTGATAGTCAATATGAATAGCTTAGAAAACTGCAAAAGGTTAGCTAATTGAATATCTCGAAAGTATGGTAGGTAAGATGCTAAATTTCATTCAGTATTATTTAGAGTTGTTCTTTATTGCAGTTCCTGCAATTCTTATGCTTTATCCTCCTAACCTGCCTTTAAAAAGTCTACTGTGGCATGGTAGTATGTGTGTGTGTATGCATACATATACATACATACATACATACATACCGTATCAGCAAGCACCCTAGCATACTCAAGGTGGCTGCCAGCACAGGTTCGTAGATCTGCTTTTCTAAAGGAAAGCAACTCAAGGTGGGTTAACAAGTCTACTTAGTTCAGGGGAAAAAGTCAGCACCCTGAACTTCAGAGAATGCAAACAGAATACAAACAGAAGTTACAAGCAGAAGTTACAAGGAGACAAAGAAACGGATCAGCAGACCAGCCTCCAGTCATCTGACCATTACATCCATACCTAGTCAGTTACCAGAGAGGGAAGCACCAACCTCCGGGCTTTTCAAAGCCAGGGGGCTCTATGGCTGCCCAAAGTCTCGTTTGGCCAAATCACACAATTCTTTCCAAAGTGAGCCGCAAAGAAAAACCTCACATCAGAAGTATATATAGCCTTCTTCTGGATCGGAGACTGTCACAGCCCTCTTGACCCGCTGCCCAATCACAAAGTAATAAGGTATGGGCATTCCTGAAGAATAAGCCTCCCACCACAGGCTCCATGTGACCACACTCAGGCCATAGAGGGCAGAGTATACTTTCAAATCTAAGAAGGTTCTCAGAGCCACTTGAGCCTATCAAAGGGCCTAGGGGCAGAGAAGATCTTAGAATTCCCATAACACATACATATGCATATATATGTGTGTGTGTGTGTGTGTGTGTGTTTGAATAGAAATGTATATGTATAAAAGAATCTATACATACATATATAGAGAAAAATAGAGATAGCTATCTATATATGCATATGTGTATATCCATATATAAATGTACGTATATATGCCTTCATGCATATATTGCATATATTCATACATACACATATATGTATGTGCATATATATATGCACATATGCACATACATATGTGTGTATATGTATGTAGGTATATATATAGAGAGCTATGCATTGAAACAACTTTCACATAACTAGGCTGTCACCCTTAAAAAGGAACATCAATAAGGTTTGTCATAATTGTCATCAAATTATTGTAGTACCTCAGTGTTCATTCCTGTTATCTATATATCTTCCCAAATGAAATAGTTAATACTGTCTTTTTATTTTCCATTGAATATACACTATAGGATTAGGAATTATGTTTACCCTGTGAGTCTTGCAGCACTAAAGATGTTTTGAATAATGTAGATTGGCAATTTCTGTATGAAAAGAGCCTTAAATGGAACATTGTTTTTGAGTTCACACTCTCCACACCCACAAAATTTGTCATGTTGCAATAAAATTTGTGACTTATTTAAAAAATAAGAATAAGAAAGGGGAAATAATCAATTATTGGGAAAATATTAGTGATAGTGAACATTAAGAATTTGTAATTCAATAGGTAAATAGAGTGTTTAACTGGATATTTGTAGTATTTGAGTAATTTATATTTGATAATTATAACACGGAAATTTCAAAAGAAGTTAGGAAGTTATTCAGCCAATTATGGTGATAGATCCTTTCTACTAATCTCACCATAAGTTTCTAGAATATTTCTAATGACTATCTCATCAGAAAAGGAAATAACAAATGAACTGGAAATGTTAAGGGAGCAGTCAAAATGAACAATTTGTTAAGTTTCTAATTACTGTTATTCTGGTCACATCATTGATTAATCAGTCAATTCCATTATTACTTCTCCCTCTTCTTTATCATCATTCCAATGGCCTTACACATGTAGTAAGAATTCTTTTCAGGAAGTAGGGGGAAACAACTTCATTTTTACAAGTCTTTTTATTAGTTTTCCTCTTTTTCAGTTAAATATGTGCCCATTCATTCCTTGAACACCTAATTCTATGAGTGATATAAGCTTTATGATGTTTATTTTAGTAGTTCTTCTGAATTGCGAAGTATTTTGAAATTAGTACAGTTAGTAACAGATGGCTATACACAAAGTTAAAGGGTAATTAAGACTTATCACCAAATTCATCCTAGCAAAACGGAATGTGAAGGGAAATGACAACTTCTCCAAGGAGTGATCATTTACATTAATGAAAATAATTGCACCTTCTATGTTCCCATGATGGTCCTTATAGTAAAGCTAAGCTTCACTTATCTAACCTTTGCAACCCAGTTCAAACTTCATGCTGTCAAGAATATTTCTCATCTCTGATAGGGAAACTACAGAGTCCAAGGATTTAATTATGTTATGCTGGAATTAGAAAGCTTCCAACCATCACAAAACTCATCCACAAAGAAAAAGATCATTTATCAGGGAGAAAAAAAAAATCAACAGAGACTCTAAATCTTCTCATGAAGTTCCTTGACTTTTCATAATCAATTTAAGATATTCTGTAAATAAGTCTATCTTTACTCTAATTTACCAGTTACAAACCTTGTTTATGTATTTCCACTCTATCCTTTACACAATTCCATTCTGCAAACAATGTTCCTCAAAATTCTACCCACTTTCAAAGGCAGAGCTGAGCAATACTATAATTTCTTCTTTCTGTAAAATATGTTTCAACTTTTCTTTAGCTGTCACACCATAGGGGGTTAAATCACATTGAGCTAATAGTCCACAAACACCTCTTAATCAAATTTTATAGCTGGAAGTGGTTTCCCTTCTCTTTACAGATGAGGAATCTAATGTCTTTTTTTTTTCCACATGAGCTGTTAATTATCCACATCAGTAAATCATGCGTGAAGACATTAAGTGCTTGCTATGTTCTTGACACTATGCTGCGATACAAAGGCAAAAGAGAAATAAATGGACCTTGTCCTTGAGGATTTTAAGAGAGAACACTTGAACATACAAAGGTATGCAAAATGCATGCAAAGCAAAGACCACGTAACCATGTAGTAGGAATCACTAGCACATTGGCTTACCTGAAAAGACCTCATGCAGAAGGAGAAATGGGCTGAGTCACGAAGGACTCAGGCATTCCAAAAGTCAGAGATGAGAAGGGAGATCATTCTAAGTTTCTAAGATAGCCAGTGCAGGGCCATGATGGGAGTGGGGGAAAAAAGGAGACAAGTGATGATATAGAGAAATTTTTGAGGCAGCTAGGTGGTGCAGTGGATGGAGAACTGGTTACCTGGAGTCAGAAAGCTGCTGTTTAGTTGTATTTGACTCCTTGTTACAACATTTGGGGTTTTCTTGGTAAAGACATTTTACAGATGAATAACTGGGGCAAACAGGGTTAAGTGAATTGCCTAGAGTCACACAGCTAGTAGGAGTCTTAGGCTGGGTTGGAACTAAGGAAGATGAGTCTTTTTCACTTCAGGACCCACACTCTATCTACTGTGTCACCCAGAAGCTTCAAATCAGAAAGACCTGAATTAAAATCTAACCTCAGACACTTAGTAGCTGTGTAACCTTGGGAAAATCACTTTACTTCCGTTTGCCTCAGTTTCCTCATCTGCAAAATGGGGATAGTAATGGTTGTTGTGAGGGTCAAATAAGATGACAATGGTAAAGCACTCAGTACAATGCATGGCATGCATATGATGTATACATGTTAGCTATTATTACTATTATTATTATTATTATTTCTCCTAAATAGAGAAAAAGTGTCAAAGATAAGCGTGAGTGTCAAAGATAAGATTCCAGGCTTGATGAGAGAAAAGTACAGAGTACTACTCTGGGGAACATGATCAAGAATCAACTAGAAATAAAGGAAGACACTGAGGGACAGCACTAAGATCCCACCTGAAATTAGGAAGCATGAACTTATAATGGAGGCCATTAGAGCATGGTTTCATGCCCTTCTCCATCAAAGGTTGATATATGGCAAACTGTCTTTCAAATCATCAAATCTTCTAAATGTCAGATGAAGAAAACTATCATTTTTAAGCTCTGGTAAAATGAGTAATCTAACTCTTCAAAGGACATGCTTGATGTGATTAGAATAATAAGATTTCAGATTCTTTTCACTTAGTTTATAATGGAAAATGTTTTGGGAGTCTAGGCACATTTACAACAATATTGCTTAAGCTGCTGTAAAATGCTTTTGCCAATCAAATAAAATTACATAACAATTTATAGTCGCTGATGGGTAGTTAATTCGAATCAGACCAGATGTATCATTCTATAAACATAATCATGTGTTGCCTCTTATCTAAGGGACGCACATAATGATTGAGTGATTTAATTTCCATAATGGGCAGATCCCAAAAGAAGTCTAGAAAGAAACACTTATTCTTTTGATGAAGCTGATTACTTTCTCTTCATTTAGGAAAAAAACAATAAAGTTCAGGAGAATAATTATAAGATTTCTCTGGAAAATTTGTGTAACCAGAATTGAAGGGCTAAATGAAACACTCCTACAAATGTACTTGTATACATATAAAGCTTATGTAGTTTATTGATGACTTAATGTGGGGGCGTGGGAGAGACTTGAATGACATTTTGGTTGACTAGAGCTTATTGCTCAGCTAAAATGAGAGGATGAAAATAAGAATAACATGAGGTAGCCTTAGAGTCAGAAAGATCTGTTCTCAAGCCCTGCCTCTTACATACATTGGCTATTCATGGATAAGGTGATTAACTTCAAAGGACCTCTACATTTATAAATTATAGAGAGGCTGTCACTCTGCTTTAGTAGTAGAACTCCATGCCAGGAGTTCCCCCACAATCTTGCAATCAATAAATGAGATTTTATTAAGCAGCTATTATGTGTCAATCCCTGTGGTAGGCAATGACTATTAGAGTTCTGTACCCTCTTCCATCAACAGACAGGCAGACATACAGACAGACATATCTATCCAAATTTATAGATCTCTCAGATAGATAGATGAATCCATAGATAGATGATAGACAGACAGACAGATAGATAAATAGATAGATAGATGAAATACATAAACAGATAATATAGAGATCTATAGATTTAGCTCTCTCTCTCTGTGTCTCCCTCTCTTTCTGTCTCTGTGTCTCTCTCTCTCTGTCTCTCTCTCTCTGTCTCTGTCTCTCTCTCTCTCTCTTCTTGTCTCTCTCTATCTGTTTGTCTGTCTCTTCCCTCCTCTCCTTTTAAATTCTGGAACCACAATCAAATCAACTCTGATATTCACTTAGAAAAGGTGACGAATCTATTTCTTTATGGTTCCATTTCCCATCCCCACAAATTTGCAAAAATATTCCTGGTTGGTCACCATTCCCTTTTATGTCCTATCTCCTTGTGAAGAAGGATTGTGGGTAAGAAAATGTTGAGAAGGAGTCTAAACATCCAAAGGATTTGAAGTCAGGAAGTTTATCACAAGAATGCAATGCTTCTGTAGCTCCCTCTCCCTACAGTCTCACCCAGCACATCATGATGTTGGTGACTTGGGTTTGTGACAGACTTTGTATCCAGTTTGAGAGCCCATATTAAGAGAATAGATCTCCTGGGTCTCTGTTTTTATATCTGATTGCTGTTTCTGTGAATATTCACAGGGACTCAGTGGAACAGAGCCTTAGGAATCATCAATCAGCAGGTGGTCTGGGCTGTAACAGAACCTCTTCCCCCTTTGAATCACAAGGACACTATGATTAGTAAAGTTTGCTAACTTTATATAACTATATTAAAAGAATATTCTTAAATTGTTATTTTGCCAATTTGCATTCCTTAACCTAAAGGTAGTTGTTAAGTTCATAGGGATTGCTTGGTTTCTAGACAAATAAAGCAGTGATTAACCTTCAAATAAATTCTGTCACTTAGGGTCTATCAAGAGTCTAAGTTTCACACTCCTTGAGTACAAGAGCTTTTATCACTTTTAGATTTGTGTCACCTGAACATAACTTGGTATATAGTCATTACTGATGTTTTTCATTCATTCATTCACTAAAATTCAGCATATACTATATTGTTCATTATGACAGACACTAGAGGAGCTAGAAAGATAAATGAAACTGGCAGCTGGGTGGCACAGTGAATAAAGCACTGGCCCTAGAGTCAGGAGGACCTGAGTTCAAATTCGGCCTGAGACACTTGACGCACTTACTAGCTGTGTGACCTTGGGCAAGTCACTTAACCCCAATTGCCTTGCCTTCTCCCCCCCAAAAAATAGTTCTTAAATGAGGTAGGAACTATGTCAATGGAGAGAAGATGGATAATGAGGGATAATCAACAATACACTGAAAATGATTAGATATAGAGAATAAGAGAAAGAATCAAGGCTGACATCAAAGTAGTGAACCTGGAATTGAAAAAAAAAAAGATGGCCCTGTCAACACAAATATGTGAGTTGATGGGTCATGGAGCAAAATAATTAGTCCTATTCCAGACATACTGAGTTAGAAATAACTGTGGAATAAAAATAAGAAAATGGGATGAAACGAAATATACAATTTATAATCATAACTGTGAATATGAATGGAATAATTCATCCCAAAAATGGAAGTGAAGAGCAAAATGGATTAGAAGTTGGAATCCAACAATATCTTATTTACAAGAGAAATAATTGAAACAGATATACACAAAGTTAAAATAAGGGGTTGGATCAGAATTTATTATGCTTGAACTGAAGTTAAAAAAAAAAAAACAAGGGTACCAATCATGATATCAGACAAAGCAAAAGCAAAAATGGAACATAATAAAAGAGATAAGCTGTGAAACTGCATCTTGCTAAAATGCAGTATAGAGAACTAAACATGCATGCATCAAGTGGCATAGAATCCAGATTCTTAAAGGAAAATTTAAGTAACTTAAAAGAGGAAATCGAGGATAAAACTATACAAGTAAAGGACTTCAACTTTCCCTAACCATAGTGTAAATTAAAAAGAAGTTAAAGATATGAACAGAATCTTAGGAAAGCTAGATCTGATAGAACTTCAGAGAAAATTGAATGGAAAAAAGAAAGGAGGATACATTTTTCTCAGTTGTACATGGCATATTCACAAAAATTGAACATGTATTAGAAAATAAAAACTTCATGACCAAATGTAGAAAAAAGCAGAAATATTAAATGTACCCCACTTCAGACCATGAAACAATGTAGATTACACATAATAAAGGGTCATGGAAATTTAGATTAAAAAATAATTGGAAGTTAAATAATCTTATCCTAAAGAATGAATGAGTCAAGGAACAAATCATAAAATCAAACAATCATTTCACTAAAGAAAATGAAAACAATAAGACAACATACCAAAATTTTATCATATAGCCAAAGCAGTACTTAGGAAAAATTTATATCTTTAAACATGTATATCAATAAAATAAGAGAAAGTGCAGATCAATGAATTGTGCATGCAACTAAAAAAATTGAAAAAGAATAAACAATATTTTAAAATGAAATACTAGTAAGGGGATTCCAGCAATATTATCACTAAACCATACATTGTGATCAGATTGGATTTATGTTTGGAATGCAGGACTTGATCAATGTTAGAAAAGCTATCAGTATAATTGACCATGTCAACAAACAGCAGCAACAAAAAGAAAAACATATGATCTTAACAACAGCTGTAGAAAAAGCTTTTGATAAAATACAACACCTATTCCTTTCAAAAACACTACAAAACATAAGAATCAATGAAAACTTTCTAAAATGATAAGTAATACCTACTTATCATCTAGTATTATCTGTAACAGAGATAAATCTGAAGCCTTCCCAATAAGGAGCAAAGATGTCCATTATCACCACTATTTGTAATATTGTATTAAAAGACTAATTAAGTCAATAAGACAAGAAAAAAGAAGTGGAAAGAATACAGACAGACAATGAGGAAACAAAAGTATCACTCTTCATAGATAAAATGATGGTATACTTAAGCTAATACTGGAAAATTAACTAAAAGAAATACAAAACTAGTTGAAACAATGACAACTTTAGCAAAGTGGTAGGACACAAAATAAACCCAAATAAAATATCAGCATTTATACATAATACCTGCAAAGCCTAGCAGGAAGAGATAGAGAAATTCAATTTAAAATAACTGCAGACATTACAAAATACTTGAAAATTTGCCTGGCAAGATAAACCCAGGGACTATAGGAACAAAATTACACTCTTCAAACAAATAAAAGATAGGTCTAAATATTTGGGGAAATAATAATTTCTTAGATGTAGATTGAGTCAATATGATAAAAATATTAATAGTGTTTAAGGTAATTTACTTATTCAGTGCCCTACCAGTCAAAGTGATAAAGCATTATTTTATGGAGCTAGAAAAATTATAAAAAAATTCACCTGGAAGAAAAAATGGTCAAGAATATCAAGGGAACCAATTTTTTTTAATGTGAAGGAAAGTGACCTAGCAGTACCAGATCTCAAACTATATTAGAAAGTAGTAATCATCAAAACAATCTGGTAATGGCTAACACATGGAATAGTGGAGCAAATAAGAGATAGAGAAGATTGTTAGAAACAAAATGGATAATTTTGATTACATGGAAAGGTTTTGCAGAAACAAAACTAATGCCATCAAAATTCATAGGAAAACAGAAAACAGAAGAAAATTGAGGACAAGTTTTTTTTTTAATTAAATTGGTTTGTTTATTTACTTTTAGTTTACAACATTCAGTTTCATAGTCCCTTGAGTTTCAAATTTCAAATTTTCTCCCCCTTCCTTTCTACCTCCCCATCATGGCGACATGCATTCAAGTATGGGAGCTGCAAATATTTTCACATTAATCATTAGTCAGGTTGTAAAGACAGATAATAAATGATGGAATGATAAGTGGGAAAGAGGAAACAAAACAAAACAAGAAAAAGAAACACAGCAAGTAGTTTGTTTCAATCTGCATTCAGATTCCACATTGTAATTCCATGCATGAGGAGCTTCCCAAAAGAATACTACTGTGAACAGCTTTTAAGGAATGAAGCGTTCACTGTACTGTGTAATCAGAACCTGAAAAGCTGTTCACAGTAGTATTCTTTTGGAAAGCTGCTTGTGCATGGCATTACATCATATTGACTAAAGGTCTATCAATTTTATTGGTTTTATTTTTCATAATACCAGCTCAGTTTTATTTATTCATTCAATCATTTTCTTAAATTCAATTTTATTAATCTCTCCTTTGGTTTTCATTATTTCTAATTTAGTATTTAATTGGGGATTTTCAATTTGTTCTTTATCTAGCTTTTTCAGTTGCATGCCCAATTTATTGACCTCCATTTTCTCTATTTTATTATGCATGCATTCAGGGATATAAAACTTCCCCTAAGAACTGTTCTGTTGTATCCCACAAGTTTTGGTATGTTGTCTCATTATTATCATTCTTTTGAATGAAGTTACTGATTGTTTCTATAATTTCTTGTTTGACCCACTCATTCTTTAGAATTAAGTTATTTAGTTTTCAATTACTTTTTAGTATCCTTCCATGGCCTTTTATTACATACATTTTTATTGCATCATAGTCTGAGAAAGATACATTTAATATTTCTGCCTTTCTGCAATGAATTGTGAGGTTTTTATGCCCTAGTACATAGTCAATTTTTGTATATGTGCCATGCACCACTGAGAAGAAGGTATATTCCTTTTAATTCCCATTCAATTTTCTCCAGAGGTCTACCATATGTATCTTCTCTAAGATTCTATTTACCCCCTTAACTTCTTTCTTGTTTATTTTGAGGTAAGATTTATCAAGCTGCGGGGGGGG
>CM053580.1:339586269-339604529 GCA_028627135.1 Pseudochirops cupreus
AGTTATTGGATCTCTTCTTCCTCACCACCATTTTATTGGCTGCTCCTCATCCTTCCTTAACTCTTCTCCTCAACCAGGGATGAACCTGTGGCCTTCAGGCCACATTTGGCCCTCTAGGTCCTCAAGTGCAGCCCTTTAACTGAATTCAAGCTTCACAGAACAAAACTCTTTAATAAAAGGATTTGTTCTGTAAAACTTGGACTCAATCAAAAGGCTACACCCAAGGACCTAGAAGGACATATGTGGTCTCTAGGTCACAGGTTCCCCACCCCTCTCCTAAATGTTGTTGACTGCCTCTATCATTTTTTCCTATTTCTTTTCTCTTTTATCATAATTTTTCAGCCTCTTTTTTTTCAAGAGTGCCTTGATTTTTATAATAATCACAAGTAAATTAAGATACCCTTTCCTTCTTTTAAAAGAATCAGGCAGGCATGGCAGGAGTTAGGAGTACCCCAGAGGTGTTTGATATATCTGAGCTATGATCAGGGCATTTTTAAAAAACTTTTCAGTTTACTACCACTCATTTTAAATATAAAGAAAAAGAGAATTGAGTAACCTTGCTAAAGACTTAGTCATAGGGCCTAGATCAATGATGTCATTCATTTAGGAAACTCCTAGATGAATAAACTCTCTACCAATGCAAGTTACAATCTTAGAGGGTTGCCTAGTACACTAACAGGGTAAATGACTTTCCCAGGACCACAAAGCAAATATATGTCATAAGAAGGGCTTAAATCCAGTTCTTCCGATCTCTGAAGCCAGCTTTCTATCTACTATATCGTTCTCCCTCTTTAGGACCTACTGGGAAAATAGGCCCAGAGAGGATATGAATATAAGTCTTTATTTCTTCAAAACCAGAACTCTGTCTACTTTACCATGCTATTTGAGGTTGTCAGAAGTTTGATCTCTTGATAAGAGAAGTCCTACCATGAATTCATAACTGAAAGGGAAACTTGGCATCCACTTCAACTCTTGTTCATGAATGAGGACATTAATGCTCAGAGATCACCAGTGAGTTGTTCAAAGTCATACAGCTTATAAATTGGAAAGTCTGGATTTGGACTCAGGCCCTGACAAAATCCAATATTTTTTCAACCATACCATATTCATTTCCTACTGATGGCTGAACAATTGACTGCTCCTCAGAACACAATACAGTTCTGGCCTGTGTGCAGATTCCTTCCATTATCTGTCTATCTGTCTATCTATTTTCTTTCTATTAGATAGCTATCATTCTTTATTATTTTACTTATGTGTTTATTTATTTTTGGTTTTTGATATAGAGGTTTGACAGGCATGTGTGTGTAAGAAGATTTTGTTTATTTGTGATGGTTATAGTAGATGTCTTATTTATACCTGTGACAATACCAAACAAAAACAGAACTGGAGAATTACCTTGAAGGCTAGAAGCAGCTGGGTTTTCTGGTTGATAAGCAGCACCAGGAGCAGGCCATAATATGACCCGCATGGAGACATGACTGGAAATCACACATGGAGGGATGAGTTGTGACTATGCCCATGAGGAGAGAAGAGCAGGAGAAACAGGTAAGAATAGACAAAGTGAGCCCTTCACTTAAATCTTCAGCCCTATGGTCACCCAAGTGTATGTTCAGACTAAAAAGAGACTGGACTCAAGTCTGTTCAACTACTTACATGTTTGGAAAAGTTTGAGTCACAAAACTCCTGGAACTGAGATTGAAGAATAGATATATACTCACCCATTCATATGAGGCAGTAGAGCAGCAGCAGCAGCAGCAGCAGCAGCAGTAGTAGTAGTAGTAGTAGTAGTAGTAGTAGTAGTAGAGTGGTAGTGGTAGTAGTATAACAAAAACAACAATAATAACGATAGGCATTGAGTAAGTGCTTGCTAAGGTACCCTGCTAAGTGCTAACGATACAAAGAAAGTGAATAGCATGTTCTCTGCCTTAAGAGCAGGGATTTCCTTTTCTCTTTAGTTTGCCTCCAGTACATAGCTGGAAATTGTCATAAAATATGTTTAACAATATTTTCTTTTCTTTAGTAACAAGTCTGGTGTTGATTAAATGTGCATTATTTTGATGTGTTTTTTTTTCTTACTGTAATCTGTTAAAATACTGAACAATTTAATATCTAGAACAGAATTAATCAGAAGTTTTCAACTTTTGGATTGAATTGGAGCTTGTTAGCCACAAGAGGAAAATGGTCATTATAAGGCCATGTAATTCAAAACTGAGTCCACAGGATTCCTATAAGTGGGATTGGATGGGCTATTGTTATAACCCTCTGTGAGTGCACAAACACATGCATGTGCATGTGAAAACAGCCAAAGCAGGATATATTTTTGCATGAAATTTATATCTCACTTTGTAAATCTGTCATGACAGCTTCCAATAAGACTATCAAACACAGGCCATGTTATTAAAGTTGTTGGACAGATGCATTTATCATATAACATCCTTCCTTGACAAATGAACAATTCCCTTTTAATAACTAAACCACATTATGATTTTCTACTAAATTTCAATATGTCAAACCATAACCTTCATTAAATTATCCACTGTAGGCATCTGATATTTCTTTAATAGAAGTAAGAGTGTCAAGAAGAGGCAACAGGAAGAAAGTTGCATTTTTTTCCTATTTTAAGTCAGGAATTTTTTTTTCCTCTTATAAAATTTCTAAACACTTCAGATCCATCAGCATTTATTTCAGCTCTGAATTCTCTCAGATTAGGTTGATTCTGTATGTAAAATAGATGGCACTATTTCTTTTGAGTTAAAAACAAGTGACATTTATTTCTACATGGCAGAAATGCAAGAATACTGCTGAGAAAAAAGAAGAAAATTTTGAGTCTATTAATGTATCACTTGGGTGAAAAATTACTAGAATGATTTAACAATCAGGACTACTCTGAATTGAGATTCAAAAATTATTAAGCTCCTGACAGGAATCACACCCCACTTCCAAGCTCTCCAGATCATATATATGTTTTTAATAGACAAAAGAGTACAAACCAGTAGAACACTGGCATATATATTTCTTCCCTGAATTGTGTTTTCACAACAACTCTTTTGCATTGGTACTACTGGTGTGTTATTGTCCCTCTTTTTTACATAAAAAACTAAAGCCCAGAGATTAAGTGACTTAGTTGCACAAGCTGTGACCCTAATGGGAGCTGAACCCAGGGTCCTATTCACTCTGAGTGGGTACTTTTCTGCATAATAAATCAAAAATGCTTATACTCAAAATATTTCCCACCTCCTCCCCATTACCACCAATGGAGATTTGGTTGTGGGCAATGTATAGTTAGGTCCATAGTATATAGTTATGTCCGGAAAACATTATTCAACAGAACTTACTTTAAGAAAAGATTATTTAGATTGTGTAAGTATATGCATACATGTATATGCATTATATATGTGAAGCAGAAACTTGAAGTATAGAAATTTTTAAAAATATACGTTTGATATATCATAAAAATATTTCTTTTCTACTTTACAGCTTAGAGTTATGGCTATATATGAATATGTGTATTCAATTCTTTAGTCTTAAGGAATTAGATGGCTCCTCAAATTATTATTATTTCAAATATATCTGAAAGACTAAAATAGACTCTCTAGTGAGAAAAACTCATCATGTCTGTCATGTGTTTAATGCCAGTATTTCTGATCTGTATACGCAATCTCTACATATGGATACAAGTTGAAAATAGTGGATACGGCCAAGTCAATAAGGTATTTCTGGGCAAATTAATGAACAAATCACACTGGTTTTTCAAAGGAGTTAAAAATATCTGATCACTGGTGAATTTTTTTTTTTACATAGCACAAAGTAAAGAAGATATTTAGTCACTATGTGGTTAATTTAAGTAGACAGATTTACTCTAAGCATAAACCTCAGAAAAGTAGGGTATATGTTTGTTTACCTTGAATTCTATAGGTTAATTAGCAACATTGATCAAATAAAGTAATGACAACCAAAGCTGCTTTATCTTGTATTATGTAGACCAATTGTGAGGTTGTAGGTGTGGCTATTGTTGTTTAGTTTTCTTTTTTTTTTTCAAAATTTTATTTTAGACTCAAATGCCGGAACACATATATAGAACAGAGAAAAGAAATAAAAACACATCATAAACTTAAATATTGGGACTGCAATACAAAATTAGAAAGAAAAAAAGCATGTCATGTGCATAGCAGAACATAAGAGAAGATTCAAAATATATAACAACACATTTTCATTTCAAGAATGCCTATATAATAAATAATACTCGTGTTGAGATTTTTCCGTCTTTTCTTTGCTTCCTGGTAAGTTTTCTTTTGTTCTCTGCTGTGTACTTTTTTACAGTGTTCTTTTTTCGCCTTCCCCCAACTCCCCATCCCAAGAAGGCTACAATAAAGTTTAGATGTTTATCTATCTATCTATCTATCTATCTATCTATCTATCTATCTATCTATTTATCTATCCACACACAAACATACACATATACATATATGCATACTTTCCCAATATCTATTCTACTTCTCTTCTTTGTTTTTTGTATGTGCATGTCTTTTCTTACCTATCCCTCCTGTCTCCTCTACTTTACTTCTACCCACTGCCTTGAGCTCCTATGACTTGCCTACTCCCATCCAAGGATCCTTCCCCTATTCTCCCATTCCCATAAATCTAAACGCCCTTCTATATCCCTATTTTACCTGTTCCCTCACCTTCTCCAATAAAGATTGCTCCTTTGTTCTCTCCCTCTGCCTATGCCCCTACCATTTCATTTCTTCTGGATTTAGAAGACTTTTAAACTCCTCTAAATATATATGTATTATTCTCTCTTAAACCCATTCCCAATGAGAGTAGGATACTAGAACTACCAGCCCTTCTCCCCCATCTAATTTCTCTGTATTAATTCTTCCTCTTGCACCTGATTTGTATAAAATAATTACTCTTTTAAGCTGTTCCTAAATGGTTTGCTTTTTAAATTCATGTCATAGCCAGATTTACAACAATCTTTCTTATGAGCCACCAAACTATTGATGATCTTAGAGGTACATTTTACATATATAAAAAGTAAACAGTCTGTCCTTATGAATCTCTTATAAATAGTTTTTGTTATGTACCTTATATTTCTCTTGGTTCTTGTATGTCAAATCGTCTATTATGTTCAGGATTTTTTTTTTTTTTTTGCTTTTTGGAGGTGGGGAACGCTGGGCAATTGGGTAGAGTGACTTGACCAAGATCACATGGTTAGTAAGTGTTCAGTGTTTGAGGTTGGATTTGAAGTCAGGTCCTCCTGACTCCAGGGCTGCTACTCTACTCACTGAACCACCTAGCTGCCCCCATTCAGGATTTTTTTTTTTTAACAAAGTCTTGAAAGTCTGAGAGTTTATCAAATGTCAATTTCTTTTTCATTCAGGATAATCCTTAACTTTTTTGGGTATGATATTCTTGGTTGGAGCCTCTGTTTTTTTTTGCTCTTCAATATGTTGTGTTCCAAGACCTGTGGTCCTTTAATATCTCTACTGCTAGGTCTTGTGTAATTCTAATTGTGGCACCATCATATTTAACTTGTTTTAATCTTGATTATTTTAATATTTTTTTTGCTTGAGCTGGGCATTTTAGAATTTCACTAGACTTTTCCTCATAGAATCTCTTTAAAGTGGCGATCAATGGATTTTTTCTATTTCTACACCACCACCCCCCAACCTTGTTCTAATACTTCAGGACAATTTTCTTTTCTTATTATATCAAGATTCTTTTTTTTAATCATAATTTTCCATTAGTTCAATTATTTTTATATTTTCTCTGCTTGATCTATTCTCCAAATCTGTTGTTTTTCTTATGTTTCACTTTCTCTTCTATTTTTTTCATTATTCATATTTTGTTTAATCTTTTCTTGATCTCATAATTTCATGGGTTTAACTTTGCCCAATTCTAATTCTCAAAGCTTTATTTTCTTCCTTAAGATTCTGGATCTCCTTTTCAAATTGGTTGACTTTTCTTACGTAATCTTCTTGTTTTTGTTAGACTATTGTTGTTTTGTTTTGTTTTTTATTTTCTCCATCTCTGCTTCTTGATTTTTAAAGTCTGTTTAAAGATCTTTTATGAATTCCTTTTGGGTAAGTGACCATTTGATGTTACTCTTTGGGGATTTCTTTACTTTAATATCATCCTTTGAAGATGAACCCTGGTCATCTCTATTCCCATAATAGCTTTCTATGGTTGGATTCTTTTTCACTTAAACTCTACATGCCTCAGTTTCCTCATCTGTAAATGAAAGGGTTGAACTAGATGACCTTGATGTGTTTTTATTTCTAGAGCTCTGATTCTGTGATCCTCTGTGTGTGTGAGGCTAGGCAGAGTACTCATCATTGTTTTCCCTGCATAGATTAAAAACAATCTTTTTTTTTCTTTTTTAAGAACTATATGTTGATTTCTGGTTCATCACATTGGGCTCAATAGAAAAGACTTTTCATCACCCCCTCCCCCCCTGCACACACACACATACACACACACACACACACACACACACACACAACACAAGGTGGAAATTAATCATAAAATACTCTTTCTCTGTTGAAAAGGAGAGCCAGTCCTTCCATTCTGTATACGCAGAAGCAAGTTCACCAAGCCCCTCCCCCCAAAATGAGTTGGTAGCGGCATACTGTATGTGTTCAAAGGACTTGGTCACCTTTGGCCTGACAATTCTAAAATCAGTCTCCTATCTAAAATAACCAGTAAAGTATACATTTTTTTAATTAAAATGAATTCATTTAATTAAAGTGAATGATAGAATATAAATTTTTTTGTTCATTTATAAAAAAGCAATAGTTGTAGGGAAATGTGCAAAACAGACATGTCAAGTTTAATTGTTTTTTCTTTTTCCATTATGCCAAACGGAATAGTAGTTGACATACATCTAAATTTGTGTCCCTGATACCTCATAATCACATCAGCCATGTAATACAAGCACAAGATGCCTGACTTACAATGTAACCATCTTCCAGAGACAGGACAATTGACTGAACTGAGGTCATGTTGAGTCTACTTTGTGGGAGAAACAGAGTGAGAACGAGAGTGATTAAATCTTAACTAAAGATGAGACTGACATAGAGATTTATAAACACATGACTGAATAAACTTCAAAGACCAATGATTGCTTGTACTAGTAGAGAAAGAAATTTTTATTATTATCAAACCACAAGAGGAATATTTGAAAAGAATGATCACTGTAGCATGGAAAATCTATGAAATGCCTCCTTCCATCCATCCCCACTCAACGTGAGTGACAAAACAGTGTTACAGTAATGATCTAAATATTGAACTTTTGTACCTTTTTTTCTCAGAATGTTTGTATAAATTCCATAGCTAAGATCATGTTATTTTTTATTGTGGATTAATCAATCAACAAGCATTAATTAAGTACTTACCATATGCCAAACAATGTTAGGCCATAAGTATAAAAATACAAAACAAAATAAATAAATAAACAGTTCCTGTCCTCCAGGAGACTGTCCTGGTTTTGAGCAGGATAAATGCAGGTCTAAAAGCTATATTTTAAAGCCAATCTTCAAGCATTTACTTAAGTACTAGCATTTTTCAACCTCAGTGAATAGGAAGAAGAGATGAAATAATTGTTGCACATAGAAGTTTGTTGATTTATTTTGAACTTTCAGGTTACTTAAAAATGGTTTTCTGTTTATTTAGTCAGATTAGTGTCTTTGGGGCCCCTTAGTTAAATTTGCACTATTCCTTTTAGGTTTTGGTTTTTTTTTTGCTACAAAAATATATTATGCCAAACATGACTTTAAAATCCCCTTTATCAGCACACACATCAGTGAACTCCACTTGCTGGTGTCTGGAACCAAGCTAATCAAGATTAATGGATTCATTTACCAGATGGTTACAATGTTATTAAAATGCAAATGGTTAGTTTCTGCTAATTGTTTAACATCAGATACAATTAATCAGGGGAGTTTTCTGCTTTCTCCCAGTCTGAGTACAGTTCACCTCAAAGGTTTAACATGAAAGACAAAAGCTTAAGTATTCTCTTCTTCCCCACCCATATACCCCAAAGGAGGCTCAATCAACATGAAACAAAACAGAATATTGATATATTTATGGGACTTGGAAGGAACCTTTTAGGATTATGGTTTGCTAATGAATGACTAAGTACCCAACTGAGTTAGTCTATATAATCATATTCATTGGAATGTAGAAGTCAAATACAAAGACTTTAACTTGTCAGAAATATAAAAGGATTAAATTTTAACTAAATTGTTTTTTTGGAAATTTGTTTACCCCAATGAGCTATGAACTCTTCCTCTACTTGAGAGATATCAAAAAAGGAGGAAGTTAATAAAAGAGGAGAAAACAACAAGTTTAAGCAACAATAACAAAAGACTGTGGGCTTCAAAAGAGGGAAGGAAAACCCAATTGCAATACATAAAAGGGGGGGGGGGGAAACCACATTGTTAAAATAATGAAAGGAAATGTAAATGGGAATTAAACAGAAAAATGGATTCTATGATTGCTTACCAAAAAGAAATATTAGGAGATGGCAGATAATTCCAGGACTCAAATCAATGAAGCTATAAGATGTAACTCTCACAAATAAGAGGATAGAGGGGTCTAAACTCATTATGAATGGCAGAGAGTATTGCCAAAATATTAGATGGGGCAATAAATCTCTTAGATAATATTCTTTTTTAAAAAGGCAGAAATGCAATATTTTTATTTCAACTTTGTTTTCACAGGAAAGTATTTAGATTTGGGAAAAATAAGGCAACCTGCATGTATTCAGCCCTACAGTCCAAGTTCACTTAGATTACAGGCTATTTAAATTAACTACAAATTCAATAAAGAATCTCACTTGTCTTTGTACTATTTTTTTAATTGAATGAAATCCAAAAAAGAAAAAAAAAAGTAGATGTATAACCTGCAACTGTTACGATCACAACATATTTATAACAAAGTCATAGAAAAACATCTGAAGATTAGAGTTAACTGACTTTGCTTTGGCCACATCCAGAGATTAGTTACTGTGCTAGAGTTTTGATCATATATTTTCAAAACTCTGTTACCAACTGCTCCTCAGGATACACATATATCCCCACTCCACTCTTTTGAAGATGTGGAATATCCATGAGTGTAGTAAATTGAAAACATTACTAGACTTTTTCTGTATATTTCTCAGGGGGATTTTTTTTGTAATTTTTCTCTTTATTAAAAATATTATTTGTTATATAGGATGACTCTCTTAGAGACAGAGAGAGAAGGATACTAGAAGTTCACTTAATATAAAAAGATAGCAATAAAAATTATTTTTAGAAAAATAAGGAGATCATGGAGAGAAACCAGGAATTTGCCTGAATTCTCTCCAATTTCCCTTAGAAACAAAGTTAAATTTAACAAAGTTAAAGAATTCTGGAGGAACAGAATGCACAAAAATATGTAGTGAAGCAATTTTTCAGCCCAAGATAACTTAGAAGGTCTTCAGGAAAGGTTTGTCTCACTTTGGTATAAGGGGTACACAGCCCAGTCAAGGTGGTGTTGAGGCAATCCAATGGAAGGCTCTTAGTCACAGGCACAGATTAGCAAATAAGGTCCCAGGGTCTAGACTCAGCAGGCAATGAAACAACAGGCCAGTTCTAAGTCCTCCAAACCCAGCACAGCAGGGAAACTGTAAACCCTAGAACCCAGGGCAAGACAGGTGTGACTAAGTCCGGACAGTGTAGTGTAGTGGGCAAGCCGCCAACCCTAGAGCTTCTGGTGCAAAAGGTCATTGACCATACCCACTGGCCGCCAATGTAAAGACTGTGGAACAATGCCCACTGTACCCCAGCAGCAGACTTCCAACTTTTAAAAATGAGCAAAAAAAATGTTAAAAAAAAAAAGGAGCCTGAAGATAGAAAGTTACTATGGTGAAAAGGAAGATCGAAAGATAAACTCAGAAGAGGACAATAATGTAAAAATGTCTATAAGTGAAGCCTCAAAGGGGCATGTGAATTGATCTCAAGCCCCTTGGAAGAGCTCAGAAAGGATTTTAAAAATCAAATTAGAGAGGTAAAGGAAAAATTGGGAAAAGAAATGAGAATTATGGAAGAGAATTATGAAAAAAGGAATCAGCATCTGGGAAAAGGAAACAAAAGAATTGACGGAAGAGAATGACACCTTAAAAAATAGAATTAGCCAAATGGGGAAAAAAATCCACTGAAGAAAAAAACTCCTTTAAAAGTGGATGTGGCCAAATGGAAAAGGAGGTACAACAGCTCACTGAAGAAAATAATTCCTTAAAAATTAGGATTAGGCAAGTGGAAGTTAATGACCATATGAGATATTAAGAATCAGTCAAACAATATCAAAAGAATAGAAGAAAATGTAAAACAATTCACTGGGGAAAAAAAGTGTCTGGAAAAGAGTTCCAGGAGACAGAATTCAAGAATTATTTGACTACCTGAAAGTCATAATAAAAAAAAAAAAAAGCCTGAACAGCATCTTTCAAGAAAGTCAAGGAAAACTACCCTGATATCCTAAAACCAGAGGGTAAAAGACATTAAAAGAATCTACCAATTACCTCCTGAAAGAGACCCAAAAAAACTCCAAGTAATATTTTAGCCAAATTCCAGAATTATCAGGTCAAATTCAAAATACTCCAAGTAGTCAGAACAAAACAATTCCAATATCAAGGAACTACAGTCAAAATTGCACAGGACTTAACAGCTTCTACATTAAGGAATTGGAAGGCTTGGAACATGATATTCTGGAAGGCAAAAGAGCTAGGATTACAACCAAGAATCAACTACCCAGCAAAAATTGAGCATAACCTTTCAGGGAGAAAGGATGGATATTCAATGAAATAGTGGAATTTCAAACTTCCTTAATGACCAGAATTGAATAGAAAATTTGACTTTGAAATACAAGACTGAAGAGAAGCATAAGGAAAACAGGAAATAAAAAAACATATGTTATTCAATAAGAATAAGCTATTTACATTCCTGCATGTATAGATGATACTTATAAGTCTTAAGAACTGTATCTCTTTTAGAACAGCTAGAAGTGTACTTAGAGAGTGTGGCTATAAGTTGACTTTGATGTGATGATAAAAAAAATGAAAAAAATCTTGTACTGGGGAAAGGAAAGGGGAGGCACAATGGTGTAAATTATATCACATAAATAGGCATGAAAGACCTGAAACAGTAGAGGGAAAGATGGTAGCATTGAGCATTCTTTGAACCTTATTCTTATAGGATTTGACTCAAAGAGAGAATAACACAGACATTCAGGTAAAGAAATCCAACTCAAGCTTTAGGGAACGGTGTGATAGAAGGGAAGGTAGATTGAGGGAGGCAGTGGCCAAAAACAAAATACTAGTGAGGAAGGACAGGATGAAAAGAGAGAAAAGTATCAACATGGGAAAATAGAATTGAGGGAAATACACAGCTAGTAATCATAACTGTGACTTTGAGCTGCGATAAGTCTCCCATAAAATGGAAGCAGATAGCAGAGTGGATCAAAATCCAGAATACAACAATATGTTATTTACAAGAAACACATTTGAAACAGAGAGACACACACAAAGTAAAAGTAAAAAGCTCGAGCAGGATATATTATTATGCATGAGTTTAAGTAAAAAAAAAGCATAGTTAGCAATCCTAATCTCAGGCAAAGGAAAAGCAAAAATAGATTAAATGAAAAGAGACAATGAAGGAAACTACATCTTGCTAAAAGGTACCACAGACAATGAAGTAATGAAATAGTAAACATATATGCACCAAATGGTATAGTATCCACATTCTTATAGGAGAAGTAAAGTGAGTTACAGGAAAAAAAAACAGCAAAAATATAATAATGGGGGACCTTAAGCTCCCCCTCTAAGAATTAGATAAATCTAACCACAAAATAAAAAAGAAAGAAGTAAAGAAAGCGAATAGAATTTTAGAAAAATTACATATGATGTTCCTGTAGGGAAAACTGAAGGGGCAGCTTTGTGGCACAGTGAATAGAGCACTGGCCCTGGAGTCAGGAGGACCTGAGTTCAAATTCAGCCTCAGACACTTAACGCTAGCTGTGTGACCTTGGACAAGTCACTTAACCCCAATTGCCCAGCTTTCCTCCCTTCAAAAAGAAAAAAAAAGAAAGAAAATTGAAGAGGGATAGAAAGGCATATACTTTTTCCCAGCAATACAAGGCACCTACATAAAATATGACCATATGTTATAGCATAAAAAAACCTCACGATCAAAAGCAGAAAGGCAGATATATACATGCCTCCTTTTTAGATCAAAAATTCTACCCACATCCAGAAAAATCTATGGAGTCTGAGTACAGATCAAAGCATATTATTTTTACTTCTTTTTTTTTAGTGGCTTTTCCTTTTCATTTTGTTTTTTTCTTCCACAATGTGATTAATGTGGAAATATGTTTACATGATTGCACAGATATAAATGTATAACCTATATCAGATTGCTTGCTGTCCTGGGGAGATAGGAGGGAAGAGAGGAAGGGAGAAAAATCCTGAACTCAACATTTTATAAAAATAAAAATCTTATAAAAATGTTGAAAACTCTTTACATGTAATTATAAAAAAATACTGTTTACAATAAACAAACAAACAAATGAATGAATAATGGGACATAAAGGTTTTTAAGAATATTTCCATACATGCAAAGCAAAAAAGAGAATGTAATAATAATTCAAGTTACTTTTTTTTTAACTAAATGAGCCATGCAATTTCTTTTATTATTTACCTGCCTTCACAACAGACACAGATGGTGAAAGACAGACATTCTAAATCTGACTTGACAGTGATGTCACTGGTCAATACTCATGTCATTGGTTTATTTCTAGTGCTTTTCATTTGTTTTCAAGGGAATGATAAGATGTCCCAGTGTTCTCTGAAACTCTTTCATATACTTCAAGGTGGAGGAAAAAGGCATGAAATGATCACACTGATTCTGTGCCTTTTAAAAAAAAATTCTATATAGAGTTAATTGATTTTGTCCTGTAACTGCCTAAGTCGTGATTCTTTGGCTCTGAAATCAGTTCAGAAATACTGATGGCTTTGAATAAGTTAAATTTAGAATTCCACTTCTTCTCCTGCTAGTTGCTCTTCTATTCTTGCCTCAAGGAAAACTGTTATTCTTAAGGGTTACAGGTAGACCCCTGGTAGTTGGGTCTACTCTCTTTATATTACCAAAATATTCTTCAAAGATGTCTGATTTTTTATACAAAGTCTGGTCCACTACCTTTGACCTTGCAGAAGGACTCAGACAGTGAACATTTCTTAGTCATAGTAGGGAAAGAGGGAGTTGTTGCATGCCCCATGCCTCAGATCTGAAAACCAATCATATAGATTTTCCCATTCATGATCTTGAGCTAATCATAACTTGCTCCCCAACTAAGAAGTCCTGTTTTTGTTCTGTATTCCCCAAAACTGTAAAAGAGAGCTAATTTTGAATCTTTGTTTTGCTGGGGAAGTTGAGATCTTATTTATTGGCAAATTCATGCTTTACTAATACATTTGTCAAAATTTTGTGCCTCAGTTTGCATAATTTTGACTATAACAGGTAAAGAATTTAAGTAATCTTAAATTGTTTAAATTGTATTTTATGTAAGGGTAACCAAGCTGTTCAACCTTCTGTTTAGTCTTCTCATTCATAAAATGTATTCAATGTTTTTGTTAATTTGATATTATTACCACATTATTAGTTTTAAGATATTCAATTAATATTATTCAATTAAGATATTCCCCTATGGTACTGATTTTCTTACTGGTTTGCATTAACACTCTTTTCATGTCCTAGTTCACTGACTTCTTCATCTGACATCAAAAGAGGAAGCTATAAAATGGATTGAAGACCAAAAAAGAGAGCAAGCACAGAATAGCTGAAGACTGAGATTTCTCCCATGAGATCTCATAAGTCAGAGACCCATAATAAACCAGGTTATGTATGTATAACACATTAAATCCAGGTCAGTTTTATCTTGATGCCTAGAGAAAGAGTAAAATTCAATAAAAAAGAAACTATAAAAATTTGTATTGTTGAGTATTGTATTTTGTTTTCACATATATTAGCTGGACATTAAATACAGACAATAAAAGGAACCTTTGGAATTCAAAAGATTGTGTGAATAAATTATATAAACAAAGAGGAAACTAAAAATGGGATTTTTCTTTGTTGATGTCTCTTTTTTTGCTCAAAATCTAAGGAAATAGTTTACAGCAAGTACAAAGAACAAAGCTAATTTTACAGTGCCCTACAAAAAGCATGAAATGTTTGTATTTCTGTGACAATAAAGTGGTTGATATCTGTTCTCAAAATAGGAGCTAGTCTCCTTCATAGGAGAAAATAAGGGGCTTTAAGCATTCCTCTCTACTTCCCACATTATCAGGGAGAATTGAATATGTACATATAATGTAATCAAATTGGCTTTAAATAATGAAGGAATTAGGTACAGAGAGTGCACACTTCTTAGAGCTTGCAAGCAAGATGACACAGTAAGTAAGAAGAATAATAGTAAAAGTAGCTTGTAATTTGTAGGAATCAAAATCTAAGAAAAGACCAGAAATTTAAAAACAAAATAATTTCACATGGTTATACAGAAATGTAATTTGAGCAACAAGAATAATGGGGGAAATCAATCAAGGTCCCATACTCATCTGATTTGCTAGACTATGATCTGTGAAGACCATTCCATGAAACATCTGTGACCAGGGATGAAATGAGCCCTCTATCCTTGAGAGTCTCTGGTTTCTGATTCATCTATCCATATTATTTTCTTAGCGAAGTATAGTTTCAAAGAGATGAAATCAGGGTATCCTGTTTCCTCCCCAGAATAGAACTTTGGGGGGAGTAGAATTTAAATACTAAGAAATAGCACATGTCAAGGGTCTCATCAAACAGCGATCATCAGGGTCTTTCTTTGAAAGTTACTCAAAGTACAAAATAGAACAGATATAGGATGACTATTTCTTCCACCACAAAAAAAAAATGCTTACAATTAAAAAATGTAGATAAACATAAATAGACAAATATGTAAGACAGGAAACAGCAAATCATCACTCCTGTCATACATATTTTCCCAGAGGTTACTAAGCTAGCACTCACATGAAACACTTTGCAGGACTATTGAATAGGTGTTTTACTTTCGTTTAGAATCTATAATATCAGAACAATTAACTCAAGCTTTAAATCTTCAAGCAAAAGTTTTTCTGGTATGGGCTAACTTATTCCTTTAATCTGTAGTGTTCTCCCCACAGTGGTCCTCACTTCTGATAAATTGTTTCTTATATCATCTTCCACTGGGCACCTGGACCCATGAACTATGGTAGGTAAAACTGTTGGTGCCACACAAATCTGAACTAGAACCAATGTCCCAAAACGAAAACCATAATCCAGTGCCAAGTGGTAATTTAGGAACCAACAACAGTTTATTGAGTTCATCAACAAGGGAGACCTACCTGCATGGACTACGTTGTTGTTTATCCTTCATTTTTGAAGAGGACTAGTGTAATCACAGGTTAACATCTTGACTCCTGTGAATTGAATTTAAGTGAGGTATAGTTTCCGAAAGTCATAAGCCATACTCTCTCATTAGAGTCCAGTGGCAAGAAAAAATCAAGATAACTGGTGATGGCCTGTGATGCAGTGTGTGATCTTGGCACTCTTTAATGTCTGACAAAGCTCTAAGTACCCCACAGCACCTGCTTCAGCCACCTCCATGGTCATTGAAACATTGTTCTCATCTATCCACTCGTCCTGGGGAAATCTTTACTCATTAAAGAGTAGACACCCCTCTAACTAATCTGCAGGTTTGAGGCCCATTGGTTACCTTCAACCTGGTTTAGCATGGCTGATGGCTGAAATGCTCTATTGGGGTGAGGCCACTTTGAATGCTACAGCTTTTTGAAGTCACAGGTGTGTTGAGTGCCAGGTAGAGAACAAAGGTGGATGAGCAGCTCTGAAAAAGGCTAAGCAAACACTCACATTGGAGATGCTAGTCCTCCTTGAATACCCCATATAGCCCTGCATGGGCAGAGACTCTCCAAAGGAACAAAAGGACAAAAAATATACCAATTTAGGCAAGAGGTGAATTGAGTATACAGTACTTTAAGATTAAACAACGCTATTTTGGGGTGGGTGGGGGCTCACAAGGTAGCAATAGGGGAGATGCTCCTTTAATTGTATAAAGTCTATTGCTGGACTAGTAACAGGAAAGCTCTAATTCAGGTGAATTTTCTTTTGTAATACCAACCTAATAGATAGGACTGTCCTTGATGTTTGAGCAGTAAGGGAGGTTGAATATAAGGAGTGGCAAGGGCAAGATAGAGGAACTACAAACAAAATGGTGTTGCTTTAGCTTTCTCTTCTGCCCAGACTCCCTACCTCTTAAATTCATAAGATTGCTACCTGACCATGAAACATTCATCTGAGGATTGCTATTTGTTTACCTATGCTCAGAGAAAGATAGAGAAAGAAGTCTAGAGATTCAGTTTCAGATTTACCTAGATAAACATATGCTTTCTCTTCTACATGTAGAAGAAGCTAACAAAGCTACTGAGATGGAGAGGAGAGAAATTCCTTGTCTTCATCTGAATTTTTATGGAATACTCAAAAGAACTTGATGCACACTTCACAATTTGGAAAAATAAGATTATCTAGTTACTCCTGTAAAAGACTATTGTGTGGAAGGCTTCGGCCACTTCAGCGGTCAATTCTATTTTGTTCAACCCTAACCTCCCAATCACAGGAACCAAGTAAATCAATAAGGTATTGATTATTGCAATATTGCAAAGCTCAAGTTCACAGGAACCAAATGAGAGTTGCTGTATCCTACCAAATATCAAGTCCTTCAATACGTAGGATAATTAACTCCCCATAGTGACTCTGGACACAAGACCATTCCTAGGCATGCTCCATTCAATGACTCCTGTAGACTCATCTCCATGCATTCTCTATGAGATAGCTCATATTCACCCCAGTGCAACAAATCAAATGTATTTCTCTGATTCCTGCCCCCCCCCCCATTTTATTTTACACCTAGTTAAATGTTTGCAGTCCTCAGGAAAATAACAGGAGTATATTTGGCAAAGTTACACAGATACTCAACTCAGGATAGTTCTATGAGAGCCTTGATTAAAGAGGCTCAAGAGTAACTATACTTCTCCCACACTGTCTTGAAAGTACTGAAAATTTCCAAACCATCAGAACTAAGTCTGAAAAAAAGCAGTGGGAAAATTTCTGAAGCTTGAGAGAGTACCTCTCCCATCCTTGTGTTAAAACAGGACCCAATATTAACATAGAGTTCAAAATTAAGCAATAGAGTACAAAAATGAATAATAACAATAAGAAAGAACCTTTTTTTATAGAAAGTTACTATGGTGACAGGGAACATCAAGATATAAACTCAGAAGAAGAAGATGAAGTCAAAACAGCCACAAGTAAAGCCCCCAAAGAGAACTGTGAATTGGAAACAAGACCAACAAAAATTCCTAGAAATGCTAAAAAATATATATAATTTTGAAAATCAATTAAGAATGGTAAAGGAAAAATTAGGTAAAAATGGGAGAAAAGTTAGAAAATTATGATAAAAACAATAATTGGCTAAAAGAGGTGCAAAAATACTGAAGAGAAAAATATCTTAAAAAATAGAATTAGTCAACTGGGGAAAAAAAGCCTAAAACTTCATTGATGAACTGAATTCCATAAAAACCAGAATTTGTTAAATGGAAAGAAAGGTCCAAACTTCAGTGAATAAAAATGTATGTATGTATGTATGTATGTATGCATGTATGCATGTATGCATGTATGCATATACATACATATATATGTGCACAAATATATATGGTATATACACACACAAACTCAATTGGTAATAGAAATCTATATTAGCCAATAGGGAATTTTTGTCCCTTCTTCCTATCCTGCCCTCTCCCCCCCCATCCACTCTCTCCCCTGTCCCTGTCCTTGTCCCTCTACAGAAGTGTGCACTTTCATCAAGTCTCCCCCTCACCCTGCCCTCCGCTCCATCACTCCACCTCTCATCCCCCTTCACCCTACTCTTCTATGTGGCAAGATGCCCAGTTTAGAGTTTATGTCATTCCTTCCCTAAGCCATATTCAGTGAGAGTAAGGTTGACTCTTTCCCTTTTGCCTTCCTGTTCTCCCCCTCTATTGTAACAATTATCTCTTGCCTCTTCCATGAGATGCTCAACCCCATTCTGACTCTCCCTGTCTCCTCTCAATCTAATCCTCTCTCACCTCAGGATTTCACCATTTGGAATATTGTCTCTTC
>CM053580.1:339605029-339653281 GCA_028627135.1 Pseudochirops cupreus
GTTCTTTGTAGCTGAGCTGACTTTAGTGGAAAGTATATTTGTGTACATTTTTGAGTTCTAGAAGTTGTTTAGAGTCATATTTTATGGGTATTTTGGGGTGGCTATGTGAGAGCTGCAATATGTTGCTGCTCCTATGCTGCCATCTTGGCTCCACCCCCCAAAATTCTGATTTTTCAAAATTAATGTTAATTTTTTACATGTAATTGGAAAATTTTTAAATATATTTTAAACATTTTAAAAAGAAAAGTTCCTGTACATATAATAAGACCATTCATCTATTGAAGAATGAATTTTAGTTATAAATTTCATCAGTTCTTTTTATATCTTGGCAATAAGACCTTAATCAAAGATACCTATTGCAATATTTTCCCAATATTTATCTTCTAATTTTTGCAGTATTTGATTTATCTGTATAAAACTACATATATGTATGCATGCATGTGTATACACAGAATTAAAATTGTTCATTTTTATCTTATCTTTTTTATTACTTGTTTAGTTATAAACTTTTCCCCATGTATATATCTGAAATATTTCTTACTTGCTTATCTAATTTAACATGTGACTTTTTAAATATTTAAGTCATTCTCTAGCTCTTCTTGCTCAGTTATATTGGTTAAATATAAGAATGCCAATGATTTTTGTAGATTCACCTATATACTGCATTTTTTACATTTCTTTTAAATTTTAATTTCAATTAATTTTAGTCAGCTCTCTAAGACTCTGTATGTGCAGCATTGTATCATCTACCAAAGGTTTTGTTTTCTCTTTATTTATGCTTATTCCTGCAAATTATTTTTCACATTTAATTGCTATAAATAGCATTTTTAGACCTGTGTCAAAAAGTAATGTTGATAATGGTAATTCTTGCCTTGCCCTTAATATTACTGAAAAGTCTAACTTATTTTTTCCCTTACATATAATGTCTTTTCTTGGATTTAGATTAAACACTACACACTATATTTAAAATGTCTACTGAGTTCTCTGATTTCTAGAGTTTTTAATAATAATGAATGCTAGATTTTGCTTACCTACTAGCACATCATTTGACAAAATCTCTCTTGCTGCTCATGGAGACAAGCAGAAGAACTACAGCATCACAATAACATTGTTAGTTTTAGAACTGGTGAATGCTAGACCTAAGACATATTAAGACTTAATTTCAACATGAAAGAAGGTCTCTTATACATCTCTGACTTCAAGTCCCAACTAAAATCTTGTCTTCTACAGAAAGTCTTCCATTACCACTATTAATTTCAGTGCCTTCCCTCTGTTAATTGCCTCCTATTTATCCTGTTTACAACTTGTTTTGTATATGTTTGTTTGAGGGCTGGGACTGTCTGGATTCTTTTTTGTATCTCATTTCTTAGCACAGTGTCTAGCACATAGCAGTTTCTTAATAAATGTTTATTAATTAATTGAAATATTTACTTTATATGAGCCTAGAAGATAGATATCTTCAGCTAGAAGATAACCCCCTCAATGGCTATGTCCCTTTTGTTTTTGTCTTGGTATCCCCAGTATGTGGAAGCATTTAGATGGCTAATGAATGGTTTCATAATTTTGGATCTTAAAGAGACAATCAAGGTCATCTGGTTTATCCCCTTTAGAGCACAGATGATTTAACTCAAGATAAGTGAAACAAAATGAATTTTTCAAAGTCACACAGGGATTGAGTAGGAGAGTTGGAATTTGAACCAAGTGCTTTGGACTCCAAATCTAGAGCCCCTTCCAACTGTAAAATTGTCTCTACTGATTAATTGATCAAATCATGTACACCACAATGGCAGTTTTATTTCCTTTGGAATAACGAATATTTTTAAACCTCTGTTGTCATTCTAATTACTTCTTAACTTCTAAATCTTTAGATAAAAATGAACCTCTTTATTTAGTAAGATTTCATAACTTACTTACTTGTATGAATTTACTTTTTGGATTTGTCACAGGTGTTGGAGTACTTCTCTTCCTTATTTTTTTTTCATCTTTTCCTAGTTGCATATTTCTTTTCCTTTTGAAAGCAGGAAACTGAGACTTAAATCTTCATGTAGTTCCTTTTCTTTATAAATTCTTCAGAGGTTACTGTACCTGAAGGCCTAGTTTCTTGAAATTTTATCATATGACTTGAATTTAATCTCTGCAGCATTTTACTATAGTTGTGTAAACATGAAGCAGAAGTCTCTTTAACTCTGTAGGGTAGGTTTTAATTGTAACTTTACTCTTCATCCATATGAAGAAGTAATGTGATCAGTGCATTCTATTCATATGAAATATATAGCATAAGTATTGAAAGAGATTGCCTATTTTGTTTCTTTATAGCTTATATAATGAAATTATTTATGGTTGAATACTTTAAAAGCTTGTATTGCTTCAATGTGTCTTTTTCAATAAATTTCCACTATTTCTCCTGTTTAAATTATTACCTCACTCGTCCTACAATTTATTATGTTATACTTTTCATAGTCTGATACATTGGAAAATATATGAATAGTGAGCTAAATCTTAATTATTATTTTAATAGAGATGATTGTTTAGAAAATGTTAGCTCAACATCATTTTGTGAGTTTCTAGTATACCAATATACCCAATGTTAAACTAATCTAAAATATGTACCTGATCTTTTTTAAAAACTTACTTTGTTTTTAATTCATGGAATAAAATAAGCATTTCCATAACATAGTACAGTTTTTTTTTAAAAAAATGATCTTTTGTTTTGTAAATCTCCCACCTGTCCGTCAACAACAATGGATTTGTTTTGTTGTTGTTCAGTTGTTTCAGTAAAGTCAGATTTTTTTTTTGAGGGGGAAAGGCAAGGCAAATGGGGTTAAATGACTTGCCCAAGGTCACACAGCTAGTAAGTTTGTCAAGTATCTGAGGCCAAATTTGAATTCAGGTCTTCCTGACTCCAGGGCTGGTGCTCTATTTACTGTGCCACCTAGTTGCCCTAAAGTCTGATTCTTTGTGACCCATTTGGAGTTTTCTAGGCACGGATAATGTAGTGGTTTACCATTCCCTTTTCCCCCTCATTTTACAGATTAGGAAACTAATGTATACAGGACTAAGTGACTTGTCTAGTGTCATATAGCTAGTACATTTCTAAGGCTGGTTTTGCACTCAGGAAGATGAGTCTTCTTGACTTCCAGGCCTGAGATTCTATCCATTGTGCCATCCAGCTACCCAACAACACCAAGAGCAAACAACAGAATTTGATTAGCTCAACCAAAATTTGCTAAAACAAACAAATGATGAAGTTACAGGGAAGGAGAAAGACAGAGAGAGAGAAAGACAGAGAGAGAGACAGAGAGAGACAGAGAGACAGAGAGACAGAGACAGATCCAGAGATAGAGAGAGAGAGATAGACAGAAACAGAGAGAGAGAGAGACAGAGAGAGACAGACAGAGAGACAGAGAGAGAGAGAGACAGAGAGAGACAGACAGAGAGAAAGAGACACAGAGAGAGAGACACACACACACAGAGAGAGAGACACAGAGAGAGACACACACAGAGAGAGAAAGATCAAAACAATGTAAGGAAAAATATTCTTACATTTTATCTGTACAATATTGAAATGGATTACCTGAGGAGAAGCAAATTATATGTCTCTGGAAGTCTTCAAGTGGAAAACTTTTGCAGAGGAGATATTGTAGAGGGACATGTAACCTTGATTTGGATAGTCTCAACTCTAAAATTCTATTATTTAGTATCAGGGTTGTGGTTTTTTTGTATCACAATTTTTAAAAAAATTTTATAAAGGAGTATTCACTATAGTGTTCTTTTAAAGGGAACCACCCTCCATCAATCACTGCATTTAAAATAAAAATGTGTTTAAAAAATGAAAAGCAATATTACCCATTCACAGAAATTATGTTGATGACAGCGTCTAGAGGGCATAAACTTTGAGACTTTCTTTAGTATTATTGAAGGTGGATTTGCGCCTCACTAGGTCATTCTGATTAGCATCTCAAAAGGCTGCTCTGACTGCCATAGCCGCCATTCTAGACCTAGAAGATCTAGTGTTACTCATCCTGAGTTGCATTATAGCCTTCTAAGTACTCTGCCAGATTCCCCCATTTATAGCCCTGAGTATTTCTTTGAAAATAACATGACAATCAACAGCAATTGAACACCCTCAATTTTTCACTTTTAAGTTATTTGTTAAGCAGACTTTCTAAGAGAAGAGGAAAGGAAGGTAAAGCAGAGAAATTATACATAAAAGTGGGCAAATTTCCTCCCCCCACTATCTCTCAGGCCAAAGGAAATAGCATAAGTTAATATTGTGTACCTCGCTTAACATACTGTTCAGGGAAGGCTTTATGTCAGAGGTAACGTTAGAACAGGGGTTTTTTGGTTGATTTTTGGAGGGGTCCAAGCGCTTTATTTCTCATCTTCTGTTGTGGCGTACAAAATGCCAGCAGACAAAGGAAATAAAGAGTTAGGGAACATAATTTGTCCCTGCAGGATCACAGCACAGTGCTTTCTCCATGATGGCTTCTAGAAACGCTCTCTTGGAAGGAATGGCTCTGGAGCACAGCAGGGGCCGCGCAGCCTCAGGCCTCCCTACTGACACCTGACAAACCCTTTCAGATGTTGCAGAAAGTTGATGTCCTCCTGGTGCTCTAAGGCTCAGTCAGTCAGTCTTCAAACGTCTTGTCCACCCCACCGTCAGCCAGGAAGTCCATCAAGTGATCATACGGGGTCCAGTGTTGGGAATCCGTGTTTGTGTGGTTTGTATCCTTCCAGTCAGATTCAGCGGTGGGCTGAAAGCTAACTTCCCGGATGGGGAAGATGCCACTCTCATCCTCTTCTTCCTGTCCAACCCCGCCCTCTGGATAATGGCAGTCGAACACAAGGGCCTTCTTGGTATTGTCCTTCGCAGCCTCCATCACAAAGTTCTGGGTTGACGTAAAGTTCAGGCTCTTGCTGTTCCTGGGTTTTCTGTCCCCCAGGTGGCTCATCGTCAAATGTCGGTAGGATACTGTTGTTAGTATTGAATGTGACTGTGATCCTCTCACCAGCTAATCTCTGGACTAACTTGGCTTCTGTCCCTTGCACACCCAGTTACCAATCCCCAGACATCTTGGGGAGGGAGGGATTTGTGTTTCTGGATCTTCGTCTCCTCTTTAATTTCATCTGTCAGAAATTCAGCAAAGGCCTTGTTCCCCTAGGTGTGGAGCACCCCCGCACGTGCACGAGCATAAACCGGGCTCGCTTTGGCGCGGCTGCAGAAAGTGGGGGGCACGAGGGCCCCTGCCCGCTGGCGACTCCTCCCGGGAGGCCCCCAAAGGCGCGAGTGGCGGCCACGGCGGGGGGGGGGGGGGGGGCACAGCATCGGGAGGGCGGTAGGGAGCAGGGCCCGGGCCACAGGGCGTAAAAGCAGGGGCAGCCGGCAGCAGGGCTAGGAGGGACACACGCGGAGGGGGGGTGGGAACGACGCGGAGACCGGAAGGCTCTAGAACAGGGTTTTAAAGAAAATTCAGCAGTTATGTGGACTTCTGAGGTGAGTATTCTTAGCTTGGAGAAAAGCACAAGAAAATGCAGAGAGGCAAAGCAGCACAGGGATAAGTAAGTAAATGATAGGTAGTTCTTTTTGCCCGGAATCTTGAGTACCTAGAAGGCGGCAGTATTAAGAGACATTTGAGGTGACAGAGGATTGTGCTTGGGCCTTGCAAGACAGGCAAAAGAATTTGTTTTACTTGGTGATCAATAGGCAACTGTTAGAAGATTTAGAGAATTATAATATGAACACAGTGATGCATAAAGAGAATTAGAATGACAATGGTGTTAAGTTTAGGGCTGAGGGAGGAGAAATCTGGCACTAGAAAAACCTTTTGGGAAGTTATTGCAATAATCCAGGAAGGTGTCACTGAAGGCTTGTACAAGTTTGATAGCATGGAAATTCGTGTGTGTGTGTGTGTGTGTGTGTGTGTGTGTGTGTGTGTGTGTGTGTGTGTTTTGGGGGTGTGGGAACACATAGGTGCTATAAGTGGTCTATTTTTATCCAAGGATCTTAGTGGAACCACTGTATCTGATCCCAGTAGGCAGGGGAATTTGTGAAGCACTGGAAATAGCACTTAAGACAAAGTCAGGTAGAAGCAATGAACCTGCTCAAATGGAGAAGTAATTCCTGGTGGATATTGTGTTATTTTAAATGACCTCAAGAATTAATTTTCCAGATATTTCAGAAAGGAAATGATTGTATAATTATAGAACCAAAAGAAAAGTTAGATATCATCCAAAAGAATGGAAAATATGACTGAAGATAATTTAACTAAAAATTAAAATGAAAAGTTGAATGAAAGGACAAAAGAAATTCCTGGTATAGACATTTCTCGCTATTAAAAGCTTCTGAAAATGACCTTTTTATACATTGGAGTCATCCTCTATGGAAATAAATATGAGTCTTTGGCGCATTATATTTTCATAGTCACGACTGATTATGAAATGTATTAATAGAGACATAATACACAGAAAGAGGGAAGTGGCATTCATGCTGTTCTATTACATGGTCAGACAGTGTTGCATTTGTGTTATTTTATTTTAGGAAAGATATTGAAGGGTTCTAATCCCTTCAGAAAACACTTAAGAGAGTGGTGAGATGACTGGAAATCATGGAATACAAGGATCGTTTAAAGGAACCAGTGGGATGTTTAACTTGAACAAGAAAAATAATGGAGAGAAGGGTAGGATACCATCTCCATGCCTTTAGAGAGGCATATTAAAGGGGGAATTAGATTTTTTTTTTTAACTTGGTCACGGTAGGCTGAACTCGGAGCACAGGTGAAAGCTGTAAGGAATGTCAAACGCCACTTCCTGGTGGGCACTCATTTTCTTTTTAGGTTTGATCACTAAAGAAAGTAGTACTACAAATATTTTTGTATATATAGGATCTTTCCCTGTCTTGAGTCAAAGGATATATTCAGATTAGGGACATTTTTAGTATCCTTATAAAATTTAGAAGAATACTGAAATTTAGTATTTACTTAGAATACTAAAATTTAGAATCTAAATTGTTTTCTAGACTGGTGTGAATCAATTTACATTTTTGTGAACAGTATAAACACTAATAAAGTACCAGCAGAATTTTGAATTCATATTCATTAGAGGTCATCTAATTCAGTCTCTTCCAAAGAGGAATCCCTTCCCTGACAAGCAGTCATAGATTTGAATCTTTCTAGTATATGCAATGGAGATAATTTTAGATGGCTTTAATTTTAATGAGTTTTGGTTTTCTTTTCATAGGGCAGTACTCTGAGTTATGCCCACTGTGACCAAGCAAAACAAATCTAATCCCCCTTCGAAATCCTTTATGGTATCATACCCTTCTCTCAATTACTTTTCTTGTTCAAGTTGAACATTCCACTAGTTCCTTTAGATGATACTTGTATTACATGTTTTCCAGTCATTTCAACACCCTTTTAACTATTATTGTTCTGTAAGGAATGTTAAAATGTAGCTAGATGGCATATCTTAGAGTCAGGAAGACTCATCTTACTGAGTTCAAATCTAGCCTCAGACACTTACTGTCTATGTGACTTAGGACAAATCACTTAACTCTGTTTGCCCCAATTTCCTCATCTGTAAAATGAACTGGAGGACTAAATCTCAAACCACTCTAGCATCTTTGCCAAGAAAACACAAAATGGGGCCACAAAGAGATGGATACATCTGAAAAAGACCAAAGAAGAATGTCAAATATGTTAAAATTCAGAGTTAAATATGTTAAAATTCAGGAAGAATTATTTGACTCTAATGCATAGTAAACAAAAGCAGAAGAATATCTTATACTATGACCACCATAATATGAAAGCTAACAATATGGTCAATGCAGTAAGCATCATATTGCTACTTCAGAGGAATGATTGTGAAACATGTATACCACATAACAGTAGTAGAAAAAGTCATACATTCTCAGAAATAATGCACATATTGATTTGTTTTACTTATTTCAAGTTGGTTTTGAGAAGGAATAGTGTGGGAATGATAATACTTTTCTAATATAGCACCAATAACTCTTTTTTTTTTTACTAAAGAATGCATATTAGTGTACCTCTATTTACATGGCTATTTTTATCTTTTAACATCTTTACAAATCTGATGGGATTAAAGTGAAACCTCAGATTAAGATCAATTTCCATTTATCCTGTTGCTAATTAATGTAATGGTGATTTGGATGATTTTCAAATGCTATTTTATCATGTGATTTCTCTTTCCAAAATGGTTTTTAAAAAGTTTACTGGATTTTGTTACCTATTCTGCCACAAAGTTGAAGCCTCATCTGGATAAAAGAGCTTCAGCAAGCAGTTTATTCAAAAACTAAAATGGTATTGCTCTGCATCTGACACCAGCCAGCTAACCAATCTCAGTAAATTATTCCCATTGACAGAAAACTCAATGTATTTTGAACAAAACTGTGGTGATGGATGGAATTGAGTGGCCATTACAACTTTAGTGATTTAAGGCTTTTTACAGATAACAATTCTAGCTTTGAAGTACATGGTCTCATAATTCATTTTTACCACACATGATGCATGAATTCTGAACCAGGCAGATACATTTAAAATCACTAAAAAGTTGTGGAAAAGGTGCAAAAGTAAGCATTTTAATATAGTCATTTCTGAGTATTTAAGTTTGTTTGTTTGTTTGTTTTTCTCCCTGCCATGGTGTTGTTTCAAAGTGTTAAAAGTTGCTAACCTTCCATATATCACAGTTTAGGACAATGCTGTACTGAATTGTGTTCTTATGCTTATTTATTTGGGGATATAACGTTCAATCACCAACACATTATATGTATCTCTTGCAAACATCTTCACTCATCAATTCATCCAGTTCTGATGTATTTCTCAAAGTCATCTTGATCAGTCAATTACTTACATAATTTATTGGCAAGTCTTAGGTCTTCTGCAAGAGCTACATTAATTTCAATTATTTTTCGTAGTGGAGAATAGAGTTCACTGAAAGCTTTCATACTTTCCAAACCTTGTTACATTCATCTTGTTTGTTGAATTTTTTTCAAATTATGGAAGACTGGAATTTGCATTTCCAAATGCTTCCTATGCAAAAGTGTTGATTCCCACTGTTCCAATATTATCCAATATTATATCCATTAATGCTTGTCTATTAATTTTTGATTAGCTAGTTTCAGGGTACTGGTACAGAGGCGCAGCCAAGAACAGAGGAGAGCCTGGGCCAGGGACTCAAAACTCATCTTAGCCTTCAAACTGTTATCTATTATTTCATAGAGAACTCTGTTAGTTTTGCTTTATTCTACCTTTTAAAGAATTCCTACACAAGGCCAAATAGAGTCCATTGCTTCCTTAAATAACATTTTATATTATCAGAATCAAAGAACAAAATAGACACATTAAGGAAAAGCAGTTTTAGCACCCTACAAGGAGTCTAGACGAAAATTATATCTGAAGAGAAATTCATGAGGCTTCCATGAACTGATAAAAGGGTTTCAAATAAACAATAACTGTGAATTTCTCTTTACCAGATGGATTCTCTAAGATCACTTTCCAGGAATATTGATGAAATTACCTGTCAAATCTATGGATAGGAAAAGGTTTATGACCAAACCTGAGATAGAGTGGTTCACAGGGGGAAAAGTGGACAATTTTGATTTCTTTAAATTTAAAATGTTTTGCAGAAATAAAATCAGTGTGGCCAAAATTAGAAGAAAAGCAGGAAACTGGGGAAATTTTTGCCACAATTTCTCATAAACATCTCTTTTCTAAAATACATAAGAAACTGAGCCAAATATATAAAAATAAGATCCCTTCCCCAACTGACAAATGGCCAAGGAATAAGAACAAATAGTTTTCAGAAGAAGAAATCAAAGCTATTAAGTCATATAAAATGCTCTAAATCACTAACACTTAGAAAATGCAAATTAAAACAACACCGAAGTAACAACTCACACCCCTAAGATTGACTAAGATGACAGAAAAGAAAAATGACAAATTCTAAAAGGAATGTGTTTAAAGAGTACAACTATGTGCAAGTAATGTACTGTTGGTAGAATTGTAAACTGGTCTAGCTATTCTGGAGGGTAATTTGGAAATATGCCCCAAAGCTATAAAACTATTCATACTTTTTGACTCAGCAATACCCCTATTAAGTTTATATCCCAAAGAGGTCAAAGAAAAAGGGAAAGGATCCATATGTATCGCAATATTTATACCAGCTCTTTTTGTGGCAGAAAGGAATTGGAAACTGGGGGCATGCCCATCAATTGGGGAATAGCTGGACAAGTTATTGGCATATAAAGGTGATGGAATACTACTTTTTGATAATAAATAATGAAGGGGATGGATTCTTAGAATAATTCATATGAACTGAAACAAGTGAAATGAGAAGATCCAGGAGAACATTTTAAACAGTAATACCAATATTGTAAAGATAATTACCTCTGAAAGACTTAGTAACACTGATCAACATAGTAATCTACCACAATTAGGAAGGAATCTGTTATTCATGTCCAGATAGAAAAGTGAGAAAAATAAGACTACTTTCCCCTCAATTTTGTATGTACTTGTGGCAGAATGCCCCTGGTTTAAGAGTGTGATGTTTAAAAAATTTGAGGGACATAGTTTCTGGATAATTAGTCATTTTATAAATACGGCTAGCATGGCATTAATAAAAAGAGCTCAGTGGCACTCTTGAATGCCAAAGACCTCTCATATTGGTGGGTTCATAGTTTATATACTCTTGGAAGAGGAGGTATTCCTGTGGATGGCAATTAATTCTAATTGGTTAGAAATTAATGAGAGAATGAATATTACAATTAGAGGTGGGTAAGGCACATGACCCTGAGTGTCAAAATGGAGGTCCAAGAGACTTATCAATTTCCATATCACCTCTCTGACAAAAGGTAGAATCAACATTTAACCAGACTTAATCTGAGTAAACACAATGAGCAGGAATTAATCCATTAGCCTAAACTTAGAATTTCTTTTACTCTCTTTGATTAGATCTTTTGCCTGGGTAAGTCTTTGCCCAAAATTTCTCACACTGGTTGATTTCTGGATGCAGAAGTAGAAAAGAAGGAAAAAAAAAAACCTTTGTTCCTGATTCAATAATTAGTTATTAAATGCAATAGAGAAATAATCATTTCTCTCAGGAGAGATTTTTTAAAGTAATTATTCTTATTAGTACCTTAGTTAAGTACCCCTTTACAGAAGGTAATTTACGTTAATTGGCATTTGGGAGATACTAATTGTTTAATTTATATATGGACATACTGGTTTTACCTCATGAGTGACAATACTGTTGTTGCTGTTCAGTTGTGTCTGACTCTGTGACCCTGTGGACAATAGCACACCAATACTGTCATGGGTTTTTCTTGGTAAAGATATTGGACTGGTTTATCATTTTCTTCTCCTATAGATTAAGACAAATGAAGGTTAAATAACTTGTCCAGGGTCACACAGATAATGAATGTCTGAAGCTTGATTTGAATACTGGTCTTTCTGACTCCAGGTCTGGCACTCTATCCTCTGAGCCATCCAGCTGCTGTACAACTCCTCCTGGATCACTGCCTTGTCATGGCAGAGGGACTTGTATAGCTTCATGAAACTATAAGCTATGTCTTGTAGGGTTACCAAAGATGAACAAAACATAGTGGAGAGTTGTGAAAAAAGTGATCCACTGGAAAGGAAATGGTAAACCACTCCAGTATCTTTTCCAAGAAAACCTCTTGTTTAGTATTAAGACTAGTGGAAGACTGAAGGGCCTGGCATGCTATGGTCCACAGGGTCACAAAGAGTTGGGCAGTGCTGTAGACCTCCCAAAAAATCTCTGGGTTACTCCTAAGTCCTTGAAGAGAGTACTTGGAATGTTCTGGGGTGCAACCATATTAATCCAAGTAGAAGTTGAGTGAGCCCAGAGCCTTTACAACACATAGATTTAGAACTGGAAAAAATCTTAGAAGTCATCTAGTCCAGTACTTTTATTTGCCAGAAATGGAAACTCAGGATGAGTGAATGGTTCAACATAACTCAACTATGAAATAACAGAGTCTCCATTAGAACATAGCTTTTTTTTTTATTCCACGTCTGGAATGTCCACTTCCCTTTTGGACACTGTTGAATAAAAGATATAAAACATTCCTTGCTAGTTTCAACCAGTGAAATAATTTGATGCAATGATCTTCTGATTATTTATATGTAGTAAAGCATAAAATATGGAGACATAAGCTTGCTAGAATGATCCCTGTATCATCATCTTCTTGTTAAACCCAGTCTCACCTTCTTAGTTCATACCCTTCTTACTTCCTTCCTGGATCAGTGTAGTAGCTTGATAATATGGCTTCCTGTCACCTCTCTCACCTTCCTCCAAAACTTCTTTCATGCTTTTGCTGCACTTATATGATCATTTAACACCTTTGTTTAAAACACTTCAATGACTTCTTTTGGGTTTTTTTTTACATTTTTATTTAAAGTTTTGAGTTCCAAATTCTATCCTTCCCTTCCTACTTCCCCTTCCCCCTCCCTGAGATGGTAAGCAATCAGACCTAGATTATACATGTGTAATTATGTGAAACATTTCCATATTAGTCATTTTGTACAAGAAGACTCAAACAAAAGAAAAAAAATGAAAGAAAGTGAAAAATAGCTTGCTTCAACCTGTATTCAATGAATATCAGTTCTTTCTCAGGAGGTGGATAGCATGATTTATCATTAATCATTTGGGTCCATGACTTCTTGATCTCTTAAGTTTTGGTTTTTCTTCCCCCCTTTAGAAAAATGGTAAAATAGTCTTCCAAAACTCATTATCACCTTTCTTTTTAAGGATCCTTCTTTCCTTCCTTCCTTGTTTCCTTCCTTCCTTCCTTTCTTTTAACATTGTTCTAATTCACCCCTTTTTGTACTCATTATTCCATTGTCATGTTTAGGACTTACTTGACTGTATGAATCCTCATGTTGTTTCCCATTCTCTGGAGTGACATATGTCTTTCTCATTACTGAATTTCTCTCGGATTTTTAAAGTCCAAGTAAATATCACCTCCTTCTTTATTGATTCATCATAGTAATAATGTCCTTCCCTCAATAAACCACCTAAATGCTTTGTAAACTTTCTCATGCATTTCACGTGCATTATTTTTGTTCTAATTTTTCATATGTATCACTTTCCTAAGGTTGTTTCTTGAGGTGCTGTATCATGTCTTATATAAACTTTATACATCCCTTTGCACTTCACAAGTATTTGTAGGATTGAACTATATTTGTGATTTCATGACAAGAGCAGTATTAGTGTGTTTCCCATTGATCTGATTTATAAAGCACAAATTATTGATCATATAAAGTTGATTATATACTGATTATATAAAGCACAAAATCTGTAGGTCATCATATGCACCCAATATCATTTTATTCCGTGACAGTTATTGCTCCTCACTTCAGACTATCCTGTACCAGTTGTTGTGTTTGTCCTTTGTTCTCGGAGAGGACAATGACATCAGAGAGATGATGACATGACTTGAAGTTGACTGATTTGAGTGGGGGAGGGCTGTGCAAGATCACCATACTCACTTTCTCCTCCAGAGTCATCAGTCCAATAGCCAGATATTCATCAGGATGACTGGAGATGGCCCAGGATGCAATGGGAGATCCTGGGCATTTTAGGTTAAGGTCTTTTCAGGTTCTTACTTTGAGTGAGATAAAACCCATTCAGAGAATAGCTCTCTTTGAGTAGTTACTCAAGAGATGGCCCTTTGAATCAAAAAGAAAAATCAAACAGGGAGGGGAAGACCCTCAGGCTTTCTGGCCAAAAGAGAAACAGTTACTATTTAGTATTTAGATTCCCTCTGTGCTAGGAAGACAGGGACCTATTATCCAATCTATGAGTTCCATAGTGAATTGGTTTTAAGGCTTGGTTTTTGAGAAAGAAATCTAGCTGGTAAACCCAAAAGCAAAAAGGCAGGTTTTGGATATTGAAACGTACCTTCCCCTGGACAGAGCAGGGGAGGGAAGGAGAGAAGAGCGTAAGAAAAAGGAGGGGAGAGGAGTGGAGGAGAGGAGAGGAGCCTCACTCACAGGTTGTGTTTGTCCTTTATTCTCTAAGAGACATGACATCAGGGAGATGACTGAATTCCCTGAATATGTATCTCACTCAAAGTGAGAACCTGAAAAAACCTTAGCCTAAAAGGGCCAGGGTCTACCATTGCATCCTGGGTCATCACCACTCATCCTGATGAATATCTGGCACCTGGACCCTGATGGCTGTGGAGGAGAAAGTGAGACTGGTGATCATGCACAACTCTCCTGTACCCAAAATGTCTTCACCAAAATGTCAAGGTAAGAGCACGTTTTTTTGTTGTTTTTTTTTAACTTAATGCTTAGCTTTGCTCTTCCCTCAGCTTCATAGGTTTTCCATATGTAATTCAGTCTTTGTTCAACTGACCTTTGATGCAATTGTCCATCTGCCCAAATCTGCAGTTAGATCATTATAACCCTTTATAAATCCATTTGCTCAAGTACAAAGTTGATGATTCCATTGTCAGCAAAAAGATATCTCCCAGTACCTTTCCACTGTGTACTTACCTGTTATCTTTTTTGTTGTTACAAAAGGGAAATCCTTTTAAAAGCTATATATTAATTCCTTGATAATTTTTTATCCTACTATATGAATCAGATAAAGGTTAAAGACAATTTGTATAGCAGCAAGATTAAGAAATAAACTGATTTGAGACTGACAGCAGAATGACCAGGAAATTAAGTATAGTTTGGAGGAGATAGTAATTCTAAGTTTGATTAAACATAATAATGGGGATTAGTATGTTGTAGGATATGTTACTTCAAGAGTTATTTTGTTCTTTTTTAAAGTCTTATTTCATAGGTCCTAGGTAAAAACATTTTTTAAAAAATTGAGTATTTAGTCTACTCATCTGTTTTAACCTATGTCACAAGAGATAGGAAAATATATGACTCAACTTCCATCTCAAACTCATTAATGCTTTTTTGGATCAAAAAAAAAATCTTCCTAGCAGTGAGTGCTGAGAAGTTCTGTCAGCCAGGGCCCTGAGGAAGGATTTTAGCTGGCATTTTTCCCTTTTCAGTTCTGTCATTTTCTATCCCACTGTTACTAATGGCAGGATATCGGTCTCATTTGTGTCTTCTGAGTTTTGATGTGTATTCAAGACTGAACTCGTGATCATTCAAACTAAGTATCAAGGGATGCCTAGGTAGAAAAGATCATGGAGGGTACTCACTTGAATTTCTTTTACCTTGAAGAAAGTCTTTACTGTGAAGAATGTCTCAGTGCTAGGAAACTTGAAGTTCAAAAGCTAATTATCCTAGTAAACATAAATTATACTTTTAAAAACTGTGTGATTACTGACATAATATTTTTTAAATATATAAATTCTTTTGAAATTTAGGATAAAATTGCCTTAATTGAACTAACAGTGCAACAATTCACATATGCATTTTAATATGCAATAATAGTATAGATATGAAAGAAGATTATTGTGTGGGGACGTAGAGGCAGTTGAAAATAAATGTTTTGTTTCATGCTTTTTAACTCATTCTAATGTGGTTATATATTAAGAAATATTTTTTAAAAATCTATATTATTCTAAAATCATTTTAATTATGGTTTATTTTAATTCTGATCTGGAGAAAATGTTTTCTCTACATTACAATTGCACTTTAGAGATATCTAAATTAAACATTCTAACTATGTCATCTGCTAGTTGGATGACTTTCAGCAAATAACTTCCCAGAATCAGAGTTTATTAATATGGGAAATTTATGGGAAAAAGCACCTAGACAATCTTTTTTTTTTTTAAATTCAGAAGCTTCTGGGAGAAGTAAGTGAGGAGAAAAATAAAAAGGGTTTGATCCTCCACTTTGATTCATGTGGGAAGAAATAATGTGGAGAGAATATAATCCCATATTATTACTAGGTTTGGGTTTTTTGTCCCACTTTTGTAGACTGTGATTGGATGAAGTGATAGATGAGTAGCACTAGGACCTGATGATATACTTGTACCTACTATGTACCAGTAAGTGTGTTAAGCATGAGGATTGTAAACACCTAGCACACCCAGGATGGACATCTAGCACAGGTTCTTTGATCTGCTTTTCTAAAGGAAAGACAGCTTTAAAGGCTTAATGATCTTACTTTAATTATAGATAAGTAGAAAATATAAGCAGAGAAATTAACACAGATTCAATAGACAGGACTCTTACTGTCTGAACTTGGGGGTAATGGGGAACCATTAGAGTGATTGAATGGGAGGCAGGTGGTGACATAGTCAGATATGTGCTTTACTTTTCTATCATTTAAAGATTGACCAATATAATTACATAGTGTTTATCTGTATTTTTAAAATTCTTTCCATAAATGGAAACAACTAATGATATTTAAAATCAAAGAATCTGGTAAGAAAAAAAAAAGTTATTGTATTATTATTGCACAGAATATTTTCTGAGGAAATTTTAAGAAATCAAATATGAATAAAGAAAAATGATTGAATTAGTCTAGGTGATAATATAATAAATGATAAAAAAACATATCTTGTTTTCTCTCATTTTAAATAAATAGTTAATAAATAAATTTATTGCACTTTATGAAGCAGAGAAACAAATTGAATTCTGTGCTTACATTTTAAGAATACATTATTTCTTTCTGAATAAGATGTGTAACTGGATTTGAATGGGGTGGGGTCTAATATATTATCATTTATTATATTATCATTTATTATATTTAACATATTTATTATTATGTTGTATATATAATATTTATTATATTATCATCATATATATCTAATATATTATCTATTTTTAGTCATAATATTGAGTGGTTGAAGTATTTTGATGCTTTCATTTTATATAATTAAATTTGTCTCCATAGATCTATGAACACAGAAGAACATACATTTCTGAGATAAAAAATTCACTGCTGACATGCAGATGGGAGAATTACAACATATACATTAAGAGACATTGCAAGCATCTAGTCTATGCCCTCATCACCTCACACCTAGACTAATTCAATCGTTTTTCTTTATTCAGTTATATTCATTGACTTCTGAGGGAAAAAAAAAGTTCATCATATGATAAGACCTGTGACCCTGAAGTAACTAAGTCTTCATAATGTCATTTTGGAGATCCTATCCATTGGTTGCCTACAGTTAAGCTTGTTAAGGAAACTTCAAACTTGAACAGAAATAATAAATCATATTTGATTTCTTAAAATTTCCTCAGAAAATATTCTGTGCAATAATAATACAATGACCTTTTTTTTTCTTACCAGATTCTTTGATCTTAAATATCATTAGTTGTTTCCATTTATGGAAAGAATTTTAAAAATACAGATAAACACTATGTAATTATATTGGTCAATCTTTAAATGATAGAAAAGTAAAGCACATATCTGACTATGTCACCACCTGCCTCCCATTCAATCACTCTAATGGTTCCCCATTACCCCCAAGATCAAATATAAAATCTTTGTGTTGGGCAATCGAAGACCTTCGCAATCCCTCTTCACCCCTTTAAGTCTTCTTACAAGACCTCCCTAATGTTCTTCATGCAATACATTCCATTCCTTGATTCTGGTCACTTTCTTTGACCGTTTTTCATGCCTGGAATAATCTCGCTCCTCATCTCCTCTTCATGGCTTCCCTCAAACCCTTGCTAAAATTCCATAATCTACAAGAAGTCTTTTCTTGATCTTCTTCCTTCTTTAATGGTAGTATTTTCTCTCTATTGATTTTCTCCAATTTATCCTGCATGTATTTTGTTTAGTCATATTATTTGTATTTTGTCTCCCTGTAAGGGTAAGCAAAGTGGGATTTTTTTTCTGGAGTTCAGTTTCCTAGACTCAGGCTAAATTGTAAACATCTGAAGAATTTAATCTCCTTTGCACTCTGATAATTCACAGCTGTGCTGAATCACATAAGTTTCTTGCCTTCTGACTCTGAGGCAATCAGGGGCCAAGTCTTTGTTACATATTCTGGGAGGTTAGCGTTTTTGCTTTGGGAGTTCACTTTTGAGAAGGAACTTTTGATTCCTTGGATGGGACTCTGAGTAGCCATTTATTAAGGATCCCACTCCCCCCTCACCAGACTACTCAGAAGTTTGTGCTCTCTTAGTTCGGTGATATATGTAGGTGGTTATATTACTTTGTTCAGACAGTAGGAGTCCTGTCTTTTGAATCTCTGTGCTAATTTCTCTGCTTATATTTTCTACTTATCTATAATTAAAGTAAGATCATTAAGCCTTTAAAGCTGTCTTTCCTTTAGAAAAGCAGATCAAAGAACCTGTGCTAGATGTCCATCCTGGGCGTGCTAGGTGTTTGCTAATACACTCCCCCATTTAGACTATGAGCACCTTGAGAATAAGAACTGTAATTTGCCTTTCTTTACAATCCTCATGCTTAACACAGTTACTGGTACATAGTAGGAGCTTGAGAAATGCTTACTTACTTATTGACTAAAATGTGTCATGGTATAAGTGCAGGAGTGGGAAACCTGTGCAGCTTTTTGACTGAGTCCTAGTTTTACTGAACAAATCCTTTTATTAAGGGGATTTGTTCTATGAAGTTTGGAGTCAGAAGGCCACACTTGAGGACCTAGAGTGCCACATGTGGCTTTGAGGCCAAAACTTCCCCGCCCCTGGTATAGTGGAAAGAGTAGACCTCAAAAGCAGTAAGACCTGGCCTATCTCTGATTTAAACTAATACTATATAGTAAGATGCAAGAAGGGGTCAATATGCATTGGTAGATGGAGTTCTTTTACCTATAATACCTTATACTAATGAAAACACAGGTCCTATACTCATCCCTACCTCCACTATACATCACTTAGATATTAATTTGCCTTTGAGCAATACATACATATATCCTTTTTAAAAAGTATATCATTCAATAAAAAATTTTAAATATGTAAATATATGTATATATATATATATTTTTTGATTACTTCCTCTGCAAATATTTTAACAAGCTACATAATCATATGAGATGAGACTATTAATATTCATGAGTGATCATAGATCTTCCTATAGTTGAAAGCTAGGAGAAGAAATGTCAGAAGCTGTCTCCTAGAGTTATCACTTTAGTGGCATCTAGTATATCATTGACATTTAGGCTGTTTCAATATTAGTGAAAAGTAGTCACAAGAAAAAAAAACTGAACAACAACAGTTATTTATTACTTGATTGGCAAGTTACCATCTAGGCAGAAATAAAATGCCTGAGACTTCTGCTGAAAATATTGTCAGAGCAGGTAGAAGTGATTGCCATACTGCTGTCAGAGAGGCAGAATTTTCAAAATTTATGGCATTGTGGTAAAAGAATTTAGACTTTTTCTTTTTTTTAGCCTTGTTTAATATTATCTTTTTTTCAGTTACATGTAACAAAATTTTAATGTTCTTTGTTTTTTTTCAAATTTTGAGTTGCAAATTATCTCCCTCCTTCCACACTCCGTTCATTGAGAAAGCAAATAATTTGACATAGGTTATACAGGAATAGTCATTCAAAACACATTTATGTATAAGTCATTCTGTGGAAGAAAACATAGGCAAAAATAAGAAAAATAAAGAAAAATGATCTGCTTTCTGACCCTACTGTTCTCTCCCTGGAGAGCATCTTTCATCACAAATCTTCTCAAATTGTCTTGGATCATTGTATTGTTGAGAACAACTGAATTACTCATGATAGATCATCATGCAATATTGCTGTTACTGTGTACAATGTTCTACTAGTTCTGCTCATTTTATTTTGCATCAGTCCATGTAAATCTTTTTGTGATTTTTTCCCCTGGCCTAGACCTTGTGGTTCATTTATTAAGGCACAATAGTATTCCATCACCATAATGTACAGCAACTTTGTTCAGCCATTCCCAAATTGTTGAACATTCCTTCAGTTTCCAATGCTTTGCCACCACTAAAATAGCTGCTATAAATATTTTTGTACACATAGATCCTTTTCCTTTTTGTTGTTTTATCTCTTTGGGATACATATCTAGTAATGGTATTATTTTGTCAAAGGGATTTTTAGTCCTTTTGGCATAATTCCAAATTGTTCTACAGAATAGTTGAATAAGTATACAACTTCACCAATATATTATTGTGTTAATTTTCCCACATCTTCTCCAACATTTGTTATTTTCTTTTTCTGTCATATTAGCCAATCTAACAGGTATGAGGTAGTAGCTCAGAGTTGTTTTAATTTGCATTTCTCTCATCAATAGTGAAGTAAAGCATTTTTTTATATGAGTATAAGTGGCTTTCACTGCTTTGTCTGAAAACTGCCTATTCATATCCCTTGACCATTTATCAGTTGAGGAATGGCTCTTATTTCTATAAATTTGACACAGTTTTCTATATGTTTCAGAAATGAAGTCATTATCAGAGAAATTCATTGTAATTTTTTTCTCATAGTAATGATTACCAATTATGTATTTCCCTCCATCCTATCTTCCCCTGTTTATTCTACTTTCTCTCTTTATCCTGTCCATTCTCAATAAAACTGCCCTCCTTTCTCTCAGGTATTCCCTTCCCCCTTTCCCTTATCTATTTCCCTTCCTACTTTTCTTTATTGTAAGATAGATTTGTACACTGAATTAAGCATGTAGATTATTTCCTCTTTGAGTCAATTCCTATGCTTCCCTTACTATCTTCTCCATTTTCCCCTCCCGTGTAAAATCTCTTTCACACTTCTTTTATGTCAGATGATTTCTCATTCTACTTCTTCTTTTCCCCTTCTCTGAGTGCATTCTTCTTCCTCATCCTTTTCCATTTGGCCAATTCTACTTTTTAAGGAGTTCTTCTCTTCATTTAATTTTTGTATGTCTTTTCCCATTTGGCCAATTCTGCTTTTCAAGGCATTCTTCTCTTCAATGGATATTTGTGCTTCTTTTAACATTTGACCTATTCTGTGTTTTAAGATGTTATTTTCTTGTGTGACTCCTTTACCAAACCATTGACTCATTTTCATGATATTTCTGACCTATTCTATGTTTTAAGATGTTATTTTCTTCCCATTTTTTCCTCTACTTCTCTTACTTGATTTTTCAAAATCTTCTCTGAATTCTTCCATGGCATAAAACAAATTCATATTTCGGATGCAGAAGCTTTGACTTTGTCATCTTCTGAGTGTGTATTTTGATATTCCTTGTCACCATAATCACTTTCTATAGTCAGATTTTTTTGCCTGTTGTTTGCTTATTTTCCATCCTATTTCTTGACTTTTAACTCTGTGCTAAAGTAGGGGTCTCCTTCCCAAGTGGAGGGGTCACTGTGCCAAGCTTCAGGTTTTTTTTTTTTCTGTGTACCTGTTTTCAAAGATAATTCTGGTCACTTGTAAGATTTGCCTTTTCAGAGGTGGCCTGATCTTGGGAGAGGTGTATTTATCACTCTCTTGTATTGTGCATTGGTTTATGAGTGACCTCAAGCGCTGTTTTTAACCCTGGAATTGTGACCAGGATCCCTGCTCCCCTCTAGCCACAAGCTCTTCTCTGCTGTTGCTCCTACTCTCATTGGGGCTAATACCAGGAGACTGTGACCCAGATACATGTATAGGCAATGCAGTAGAGCTCTGCCCCTGGTGCTGGCAAAGCAACTCCTGTGCATCACCTTCTAAGCCAGTGATTCTCAACCTTCCTAATGCTGCAACCCTTTAATACTCGTATGTGGGCATATCTGCATGTGGGCGGACCCGCCTGGAGACAGATAGAGGAGCGGTGTCTCAGTTCCTAAGACCATCAGAAATATGTGTTTTCTGATGGTCTTAGGTGACCCCTGTGAAAGGGTCATTTGACCCCAAAAGGGGTCACAACCCACAGGTTGAGAACTGCTGTTCTAAGCTATTGTTCTGATCCCCTTACTTTTTGTGGGCTGAAATGTCTGGAAACTGCCACAGCTGCCACTGATTCAATCATAGCAAAGCCTGCTTCTGGTTTGCTGAGGCCTGAGCTATTGCTGCCTTTACTGGAGTGAGCTCTTCTCTCACTCTGGTGCAACAGACCTTTCCTACCAACCTTCTAAGTTGTCTGGGGCGGGAAAATTGTTTCACTCCATCTTTTTGTAGTTTCTTCTGCTCTAGATCTGTTTTAGAGTAATTTATAAAGGTATTTGGAGGGATTGGGGGTAGAGCTCAGGCAAGTTCCTGCCTTTGTGCTACTATCTTTGCCCCCCCTCCAGACTTTCTCTTTGCTCTTTTGTAACAATTGAGAATTTATTCTAGGCTTTATTGGTTGTCAAAATGGGCAAAATTAAATTTCCATGAGGAATTATGAAACATGGAGGAACTTCAAGAGGAAGATTCTATCATTGTACTAAAATATTCATCTTACTGATACTCCAGTATAGTCTATAACTAAGAGAGCTTAGCCATGACTACAGCCAAAACACACACCCATAAGCACTATCAATCATTCTCTCCCAGCATTTGACTCATAGTAGTAGAAACATTTGGATTTTCTGGTATTTATTTGGGGACATTAAGTTACAAATGCAGGAAATTATTGTTTTATTATATTAAATGTTGCCCCATTTATCTGAAATTTGTCAGTGCTTCACTGAAATGTAATCATTTAAAAATAGGGGTTGTTTAGCGCTGAGAGAAACAGGCCAAACAATCTTAAATTGCTATAGAATCAGAACTATATTGATTAAGGAATTTCATGACTGTGGAACATTAACAACTGGTGGTAATGCATGTGATTTTGGACTTTTTCAATGTTTTGATCAGCTACATTGATTTTTTTTCTTTTTCTATTTTTTAAAAATACTCCATGTTATATGGTATGATTGTGACTGGGAGGGATGGATATTGTGAAAAACTATTATGAAAAAAATAGAAGATATCAATACAACCTTTTTTTAAAATTTTTTAAAGAAAAGGAACTTGCCTCAGCATTTAATTGGTACAGTCATTTAACCATTGAGGTATTTGGAATTGGGTATTTCTAAGGCTTGCAAAGTCTTCCTGAAGTGACAAGCAAAAGTATACGCTTTATCCCAGAGACAAGACAGAGTCAAGGATGACACTTTGACCAGAAGACATTCACAGTCAAAACAATGCTTTAGAGATAGCAATGTGGCAGTGTGTGGAGGTCATATATAACAAGAGAGAGACAAGAAGAAAGGATTTTTATAGTTCAGCTGAGATGATATGGATCTGACTGGAGTGGTTGTGGTACGAGTGGAAAGAAAAGGAAGGATGTGAAATACATTGGCAAGCTGGCATTAATAGCACTTGACAGGTGAGGGATATTGATAATAATTCTGACATCATAAATCTAGTTCAATGGAAATTGGAATGATTGTGATCCCTCAGCACAAATAGGCAAGTTAGGAAAAAGAGTGGGTTAATGGGAAATATAAGTTCTATTTTAGAGTATAGATGCCCACAATGTGTGTGTGTGTGTGTTCATATATGTCCTTGTGCATATGTATACTAATATGAAACTAAAGTTCATATATATAATATATGTATAAGTAATGTATATGACTACATTTCAGGAGAAAAATAAATACTGGATTATGGATTTGAGAATTAAAGGTGTTGAGATGATAAATGAATACACACACACATATATATAGATAGATAGATAGATAGATATAGATATAGATATATAGATATATAGATATATATAGATATGTATATAGGCATATACCACAGTTTTATAACTAGAAGAGACCTCTGAATTCATCTACCCCAACTCCTTCATTTTAAAGATAAGGGAACTGGATACAGGAAGAATAAATTATTTTTTCAAGCTTGTAAATGTAGTAAGAATTGGATACAAGACTTAAGCTCAGTGTTACAGATGATATAGAAAAATGTGCTTGAGTAGAAAAATGGCAAAAACCCAAGGTGGACAGAATATATGATGGGGAGCATAGAGGTCAAGAGTGTTAAAAGTGATAAAGATTGTCAAGGAGAATGTGAATTGAGAAAAGTTTATGATATTCATTGATTAAGATATAATTGTTTGCTGTTCTCAGAGAACAGATAATAAAGCAATACATTTCTCTCTTTGACAGAAGGTGAGAGGAGTATGGAGACAGAAGTTATCTGCATTTTTACATGTGATTTTAGTAGCTTTCATTTAACTATACTCCTTTTCTGTTCAAAATTTATTATTTTTAACATTCCTTTTTAAATATTCTAATTTCCAAATTCTCCCCCTCCTTACTGCCCCTCCACCACCCACTGAGAAAGCAAACAATATATTATCAGTTATACATATGAAATCAAGTAAAACATTTCCCTAAAGTTGCCATGCTGCAAAAAAAAAAAATGGCAAGAAAAATTAGAGAAAGTGAAAAATATTTGCATGCAGTTTGCACTCAGAGTTCTCCAGTCTCTTTCTGGAGCTGGGGAGTATCATAAATTCTTTGAAATTGTATTGTATCTTGTATTGATTAGCATAGCTAAGTCTTTCACAGTTGATTATCATTACAATATTACTGTTACTGTGTACAGTTTTCTCCTGGTTCTGCTCACTTCATTTTGCATCAGAAGGGAGGATGGAAGTTAATGTTGCACTGTTTTGAAGTTTAGGGAAATCCTGTGGAAAAGGGAAATTCTGAAAAAACGAATGCTATCTCTTCAGTAGAGCTAATGAGATCCTCTACTGAGTGAAAGTAATGAAACGATGTTAGGTTGTTCAGTCATATTCAGTTGTGTCCATCTCTTCATAACCCCATTTAAGGTTTTCTTGGCAAAAATAATGGAGTGTTTTGCCATTTCCTTCTCCAACTCATTTTACAGATAAATAAACTGAGACAAACAGGGTTGTGATTTGGCAGGTTCACGTAGCTAGTAAGTGTCTGTGGTCATATTTTAATTCAGGAAGATGAATCTTGCACAGCAGTCTATCCATTGTACTGCCTAGCTCAAGGGTGGGTACCCTGTGGCCTTAAGGCCACATGTGACCTTCTAGGTTATAGCAGCAAGCACCCTAGCATACCCAGGATGGCTGCTAGCACAAGTTCTTAGATCTGCTTTTCTAAAGGAAAACTTAGGAAAATGCATGACTGCATGTCTGTGTCTAAGAAATTACCTGATTTGTTGCCCTTCAGCACCTGCATACCTTTTTAGTGCTTTATCCATGATCTCTTCACACAGAATCTATAGGATTTAGTGTTCAATTGAATATGAAGGATGAGAGTGAGAATGAGGGATTGATCAAAGGTAAAGCTGTCATTTTGAATATGGGGGACTTCATGAATAGTGGTGCTACTTGAAAGAAATAAGAGAGACAGAGGAAGGACTGAATTAACCAGGAAAGATAATGAGCTTGGAGTATGTTCTTAGAGGTTCTAGTTTTCCCAAGACTGATAAGAATAAATGAGGTTAAAGAGTTAATAGTTGGCAATGAATTAGTTGTCTTGATTCACATGGGTTAGTGAATAGAGTAACTTTACATCAGAAAGGCATGAGTTCTAAAACTGATGTTGACACTTATATTGTCTCTGTTATTAGGGGCAAGTTAATTAACCTTCCTCAGCTTTAATTTCTTCATCTGTAAAATGGTGGGAATAACACCTGTAACACTTGCTTCACGAGTTTCTTGTTAAGGCTCAAATGAGATAATGTGTAAAGAATGTTTTGCAAAGTTTAAAGTGCTAATTAGATGTCAGTTATTATTATTTTCCCCAGATTTATGGAACAGAATCATGAAAGCTGATGTTTATAAAGTACTTCAAGTTTTATAGTGCATTTTGTAAAGTTTATATTTCATTTAATTTCCAAACAACTATATGATGTTGTAAGTATTATTATTTTATGGATGAGGAAACTGAGGTTCAAAATTATTTTTTAAGTTGTTTATGTTCAGTGCTTTCTTGATGTTAGATCCAGTATTCCCTTTTGCTATGCCACACTGCATCTCATGCTCTCCATGAAATGTGGCTGGTAGAGTAGGAATGGGCAAAAGAGAGGGAGAGATAGAGACAGAGACAGAGAGACAGACAGAGAGAGAAGATGGTAGTTGAATGGAGTAAATAGTCAAGGAAGAGTATTTTATTTTGTTTTTAAGGTTATGGGAATTTTGTTTCTTTTTATGCAGATAGACTGAGCTCAGGTCCCAAGTGCAGAGCACGTCTAACTTTAAGCATCTAACGCAACCTTGAGAGGAATAGCCAAAACAAGAAAGGGGAACCTGCAATTCTGTCCCTCTGAACCAAAAGAGCATTCCAGCTGGCTGGTAGGGTTAGAGTCTAATAATACTGCACTCTTTCAGAGACCCAGCTTCAAGTCAGGAATGTCTAGCTCTCAGATTAAGGCAGGTAGCAATCTAACTGTGATCAGATCAGATTACTTTGGGAACACTGAATGGCCTTAGCTTGTCCCTCAAACCTGGAATAAAACAACACTCAATACCCCAAGAAAGTAGCAGTAGGAACAGCACAGATCTTCTCTCCATATGTATTATAGAACCCAACCCTAAGATCAAGTCTGAAGTCAAGAAGTAGACTGAAAGAATGGGTAAACAAGCAAAAAATAAACAGCTTGATGAGCAATTATGCTAACAAGGATGTATGAGACACAAACATAGAAGAAAATTACTCCAAAACATCAATAAGCAGTAACTTAGAAAGCAACACAGTTTAGACATAAACTTATATAGAATCCATGGAAGAGATCAGGCAAGATTTTTTTTTTAATTTTTAAAAATACATATGTTATCTCATAGCAAAAACAACTCATCTAAAATGCATCAAAAAATAAGCATAATTGGACTAATTGAATGCCATGATTTTTTAAAAAAAGCAATTTAGACATCATATTTCAAGAAATCTTATAAGAAAACCTCCCAAATTTCTTAGAAGCAGCAAGCAATGTGGAAATAGAAAGAATTCCCTGATAATCTGCTGAAAGAAACTCCAAAATGAAAACTCTCAGGAACATAATAGCAAAATCCAGAGCTTATAGGTCAAAGAAAAAATATTTCAAGTATACAGATTTTATTTTTGTGAATCCAGTGGAAACATTTGAGGGGAAAAATGAAAAAGAAATGAGAATTATATATGAAAGATTTTGAAAGGGAATTAATAGATTAACAGTTTAGCAAAAATAGGCACAGAGCCTTGTCCCAGCAACAAATTCCCTGAAAATTAGAATAGACCAAATAGAAACCAGTAATGCCATAAGACAAAAAGAAATATCAAAACAAAGTCAAAAGACTGAAAATAATTGAAGAAAATTGAAGGCAGAAGAGTATTATGTAGCCACAGAGGCTCTGTCACCACAAGTAAACCTCTTAACCTCTCTCTGCCTGAATTTCCTCATGTGTGAAATGAGGGCATAGACTTGAAAGCCTCAGAAGTTCCCTTCACCTTTCGAACACTGACCTTATTGTATATTGATATCAAGAGAATTGGTCTACCCTGTGATCTGCTGCAACAACTTGACAGATTCTGTTGCATTAAACAGTCCTTTCCATTAAAAATGAACACCCTCAGTTCTTGCCCATGCTCAAAAAATTTCTGTCACTTCCCATATAGTTACATTAGAAATGGGGGAGCTAAGAGTCACTGGCTATATTACAAGATATACATTCCTGCCCATGTGTGTGCGTGTGTGTGTGTGTGTGTGTGTGTGTATATATATATATTATATATATATATGGATGTATTCATATACACATATATATTCATATACATACATATGTATTTACTTATATAAATATGTATGTGAAGCTATTTAAGACCTAAAATGGAAGACTAGAAGGAAATAGTAGAATTTAGCCCTATCCCACCAGTAAACAACCAGATTACTAAACAACTTCCCTTAAGTAAGGGATAAATGTGATCTGAAAGTGAAAGGATTCAGACCTGAGAGGCACAAAATTCCCTTAGGGACAAGAGAAAAAGAGAAAGGGAAATACTTTACTGGAAAACCCTGAATGGCCTTAGCTAGAAATCATTGCCTGAGGGCCTAAAGTGAAACTGAAAGACTTTCACACTAAAGGTAAAAAACCAAACACACACACCCCCCTCTGAAAATGCTTTAGCTGAGAAAAAAATGCTTCAGCTCAGACTGAAGTTTGACTTTAGGGAGAGTTTTTGTTTTTATTTTTCATTTTTTTGTGGTAGTGGTGGTGATGGAAGAAAGGAACCTTAATGTAGGTCTTAACTAGATCTCTCCTACCCAAAGTGGGGCAACTTCAGATTTGATTGAGGTGTAAAGAAAAGATATTCTCTCTCCTCATCTGAAGGGAAGAAAGGGCTTCAACTAAGGCTGATTACAGATAGGAAAGAACAACATTCATGTCCATGATGAAAGAAAAGGAGCAGATTGAAACTCAAAAATGGTACAGGAGATAAGAACGTGAAGCTACATTACTCTCTTTTTCCTTTTTTTGGGGGGGGGTGTGAAGGGGAAGGATGCAGGGGATTCACAGAATCATGTAATCTCAGAATTAGAAGGTACCACAGAGGCCATCTAAAGAAACCTATACTTGATCGTGATTTTTCTCTAAAATTAATCCAACAAATAAGTATCCATTGTTTACTTTGAAGAACTCCAAAGTAGAACACACCATGTCCAAAGGCAGAACATTTTAAATTTGTATAACTCTAATTTTGATGAAATATTCTCTTACATTAAGTATTTTTTCCCACCTTACAACTTCTAACAGGTAAGGAAAAGGGAAAATAAGAATTTATTAAGTGCTTATTATGTTCTGGGCACTGTGCTCAGAGCTAGGGATAGAAATAAAAGCAAAAAGAAAAGACAATGGCTGCCTTCAAGGAATTTACATTCTAATTGGAGTAGACAACACTCAAAACATTTCCTAGATTATTCACTGGGGACCAGCAAAACAAATGTAACCCCTCTTTCACATGAAAGATATCATCTTAAAGACAGCTGTCACATACTCCCAAGCCTCCTCCCTACTAAATACTTCCAGGTGCTTCAGTCAAGGTACAAAGCACAGTTCCATGTTTTGATGTAGTCATCCAAAAATAAGAAATGGGAAAGTTTCCTGTCACTAGAAGCTGTCAAATGAAGACTGACTGACCACTTATTGGGGATATTCAGAAAGGAATTCAAACCTTGGGTAGGGTTGAACTAGATGCAGTTTTGCAATTCTCTATAAAATGGAGTAAAGGGGTACTTATTCCATGTGACTAAAGGGAATGAAGTACTTTGTTAGATAATGACCTTTGAACAGTAATGTTTAAAGAGAGGCTACTTGATTTCGTTCTAGTAATATAATACCAGCATTTTGATAGTGTTGAAAGAGATTACCTCTGGGGTATTTTAAAATTTTTTTTATGTTTTTTTTTTTTGGTGTGTGTGTGTGTGTGTGTGTGTGTGTGTGTGTGTGTGTGTGTGTGTGTGGTGTTGTTTTTTTTGCCTTTTGAAGGGGAAAGGCAGGGCAATTGGGGTTAAGTGACTTGGCCAAGATCACACAACTAGTAAGTGTTAAGTGTCTCAGTCTGGATTTGAACTCAGGTCCTCTTGACTCCAGGGCAAAATGCTCTCTATTCATTGTGCCACCTAGCCGCCCCTTGACCTAAAACATTTCCAAAGTATTCATGATAGAAAATGCCATCCACATGCATGGAGAAAGAACTATGGAGTCCGAATGCAGAGTAAAGCAGATTATTTTCTTTTTTTGGTTGTTTTGCTTTGTTTTTCCTCTCTTGTGGTTTCTCCCATTCTTTATAATTTTTCTATACAACATGACTAATGTGAAAATATGTCTAATAGGAATATATATGTAAAGCCTATATCACATTGCAAGCAATCTTGGGAGGTAGGAGGAAGGAGGAGTGAAATTTTAAAACTTATGGATGTAAATTCTGAAACCTAAAAGTAAATAAATTCAATTTTAAAAAGATAACAATATAAAAAATTAATATATATTTTAATTGTCCTGAATTTCACTTATGTTCAATATATGTATACCTAAGCCTAAAGTGGATCCTTAAGTTTTAGGCATTCAGAAGTTGAAGGGACCCCAAGAGGGTCAAAAATTGCAGAAATTCAGGAGCTAGCCTCTGTCTATTTAATAATAATAGTTCACGTTTATGTGATGCTTCAAGACTTTGCAAAATACTTTACAAATTTTACCTATTTTATCCTCACATCAATCCTGGGAAGTAGATGCTTATTAATAACCTTATTTTAAGTAAATAAAGAAACTGAGTCAGATAGAAATTAAATTATCTTCACAGGGCTACAAAGGTAGTAACAATCCAAATTAGGATTTGAACTCAGGTATTCCTCAGTCTAACTCCAAAACTCTATCCACTTTGCTACCTAGCTATCTATTTGAAGACTTGCCCACTTCATGATTTCTTAAAAGTTTAACCTGCATAATTATCATTTATTCGTCATGTTTTAAAGTTTTTTTAAAAATACTCTATTTGTTTTGCTCAGACAAGATTTGTCTTCTTTCTCACTCCAAGGCCCGCCCACCCAATTTTGAACACAAGGTAAAACAAACACTTTTTCAAATATGCATAGTCAATTAAAACAAATTCCTACATTGATCATAAAAAATAATAAAATTTCATTCTACATTCTCAGTCCTTCACCTCTATCAGGAGGTGGATAACATGTTTCATTATTAGTCCTCTGGAATCCTGGGTGGTCATTATGCTCAGACTTTAGCACAATAGCACTGCATCATATTTATAAATCATAAACCATTCATTGCACAATTTAAGGGTACTCTTCTATATTTTTATTCTTTGCCACCTAAAAAAGAATTCTAAATTTGTTTTGTTTAGGACTAATAATTTCCTTAACCCAGCATCCTTCTAATTTCCTTTCTTCCTCCTTTCCTTTTTCTCCTATTTTCCTGGTAAGTGAAATGTATTGTTTTATTAACCAGTTCGGATTTGAGTGAGGGTCAAGTGTCAGTGGTTCCCCCCCCCACACACACACATATCTTACTTAGATATTGTATCAGCAAGCACCCTAGCATACCTAGGGCGGCTGCTAGCACAGGTTCTTAGATCTGCTTTTCTAAAGGAAAGCAACTCAAAATGGGTTAACAGTCTCACTTTAATCAAACATATATCATTTACCTAGTTCAGGGGAAAAAGTTAGCACCCTGAATGTCAGAGAATGCAAACACAAGTTACAAACAAACAGAAAAACAGATCAGCAGATGGCTTCCAGCATCTGACCCTTACATCAATTACCTGTTCAGTTACCAGAGAGGGAAGCACCAACATCTGGGTTTTTCAAAGCCAAGGGGGCTCAACGGCTTCCCAGAGTCTCGTCTGGCCGAATTATACAACTCTTTTCAAAGTGAGCCCCAAAGCAAAATCTCACATCAGGGCGTATATATATAGCCTTCTCCTGTCTTGGAGAATGTCACAGCCCTCTTGACCTACTGCCCAATCACAAAGCTACAAGGCGCAGGCATTTCTGAAAAACAAGCCTGGTGCCGCAGGTTCCATGTGACCACATTCAGCCTATTAAGGGGCAGAGTATACTTTCAAATCACTGAAGGTTCTCAGAGTCACGTAGCCACTTTAGCAAAGGGCGTAGGGGCAGGGAAGATCTTCAGATTCTCATAACAGTTATCTACTTGTGTAGCCTGATTTTGTGAGATAATTTACCCTAACATTCCTTGTACGTAATTAAATCAATCAACCAATCAATAATTCAAGTATGTGGTAGTCACAGTCATGATTTAACACATGATTTAACAATTTCCACTTTAAAGGAGCAGATAACTTGGAATATGATATAACAGAAGGTAAAATATAATGGTTTACATCCAAGAATAACCTTACCAAACAAAACTTAATATAATGGTAGGGGGGATGGGGTAGGAAATGGACCTGTAATGAAATAGAGGACTTCTAAGCATTCCCAATGAAAATACTAGAGTTGCTAAGAAACTTTGAAGTTCAGACATAGCAGTGAAGAGAAACACAAGAAAATAGAAATGAATGAACAGTGATAAAGGACTAAACAATAATAAGTTGCTAACATGAAAATATAGGGAGATGATACGTGTAAAATCTCTGAACCCTGTAATCACCAGGGATTAAAGATTTGTTTGCACTGGGTCATGCAGGCTCTTACATTGCTCAATTTCTCTTGTAAATAAAATTGGGTAAGAAAGTTGCAAATAAATCAACACTATTGCCAGCAGTATTTTACTTTGCCCAATGGAGACCCAAAACATATGGAATTTTATTTGGAAAAAAACATTCTGAATATTCTAGAGGACTCAGGAATTTTCTCAAATTCAACAGAAGTCTGAAAATCAGAAATGAAGAAAGGTAAATCAAGTATTTTGAATTGTCAGATACAATTATTTTCTTTGGTGTCCAGCAAAAATTAGAAACCAATAACAAAAACAAACAGATAAGCGAAGTGTCTGAGATTTCTTTGCTGTTGTAGAACGCTGTCCTCAAGTAACTTAGTTGATAGTCTTGTTACACAGTATGCTCTCAAAAGCCAAGTTTGAACCCTGAGCTTACTGATATCAAGTCCAACACTATTTACTACAGTAAACTATTTATATAAAAACTTAAAAATTTTCACACTAATTTTTCTCATTATATAAGTACCAATGTATTACACCAGAGAGATATAATGGAGGAAACTGTGCTTTTTATTGGCTAAAATTACTGTTAGACAACTATTCCCCAATTTTATCCCAGAGGGGGAAAGTAAAAGCAAATCAAGTTTTAGAAGCTTTATTACAATATAACTAATATTTATCTGAATTATCCTTACAGTAAAATTAGCTTCTATGAGCTTATTAATATGTAACTCCCAAAAGATGCTACATATTTATATAAATGCTTCCTGTGTCTTCATTATGTTATGCATTACTATCCTATTTTACAAAAGAATGAAAACAACTTAATCAAATAGAGAGAGAAAATAGTCACTGAAAAGTGATTTTAGGTTTATTGAACTCAACTTTTTTCTTCCACAAGAAAGATAACTTTCTTTTTAAGAAAAGTAAAAATGTGAGGAAAAGAGTCAATAATTTTAATATTATGGAACAAGTTGAATAGGAATATAGAGTAGAATTATTTATTCAAATATGCAAAGTATATTAAGCCAACAAAACCATACATATGCAGAGTTATAAAGAACTTTCTAATCACAGAATAATGGAATAATTATGTGAAAAGATCTCTTTCAGTTTGGATGCACTGAAGTACTGGTCAAGATCATAACAAGATGAAAGATCATAACATGACAGTCATAAAAAAGTCATCAAGCCAAATATTGTCCTTAGTGCTTTAACACACTCACTTAGCTTTGAAGATTTTCAATCACCTGTGGTGCTTCCACTGAGCGTAGACCTCAGACCTATATCCCTTACGAAACACAGATATGTTTCATTACCACAGGGGCTACTCTCAATTGAATATCACCACCAGAAACTATTTTATGAAGTAATCTGTTAAGGTACAACAATGAGGATTGAGTATAATACATTGGAAAGAACACCTTATTAGGAAATTTGGTTTCCTAATTCTTTCAATAACTCATTCTGTTTCTGGGGATAGATCCTTTAAACTCTTTATGTAATTTTTTTTTCTCACTTGAAAAAATAAATGGCCTGTACTTAATGATGTATGAGATGCCATCTAGCATTGAAATTCTAATAGCAGCTTTTTCCAGGTGTATCTACCTTTTAATTAAAGATGCCTGGAAATGGCAAGGCATTAACTCAGATCACTTTGTATTTTCCAATGGTAGAATCTCATATATAATGACATACTTATGAACGGGATAGATAAATTGATATAGACCAATGCATAGATACAGATAGCTGCTGATACAGAAACAGATATTTAAATAGTTATAATATCTATCAATCATATCAGTATCTGTCTCTTATTATTTTTGAAGAAGGGTATCTTCTTTGATCCACTAAAATTATTACGTATATGTGATCACTTCTGCTTCAAACTAGCCTTAGATGAAGCCAATCAACAGTTTAGGAATGGGGAATATATATTAAAATACCTCACCACTTATTTGAGAGGGTCAAATTATTATAAACCATGATTGTTCATTCTGAGGATTCAGAAATACTGCTTAAATGTAATTTCGGAAGTTTTGTTGTTGTTGTTGTTAATGAAACCATTTGTATTGAAATGGACACTGAATAGGAAGAAACGGAGATAGCCAATTGAACGAATTAAGGAGCATTTATTAGCTGGCCAGCGACAGTCTCAGAGTCTAGCCCTGGGATCTGCCCCGAGCGGCAGTGTAAGCAGAGTATTTAAAGGCAAAAACCACAAACATATCAGGAAACCACAAACATATCAGGAAGAAAAAAATCAGGGTACAGACTTGCATAAACATCCTGGACCTGGTGTTTTGCTAGGAGCCCCAGGTCCTTCCTGTTCCTTTCATGGGGGTGCGGTTTCCTGGAACTTGGGCCAAGTTGGCCCCTTCACTTCACTCCCCCCTGTTTTAGGTCATACAGAGGACTCGTCCTCCGTGGTCAATGACAAGTAGGACAGGTGGACAGCAAATAGTTTGGTTGCATCCAACCGAGCTCAGCCGCCTGACAAGACAAGGACCCACAGTTAGACCTAGAAGTAGGAACAATAGGGGACCAGAGATGGCTGAGAGGAGTGTGGTAAGCCATGGGGACCACTCAAAAGGGATTAATACCAAGAGGCAGATGAACGCCTAGCAGTGTCCCTTTCATCTAGCCGTTTGCGTAGTGCGGCCAAGGATTCCCTTAATGACCCCGGATTGGTTGGCATAAAAACAGCAAGTTTCGCCAAGTGCCATGCACAGGCCCCCTTGTTTTAGGAACAGGAGGTCCAGTCCACGACGATTCTGTAATACTACCTCTGCCAAAGAATCCAGGAAGGTCTCTAAGTGTGACACCATCCCTTGCAGGGAGCGGAGATCGGTGTCAACTTGGGCACTGAGAGACTGGAAAATAGCATCCCCTTTAACTAGAGCCGAGACTCCCACTCCCCGTTCCCTGCCTTGTAGCCTCTGGGAGGCTACAACATAGCTGACGAGGGTAACATCACTGGAGCCCTCAGACTCCAGGGGAATGGGGTGGACCCGGAAATGCTTCAGCATGTCAAAGACCGTCAGGAACCAGAGGCGCTGCACCCGGCAGTGACCATCCTCATTCAGGGACAGACGAAGGTGCTTGGCCCTGCCCTGGAAGTTGAATGTGAGGACATATTCCCCCCTCCTCATCTCGCTTTGATGTACCAGGAAGACACCATGGCTGCCAGCACCCCCTGCCAACACTAGCTGGGCAGCTTTGAGGTGGGAGAAGGTCCCATGGAACCAAAGGTACTTTGAAGGGGGATGGTCCCCATCACCTCCATTTGACTTCCCCTGGAACAGGAACAAACCTGTGGTGTCTGGAGTGTCAGGAGGGGGGTAAGTTGTCCCCACTGGGGGCCCTTCTTCAATAGGGACTCAGGGCGGCAACTCTGGGGGCAGTAGTTCCATTGAATCAAAATGGGAGGCAGCAATAGAAGCAGAACTGGGGGAGACAGAAGCCGAGGGATGATCAGAGAGGCCCCCATATGCCCCCTGAGACAGATGTTCGTTGCTTTCACTAGGTCCCAAAGGCAGCTCCTGGCTGGGCAGACTCTCTGAGTGGTTGAGGCAGGATAGGTCCAGGTTGTCTGTGTTCTCCTTGTCAGGCATCCCCAGGGCTGTGGTTGTCCAGACATTTAGTCTCAGCCTCTCAAAGTGGTGTGTCCATCTTTCCCCAGGGGATGTCCCACTGCTAGTTGGCCCCACATTGGTGCTACCACCCCCACCAGAGGAGTTGGAGTTGCTGTTTCCACCCAGGATGGGTGGCCCAGAGGCAGAGGTGTCCAAGGGTCCCACTGGAGGGGGGGATCACCAGCTCCCCACCACTGCAAGATCCCTCGGACTGAGCCTCGTATTGATTGGCCCACAGAGCGGAGGGAGAAACGTTTCTTCATCTTAGGCTTTGAGGAGGATGAAGAAATTGAAGGAGGGAGAGGGCTAGCCAGGTCTTCAGAGGATCGAGAAGGACCCAACACAGTCAGAGGCCCACTGTTCCTGCAGGGTAGGGTTGGGGTTTCCATCCCAGGATTCAGGGGAATTGGACCAGATGATAAAGGGGAACCTGAGGCCCGGGCCACCTCTGCCTCAAAGTGCTGCAAGAAGAGCTCAGCAAAATGTCGGGAGAAGGCTGTCTCAGCCCCAGGCCCTGCATATTGGGGATGGGAAGCCAAGTAGAGGTGGAAGCGTCTGGCAAAGTCCAGGGCTGCTGCCCGAGCATGGGATTCACAGAACTCCCGCCAACTTGGGGGAGGTGGTGGGAGTGATACAGAGGGGGAGGAGAAGGGGAAGCCCCATCCTCAGGGGAAGGGGCACCATTCATGATGAGCCAGATGAAATGGAGAGTAGGGGTCCTAGGTGAGGGAAGGAAGGTGGGGGGAGGCCAGAAGACTCAGGGTCTTCTGCAGCAACTGCATCTCAGTCCCCGCGGTTTGCTCCAGCGGCAGCAGCGGTGGCTCATGTTCATTTGAGCTTGAGGCATAGATCACTGGAGGGATTTGCTGACCACTCCTGTGGGCGTTCTGTCAACTTGACGTGAGAGCAGTGAATCCATGCCTTGCGTCCGGCCACCTTTACCGCAGAAGGGTTGCTGAGGATGACTTGGTAGTGGTGGGTCCACCTAGGTTCTAGAGAAGAACCTTTTGGCAGCTTACGGGTGAGCACCCAATCGCCAGGCTGGACAGAAAGGGATGGCTCACCGGTCAGGGGTTGGTGTGCAGCACTTAGCACAGAACGGACCGCAGACTAGATTTCTGTCAGCGCCTGTAATGACTTTAAAAGTGATTGATTAGAGAGATCTATCGGTGCAGAATCAGCTACTCTGGGTAAAATGGGAGGGGGAACACCAAACATAATCTCAAAAGGAGAGAGAGAAAGAGAGTAAAGTAATTGGGGGTACAGCGTGCACGCAAGAGGGCGAAGGGAAGGAGGCTCACCCAATTATCGCCAGTTTCAATCTTAAGTTTCCCTATGTATTCCTTCAGGGTTCTATTTATTCTCCCCACTTGACCTGAACTTTGGGGCCTATAGGCACAATGCAGTTTCCATCTTATCCCCAGAATTTGAGACAGAGATTGAATTATGGAGGAGGCAAATGCAGGGCCATTATCTGAACCAATAGATACCAGAAGACCGAATCTTGGGAGGATTTCGAAAAACAGTTTCTTTGCCACTATTCCTGTGGTTTCACTTTTGGTGGAGAAAGCTTCAACCCATCCAGTGAAAGTGTCCAGAAAGACTAGCAGGTATCGAAATCCATTTACTCGATGTTCCATATCCGTGAAATCTATCTCCCAATGGTCTCCTGGGAATGTGCCTCTAGGTTGGTATGCTGGGACTTTGGTAGGCGGGGCTGGATTAATGCCGCACAGGTCACACACCGCTGAGCGACTGCCTCTGCCGCTTGTTTCAGCCCTGGGCTGGAGAAGTGGTTCCAGACCATTTCGTAGAGCTGGGTGGCTCCCAAGTGAGTTAACTCATGCAGATTCATTAGAAGGGGAAGTACCATGGGTTGGGGCAGGATCAGCTTCCCCTCAGAAGTCCTTCGCCAGCGTTGGTCATCCTCCTTTCCCACCTGGTCTTCGGGAGCATAAGTGGGGTGGGGTAGCAAAACATTCCAGTCTGTGGGCTCAAGTATCAGGGCCGATGTCGGTTCTCGGAGGGTCGCCTTCTTTGCCACCTCATCTGCTGTTGCATTCCCCAGGGATACTTTATCCCTTCCTCCTGTGTGGGCCAATACATGCACTACAGCAACCTCCTTTGGCAACCACACCGCTTCCAGAAGGGATTGTATTTGTTCCTGATTCCTCACCTCTTTGCCAGCAGAAGTCAAAAGACCTCTTTGTTGATAGACATATCCATGGACATGCACTGTGGCAAAAGCATATCTGCTGTCAGTAAAAAATGTTGACCTTCTTACCCTCCGCCAACTGGAGAGCCTTAGTGAGGGCAATAAGTTCAGCCCTTTGGGCCGAAGTATCTGGCGGAAGGGAGGCGTCCCACAGAGTGCCCAAGGGAGACACTACCGCTGCTCCGGCTTTTCAGACCCTGTTTGAAATGAAACTGCTCCCGTCCATAAAGAGAACAAGGTCCGGGCTAGTGAGAGGAACATCTGACAGGCCGGTTGAGAGGTGTGTTTGGAGTCCAGGAGGTCAAGGCAGTCATGAAGAGGCGGTTCAGGGCTTGGGTCCAGCAGTAGCGAGGCCGGATTCAAGGCTACCAGTGGCGCAAACCTGACACGGGACTCATCTAGGAGGAGGGACTGATAGTGCGTAAAGCGAGCATTGGAGATCCACCTGGAGGGAGGCAAGTGTAGAAGCTGTTCAAGATTATATGAGGCGAGAATCAGAAGAGGCTGGCCAAAACTCAACTTGAAAGCCTCTTTCACCAGCGTAGCCATAGCCACCATGAAGCACAGGCAGGGAGGCCATCCGGACATCACCAAATCAAGATGTGTGGAGAGATAGGCCACAGATCTTCTCCAAGGTCCGAGGGGCTGGGTCAGCATCCCTTTTGCAGTGGCTGCTGCCTCATGCACATACAGGTGAAAGGGTTTGGATAAGTCCGGCAAGGCAAGGACCAAGGGCGGCTTTGAGAGAGTCAAAGGCAGACTACTGGTCAAGCCCGCAGCGAAAGTCAGTAGTGGGTCATGAGAGAACCGAGTAGAGTGTCCGGGCAATCTCAGCAAAACCGAGTATCCAAAGGCGACAATACCTGGCCATTCCCAGGAATTCACGCAGGCTTCTGTATGTAGAAGGGACCAGCACTGACAGTATGTTGGCCACTCGGGCCTGAGAGAGAAAACGCTGTCCGTCAGATAGACTAAAACCAAGGTAAGTCACAGAACTGGAGCAGAGCTGAGCTTTCTTACCCGACACTTGGTAACCGTCGTGATGCAAGAGCTAGAGGAGCCAGCGGGTGGCCTGTAAACACCGTTCCTCAGACGAAGCTGCCAGGAGGAGGTCATCCACATATTGAAGGAGTGTCACATCTGAGTTCTCAACTTGGAACAGCAAGAGATCACTGGCAGGGGTGGCCCCAAACAGGGTAGGTGAATTCTTAAACCCTTGAGGGAGTCGGGTCCACGTGAGTCGGGAAGAGGATCCAGTATCGGGGTCAGTCCAAGTGAAGGCAAACAATGGCTGGCTAATAGGAGCCAGAGGGATGGAGAAGAAGGCATCTTTCAAGTCCAAGACTGTATACCAGGGCTTGTCAGGGCCCAGGGAAGACAAGAGAGCGTAGGGGTTGGGAACCGTGAGGTGCAGGGTCTCAAACTGTGAATTAACCTCCCGGAGGTCTTGTACAGAGCGGAAGTCACCAGTCCCAGGTTTCCTGACCTGAAAGAGGGGCATATTCCAGGGGCTCTGACAGGGTCTGAGGATTCCCGCCTTTAAGAGTCAATCAATGTGGGGTTTTATTCCCAGAAGCGCCACCCAGCTTAGGGGGTACTGCCAAATTCTGACAGGGGTTGCGGTAGAGAGGAGGGAGATGACTATGGGGGGTTGATGAGAAGCTAGCCCATAAGGATGATCTTTGGCCCAAACACCAGGAACTTCAGTTTTTAATTGGATGAGGACAGGCCTTTGAGAGGGAGGGGCCTCTGGTTCGGTCAGGAGTCTGGACTCCTCCGACATGGGGCAGGAGACCACCAACAAGGGAAATCGTAATCCCACGGATGGTTCGGGTTCTTCAAAGAATATGGTGGCCTGGAGTTTATGTAACAGGTCCCTCCCCAGCAGAGTATACGGGCAGTCAGGCATAACGAGAAAGGAATGAGTGACCGTGCTCTTATCCAGTTGTACTGTCTGGGCAGTGGTGATGGGCACTCGAGCCAGTTTCCCCATAGCCCCCTCGACCTGTATGGTGGTTTTAGAGATGGGGCCTAGAGACCTATTTAGGACCAAGATGGCAGCCTCCGAGTCCACAAAAAAGGACACCGGTTGACCCCCTATTTTAAGAGTGACCCTGGGCTCCCGGGGGTCCAACGACTGATCAGTCTGGGAGCCCGGGCCCCCCTAATCTGTGTCAACCAGCAATATCTCTCTTGATCTCTTTTGGGCCTTCAGTGGGCATTTAGATTTCCAATGGCCTTTCTGCTTACAGTAGGCACACTGATCCCTGTCTAAAACTGCTCTTCATATCTGTCGCAATGAGGGCCCTTGTCTTGGGACATGAGGATGCAGGGTTTCCGCCAGGGCTGCTACCACAGCTCGGGCCATTGATTTGGTTTGCTTTTCAGCAGGTTCCTCCAGATTATTGTAGACCCTATTTGCAATTTCAAGCAGCTTGGTCAATGCCTCACCCTCGAAGCCCTCTTGTTTTAGGAGCTTTTTACGAATGTCTGGGGCAGAGTTGGAAACAAAATCTATAACAATGGCCCGCCGGTTATTGGAGTCCTCAGGGTTGATGGGTATGTGAGTGTGGTAGGCCTCCAAAAGCCTCTCCAGATAAGCTGTAGGGGATTCATCCTTCCCTTGCTTAACTTCACTAACCTTAGACATGTTGGTAGGCTTCCTAGCCACTGCCCTCAATCCCCACAGTAATAGCTGGTGATAATTTTCAAGAGCCTCCTTACCTCGGTCAGTGTTGGGATTCCAATCTGGGCGTTTGTCTGGGAATACACGTTCTAGCCTGACCAGGTCGGAAGATGGGTGTCCATCCGGCCCAAGTACACCCTTTCGGGCTGCCATGAGAATGTGGTCCCATTCCTCTAGGGTAAAAAGCACCCTAAGAAGTAGTTGACAGTCAATCCATGTGGGTTGATGTGTATAGAATACAGTCTCTAGTAGGGAAATGAGACCTAGAGGCTTTTCCGAAAAGGGAGGATTTTGCTGTTTCCAATTATAAAGGTCACTGGTAGAGAAGGGAACATATACCATAAAGGGGGGCTGCCCAGGCTCTGCCACCATTGGGGCTTGTCTTAAAGGGTATAATGGAGTTGGACTGGATGAGGAAGACACAACAGGTGGGTCTGGACCATAAGGGGCCCCTCCCCAAGTATGGGGAGGACTTAAGGGGTCCATGGAAGGGAGAACTGACGGCGAGGGCTGGAGTGGATATGGTGGTGGTGGCGCTGACAGGAGAAGGGGAATTTCCAGAATGTCTTCCTGAGTCTCAGGAGAAGGTAAGACAGGGTACAGAGGAGGGGATTTATCGGGTTTTGATGGGGGCTGGACTTTTGCCACCGCCTGGACCTGGACCAGGGGAGGGGGTCAGTGTAGGGTGGTGTAGTCCAGCCAGGTGAGGATGTAAGGAATCTGAGCGGAGGGTCCGCCAGGCACCACAACTATCTCCTGGACCTTACTGATAAGGAAGAGATTAAAGGAACCTTCTGGAGGCCAACCTACGTTCAGGGCTGGCCAATCTTCCTGGCACAGACGGGAAAGGACAACCTTATTCACAACAAGGCTAGAGGAATTAGCAAGCCTCCAGAAGGTGGAGAAATCCTTAAGGACCAGGTACAACGGAGGGGAAAGAGTATGAGAAAGAGTCTGTCCCCTTTCGACAGCTAAGTTGAAATCTGGATACAGGAAACAGTGAAGAGACAGAAAGTAGAATAACAAGACACAGAAAGCAAACAGGAGAGAGCTGACGCAGACACAAACCTCCCCAGAAAGTATCTCATGAGGGAGGATAAGTATAACAGGCACTCACGACCGGCGTCCCAGAGCGAGGCAGCGAGGACAGGATTCTGCCACGTCCGGCCCTGTACACTCACAACAGAGAGTACTCATCAGATACAGAATAAAAATCAGACGCTCCAGTCAAAACAGAAATTTTTTAGAGAACAATTTAGGGGACCTTAGGAGTCCTGGGGATATAGTAGGCCAGTAAAAAAAACAGAAATACAGACTGGTGGCCACCCCATCTATAACCCACAGAGCCTCCTAGGGTTTCTGTTTCTCAGAACAGTTGCCAGGCAGGGGGGCTGACGGTCCTGGTTCGCATACGACCTGTCAGGGAAGTGGCCCTCCTGGGTACTGTGCCCTTACCTATCCTGGCCAGAGGCCAAAGGCCTATCTCGGTGGAACCTCCAAGTGAAATGGACACTGAATGGGAAGAAACGGAGATAGCCAATTGAACGAACTAAGGAGCATTTATTAGCTGGCCGGCGACAATCCCAGAGTCTAGCCCTGGGATCTGCCCCGAGCAGCGCTGTAAGCAGAGTATTTAAAGGCAAAAACCTCAAACGTATCAGGAAACTACAAACATATCAGGAAGAAAAAAATCAGGGTACAGACTTGCATAAACATCCTGCACCTGGTGTTTTGCTAGGGGCCCCAGGTCCTTCCTGTTCTTTTTGTGGGGGCACGGTTTCCTGGAACTTGGGCCAAGTTGGCCCCTTCACTTCAGTATCAAATTAGTCCATTAACATAAGTTGTGTCAAACTTACATATTATATATCATCTTTGCTCTAGTCATATATTATTCTTTTTATAATCTCATAATTTAGACTATGCTTCAGGTCAATTCAATGAATATTCATCAGTCACCTGCTATATGGTTATCCATTCGTCAGTGATCAAAAGGTAGATTTTTTATTTTTTAATTTGTAATCTTGCTTTTTGTTTTTATGTATATATCCCCCTTCCCTCCCACTGCCTAGTAAGTCATCTCTTTTACCAAAGATTGAGAGAGAAAATAATATAGCTAAATAATATATTGACCAGGTCTAACAGTAAATATACCATCTATGTAAATAAAAACATATAAATATACAGTTCTGTACAGAACTATATATCTTTTTGTTGTTCAGTTCTTTCAGTCATATTTGATTCTGCATGATCCCATTCAGAGTTTTCTTGGCAGAGATAGTAGAGTGGTTTGCATTTCTTTCTCCATTCCATTTTACAAATGAAGAAACTGAGGCAAATAGGGTGTCTTGTCAAGAGCCATACATTTAGTAAGTGTCTGAAGCCTGATTTGAACTCATCAGGATGATGACTTCCTGATTCTAGGCCTGGCAGTCTATGCACTGCACCACCTAGGTCCCCCCCGCTCCCCATTCTCTCTGTCTCTGTCTCTCTCTGTCTCTCTGTCTCTGTCTCTCTCTCTTTCTACCTCTCCCTCCCTCCCTCCCCTGTTCTTTTTATTCCTTGTGTATATTTGTGATTCTGCTTCCATCTCTCTGGTTAAGTATCTTTGGTAGGTAAGTCTTAACTTGAGATTTATACATCAGACAAGATTTGAATAGATGACAGGGAGGAAGGAAAATACTCCAGATAGGGGGAGTGACATGATTAAAAGCATGGATTTAGGAAACATTGTGATCTTCAAATGAATAGGAAAAAATAATGAGCCTGAAAGCAGAGGAGTGAGGGCCTGTGTTGAGACTACATAAGGCTGATTTGTTTAGGTGGGGTTGAATCACGTTCTTTCAGTCCTTTGAGTAGTATCAAAACTGAAACAGTGAAAATTAGAATACTGAAAGGAGTTTTGATTTATCATCCTTTGCTTCTTTTCTTAATTATAATGAGGGCACAAACCCAGGAAATAACTTTCTGATGGCTAATTTATTCACAGACAATATTTGTCATGCTTATGAATTAGCCAATAATAATCAGTTATAATTCACTCCAACACTGTAATTCACTGGAGATGAATCAAGCTAATAAGCTACCAGGGAAAAATCAGCTATTTTAACTATCTGTAATTTACATTTTAGCACAGTTTATTTGCATTGAGGGAAACATTTTCATAGTTTCAAGGTTGGTAAAATGTTATAAACATTTATGCATGTTCAATTTATTTAGAATGTAGGTGGTATATGAATAGAGTAACAATGTATTAATACCACTACCAATAAATATATACGTTATTCAAAACACAGAGAAACATTTTGCTAACCCTTCATGCAGCCTTTTTGAGATTAATCATTATTTAATAACTAGAGTAAATTTATGATTTTATTTATATTTAAATGTTTAAGCTAGGTAAGCACAATTAAATGATATCTTTTAATCTTTATTATCAAGAGGTGGGATCATGTAATTCTAAAAGAATTATTTTTTTCATAGAATGAACATATATAGTTTTATTACTCAGGAAGAATAAATTATTTCATGGCAAAGTTAATTAAAGTTCAGAAAAATTCCTGCTTCCCAAGAATGTGATGATCTCAGTCAAAATAATTAAGAAGCAAAATCACATAAGAGAAAGCAGACTGGATCTGGTACTCGAGGACCCTTGGATGGATCTTGCCACTTACAACATGTGTGACCTACTGTAAGGTAACCACCCTCGAATCTCACTTAATCCTCATCTGTAAGATCACATAGTGGGACTAGATGGTTTATGAGGATTTAACTCTTCAATCTCTGATCGATTTAAATACAAACTTTTATTAACTTCCTTTGAATTTTTAAGTGTTATATTGCTGTCCCTCAATACACTTATGTTTCCAAGTCTAATCCTGAGGCTATCTGTTTCTTTTTTAGAATCTCTCACTGAAAGGTGGGTAGTAGCTATAAAGTGAGTTTGTTGCCTAGAGTAACATTTGCTGTGATTTTTAAAAGGGCTGATTCCGTAGGGCCAATACTCTGTAGACATGTTCCTTTTATTTGGTGATTTATCTTGCTATTTGTTTTGCTGTTACCAAAAAGCACTGAGGCCCTTCAGAGTGCACAGCAACACATTTTCTCCAGACTTGTAGAGGGTGCAGGGAGCTGAGAGAAACATTAAAGTTCGTCTCATTTAGCATCCTCATTTGAGAAATTTTGTTAAAGCAGTACCACAAAGATAATGTGAGTTGTCCAAGGTCAGCCATGTGTTTCCTACTATAATGCTGACTTGATAATTGTCTCAGGGTCTCTTAAGACAATTATCCATGTAAAATTCTTGGAAAGTAAAAAAAGAAAAAGAAAAAAAATCAGTTTCCTCCATAACATTCAAATTCATCTTAAAGTCCACATGTCTGTCCAAAGAATGTAACATTATCAAATGACATGATCAGGCTATTTGGTCACAAACAACTGAGGACCTTTTAAAATTGACAGTTTGCCCAGAGAGGGAAAAGATGCCTATATAGGCATGGAATATTCAATTTATAAGGCATCAATTGGCAGGTATCAAGATAATCAGCATCATGGACTGGTTTCTTGATTAATAGCACCTGACTTATAGATTTTGATGAGCTCTACTGCAATAAACCTTCAGCCCCATTTCCTGTCATTGACCTGTAGGCTGCCCATGGCCCATAAGTAAAGGACTGAATGATTTGACTCTAGTCCTGCTTCCTAGATCCTCATGGTGAATGTAGCCTGTCCGACCATACACTTATATGGAAAGTTTAAGTTTTTCACATTAGAAGCTATGAGATTATTCCATGATAAAGTTAACTAAGGTCTAGGAAAGTTCCTGTCAGACATGAAGAGACAATGTAAACTCTAGCTTGCTCAAAGACATAGATTGTTATGACAAAAGGAGTTACATCATTGTATATCCAGTTCTAATAATCGGCTCAAATAATCAATACAAGTACAAAATAGATGAAACATGACTAGACCACAGTCTCTTTGAAAACTATCTGGGGGTTCTGGTAGACCATGAGTTCAGTATGAGTCCAGTGTCACATAAAAGTCAAGAATGTGACCTTGCCTTTCATTTAGAATTGCGGAGTATCTAGGAATAAGGAGGCATAGTGTATAGCATAAAGATGACATAAACAAGTGAAGAGTTCACTCCATATGAAAGTTATTTAAAATGGATGTCCTCAGGAATAATACATAAATGTTGAGAAAGTCTTTCTTACATCTGATGTAAAGAAAACCTTCCTAACACTTAGCAGTGTGCAAAAATGGAACAGCTTGCCTTGTGAGGTGGCTGATTCTTTTTTATTACATATATAAAAAAGAAAGAGAGATGGAGACAGAGATGAAGACAGAGAAACAGAAGCACACACACACAGAACGGTGGAAAGGAGAAAAGATCAGGGACTTTATAGTCATAGGCCTTGGCTACAAATCTTGACTTCATCACAAGACTCAAATTCTGTCTCTATAACTGACTGCTTGTGCAATATCGGAAAGTCACATACCCTCCCTCAACCTCAGTTTCACCCACTGTAAAATGGGAGTGCAGACTAAATGCCTTCTCAGATCTCTTCCAGCCTGTGCCTAAGATCCTATTATCCTACATGTAGATAGCTAAGGAATCATAGGATCATAGATTTAAAGTTGAAAGGGCCTCAGAAATCACATATAAATGCTATTTTTATTAATATTATTATTTACACTGCCTCGCCATCTCAGCCAGTCTGGAAGAAAAACTACCACTCAGAGGTCCACTCCCTTTTCAGATTGGTATGGAAGCTTTGCCCTGTTCTGCTTCTGGCCTGGGTCAGTTCACCCTTTCTTAGGTAGTCTGATGGTACTCTTCCCCCACTGCCATGGCTCACTGTATTCATTCTCAATGTAGTATGGACACTTAATTTTAATTAATTATATTTAATTTTAATTCAACTCTATTTCAGAAATCCTGAGCTCAAGCAATCCGCTAGCTTCAGAGGCCATTTAGTATACATCTTCATTATGTATTGACTTCCCCTTTCAACTATTTGTAATCCCTCCCACCAAACAGCTGATTTTTTTTCCCCCTGGGAGCATTGAGTGGTTGAGACTTGAGTATCTTTTTAGGCATTGGGAAATTATAAGGAAAGATTAAAGATGGAAAAAAAATGAATGATAAAAGATTCAAACTCTTGGAGACAAATGTAGGTATTCATTTTGAAAAATATTTAATAAATATTTCTTATGTGTGTGGGACTGTTTTAGGTAATGGGGACACAATGACAAAAGGGAAGCCATCTCTGCCATTATTAATTAACTTACATTCTGCTGAAGACACACAATATGACCCCAGTTGTAAAATATAAACTTACGACCAAATAGTACTAAATAAATTTCAAGGAAGATGAACATTTAATACTTAAGGGGATAAGAGAAGGCCTCTTGTGGAAAGAAATTCCTCAATAATGTTGGAAGGAAGCTAGGGATATTCCGAGTTGAAGCTGAGGGCCACATGCACAAAGATATTTGAGTTGGAAAAGGAATATCATATATGGAAAGCTGCCGGTAGAAATTAAAGGTTGTTTTGTTTTTGTTTTTTTTTTCCAGAGAGGAAAAGGTAAATGTTGGTTTAATCTCAGGAAAAAATTGATTTCTTTTTTTTTATGGTCTCATGAATTTGCGTCCTCTCTGATTTTGTCTAATAAATAAATAAGTTCTAGCCTCATAGGAAGTCATAGAGAACCTAGGTCAGGAATGGGGAATGTGTGGCCTTAAGGCTATGTGTAGTCCTCTAACTGAATCCAAACTTCACAGAACAAATCCCCTTTAAAAAAGGACTTATTCTATCAAATTTGAACTTGGTCAAAAGGCCACACCCACCTAGAATTTAGAAATTACAGAGAAGAATCTGGAAATCATTATGAAGGCAAAATAAGATATTCCAATAGTGACTCATAGACATTTAATGAATGTTATGTTGTTTGTGCATAAATAGCCCTAGTTCTTTCACATAGCACAGGCCTTTCACCATTTTGACTGTCTCACTCTGAATACTTAACAGGTTATCAATCCCCATGCTAAGTTATGGGTCCCAGAATTAAACATAATACCCTAGATTTAAAACTGAGTACAGATCTGAAGGTTGCCTCTAGGGGGAGGAGCCAAGATGGCGGCATAGCAGCAGCAACATATTGCAGCTCTCACATAGCCACCCCAAAATACCCATAAAATAGGACTCTAAACCAACCCTAGAACTCCAAAACGCACACAAAGATACTTCCCACTAAAGTCAGCTCGGCTACGAGGAACCATATCAGCACTGCGAACTGAAACCAGCCTGGCCTGAAGCCTTGGCTGTGCCCCAGGGGTGGCTGGGCGAGAGGAGCAGAGGAGCCTCTCTGGTGAGCCGATTAGCGGCAGCTGCAAGCAGCATTCAGAACTAGGTCAGTGAGGCTTGCAATCACGGGAGAAAAGTGTCTGGCCGAAAGGCCTCCAGAGCGGAAAAGCGAAAGGCAGAGGTTTTGCACCTGCCTCTGCGTTGCAGCTTCCCGCCCGCGGCCTGCAGACAGCAGGGGGACTAAGCGATTGTTCTGAGGCCAGTGCTCTCGCGTTGAGCAGCCTGGATCCGGATCACCATCTTGGGCCTCAGTCTTGGAGTCTTCACTATCCAGTCAGCCGGAAGCAAGTAGGAAGGGTCCCAGCACCTTCCTGAGAGCTATGGCAGCCAGGAGGACCCCAGTGATTTGGGACAGAGCTTTCCCTTCTGGAA
>CM053580.1:339653781-339680525 GCA_028627135.1 Pseudochirops cupreus
ATATATATATATATATATGCAATTATTATTATTATTATTGACTACATCCAACTGGAACTTGAGATACACAGGCACTGCAGTTGGGAGATCCATCCTGCCCTACCGAAAAGTGACATAGGAGAGAATAGACTTGGGGAGGGGAGACATACTGGCATGGCTGTTTTGGGGCGGTGGGTGGGGGAAAGAGGGGGAGAAAATATGTAACTCAAAATCTTGTGGAAATGAATGATGCAAACTAAAATAAAATTAAAAAAAAAATAAAGTAGGGGCCGGCCACAAAAAAATCTGACAACAATAAAATGTTTCTGAAAGTAAAAAAGAAAAAAAAAGAAAAAAAAGGTTGCCTCTAAATTTTTAAAGAAATGAAAAGGAATGGTTGTTTGAAAATCCTATTCTGAAATCAATCCAATGACTAACATGTAATTACCTACTGGTTTGAAAGCATAGAAGGCCTTAAGTTGCCTTTCAAAAAGCACAGCATGGATACATAAGCCTAGCTTGAAACACAACTGTGATATTTGTGATTTTTGAAATATTTTGTTTGATGTTGTAGTTAGGAAAGATGAGATACCACTATAAAATCACTCAGGATAAATGATCCTAGTGACCACAAACATATTACCTATGACTGGAAGTCTGACCAAAACATTGTTTCTCTTCATTGCCATATAGTGTGTGAATGTGATGTGTGTGTGTGTGTGTGTATGCATAAACTTTTCTTTTTTGTTTTTTTGCTGGGTCATGTAGTACCAAAGTTCATGCTTTTATTAGCTTCCTGAGTAATAATTTTCTATGAATTCTCAAAATGATCTTTGCTCTAACCCAACTCATGAGGCCAAATAAAACATTTTTTGTCCAAGATTCCATTGGCCTAAGTTTAAACCCAGTTAATTGAATATTTGTGTACTGTAAAAAGATAGTATGTTTGCACTTCCAGTATTACTATCTTATATCTTATTAAATTGAAATTTAATAACAGCTCTGTTTATATATCACATTTAATTTTCCAAAGCACTTTATGTGCATTATCTCGTTTGAATTAATCATATCCCTCTTTCATCACTTTTTCTGAGCCAGCTACAATTTTTAGCCCTTATTAGCATACCTACCAAGTTTCACATTAGCCATAGGGGATAACAGAAGTCTTTCTGCCACTCCTAATTCAAACTAAGATAGCCAGAAGACATTCCTGGGGGCCACCCACAATTAATTGTTAGAGATGTTAAGTTGGAATGATGATAGCAGAGTCTGAGAAATACACATCCTGAAATTAAGTATTTTATAGTTTAAATATGTAGAAATCGATGAAGGAATAACAATATTGGATGTTTCGAGATGAAAATGGAAAGGGCAGAAGGAAGCAAAAAGCAAGGACCAGTGAGAAAGAAAGAAAAAGTAGGTGGGGAAAATGTATTTTTACATAATAAAAAAGTTTCACAGATGAGAAAAGAGAGAGAGAGACAGAGAGAGACAGAGAGACAGAGCAACGAGAGAGAAACAGAGACAGAGAGATTGGTTGTAGATCAGTCAGGTATTTTGAAATTGCTTTGAATGACCAAGATCTTGCCTGTTCTGGAAACCAAATTAACTGTCATAAGAATATTGATAATTACGGAACTAATTCTCTCACCTTTTTTTTTTTAATGCCAGAAGTATTGTGAGCCTTTAAGATAATTCACCTTTGGGGTCTGCTAGTAAATTGTTTGCTCTGAAATAATCCAATCTTTAGTATTTCAAACAAATCTCAACCTATATCATGTCCTTTGATGGATCTTTTCTAGTAGGTAGTTAATAGATGTTTGTTGCCTGTGATTGAATTGGTGGTACCTCTATTAATGCAGATGGCAATTCCCTCTCATCTTTTGCAGTTCCTCTCATAAATCTTCCATAAAGCAGTCACTGACAACACTTGAGGGCCTCCTCTCAGTCTATTAATATTTAAAGGGTACAAATGGAACATTCAGCCTGTCCATCTGTTGTCTCTCATTCTTGCTAAAGCACAGGAAAAAGATAATGCAATATAAAACAATTATGAAGGACATTGAAATGTATTTTTTCAAAAAAAATATGATGAGAATCTCCATTCAGTTAACATCACAAAGCTCCTGAAGGCTAAATTAAAATATGACGAAATTTCTAGTCCAAAGTTTCTAATGAAAGCTTAGTATAAAATCTATTTTAATCTGAAAAAAAAGGAATTTGAGACTTACTCATGAAAAAGTATCAGTCATATAAGCACCCATTTTAATAGTAATCAAAACTATTTAAAAATATTGACAAAAATAACTTCTCATTAATTTAGTAAAGATTGGTGAGTAGTGAAGGGATACAGTTCTTTACTATATCAACAATCCATGTGTATATTTATATCTAATTACAGAAAAACTTAGACATCATTAATTTCTCAGTGATTTCTTTTGGTACTTTGTTATATTAACAATGGTTGTTATAAATCAATGTACAATGAGATTATATTTGAGTAATTTGAATTTGCCCTGATTTGAATTCACAGACATGGTATCCATTGATCATAGTCTCTTTCCTTCTATATCCTTTTTCCTTTTTAGATTAGCATAATGAGAAGTTACATTTTATATTTGTCAAAATTAAGAGAGCCTATGATTTACATTTAAAATACTTGGATCTTTAAAATGTTAATCAGGAACTATTTTATATTTAGTTCTAGGCATTACTATCAGTTGACATGATAGGAAATGAACAATGAAATATTTTTCACACCATTAGAAAGAAAATAAAAATGTCTCTGTAATATCCAACAAATAGAATGAATCCTTATTGTTCTCTGGACTTCTCTCTGGGGAAACTTGAAAGTTTATTTCATGGTGAGCCATACATTGTCTGAATTGAGTTAATAATTTATATTTTCTATTGCTGATTTTTAATTTAATTTTTTGGTAATTTATCAATTATAAATGTTAATGGTCAGTCCAAGACCTTGTTTAGTAATCATATTAAAAGTGTATGCTGCCTGGTTTAGCCACCATTTAAAGGGTGTATGCTGCCAGAATACTTATAATCCTGTTGGCCTTTGGATGATGAGTTTCATTACAATTCACATTAAAAGAGGAATTCAGGACCTACATATGGCTTTCCCTATGCAAACAGAGTGCAGACACACCATGTAAGTGTGTCTCACTTTAGAGTAATGTATGTAATACACTGATGCTTTCCAGAGTATGAAAGAAATGATGATCTAAAAGAAATTTTCTGTCCTTGCAAAAATTTATGTTTCACAACATAAAACCATTTAATTGTTTATTTTACATTTCTTGCCAGCAACACAGTGAGCGAGAGCTTTGGAAAATAACGAATGGAAAATTTAGATGATTTTGGCTATGTATATATGCTTGATTCAAACACAACAGAAATAGCTTATTGTGTATCTAGGGATTTCCAATAGTCTTCTTTTCAATGATAACCAAAATCTCTGATCTCTGATGATCAAAAAGTGATGATGATATACTCTGTTTCTATCTCTTTTCTATACACATACATATATGGACGCACACATACACACACACAACCCTTAAGTTTTTTAATAGACATTGAAACCCATGAAATTTCTTAAGGAAGACTAAGATGAATCTGTGGTGTTCTTACTCTTCTGGTGTCAAATCCATTGTACAAAATGAGGTCAGAACCTCCAGGGTTCTCCAGTTATTGCCAATTCATCTTTGTGAATCTTTACCTTCCCTCCTCCCACTTACATTCATTTTCCGTCAATTGTAAGTCTTGCCATCCGGAAAGTTGGCAGCATTCATTTTCCTAAGCTGCTAAAACTTTAGAGAGAAGGGAGAACTCCATACTGCATTGACATGGTTATCAAGTTTCTTTTCAAAGATCTGGCCTTTCTTGGGATATATTTTTGTAATAGGCTGTAGATTTTAGACAATTAGATAACCAACAGAAAACTGTCAGAAAAGGAGAATAGTCCTACAAGTTGACCAGTCAAAGGTGATTGTATCCTCTATTGATAGAGAAAAAAGTTTGAGCATCCTAATGATCAATAAATCTAAAATCACATTTTTATCTTTCCTAAATATTTAGCAAACATCATATGAACCTAGAACGCATCCTGCTCACAATTAAGGAAACAAAAGTTCTGCTAGAGGAGACTGAAAAGATTAAAACACAGAGAAGGGAGTCAGTATTTGAGAGAGAAAGTCAGAGGTGAAGATTAGTCATAGAGCAAGTAGTGAGGAGAATTAACTCTCTTTATCAGTACAGATCAGGACCTGCTCCACAATTTACAGGCTTTCAAGAGTTACCTGGGGATACTGAGAGGTTTAATAATTTACTCAGCATCACTCAGTACATATATAGTAGAGATAGGCCTCGAACCTGGGTTTTGTTGACTCTGAGACTAGCAATAGTTGCTATACAGTGATGCTTAGATCCAATGTTTGACAGCTAGACAAAAAGGGGCTACTGGCCTTCAACTTCTATTAAAAACCAATAAGAGTCTTGAGGTGTGTGTGTGTGTGTGTGTGTGTGTGTGTGTGTGTGTGTGTGTGTACATGTATGTGTGTGTATAGAAAACAAATAGAGAGAAGAGAAGGTACACAACCATGCCACAACCTAACTTCTGCTAAATATTATCCTAGGGAATGCTGCTGGGGAGAAACATTCCACTTAAAGACATAAAATCTGTGTCTGAATCCTGGCTCTGGTTCCTTTCTTTTCTTTCTTTTTTTGTTTTTATTTTATTTTCATTGTACTTATTTTCCAGTGCTTAGCACAGTTTTTGGCACATTGGTGCCTATTGAGCATTTCTTGATTGACTTGAGCTTTGGCTTTAGCCACAGAGATTTTCCCAGGGTCTCAGTCTCTTTACCCTTAACACAAGAGGAAAGAGCTACATTCATTATCTAGAGAGGACAAGAAGGAAAACAATCCCATTCAGAAACATCTGAGAACAAAGCAGTATTTTAAAAGGCTACACAGGAAAAAACAATGCATACCTCACAAAACAAAGAGCTTGAGAGCTTAACATCAATAGAACGAAGTATTAATGCAAGGACTCTTTACTTATATTTTCCTATCTGTAAAATGGGGATAACATAACTTATGAATACTTACTTACAGGGTGATTGGGATGAAAATGTACTAAATGCCATAAAACATAAAATGCATATTAATATAGTTGTGTGACAGAATGGATGAGTTTCTGTGATGAATAGGTCCTTGAATGGGGATATCTCCATCTAAGGAAGAGGGATAAGTGTTTGTATAATGCCTGTGTGCCAGGTACTGCACAAATATTATCTCATTAGAACTTCACCACAACATTGTGGGAGGTAAGTGCTGTTATTATTCTCATTTTACAGTTGAGGTAACTGAGGCAAAAAAAAAAAAGGTAAGTGACTTGCCCAGGGTCACAGAACTAGTAAGTTTCTGAGGTTGGATTTGAATTCATCTTCCTAACTCAGGGTCCAGAACTCTATCTATGGTAACACCTACCTCAAATATTGATGAATTTCAATTAGATTCCTGACTTGACCAAGTTTCTTAGGATCATAAATTTAAAAGTAGAAGAGGCCTTAGAGATTATCTACTGGTACATTGCATAGAGCACATCTTCTTGAGTTCAAATCTGGCCCCAGATACTTTTCACCTGTGTGACCCGGGGTAAGTCACTTAACTCCTTTATTTCAGTGCTTCGACGGCAAAAAAGAGTTGGAGGAGGAAATGGCAAAACCATTCCAGCATCATTGTCAAGAAAATCCCAAATGGGGTCACAAAGAGAAGGACATGACTGAAAAGTGACTGAAAGCTTAAAAGTTCAATTCCCTTATTGCATAGCTTAGGAAAAATAAGGCCCATGAAATTTAACTGGTTTACTCAAGATTCTACAGGTACTTATTGGGATAAGCAAAGGTTTAAACCTTGATTCTCTGATTCCACACCCATATGTTCTTTCTATTGTATTTCTGATTTTTCAGATGATCCTTAAGAATCAGAATTCTGTGCCTTATGCACTGCCCTGTTATATTCCAGCTTCTGATCTTAGATATCAGTATTGACTTAATAGCTTGCATTGCTGAATTGACAATGAAACTGAATGATTTTTTTTTCTCTTCACTGTAGTATTCTGCCTAGAGTCAATGTTTCCTCAAGATTCCTAAATTGTATGGGCTTCTTTTCAAAAGAACTCGACTGACCGGTTTAATGTCTTTTAAGCTGTAGGTGACCTAACATACGTGTGCATACACATACACACACACACACACGCATGAAATGTAATATGACTTCTTCAAGGATTTCAGCATTAAGAGACCACTCCCTCAGTCTTGCTAAACTCTCTGTTCTTCTTTCTTTTTGTCCATGACTCTTTTTTGTTATTCTTAACCACTGGCCATTTCCCTTCTCTCCTATTTCTCCTCATCCTTATCTTCATTGTGTCTTCCCTCCCTCTCTCTCTCGTCACTTGTATGTCCCATGTCTTTTGGATTCTGTGTGAAAAATATGTCTGCCCTGCTCCTTTTATTCCTGGAGGCAAACTGGACAATCATGGCATGGCAGGTGTAACCTGCTGGTTGTTACCCAGAAATCAGTAGTGTTTTCATGCTTCTAGGTTATCAAGAGCTAATTATTTTTATCATAATAGTTATTTTTGGTGCCTTTTTCTGGGTATGTTATTCTAACAAAAATTGATCTCCAATCCCATGAAGGAAAACTGCATGATTATATAGGTGTTTAAATAGCAGGACAATAGACAATGTACTTTTAAAAAAAATCATTGAAATTAACCATTGGTCCACTATAATCTCCAATATTTAGGTGTGAGGAGTTCCCGGTTTTCAAATGATTATGTTGGCATCAAATAGGTACAGTCTAAAGATGTTATATAGAATTAAAACATTTTTCTTAAATGTATTTTATAAAATTTCCCTTTCCTACCGGTAATATGTGTACACATATACAATACATGTATACGTATGTGTGTGCAATGACATATACACACCTATAGATATCTGTGTTGTGTGTATGTCTGTATGCATGCATACATGTAGTTGCTACTAAGTGTAAGGAATCCCTAGTCTCTAGGGAGGAAACAAAGATATTGTGATGGTGTCTGCCTTCTGGGAAATACTACTAAACATGAAACAAAACACTATTTAGGAAAATGCAGAATATGGATAGAGGATGAACAATGTGATATTATAGTTCATGAGTGAGTAGAGATCACATCAAGAGAGGTAGCTTGTTTAAATTTGAATTATAATATTAAAGATGTATACAGCTTTAAAGGAAGCTAAAGAAGTCAGAGGGTAGATCTTTTAGACATTAGCAAGATATGATCAAAAGTGTAAAGCTGAGAAAATGTGGAACATGATAAGGCACAGAAACTGATAGTTTGGCTATGGTGTATAATAAAAGAGAGTAGTGTGAGATAAGTATGAACTATAAGTTGCATACTGTTTTACTTTCAGACTCTGAGTGGGTTTGATTTTTATTTTAATTTTTTTAAGCACTTGAAAATACTTAGAGTCATAGGACACACAATAATTGATTGACCTGTCCTCAGTTTAGGACTTACTTCAGAGCAAGAAAGGCATCAGACAGGCACAGTTCTTTTAGGGATTATAGTTCTTTATTGAGTGCAGCTCGGTGGAAAAGTTGGAGTGATATGAGCGAAAGTGCAGACATATATGGTGAGCCCAAGAGAGGACCAGAGGGCTTCTCTCAAAGGAGTCACATGATCTAGACTGAGTGAAGCATCACATACAGGCACCAGGGAGATTCTCTTTATATTAGACATATCAGCAGGGTTCATGGACCCGGTTGAATACTCTTGGTATAAACTAAGGGAAGCTCCTGAATTTTAGCAGTGGGAATTTTTTTGCCTAAACATGGTTCATGACTCAGGTACACTTGGTGTCATGTGTTTTTTGTTTGGTTGGTTTTGTTTTGTCCACTTTTAAATGAGGGAAAGTACCCAAGGGAATAAATGAATCTGGGTGGCAGTGGGGGAGGTGATGGAGACACCACTCTTGTATTAGGGCAGTAAATTTCTCCAATGTGGTACTGAGTTGATACTGAGTGTTGAAAAGACTGTGCCAAATGAACACAGTTATGCTAAAATAGATAGTTATAGTGGATAAAATTTAAGAAGGGAAGTCAGGAATTACCTGAGCTTGAATTTCACATTAGACAATTACTAGGTATGTAATCCCTGGGCAAGTCACTTAACCTACACATGCCACATTTTCCTCAACTTTAAAATAAATATAATAATAATATGTACCTCACAACACTATTAGGAGAAGTGAATGAGTTACCAAATGTAAAGGACTTTGCAAATCCTAAAGCACAAAATAAATAGTAGCTAATGAGGAGGAGAAAGAGGAAGAGGATTGTTATTTTTCTCCTCCTCCACATTGTCCTTCATATCATCATCATCATCATCCTCATCCTCATCCTCATCATACTGGAAAAGTTCTGAATGCAACCACAGTGGCAGACTTCTTGTCTGTTATTTGAGGAAGAATCCTCTTCTTGAGTTCAAATCTGGCCTCAGACATTGACTAGCTACCCTGGACAAGTCACTTAATCCCATTTATCTCAGGTTCCTGGTTCGTAAAATGAACCAGAGAAGGAAATGGCAAACCACTTCAGTATCTTTGCCAGGAAAACCCAAAATGGGGTCAAAAAGTGTCACACAACTGAAATGATCAAAAATAAATAAACAACTAAATGTATATGAGGATGTATACATGCACACATGAATGCATAATGCTTATCTACATACATGCACACATATACATGCAGGCTTGCTCTAGGGAACAAATGAAAATAAATCAATATCTACACATATGACATCTATCTGTATGTGTATTTTATGCACATATACATGTATATGTATGTACATGTACACATATTGCCAGAAATAGTCATCTGTTTGAAGTTTGAGAAGTTGTAATTTGTATCAGTGGATATAACACTCACATGGATGAAATTGTATACCCTTAAAGAATATTGTACTATACTTTCATTTTCCCTTTGTGTGAGTAGTTCACTATCCATCTGACTTTTCAGCCTGTGCATTTTTTGTCCATGTATTTTCATAAATCTTCCTGCAAGCCTCTCTGTCATATACCAAAAGATTTTGTTTCTATGTCTTTTAATGTCTTTTGCATAGTATTAGGTTTATCCATTTTTTATCCATCACTCCCACCACATGTATGATATAAAATCTCTACTGAGTCACATTTCTTCATTGCTTTTATATTTGAAGGATCATGATTTCATTGGTTTAACTATAAGTACTTTCTCCAGTGATGATAATCACAATCTTTCTCCAATTTTAAGAACAGTCTTCAAGAGTTACTCTCATGGGAAAATTTATCAACCAAAGACCAACTTGGTAACTAGACTCTAAACTTCTAAACTGATAGGAATAAGGTATGTTATTTTAGGCCTATACTAGAAGTCTTGCCAGTTCAACACATTTTACTATATACCCTGTGCTACTCTGGGAAGACAGATGACTGTAATGACAAGCAAAGTGGTACTTTGCTCTTTGTTTCAGTTATTATATGTTTCAGCTATTCAAGTGCCTTTGAGCCCTGCCTGTGATTATATCAAGTCTTTGTTGGCAACAGTATTCATTGTGTTGCCCTTAATAGGCCTAAGGGGGTTTGGAGACTTTCTCTGCCCTTAATAATCCTAAAATCATCACATGGAGCCCTGGAGGAACTTACCTAAAGAGCTCAACAGGAAGTATAAAACAAGAAGGACACAACAGGAAAGGTGGAACAGGAGGCAGCAGAGCAGATATAAGATCAAGCTTAAGCTGGGACCAAGCAGAACTGAGAGAGAGGATGTTTGTGATGTTGGCACTATGGCTGTTATGTCCATTGTTCTGTGTTGGTGTTACTTTGTCAGAGAGAAGCAAGCTGTCTGTTAATTTGTGTTGATTTCTCAGACAGAAAGCAAATTGAAATGATAGGTGCCGGTAATGTGTGTGAATATTTTTGTGGCTCTTAAGTTTAATGTATGTAAGTATTATTGTGGCTCTGTTAAGCTTTGTCTTCCCAGAAACAGATACTTTGAAGATTTATCCCCATAAACTAAGGTATGAAATAGGAGCCGAGAGTTGCCTCCTGACAGGAGCTGGGAGCATGGAAGAGGAGCCATGGAGTTTGGAAGTCAGCCTCCAATAAAGAAGAAAGGATCTTTGCTTGAATACTCAATGCTGACTGATAAGATTGTAACTTACTTGTGACCTAGAGGTGGATGGTCTTTGTACTTTCCACTGTCTCTTAAGGATGACTGACTTTGATTTTTATTTTAATTTTTTTGAACACTTGAAAATATTTAGGGTAGTAGGAAACACAATAATTGATTGACCTGTCCTCAGTTTAGGACTTATTTCAGAGGAAGAAAGGCATCAGACAGGTACAGTTCTTTTAGGGATTATAGTTCTTTATTGCGTGCAGCTCAGTGGAGAAGCTGGGGTGATATGAGCAAAAGTGAAGACATATATGGTGAGATTAAGGATGATTAGCCTAAGGATGATTGGAAGACAGTCTCTACTTAAGGATGACAGGAGACTTCACTTGGGCACTCAATACCAATTGATGTGATTGTGACTTACTGAATGATTTGTTTTGTTTAAGACAGTGGTTCTCAACCTTCCTAATGCCACAGACCTTTAATACAGTTCTTCATGTTGTGGTGACCCCCAACCATAAAATTATTTTCATTGCTACTTCATAACTGTAATTTTGCTACCGTTATGAATCATAATGTAAATATCTGATGTGCAGGATGTATTTTCATTGTTACAAATTGAACATAACCCACAGGTTGAGAACTGCTGGTTCAAGACTATGTGGAACCTTAGTAATAAGTTGTTATGTTATATTGTTGTGAATGTTTTACTTTAGTTTATTACTGAATAAATAGAGAGTTCACTATACTATATGAACAGAACCTTAAAATTATTCACAGCAGCAGTCCTCAGGAGAGCTGCTCATGATTGGCATTACAATGGCATGGTGGATATAGTACCAGGTCTGAAGTTAGGAAGACTTATTTTCAGACATTACCTCAGACAATTACTAGTTGTGTGACCTAGGACAAGTGACTTAACCCCATTTGTCTCAGTTTCCTCATTTGTAAAATGAATTAGAGAAGGAATTGGCATGCTACTCATGTATCTTTGCCAAGAAACCCTGAATGGGGTCACAAAGAGACAGAAGCAACTAAAAGAAAACTGAACATCCACTCTGGTATGGCTCTTAAAAATTCAGAATCAGTTGCATACTACAATGAGGACTTTAGTGAAAATTCTTAGTTATACATTATAGAATTAATTTTAAAAAATAATTGTATAAAATAATCTAATTTTTTAAAGTTTACATTACAAAAAAAGTTGTTTCAGTTATTTAATGCTCTGGTTAAACAGCCACTTTTATATTAAATGTCAGATTTCTGACCATAAAATTAATTCAAATTAATGAAGTAATAATTGTCAACCTTTGTTACACATATTTGCTGATTAAAGAATGAAGAAAATGTCATGTCAATGACAGTGACATTTATTAACAAGGAAACATTAACGATTAGGCTGTTAATATTGACCTCAGGAAAGGTTACTTAGCTAAACCTCTTGTGAAATCTAGACAATATGTCAGTTCGTTTTAGTCCCCATGCTTTCTGAAAAAAAGTCACATACCACACTCCAACTGTTCTTCATGAGAAACCCACTTTGTTTCATCGTAAAAATATTCCTTGATTGTAAGACAATCACAAGGTATGAAGCCTGAAGAATTTTGTATCTTTATTTCTACTCCACTTAAATGTTAAATAGTGTAAATGTTATTAAGAAAAGAACATAAGCTAAAACAAATGGTCAAATATCTTTTCAATTTTAAATATGCATATGGTTCATGTTTGTGAGTGTATATATATGTGCATGCAAACCCACATAATGTATTCTCCTATTCCTTCTGGTACAGACATCTGGATAAAAAATCATGGTGGCCATGAATTTTCAAAGGTTATGCCAGCTGAATGCCAGCTTTGGCAGTATTGACTAATTTGAAAAAGCTACAAATATGAGTCTGCTGGCAGATTGCCATAAAATGAAAAGCCTCCATAATTTGAGGACATTCATCACCAGAATGTTGGTCATTCAGACCATGTTAACACTCACAGATATTTACTAAGTTCCATACAATTTTAGAGAAGAGAAAATTTACACCAATGAAATTATACATCCTTGAATGTCAACTCTGTAATATGGAGAATTTTGTTTTTGGTATCATCCAGCTGACCATTTCAATTTTTAAAGTTTAATTAGGATTATTCTTTTAGTTATCCCTCAAATAAATAGTAGAAATAGATGTTAAACTCTATCAACTGTCTGATTAATGTATTCTCAGAGAACTAGTCTTCGATAATCCTAAGGAGTCAAAAATTGGGAAGCACCCTAGTCAGGAGACACAGTTTCCCATAAGAAGATAAAAGATCTTATGGTTTTGATTTATGGATTAAATGTGGTAAGTCAATAAGCTTCTGTGCTTTGTCTCTGTGGTGACCATACAAGAATTCTCTAGCTCTAGAACAATGGTCCATGAAACCTTAAACCAGATAATAATATTAATATTTATATAGAAATTGATATACATTGTCTGATTTTTTTTCCTAAGAATGACTCATTTATATGTGCAGTACAGAGATTATTAGCTTCATTTGACAGATGTGGAAATTGAGGCATAGAGATGTCAATTGACTTATCCATGATTGTAGAAATAATAAGGACAGAGTTTACCTAACAAAAGTAGGTCTATCACTTTTCTTTAAACTCAGAACATTTTCCTGAATCTGACAAGTTCAAAAGTTAATTTCACGAATAGAGAATGGTGGAACCCTAGCTATTCCAGAGTGAAAATGACCTCTGGGTTGCAGTGGACTGAGAGCTCAATATAAGCCAACCATGGACCAAAAGATGCCATGGTATCCGGTACTAAGAGAAGCATCTTGTCAAGAATGAGAAAAAATATGAGTTCCATTATATTCTGCACTGATTAGGATGCATCCAAAATACTTTGTTTAGTTCTCACCATCACTTTTAAAGAAAGACATAGACTAAATGAATTATGGACAGAGGGCTAACATGAAGGATTGAGAGTACACAAGAGAACATGAGAGTACATTTCACATGATTATTGGTTAATGAAACTAGGAATGTTTAGCCTCTACAGAAGATTCTTGTTGGATCACAGTCTTCAAATATTTGAAGAATTATCATGTGGAAGAGGGAGTAGACAACTTAATTTACTATATATGTCTACATTTTATGTCTAACCTTGTACACAACACGAAGTGCAATGAAGCAAAATCTTAAACAAGTGACTTTAAGTTTCATGTCACTAAAAATTTCCTAATGATTGTAGCTATCCAAAGTAGATTAAGTTGCCTTAAGGGGGTGGAGTAGGGGTGGGGTAGGTCTCCAGTCAAGTGGAAGTGTTAAGCTAAAAGCTAGAAGATCACTTGTTAAATATGTTATAATAGGGATTATTTTTTCAGGTTAAGAGTCAGGTTAGATGGATACTGAGTTTCCTTCCAACTCTAGAGTCTGTGACAATTAATTTAATATATAAAAAAAAGACAATTGGAAGGAAAATAATAGCTCACTTCAAGTATTTGAAGGGTTGTGATGTTGAAGGAATTTGAAAGGTGTTATATTTAGCCAGAGGGCAGAAATATAAGCAATAAAAGAGAATTGTTAGTTAAGATTAAATTTGGCAAATTAGACGTCTTTTGAATTGGGCCAGATTCAAATCAATCCTCTGGTAGTTGAGGTTTAGTGTTTTAACAGTAGGAGACACTCATGGGTCAGTGACTGGTTCTTTAAAGGGGGAGATTTACTTAGCTATATGAGGAAAAGATTATTTAACAAAGATAGACACCAAGAACATCTTAAGTTAACTCAGCTGAGCAAAATTCCCTTGCCTTCATTGCCCATCATAATGCACCAGCAAAAATTCTTCTGTTCTAGTGGGCACTTTGGTACTTAGGTGATGGGGCAGTGATGTCAACAATCTGAGCCCTTAGTTCCTTGAGTAAATCCAGTTTTAGGGAAGGCTTCAATAACTTTTAAAGAAAAACTAGCTTAACATGCATGAGGGGCATGTGGGTTAAGATATTACTCCTATCAGAATATTTAATAAAATTACAAAATTTCCATAATAAATTAAGGTATCTGAAAGCAGAATTCATTATCTCTAGAATTAGTGGATTCCACTTAGTTGGGGCCAGGTGGGGATAAACCATTATTATACACCTGCCAGGTGCCTGGCATTGTGCTAAGAGCTTTACAAATATCTCATTTGACCCTCAGTACAACTTAGTGCGAGGTCTTTAAGTAGATGGTGGATGATCACCTATTGGAGATGTTTTAGATGGGATTATTGGTAAGAATAAGTTGGAACACATGACCTTTGAAGCCTTTCATCAATTAGACTCTGTAATTAAGGGATTCATAAACACATGATAGCACATTCCAGCATCCATCCAATTGTGCCAACCTTCTTCAGGGAGTAAATTATTTGGCAGCTACCCCTTTGGCATACCCCTGAAAGTTATGTAGAAACATTGCCTTCCCTGTGCATAATGGCAATTCCATCAATAGAATATATTTACAAGACATCTGTTCAGTGTTTGGGTTACAACCTGTCACATGAGAATAAAGTGAATGATAATACATTTTAGAGCACTTTAGAGTTTCCAAAGTACTCTTTACTTGTATTTAGTTAGATTAGTCACCACAACAAATGAGAGATAGGCAGAGTGGGAATTACTTAAAATGTAGGCTATTATCTCTTTTTCTTTTGTTCTTCTTTGGCTGTTCTGAAATTGCTGCCTTGTTATTCTCTTTCTACTTGAATTTTTTAGATACCATAACATTTCCCAGTACAGTACCATTACTACCTTGATAGACTTATTTAGTAAAAAAAAAAAATGAGTCTAGTTGACCAAAATAAATCAATACATTGATGGTGTCTGAAAGCACATGATTCTCTCATCACCTTTAGTCTACCACGACTCTACTTACATGAGGAAGTTAGATTTCAACATAAAACCTCTGTAGTCAAGAATGTCTAACGCCATCTTCTAAGTCTTTTTTGATGGTTCATGTTCCTCCATTCCTTAAGTATGGGTGCTTCCCAAACCTGGCTTCCCAGGCATCTTCCCAACCATACTCTCACCTTTGTCAATCCCACAAATTCTCATAGTTTCAATAATCATTTCTATGTGAAAAACCTTCAAATATATATCCTCTCAACTTCTTGCTTAAATTCAATGTTTCCCTCTTCCATTTACAATTTACTGCTAGACATCTGTACAAAGATATCCCTTTGACTTGTTAAACTCAGCGTACTTATAGCTAAATTCCGCTTTTTCTCTTCAATACCTGCTTCTCCTCCTAATTTCCTCATTTCCATAAAAGGTCCCATAACCCTTTAATTGTCTAGACTCAAAATGTATAGGTATCTCTGATAATTTACTTTTTTCTCTACTCTCCCCTCCCCCATCAGAACAATGAATCAATTGCTAAGCTTGTCATTGCATCAATTATATTTTCAGAAGCTCTTTCACTTCTCTCTTCCTCATTTCCACACTTACTTATATCTCTGTAGTTCAGACTTTCATAATTTCCTTTCTGGATTACCAAAATGATTTCATAACCAACCCTTTTGATGTAGTAGTCTCCATACTCTCTAATCTATCCTTATACGCTAATTCCAAAGTAATCTTAATGCACAGGTCTGACTACCTCAGTCCACTTCTTGAATACTGTTGATACCTTCTCATATGTAAATTCTTTAGCCAGACTTATTTTATATGTCTCTATTTTGCATGCTTTACGTTCTAGGTAAACTGGGCTAAGTATTCTCCAATCTTGTTTTGCCATCTTGTTCCATTCTTTATGTACACCTTGCCCTAGGTTTCCCTTGCATTAATTGGAGTTAAAATTCAGTTGTACTCACCATATCATCTCTGAAGCCTTTCCTCAACAACTAGGAAATAATCCCAATGTTTTTTTTTTAATTCCCTAGGTCATTCTAATTGACTACTCATGTTCTTTGTAACTGTATAACTTCTACTATAGTTATTTATCTTTATATATTGCTGTTGCTCTATATGTATCATACATTACTACATAATGAGATAATTAACTAATCAATTCATTCAACAAACTACTTTCATGCAGTAACATCGTTTTTATCTCAAAAGAGCTAAGAACTAACAAAGGTCCTTCTACACAGTAGGTAGATATTGTAGCATTCTTTCTGGTGATAGTCCTACAGTTCAATCACTGGGTCCTTCATTGGGCAGCTACCTCAGAGTTCAAAGTTCTTTGTAGGTCTGCTCTCATAAAATTACAATTCATGAAGCCCCACCAGTGTACTCATTTTATTAGTCATCTACTAAACGTAATTGGCCCAATATGAAAGTATAGTAAAAGTCGTATTAAAAATAGTAGCTACAAAACGCTTAGCCCATTAACCTGAGAGAGAAAAACATATACAACATTGGTGAGAAGAGTGAGCATATACATAAAGCATACTGAGGCTCAGGAGGGGAATATTTATGGCTAAGGCAAATCAGGTCTCCAGCAATATAGTGCCCCAATATACTATTTCATACTGCTTCCCCTTGGGTATAAAATGTCTGCTGAACAATTTGCTGAGGGTGTTTTCTGGGACTGCTCCTCTCTGCGCTTTGATTCTTGACTGCCATGGTTAATTCTGTTTTGATTTTGCTACCAGATATCCCTTCTTTTATAGCTGCTGCCTCTGCTGCCTCTATATCTCTAGGGAACGTGATTTTTTCTCTTTTTAAAATATTTTTGGCCATAAGTGTAGTTCAGCAAATACCTAACTCTTCTTTCAGCTTTATCAAGGAAACTTTTTGCACACTTAGTAAAGGGATAACAAATTTAAAATCTTTCTATGACTTTCTTGAAGTCACTAATGTCTCATGGTCTCATTTCCTGCCCCTTTTGTTATTTCTGTCAACTGAGATGATGGAGAAAGTAGATAAGACTTTTCCTGTTCTAGTCCTCCCTATTATTCTAACTAGAGAAAATAGAGAGATTATAAATTATTTTAGAAAACAGTGCAACTAGTGAAGTAATCAAATTACTGGGCTTTGCAGGGCATATTTCCATGTAATACACATTTTTGAGTTTAATAGAATCCTCATTTTGCAAATTAAAAAAAATCAGATCAGAAAAATTGAATGACTTACTAAAGGTCAAATGGCACAAACAGAATTACTACCCATGTCCTTTGATTTATAATCATACGATCCTAGCCTCATCGGTGCCATATTCTAATGAACTGAATTCCTGCAAGGGCAATCTTAAATTATGTGACATGATTTCCATGTTTCAAATATTAATTTATTAATACAATAAATTATGTTAGCTGAGTTTTTAAAATGTCTTCAAAATAATCATTGATGACAGAATCTAGGTTGAAACATATATACTTATCCATCCCTACATATATACATGTAGATGTGGAGATAGAACAGCATATGATATTTTCAAGTTCTCTATATAAAAGAATATGTGCTTGGGAACTAGGCTAGACCTTGTATACCATAAAGGTAGTTGCTTAGCAACTAGGGAACTTAGAAATGGCGAATCGTTACTTTCCCCCTTATTTCCTTTAGGACTGAATTTCTCTCTAAATAACTCATAGAAAATCCACTCCAAAATTTAAAAAAATATATATTGAGAGGAAACAATTAGATCTGGGGCAAAAATTTGAAGGAAGGAGATGATGATTTTTGTAGTTAATCAGTTGGTAAGAGAATGGTGGAACTGTGGAATTTTAACTCCCATTGCTGATTGCTTAAACATGGCAGTGTGTATGTCTGGGGTTACTTCTTTATAGGACTTGCCTTCTGGCCTGTACTATAGTTATTGGATATTCTTGAATACCAGGCCAGCTCCTATTCTTCAGGCTTCTTTCAGGGATATCTTTCTTGTTTGTTTGTTTGTTTGCTAAAAAATATTGTCACTAAGCTTTCACTGTGATGTATTTCTTCCTTGGTAATTAATTTTTCTTTTTGCCTCTTGCAAAGTGGATAGCTAGGTGGTACAGTAACTAAAAGCACTGAACTTGGAATCAGGAGTTAGGAAATCTCAAGTTTAAATTCTATCTCTGATACCTACTATCTGTGTGACCCTGTGAGTCAAATCACTTAGCCTCTTTGTGTCTCAGTGTTCTCATCTGTAAAATTAGATAACAGCACCTACCTCAGAGAGTTGTTGTCAGGATCAAATAATGTAAGATAAAGTGTATTGTAGACATTAAAGTGTTATATAAATTCTAGCTGTTATAATTATTCTTTCTGCATGAGTAAAGTTCAAATTGATAGTAAAATCTTTTGAAGATGACTCTTTATTCAAATTAATAAACATTTATTAAGTGCTCGGAGTAGTGACTGGAGAGTTGGCCTTGAGATCAGAAACACCTGGCTTCTAGTCCTGTCTCTGACATGTCTTGGCTCTGTATCCCTGAATAAGTCCCTTAATTGTTTGATGCCATCAGGCTTCTCCCTCAGGCTCTAATTTTGCAAAACAGTACCTGATCTGCATTGATGAAAGGAGTTTCCTCACTAGTAGTTCCTCATACCAGTAAAATTATATTTTAGAGCACTCCTCAAGGGGAAAAAACTGGCAAGACACTGAAGATACAAAGATGATAAAAAGGCATTGTCCCTGATCCCAAGGAGTTTTTCTACTAAGGAGGGGAAGCAATAAAATATGGACACAAAATAAGTATTATATAGGTAATGTATGAGTTGTCGTCACACAACTTTTGACTCACTAGCATCATACGCTAATGAACTGGGCTCATAACATATTAACATACAAGCATGTTTACATCAATACACTCATACATACATAGACAATACAATAGAATACATACATAGACAGACAAATGAAAGACTCAAAGTCCTTTAATACAGTTTGAAAAAGAAGAGATCCTTCTACTCCAAGGTCTCCTGCTCTTCCAATCAGACCCCTAGAAGAGATAGTTATTTTAATATGCAATTGCAGTAGCCAGATAGACAAAATATAGTCATCATAAGTATTCGAAGACTTAATAATCTAGGGACACAGAAAATAAACTCAAGGAAGCTTTTAAAATTAGTAAAGTAATATTCAAACCAGTATCATTTTTTTTTAAAGAGTTCAAACAGATTGAACATTCTGGATTCTTCTCAGAGTTAAGTAGGTTCATATTAAGTAGGGCAAATTTCCTGGTGAGGGTGAGATGTGAGCAGATTTGAAGCATCTTTCATGTACTCATAAATATTTATTAAGCACTAATTGTATGCAGAACACTATTGGTATAAGCACAGTCCCTCATTTTATGGAGCTTGTGAATGGATGAATGAATGAAGAATGAACAACGACAAAATATCAGTTACTTACTAGGTGTTAAAAGCTGTGCTAAGTGCTAGGGATACAAAAAGAAAGTGGAAGTTCTTGTTTTCAAGGACTTAATACTCTAGTTGATAGAAAGAAAATATCATAGGACAAATAAAAGACAGAGAAGTCTTAAGAGTACAATCGATGTGATGGATGGCAAGCTTAGGAGTCTTTTTATATATGTATGTCAAATGGCAATCACAGGGGACCGAGAACTTAAAGCAGTGGTTCTCAACCTGTGGGTTGTGTTCAATTTGTAACAATGAAAATATGTCCTGCATATCAGATATTTACATTGCAATTCATAACAGTAACAAAATTACAGTTATGAAGTAGCAACGGAAACAATTTTGTGGTTGGGGGTCACCGCAACATGAGGAACTTTATTAAAGGGCCGTGGCATTAGGAAGGTTGAGAACCACTGACTTAAAGAGATGTCTCTGACACTCTAAAATTAGGTTTTATTTTAAAGTTGTTTGGAGAGGAATGTTGAGAGAATTCAGCTGGGTACAGGCCTGTACTCTGCCATCTCAGTTCCACCCACAACATCTTTGCAGTAACTTTTGAGAACATATTGAGAACTCCTTTACTTTTTAAGTATGAATCTTAATTAGAACTTCTCTCTTCTCTCTCTCTCCCCAAATAAGAACTCATTCATTTAGCCTATCCTTAACAAAATTCCAGTGGTAAGAACTAACTACATAATCCCACAACAGTTTTCACTTTTGCCTAGAACCAAAAATCCATTTTAGATCTCTTAACAGTCTAGGTTTGCAATATATGGTTAGAATATGTGCATGTATACACATATACTTTGTGTGTGTATATACACATTCACATACACATATGTGCATATATGTATATTTATATACATATATGCATATATGTTCATATACATGTGTATATATGTGTATATGTATATGTATATGTATATGCATATGCATAGAGAAAGAGATATATAGACCCAATGGCCAGTTCCATTTGGGCAACTCAGCTCTTCCTCTCCTCTCCTCTCTTGTCCTCTCTCTACATTGGATGTCATGGCCCTACCTGAGGGTACTCTGCCCGAAGGAAGGTAAATTTCGATGGCTGAAACCTATCTTGACATCATGGGATTTAGTGGCTAGACTTCTTTCTTAAAGAAAGTTCCCAAAACCCAATTTCCTCTAGTTCTCATTGATTTCATTGATTAACCAATAGGTAATTGCCCATGCACCATTTAATGGTTACTTTTTGGTCCTTATGGTTCAGAGTGAATGTAAATAGTAATTGTTTCTCTTTTGCTCAGAAACAACTCTGAAGGTCTCTGCTTCACACTGTCTTTTTCTTTCTTTCTTTCTTTCTTTCTTTCTTTCTTTCTTTCTGCAATTATTAGTTATTCAGAAAATGATTTCACATGGCTGTTGATCTCTTGATTTTTTCCCTTGAGAACTAGATATTCATATCCATGAACCCTTTATCTATTGAAAACAGATATGTGGGAATAGATTGATTCTGTTCTCCCAATTTTAGGTTGAGAAAGAGAATGTAGGATAAAGGAGAGGTATATAAATTGCAAGGAAAGGATAGCACTGCTATTTCTTGCAATTAACACATGTGAAAAAATATATAAACATGGAAGAAGGGGAAAAATAAGAGAGCACCAGAGGGAACTCATTTTATAATGCTCAGAACAGAATTTTGAACACAAAGGCAGGCACCCATACATATAATAATTGGGTGTTCAACATTAAGCAAAATAGGGAAAGAGAGAGGCATAGGGAGGCAGGACTTTATTTATGACATTAATAACAAATAGAAGACAATACCAAGCAAAGCAAACCTCCTGAACATAAAGAGGTTAGAGAAGGTTAAATGAAAAACAAAAAGAAAAACAAACAAAAAAAGAAATTAAAGTGGAGTGTCATTCAGCTGGAGTATAGTTGAACAAATTGTAGTATCTGAATGTAATAGAATATTAAAAGAAATGACTGAAGGTTATTTCAGACAATCTTAAAAAGTATGAACTGATGCAGAATGAAGTCAGCAAAAGTAGGAGTAATTTACACAACAATGTGGTGATGAAAAGCACCTCTGAAAGATTTAGAAGGAATGATAGGTCTCTTTGCTACTGCTCTGTATTACCTGGGGTCTGAGTAATGGGTCCTGTGTTTTTCAGGGACCTCAGGAGCAGATGGTTAGCATGCTATACTAGTCTATGCAGGAGTCTGTGCAGGAGAATCTGTCTGGCCTTGTGTCCAAAGACAGTTTGATGGAGGGTATATCCTGATCCAGGCATCTTTGACTAGCCACTGGTAAGAATTTCAAGTTCTGTGCTTGGTTCTTAGAATTCTTTAGTTTATGAACTAGAAGATTTCTTAGTATAGAGTCTGGCATATTTGCTGTTGTTCAGTTGTTTCAGATGTAAACAACCTTTGTGATCCCATTTGGGGTTTTCTTTGCAAAAATACAGGAGCAATTTGCTGTTTCCTTTTATAGCTTATTTTATAGATAAGGAAACTGAGGCAGAGTTAAGTGACTTCCCCAAGGTCATCCAACTAGTAAATGTCTGAGGCTGGATTTGAACTTAGGTCTTCCCGATAGAGTGCCAGAAACTTTATCCACTGAACCACTTAACTGTCCCTGTCTGGCACATGATGGCTGCTTAATATGGATTGATCATTCAATATGATTGATTTCTGTGAACTGGACTTTGTTCTCTGTTCTACCTCCTTAATACCCACAGGTTTGAAGTTGTCTCTCTGCAGATCTGAACTGGCAAAAGGCATCTGCTCTAATTTCTCTTTTGATTACTTTATCATTTAATGTTGTTGTTGTTTGCTTTTTTTTTTTGGAGGGGGGAAGGCAAGGCAGTTGGGGTTAAGTGACTTGCCCAAGGCCACACAGTTAGTAAATGTGTCAAATGTTTGAGACCAGATTTGAACTCAAGTCCTCCTGACTTCAGGGCTGGTGCTGTAGTCACTGCACCACCTAGCTGCCCCCCTACTTTATAATTTCTTGAACCAATGCTCTTTTGTTGCTATCATTATGTTTCCTCACATTCTGTGACCCTGAGGAGGTTCTTCCCCAAAATATCTTAATGTAATCTTGGCTACACGTACTCACTTGGACACATATGAACACATATATCTTTACCTCAAAAAAGTCTTAAGATTGAATTTTTCAATAATCAGAACTTTTGTTTGTTTCTTTTGAGTTAAAAAGAAGTTAAGGGCCTCCTTTTTGTTATGTGTATTTGTTTTAATCTAATGCCTAGGGAATGAGTTGGAAATGAAGGAGATATTTTAAAACAACTAAGTTGTGTTTAATCTACCTCCACCATAAGAGAATTAATTGTGGCGGGCGGGGGGGGCAGGGAAGAGAAGGGGAGGAGAAAATCATAAAGGATGGCTTCATTTTAGATATACTAACAAAACAAATAGATAAACATGCTATTGAAATGATGGAAGTGGACTTTTCTGTCATCGGGTAAAGGGATGGAAATAGGAGAGAGGGTTTAAAAAAAGAGACTATGATGCCATTCTCATAGATTTCACCAGGGTGCCTATGGTTATCTTTTTTTTTTTCCTTCAATACCATTAAAAGATTCCAACTAATCTTGACTTTTTTCCAACACGGAATGAAACCAATTACAAGATATTTCTATCAAAGTGTTCTGGGCTCTGGATTTGATATGAGGCTATGTGGGATTATCAAGCAGGTGACAATCCTGAAAACTTGAGGTAGTACAGACATGGATCTAGAAATGAAATCTTCAATCACTAATCTCATAAAAAGTGATTCAATTTCTAAGTGAAGTAAAGCAAAATGGTGATATATTGCTGTTACAGAAGACTTCTTCCCATTTATCTGAGGGTACTAAATTTAGATCCTGAAATTACAAAAAAGATTGAGAAAGGGAAAAAAAAGAAAAACTCTGTAACATCACTCCAATGTGTTAGCAATCATTCCAATTTCATGGAAGATATTTATCTGTTCAAGACTCCAAATGAAATCATCTAATTTATAACATATGTGTCTTTCAGAAAACCCATGTTGAAACCAGAAAATTAATTGCCTAAGACTTATGGTGCTTCTGGTACAAAGAATATATAATATTAAAAAGTTAAATGAAAATTTCCAATTCTCAATAAAAGAGAAGTCAGCTTCTTTTGAACAAACATATGCATATTTGTGAGTCCATAGAGACATACAGATTCTTATTTTAATGCTGTTTAGCCATTTTCATTCATATCCAACTCTTTGTGACCCCGTCTGGTTTTTTTATTGGCAAAGACATTAGAGTGGTTCACCATTTCCTTCTCCAGCTTGTTTTACAAATGAGGAAACTGAGGTAAACAGGGTTAAGTGTCTTGCCTGGTGTCACACACCTGATAAGTGTCAGAGGTGGGATTTGAACTCAGGAAGAGGAGTTTTCCTGACTCCAGGTCCAGTACTCTATTTACTGCTCCTCCTAGATGCCCCTTTATTTTAATAGTTCTTTCTTATTAGGATGGAATATCTAATATTAATAAACGGTTCCTATGCCAGCTGGAGTTGGGGTATTAAATATGCCCAGGCTCTGGACTCATCTAGGTGATCTGGACCAGTTTTATTTCTGGGGAAGCCTGACTTCCAGTGAAAGAGGGACTAGTATCCCTTTTCTCATATTCTTCAGCAAGTTCAACCTGAATCACAGGGCCTAGGAACAAATTAATCCAAGTTAAGGTTTAGATTACTGCTTAAGGTTTCCCCAAAGAGGGTAATAGAAAAGTATTCAATCTATAATATGAATTTAATATGGAATAGATATTTAACAGCTAACCAAAAATATATAATGCCAAAACCCAAATAATCCTCATAATTTTATGTTGACAGTAATATTAATACAGAATTTAGTAACTTAAAATTATTGTCTTAGAAAATAGATGCTTAAAAACTCATCAGAACAAAAAGTGTCTTAGAAAGTAGCCAAATAGGCATTTTACATTTTATCTCAGCTTAGCCTATCCAAACAACTCCCAGGATGTATCTGATGTTAAATGCCCAGGTTTGGACTAAATTTCCGGTTGGTGATGACAATCTACAATGAAGATATTCTCATCAATGTCAGTTAGGTCCATTGAGTATAATACCTTTGGACCTATCAGACACATGCTGTTGTCTCTAAGTGGAAACATGTTCAGCTTGAGAAACGTGTTTGTTTGTTTGTTTTTTTACTCAAAAAAGAAACAAAGTGGAAAAAGCAATTTGTGGACCTGGCCCAAGTTCTCCTAATGAAGTCCCTACCTACTTTAACTGCCACTGTAGAAACCATGATGATGAGGTAGGAAAGATGAAGCTGGTAAGAAACTCCTTCTCCTTTTAACTAAGAAACATCCCCTTCTATACCCCTCTACTCCCCTGCCCCACACACACCATTTTTACACAGCTGGGAAGAAACTGAGCCACTCAGATTTTTTTTTTAATTTCTGGATACTTTAATCATTTTCTTAATGCCAGTATTTTTATTGATAAAAAGATGGTCATTTGATCACCTCTCTCTTAGACCAAAGACAATCATGGTGGCCTTATATGCCCATTGGAAGAAGGATGGTCCTGAGGATGGCAATCAACCTTAAGTGATTAACAATTAATGAGAGAATGAATATTACAATGAGGAGCTAGATCTATTCAAATGAACTTTGGTTATATCATTTAATTCTAAGTTACTCTTAGACTTAGATAATCTATTCAAAGAATTTATCCTCACCCAGACCTGAGTAGAGCCCAATGACTTCTCCACTTGGGTGGAGTCTGAACAGGAAAGCTAGTCCAGTCTCATTATCAATAATGTTCTTTAAGAGACTGTACTTGTAAAATCAGGATTTTAGAAAAGAGGGACAACTCTGGATATCCCTAAATCATTGGTTATTAAGAATCATTTCTCTCAAAGCAGAGGTGTGAGAGGGTGATGTCCTTTTCTCTTTGCATCTTCAGCCCTTAGAACAATGCCTGATACATAGACTTTTAATAAATATTTGTTAACTAATTGACTTCTCCTACGCATCTGTCTTGCATTGTATGTAGCCTTTGGTCCAAACAATTCTGGGTCTTTTCAAACTTAGACTTAATTTGTGGGAGATTAGAATTCTAAATCACCTGGCCAGCCTACCACCCAGATAGAAAATTGGGAATTTACAAAGTTAACACAGGTCCAAGCACTCAGTTGGCCATCATGTTAACAGGCTCAGAAACCTCCAGTCCTTTCATTCCAGTGTCAGAGAGAGGCCTTGCCCTTGCCTTTTCTGCTAGAGATGTATGTTTCCAAACAAATATATTTGGGAAGGAGGGTGACGAGATCAATTGGTTGGGGAAATGTGTCCTGAGATTGTCTTCTGTCACTTGGCTTTTTGTTCAGGTTGTGCTCAAATATTGCTGTATGTTTGTATTTTTTTAATCTCTTCTCCCTAGCCAATCAGATGATAAGCTAGAGGGAAGTCATGGTCTTGCTCAGAGTTGGCTCGTGGAGTCATTGAGAGATGGTGAATTAAATAGAAATTTTCTTGCAAAGATACACCAATCTTTCTGTTAGGCTGAAGAGAAAAGGGTGCCTGTCGGAGCAGGCGGACATGTTGTCTTGCAGGATATAGCTGGATATAAAAGTCACTCAAGTGGTCTTCAAAGGGCTTCATCTTAATAATTGTTCCCATATTACAGGCTAGTCTGATGTTTTCTTGGAGAACCATGTTCTGGGAGAGTCTAAATAAAGGCTTTGCTCATGCAGCTTTCATTTGGGCACCATATATAGACTTTCTAAACCATCATTTTATGAAGTCTTTAATTGCCCAACTTTGACAATGTGGTAACACCCTGAATCTTTAGCGGCTTTAGTAGGCACTGGATTAGTCTGGTCAAACCTTCTGAGTCTTTCAGTTTCTTATGATTTCTTTTCCATGTTTATCTTCTCATGCTTCTTGTGTTGGAGTGTCAAACTTTCTTTTCAGTTCTGTTTTTTTCAGCAAAAATGTCTGAAAGTCCTCCACCTCATTGAATAACCATATTTTCCCCTGGAATACTGTGCTCAATTTTGCTGGGTAGGTGATTCTTGGTTTTAATCCAAGCTCCCTTGATCTCCGGTATATCATATTCCAGGCCCTTCAATCCCTTAACGTAGAAGCTGCTAGATCCTGGGTTATCCTAATTGTGTTTCCACAATATTCAAATTGTTTCTTCCTGGCAGCTTGCAATACCTTCTCCTTGATCTGGGGATTCCACAACCTGGCTATAACATTTC